>JAJLUU010000008.1:0-714294 GCA_030570035.1 Kodamaea derodonti
AGTTGGTTTGGTAGGAGTTGCAGTAGATACTGTCTCGCATGGTGTACTAGTTGGTTTGGTAGGAGTTGCAGTAGATACTGTCTCACATGGTGTGCTAGTTGGTTTGGTAGGAGTTGCAGTAGATACTGTCTCACATGGTGTACTAGTTGGTTTGGTAGGAGTTGCAGTAGATACTGTCTCACATGGTGTACTAGTTGGTTTGGTAGGTGTCAAAGTAGTACAAGGAGTTGTAGCTGGCTTTGTAGGTCTTATCGGCGTTTCACAGTCAGGTGTTGGAATTGGTTGTACTGGTTTTTTCTGAATTGCAATCGTATCACTATCTACATCAATTCGATATGCACTTGCAATAACGATTAAAGCTGCAATTGTGAACGTATGAAGTCTCATAATGTGATAACCGGTGATACTAAATAAACTTTCAGAAATCTCCTTGGTTCTTATACTTTTTCAAATGACTTTGTCTTGGAGTCCAATCTGGTAACTAATAACATTTAGCATAGAAAATATTGTCAGACCCAATGCCGCCTCACAAGTTAAAAATAATAATAGAACTTCGTAACTGATTGAAGTGGTACTAAGTTAAACTTATCATCTAATGTACATTTTTAATTAGGCGTTTTAATGTGTACATCCGTCTTGTATTGCGATATATTTTTTTCGCAACTTCGAATTATTTTTTAAGCGGACTCCCTTTAAGGTTAGGCCCAACCTTTTGGTTGCAATTGCACAAAATAATTCTCGGTTAAGCTTAGAGTGGACGACTTGTATCAACTCCGTAGACAAAAAAATTCTCCGTTGATTGATCCAGGTTGATATGGAGGGCTATTATTAGCAATAAGGCTTAAGTCTTTTGACAAGTTACATATTAAGAGTTAGAATCAAATAGTACCTCAAGCTTCTAATATTCATCATCAACCACAACAGTTGATCTAGAGGCATCCATTCACTTCTTTTGTCACGCTTTCTATAGAACTAATAAAATATACCATCTGTGAAGATCTGCAAAGCAGTCAGCATGGAAATTAAAAAAAAAAACTTGCAGAGATTCGGCGTACCTCGGCTTAGAAATATAACTTAGTTACCTGCAGAATTTCAAAACCCAATTCAAATGCAAAGACAAATTGCGGCATCGCAGAAAGGGGGATTGCTGAGTGAGGTAATGTGTAGATCCTGAAGAACACCCCTGGAGATAGATCTCATGAAATTATATAAAATAATTATTATGTTATGGAAATTATTATAATTTAAATGAGGTACATTAGTCGTTGTTATGATGGTCCCTTAAACGGTGTGGCCCTTTAAGTGTACCTTGATTTCTTTTTGATTGTTAAAAAAAAATAACAATTGACGTCGGCTAATATGTACCTGTATGGCGGTTACAGATCACGTGAAGTAAAAATAAGATAGAGGTTAGTAAAAGTAGAGTACCAAAAACAACAATCGTATCATATTTTATAACCTTTGTGAGTTTAGTGAATTGCTCCTAAGCAAGTAGACATTCCTTGTGGAAACAATCAGTTATCGCTCGTATAATAAGTTAAAACGCTTCTAGGTCAATCACCTTCGATCTGAATAAGATCAAGTATCGTCACCAAACAATAGGAAGTAGTGTTACCGACGAAACATTATTCTTAGCAACGGAGAATCCAACGTCATATAACATACCCTGTGCAGAGACTCCTGGAATCGCCTCACTTTCTACTTTAAAATGCGTACCTACTCGCCTTGCGCTGCATCTTCCTTCCACAAGCTTAATGTGGATTTCTCAATACCTTGGAAGCCAAAAAATTTTAAATGCACAGACTCTTATATGTGTAGCGTGTAGCACCTATAGATTTGTTACCAACATTGTTTCACGTGGTCGTATCTGTTAAATAATCTGTCAATTTTGTGTCGATTATTTCTATGGTGTTTCAATTAACTTTTGGTAATATTCGTTAGTCATAAAAAGGTTAATAATGAATAGGGCAAAAAGCTTTAATTAGGTACGTCTAGAAGCGTAAAACTTAAATCGATAAAACAAAGGGTAGTTAACTTGCAAAATCTTTGTCGAGTCTACCTTATCAATTAATAGACTATGTTTCAAAATTGATCTCTCTAAGCCCCATGTGAAAAAATAAGTAGAGTAGTACAAAAATCGTCAAACTCATCTTATTGCTCGCAGTATTGTACTCTCAATATCTATGATGACGTGGGGAGACTACATTATTCGTATGTAACTAGCACTTGCTGATTAACTCCGAAGCAATCCGATGACATTGATAGTCTACGGCGCAATTCCATCGATTTTTAATTTTGCCGTTTCATCCATGATTGGTTAATTGCATTTCCAAACGGTTATTTTTAATACAGGAGATTGTTGCTGGCTGAAGTTTTCGTCTATACTTGATTGTTTGATTTAAAGAGTAAAACAAAAAAATTGTTTCAAAGTGCAGATTAAGAGTTCCTCGAATTTGCAGCCAATATATTTTAAAGCTGGTAACATAGTGAATATTTATTGCCCAAACTTCTTTCACATTAAATCTGCTTCTCAACATGAACTTTAAATATTCTTGCAAGTAACCATCATACAATTGTCATTGACAATAATACACAAGTGAGCATATAAACAACGTACCATTGACAACTCTAAGGAAAAGTGGTAACGAATATCTTACACTCTAATATCTTTGGAGACAAGTCACACCTGTACGTCCCTAGCTGCCAAAACTCCTGTCCATCATTATCTCATCGAGCCACTACCCATCCATTTCAACGTAGCGTAGAATAATTGTAATCTTGTGTAAGTTGAACAATAAGAGAGAGAGATACGTGTGGCTAACAACCATGTCAATCACCAAGCGCAGGTAAAACATGATATTTTTAACATCCAAAAAATATGGCTGCAAATATTCACCTCAAGTAACCTAATGAAATGTACAATAGAAATTTTGATGTTGTTAGTTCAACTCCAGGGTGTTCCATGAGCAGAATTTTAATAGTTTGATCGTATGAGCGAAGCTTAAAAACGCTTATTTTTAGTTTTGCATAGAGTCTTGATACATGTTTCAAAAAAAATAAGATAAAAATCTTGCTATTATCCAATATATTAATCATGAATTTCCTAAATTGTAAACAGAAGAGCCATATTTGGGAAAGATGAAATTCTCTTCATTCTCAACATTCTTGATAAATAGTAACTTTAATAATTGCAAACGAAGTGTATAAGAGCCAGCATTCCTCGTTGACAAGTGGCCAAGGTTGTAAAGAAAATGAGTTTGTGTCGATACGCAAAAACTGAAGGTTATCTGGGCAACTTCTGTTGAGGCATTGACAACCATCCTCACCTGCGTTAGTGCAAATGCAAGTGATCAAGATCTAGCGCGTGACTATCAACGGTGGGCTCAATGGCACGTCACTCTTGCATATTTATGGTTCGAGAAGAATTGCACATTTGGCTCTATTTCGCGATAACCCCGGAACAAGAAATTACTTGACGACCATTTTTTGGAATTACTTGGAACTTCAGCAGGTTCGTAGCGGTGCATTCCAAGGAACTACACCTAAGTGAGAAATTTCATCTGCAGTGGAATTCTACACTAACAAAGGGCCTTTTCGTAAACAACTCAGTCGATTGAATCCTCCTCGGCGGCTCATAGCAAAAAAGCAGAGCTCGGACCACAAACGCTTGTCGCTGAGTCACTTCGTTCACTGGTTTATTTACCTATCCACCAATCCCCCAATTCTCCAAACTTCCAACCCCATAATCTTAAATCTACCTTCCCCATTCAAAACATCATTACCAAAAGTGTCACATCTATAACTAACACCATTGTACATAGATTTATCAATCAACAAACCATTCTTCCCATTCGAAGAACCAATTGAGATACACTCATTATTTGAATAGATGATGTTACTATTCAAGTTTGTATAAGGAAATGCCTTGAATCTCACATGCTCCTCTTTCTTTGATTTCCTATCAGATTTCAGATTAGACTTAGTTGCATGTGGATTGGAGGTATTGTGAGTAGAGGGGGTAGTATCGGCGGTATCTACGGAAGAATTGCTGGCAAGTTGTGAGTCATTTTTGAGGGAACCATTGATGTCGGTAGTGTCATCACTTGATCTCTCTATCGTGCTCTCATTCTTTTCACTCTCTTCACTCTTTTCAGTCTTTTCATCCTTCGAATTCTTCCCATAATCAATTTGATCGAACCTTTCCAACATCCACAAAAAGCACTCACCATTACCATACCATCTTTGTTCATCCATTGCTCTAAGATGTTCATTTAGGTAACAGCCGAATTTGTTATTCTTCTCATCTTTGATTACCATCACATAAGAATGGTGTCTTCTATGATCTGTTGTTCTACCGTTATACGCTGTAGATAAACGGACGATGTTATCAGCATAACCTTGAGGTTGTTTATTATTCCGGAGTTTCTCCAATTGATATTCCGGATTACAATTACGATAAAGTGTTTTCAAAGATATCCCATGTTGTTCCAATGAATAAACCAACTCCCAATCATCATACAATTGATTTCTTGCAGTTATTAAGCCTCGTATGTTTTCAGCAAGTTCCTGATCTAATAATCTATGTTTTGTTGACGGCTTGTATCCATTTAATGTGACTGGTGGAAGTGGTGGCATTACAAATCCTGTTGTTGGTACTTTATCTTCCGATTTAACTTTTGTTAACCGCTCAAAAAACGATTCCCTTCTTTGAGGAGTTCTCTTTGGGGGATCTATGTCAATTGATCCATCAATATTGGTTGGACTTTCAATTGCTACTAAAGGCGTTGGTTCATCACTTATTGGAACCACTTGAGGAATTTCTTCTTCTTCTGTTTTGCCTCTTCTGAAGATAAATGACATTTGGATATGTGGGGGAAGTGAATCTTCTTTTTTTGCCAGCGGCCCTTGGAGATTGCTTTGCCCTTGAAATTTCTCACTATCATTAGGTGACATTTGGCATCCATGTACTTTGGTTATGTAGTTCAAGGGGAAGTATTACATAGATTAACCTTAGTGAAGATACATTAGTATTGAGAATTAGATGTGGATGACCGTTGGGTGTAAAACTTGGCTCATAATTAACTCAGCTATTTTTGAGAATTATATAACTTGCGTCCGATCTTTGCATTTATTAAAGTATTGCTTTGCCTAGAGAAATTGAAGTAAGTGACGTGAATAGATGTGAGGAAGCCCAAAGATTTCGTATTATTTCAATGTATTTCAGTGGTGTGTAATGCATAGCTTTGCCATGAAATTTGATATAGTTCTTAGCCAAACAATGTATATCGAGTACGAGTTTGCCGAGAGTGTATTCCTTGTAAAGTACGAGTTTGCCCCTTTCAATGTTTGCTACGTGCGAGAGATGTCATACAGTTATTGCATGGCAAGGCGAAAGATGTCAGTTATGGCTTGGATGCGCAGAGTATAACGTATAGGTATGCCACAACCATGACTTATTTATTGTGTTGTGTCCATACATACTTGTGATTCTCAACCTAAATAATATTTCAGTTATTTCATTATAAGTGACTTCACTCTTTCTACAGGGTTCCATTTCTTGGCTTGGCCGGATTTTTTTCTCTAAGATCTGAGATCCCCGGATCTCGATCAACCTACTTGACTGTATTCGAAGGAAAGTTATACCTCGAAGAAAGCTATGTGATTAGTTTCCTAATGTGATCTACGATCAATTTTTTCACTAGCGAACCCCACTTGATCAAGATGTCTGTGTAGTTGGCAAACTGACTTGGTACGGACAAGATGGATTTACGATCCTATAAGATCACATCGATCAAGCGTCAGCTGTGTAACACCCGAATCAACATATCTATCCTGAATATGTACTCCCGTCGTTACCTACTTACGCTCTTTCTCGAACCGAACTAACCCACTTAATAACTCCACCCCCACCTTAACACTATCAACAAATACAACTGATGGGAAGCTCTGTCCCAACTTATCATCCAATCCAGCCATTCCAGCACAACCTAATAAAATACAATCAATTCCATCTTCAGCATACTCTTCATTCAAAATAGTTCCTACTCTATCTTCGATTTTCTTATATTCCTGGGGGTCATTCAAGCTCAAAACACTTATATCCAAAGCCTTAGTTCTTTGGAACTTTCCAAAAGGAAAAGCATCAGTACCAACAAAGTCTTCTACCCCTTTATCCAATAATGGTTCCCATTCATTGAAACTTGTTAAAATAAACAGCTTCTTCAATCTTGAATTCAGCAAACTGTATAATAAAGTAGCTTGCATAATACCCAAGATCGGCTTTTTGGTATGCTTAGCTAATGAATAAATAAGAGGATGGTCTGAATAACAACAAATCAAGTATCCATCGTAATTCTTATGAGCATCTTTTTCTATTAAATCCTTCAAGACTACTCTTTCTGATTCAATTGATGTTTCTTCACCGCTGATTTCAGCAGGGGCTTCTTCGGGAGCAGTATAAAAATGCAATTTGAATCCAGGAGGTGTGGATATAATCTCCGATAAGTTGGTGGTAACTTTTTGAGACGAGTTGGGGTTGATTATAAGAAGATTCATTATTAGCAGTGGATTATCAAATTGGCTGGAGAAAATTTAGATAAGAGCGCGGCTAAGTGCGTTAGGTGATTTTGTAGTGTAGGATTGGAAAAGAAGAACGTCTGAAGATATTAGGGAATGTTCACAGTGGTCATATCTTAGGATGAGTCTATTGCATATTTAATAGGTTGTTGATGAATTGAACTAGAATTTATGCTGAAATATTTCGTATTATGACGGAAATTTGTGCGGAATGTTGCAAAATATTGATGAAATTTGATGAAAATTGCAGTAAATGTGAATAACAGAATCGAGAATCAAATCAAAACAACACAGGGACAAGTAAGAGCAGAGGTAAAACAGTAAAATGAAAGTCAAAATGAGGTTTGTTGCAACTACTTCATCGGCGCATCTGCTTAAATGTCTTCTAGAGCTGCTCATTTTGCGCGCTGGCGGAATTAATTCTATTTATAGTGAATAACATAAGTTTAGTATAAGTAAACCCTTTCAAAATATTCACTCTTGAAACATAGTATCATCTCAATTAGGTTATAGAACCGAAATGGATCCACTACTATGTTTCTAATTTCCTGGCTAGAAATTGATTTCGCCTTCATTTCGAAGTCTCTAAATTTCATCCAGGGCCCTTAAAAAATAAATAATTGAAACATTTGGTTGCAAATTATTTATGTACAATCCGCACGGTTGAACCTTCCGTACGCACCTAGTAACCTAAAACATTCTTTTCTGCTTTAGTGAACAAATAGAGTACGAGGTATCTAGCCAAAAGAAATATCAGAGTACGTAGAGCGTTCAATACTTTTAGGAAGTGGGATGTATTAAAGTACGACCAATTGGATTCTTTGCGTCAAAGTTCAACAGATGCACTTAGCTGAGCATATAAGTTTAGCTTGTACGTACCAATACCGACCTTGTGCCTCACTGTATTCTAAGTGGCAATTGCACTTGGCAGTATCGCCAATGTCGTGTTGATGCCTTGCATCCAATAATTCTTCAATTATCCGAGTGCGGGCAAACCAAGTATGGGTTTCAATTTCCGTTCGTTGGTGCAAAAAGCGGAAGAATTAACTAAGTTGGAAATGAATGGTGTTGTGTTTTTCCCCACCTCCCGGAAGTTTTCCTGAAGTCCCAATACTTACTTGTTGAATACAGTTAAGGAATATATTGTGAATTGCAAAGAAGTATACTGCAAAGAGTATACTGCAAGAATAAAAATCAACAAATTGTCTAGTTACGCCAACAGTAACACAATGTCCCACCCAACGTTCGCTGGGGTGCAATTCCATAGTCAATTAGAAGGACGTTGTTGATTTCCAGGTAACAAAACTCCTCCGCATCTTGAAAGACCAGTAGTAAACTAAAACAAGTGAAGCACGATCTACAGGCGTTCGTATACGTTGCGTCAAATGCATACATGAGTTGATCCAAGCCCAACAGTACGCAGCGTCAAAATGCCATGCTTAAGGAAACGCCTGTTGTCTTCCTTAGGAATGCATCTTTCGATGTTCAGACCTTTGAGCAAAAGTCTGACTAGCTGGGGATTCTTCCCATATAATCCGTCCGTACCAAATGGGAATTCATGCTTCATTTTGGTGTTAGTCCGCCCAAAATTACCCCTCTGAGGGGGATAACTAAACCAATTCAGTGCTAAATTATCGTCTAGAACTCTACCCTCTCTTGGCTCAAATACGATGAAGTTTGTAGTCCGACTGTAAATCAATAATTGCAGCCGTGCCTACTCAACAATAAGAGAATCGACTCAATCATATGCGATGAATGATATCCATTCGATATTACTTTCCACCTACTATCTCTACATATTGATATCGCACATCTGAATCAACGCGCACTACAATTCTGCCTCGCGGTTTACAGAACAGATATGTTCGTTGCAGTCATCGACACAAACAAAAACCTACAACTATGGTCCAAGTCAATCCTATCATTATCATCAATCTCCGATCACATCAAATTTACAATCGCCCCGGACTCACTCTCCTTATCAGTTGTGAATAGTGCTAAGAGCTCGTACGCTGAAATCACATTTAAAGATACTTATTTCCATGAATTCACATCCAATTTCGATCCGATAATGTTGGAAGGATACTCCGACAATACCTATTCGTTCCTACTGAGTTCGAAACATCTTTCTACCTTATTTAAGAATTTAGATGCTAATGATTTGAAATACGTTGTTTTCAAAGTATATTGGGGTATTGATTCTCCATTGAAGTACAAACTCTTGATTGAAATCAAGACTAAGAAGTTAATAATAAAGAAATATCAAACTAATTATCAACCGGTGATATTAAACAGAGTTAATATCGCCAAAATATATGAAGACCAAATAAAAAATCAAGGAAATCAAGTTGAAATAACTGACCGAATAAATTCCCTTTCAATTGAACAATCAATTATAAAACTGTTCCTTGATATGATCCATAATAATACCGAATCGTTCAAAATAGAAGTCAAGAATGATAAAATCTCATTCAATGCATTTACAAAACAAGTAATCAAAGATAAAGAATATTTAAAACAACCTATGGCTGTTGGTATAACCTTGAATCTAGGAGATTTAGCAAGTTCAAACTTGGAGGACTCAACAGATCTTCATTCTCATATAACCTTCAGACTTAAAGATTTCAAGAACTTCATGAATCTTATATCATCTTTCAATATATCAAATACTTCAACATCTAATGACGAGTACATAAACTTAGGTGATGACGATTCTTTTGATATTTCATATCGTAATCCAGGTGACCCTGTCATCTTTGAATTGAAAAATAATCCACATGCTCAAGTTCAATTCATTCAGATAACTTCCGATGACACAGAAAATGGACAAGTTAAAGACGTGAGTTTGTTATTGAAGGGACATGTAATAGAAAAGGTTCCAATACCGGAGACTCCACAAGTGGCTCCTACGAAACATGCAGATGTAGCTACTCCTAAAAGAGATAGAATATCAAATTTGATTGATTTACAAACTAAAAAAATTGGCAGGTTGGAGAATAATAAACGAACAGCAGACACCCATAACGATACACCACTTAATAACTTGGATTCTCAAATTGAACCACCACCTTCGGTGGATTACGATATGATATCGTATGGCTCTAAGAAACAGAAAACAAATGATGATGAAACTGATTATTCGGATTCAGAGGAGGAAATCGCTGGTGAGGTTTATTTGGGCCCAACTCAACAGAATAATAAGCCCAAGTCTATATTCGATACGTAGGAGGATGGAAAGGCACTTATATGGTAATGTGAAATTGGTTTTTTGTATTATTTACTTTATAGAGGTTGGATACTAGTCCACATAAGTCCAGTTTTGTAGTACACTCGTCGTGTTAAATCCGGTTTCCCACCTTTGAAATTCACTCTAACAAGTTATACTTCTCCCCAAAAACATCCACAATATCTCCATGACTAACATGCATGCTCCAGGGCATATCATCCTGTGCATAACTCTTTGGTGGCAACTTGAATGGGAGCCTAACAGGAATACCTTTACCACATTTTGTATCACTACCATAAGTTGGTACTAAAGTCCCTTCCTTTGGAATGACCAAAACACTCAATTCGTAACTCGAAACTCTATATTTATTACTGTTTTGAATTGGCGCACCCCAAGCTTGTTTCGATAGGTTGTGACTACCCATTAGTACAAATCGAAGCGATTTCCAGTCATCACCATTATCACACATCAATAATTTAACGTGAGGTGGAACTCGCTCTCGCCCGGTTTCACCTATGAAATCAGACGAGTTCCACTTTTTCAAATATGGCCTTATATTTTGATCATATTGTAATTTATTATACCCCGTATGCTTAAAATGAATAGCTTGACCCAGACCAAATCCAACCGTGCTACCGGCTATTTCCTTCACCGTAGGAAATATCAAGTTTGGGGAATAGTTAAATTTCTCTTGATGTTTAATAGAGGAGTATTTTCCTGGTGGTAGAACCTCAAAGGATGAAAACATAAGTGGACATAATAAGTGGGTGAAAACTGAACTTGATCTTCCTTGCAGAGTAGTGAGTGCACTCGAAATTGAAGAAACCTGGGAAAGGATGTTAATGTGATTTGACATGTTTTGAATTAGGAGATCATTCCTTTTAAGTAATTGATGTAGTTTCCCGTACCCGTAGGTTTCATTTGTATCTGTTATTTTCTCGAAATCATAATCACCAGGACTACTAGCAACTAATTCTACTTTCACCAGCAGGAAATCATACAATTTCAATGTTTCAACTAGTTTGTTAAGGCGGCTCGATTTGTATTTTTGGATGTAATCAAGAAGATCATTTTTGAATTGGGGTTGGTCTTTATTTACATGTTTCAAAACTGGTAACCTTTCTGAAATCCATAACATTTGAGTCATTGCTCCAAGATCCAATTTGGTTAAGTTACATGACATTATAACAATTTCTACTGAATTTGCGTAGAAATTGATCATCAATTTTGTATGATGTGTACCATATTTGAATGGCAACGGAGCAATCACTTCATTGATGTTATAATATTCGTTTAGTATTTCATCATCAACAAAGAGAGATGAACCCGTTATAAAGGTTATCGGTCTCTTTTTATTAATAAATTCAGGATTCAATAACAAAAGAAAGAACCCTAAATCAACATTAAAATTGAATTGGAATGTCTCTTGGAGATCTTTATCGTTTAGGAGTTCCGTAAGCCGTATTGTGTCTTTATTCATATAATCATCGGCTAGGTCTATACTTGGATTTTTCAATAATCTTATCGGAGAGGACCGAACGATACCAGAGATCCCATTTGGATTCTTGTCTTCAATAATGACAGGATCATCTGGGCCACCATTTGAAGGAAGTATCGGAGAATCCTCTATAATAATCACCTCTAGATCGTCATCTAATTGGGAATCAACCAAAACTACTTCCGGAGCCTCACTTGTAAAGTCATTTGACTTCATAGAATCGCACTTGACAGATTCCGAGACGTTCTGATCATCGATTGTCGCTAAATCTTTATCAATTGTACCATCACCTGGCCTCACGTCACTCAAAATAGTGCCTAAATCTTGTCTTTTTGCCCAATGATTTGATGCTGCTAAAGCAGCAACAGATCTCTTAGACAGACTCATTTTTTTTTGAACTGAGTTGGTTGTAAATATTTACAACTGTTCTGCTGATCAAAAACATTTACACTTCAGGTGATTATAAATAATTACAATTCTGTAGATCACAAATATTCCCAACTAAGTCGATCGCACACGCATGTTAACTACACAACCAAACCCTAAGTTCCATTTTTTTTTTAAGTATGACATAGCCTTATCGCCTTAGTTTCTACACTGCGTTTTTTTCTAATCAGAACAACGTTTCCTCTTCATGACTATCACATTCAACTACAACAGCGGAGAAATTGTATCTTCACCAACCATCATAATCGAAGGTAATGTACCTAATCTTAAACATGGTGTTATAACATTCACCAATGATAATAACAAAGTGTTTCCACCGTTCAATTTCGAAGTAAATAACTCCTTCTTCAAAGCAATTGTACACGTTGCTCCAGATCAAAAGAATGAATTTGTAGTAGAGGCTTCAGATAATGGAAGTATTGATGATTATGGTTACGCTGTTTATAAAGACGGTAAACCAAGAGTTGTAGATGTTGGAGTATTGCAAATTTCTTTCAATCCATTACCCCACAATAAACCAATTCATTTGTGTGTTATCTTAGGTAGGGATTCAAATGGGTCTTATGATATGCCTCATTATAAATTAAAAAGAGGAGAACCCTCTAATTTGGAAACAGCTGTGCATAAATTAAAGGTTTCAGGTCGTTTGATGCAAGCATACACTCATGAAGAAATGAGAAGAGCCGGCTTAAGTAATAGATCATTTCAATTCTTTGAAGAATCAACTTCACATCAAGGAATTTTTGGTTATAATGTTCAAAGTCCAATTCCTCATAACGAAGTTAAAGTTCATGTATTGAGATCTCCAAAATCTGTTGCAGAAATTAGAGATCCTAATTGGGCTCAACAAAATCCAAAAGCAACTGATTCGGGTGGATTATTCTCTCATGCTATGGATCTAATCAAGTCTACACCGGAAATCTCCAGATACAAACCGGAAGGTACATCAATCCAATGTGCAGCAATATATTTGGATTCTACTTATGACCAAAGAAATGATCTTATATTAGCTCATGCAGCTCTAGGTGGTGGTAGTGGTGAAGTCAAATTAGCAATATTTGGATCCCACGGCCTTCATTGTTGGCCAAATAACTTCCCTCAAATAACCCCAGCTTTCTTGGATGAAACTCATCTTTCAAAGAACGAAGTTGCGAATGACGCAAACCAATGTGGTACTAGTTGGGAATGTTTGAATATTACGTTGGGTGCATTTATGCATGAGATAGGTCATTTGTTAGGCTGTCCTCATGAAGTTGATGGGGTGATGTTAAGAGATTACATTTGGTTCAACAGATCGTTTATGACAAGAGAAAATGAATGCCTTCGTGACAATAGAAGACCTGAATTGATTGGTAATAATGGTCAATGGAATCAAGTATGTCATTGGAATCAACTTGATTTAATTAGATTCCTATATCATGATTCTTTTGGTTTACCAATAGACCAATTTCCTAAAACTGTATCAACCAGACTTGAGAATAATGAGCAATTGAGTGAAACAACAACCTACGTTACCCCAGACAATTCTACTGTCTTCAAAACTGATAGTGGAATTTACTTGGTTGAACTTGTTGCTAAGGATTTGGCAAGATACCATATTGTATTCTATCCTCAAGCATACGGCGGAAAAGGTACTACAAATGAATTAATTTTGAATTATGACCAAGCTTATGATTGGTTAGTTAAATTTGGTAAAATGTCTGAAAAGGATTATGATGTTAGAGTTTTAGGTATTGGGGGTGAAACTTTCATCAGTAACTTTCAAAAGCATTGTTCCGATGGCCGTAATAATATTATTCGCAGTGACTTCGGTTTAGGTAGAGGTCAAATAGATGGCTTCAAGTCAAATATTTTGGGTTCAAATAAAGATGGTGATCCAGCATACATTGGATTTGATATTAATCGAATTTCAAGAGTCAGGATTTATCATGGTAATGCATTGGATGGTGTAAGATTTTATTATACTACCGGTGGGAATGGGGATGCGCCTCCACCAGTTCCACGTAGAAATTACTTGCCCAAATTCGCAAGTAAAATAACTCAAAAACCAGCGAGTCTTGGAGGTGTAAAGACTTCTCTTCTAGGGAATGAGACTCTGGGGTATTCCGATTTTGATTTGAACCCAGGTGAACACATTCTTAAATTCGCTGTTAGAAACGGAGCTTGGATTGATGCTATTCAGATTGTTACGAATCAAAGAGTCTCTCCAATGTTTGGCGCTGATGGTGGTCATATCTCTACACTCGAGAGTCCTAGCCATGAATATTCTATAGTTGGTATGTATGGTTATTGTGGGAATTGGATGGATGGTATTGGGCTAATTTATGCGAAGTAATCCCAATCAGCGGGAACAAAGACTTTCCAGTAAACTACACGACGTTAATGAGACCAAACATCCTTATGAGTTTGATTTGAATGTTAATATACATTTTTAGATGTGTAATTATATACGACAATACAATGATGGGTAAGGGCAGAAGTAGAGAACGTGAACGTAACTGGAACTCAGCCTGCTGAATTATCCGAGACACACTAGTTCATGGATCCAGTGCTAAATGGGTAT
Organism: Kodamaea derodonti; assembly: GCA_030570035.1. Lineage (NCBI taxonomy): Eukaryota > Fungi > Ascomycota > Pichiomycetes > Serinales > Debaryomycetaceae > Kodamaea > Kodamaea derodonti. Next base: position 14,311 of record JAJLUU010000008.1, read on the forward strand.
CAAACTTTGTGTGCTTCACTTCGTAACCTCAATCTTCGTGAGGTTCACTCGTGTGCTTTACTTCGTGACTTACTGAGCATTGCAAGTTTCAAACTTCGCTGTGCTCGTTCGATAAGATCCTGTCAAAAACCTTATCCCTCGCCTGATTGTATTCCACTGGATGCTCTCCCGATATCCCAATAACCCTACTTGACCCAAACAAATTACTCTTCTTTCCCCCATTTTTCAACTTTTCTATCCTAGCTTCCAAATTCTTCAAATCTTCATGCATCTGATCAACCAATGATTTTTTTGTTTTTGAGATTGGATCATAACGAGGTATAAATGTTTTTACGTACTGTACCTTCAATTGCTCCAAGCTATCAATTAGATGTTGCCTCTTTTCTATTAGTTTCAGATTTTCATTATTCAATCTGCCGCTCAATTGAGCTTGTAGTACCAAAGACTTATCTAATTCCAAAGAATCCATAGCAAAAGCTAACGAGTTTGATAAGAATGTCGCTTGATCTGATATTGAATTGGGTAGGGTTTCTCCAATATTTCCCATTTCTTCATCATCACTTATGACATATTCATCATCTGAATCTTTTGAGGTGTTCGAGGAGGTATATTTTTGATCACTCGATATGCTATGTGCTTTAGCGCCATTGTATGTTTTTGAATAGTTGGGTTCGTGAGTGTTGTTATGAGAATCTCTTGACTCATGACCTATTGAGGTTTGTAGATTGTCAGTTCCAGAAACAATATTTTCACCGTGAGCTGTTTCACTCGCTGAAGCATCAGTTTCAACTAGAACAGACTCGTCCTCATGATCAACACTAAGCCAATCATTCCCATTAGTTGTGTCATTGGTGTGGGGAATATTCACTTGATTTTGGTGATCTTGTTGATTTTGATGATTTTCGTTTCCCCCAATGACCTCTACTCCCTGAGTCTCTCTAGAATTACCATCACCCCCCCTCTCTCGAATTGACATCCCAGTCTTATCTCGAATATCTCCAATTTCTACTGTCATTATCGCTGAATCAAAACTCGCTCTCACAAAAAAAAAGACAACCAAAGAATCACCACAACTGCTCAACATGCTGGTCTTACGAGATAACAGCGAAGTCCTAGCAAGATTGCGTCCATTTGGTATATCCATGGAGAAATCATTAACCGATCTTATCAAAGGAATTCGATCTCATCTTTCCCAAGATTCACCAGAAACATTAGTGACATTCCTCGAGAATTGTGTTCTTGAATGTAAACGAGAACTAAGCACAACTGATTTAGAAACCAAATCAATGGCCATATTGAAGCTTACGTATTTAGAAATGTATGGTTTTGATATGTCATGGAGTAATTTCCATATCTTAGAATTAATGGCATCATCTAAATTTCAACAAAAGAGGATTGGTTATTTAGCTGCAATTCAATCGTTCAAAAATGAACAAGAATTATTGATCTTAGCAACAAATCAATTTAAGAAAGATTTGGGATCACATCAACATATCGAAATTGGTTTAGCATTAAGTGGAATTGCGACAATTGTAACTCCAGTCTTAGCTAAAGATATAAATGATGATGTTGTAAAGCAATTGAATCATTCAAAACCCTATGTAAGAAAAAAGGCCATTTTAGCGATGTATAAGATTTTCTTACAATATCCAGATAGTTTGAGATTGAACTTCGATCGTATTATAGAAAGATTAGAGGATTCAGATGTTTCTGTTATTGGTGCAACCATCAACGTAGTTTGTGAAGTGTCCAAAAAAAACCCTCAAATCTTCCTAGGTTCAATCCCAAAATTCTTTGACATCTTGCAAAGTTCCGAAAATAACTGGTTAACTATCAAAGTGTTGAAACTCTTTCAGAGTTTATCCAAAGTTGAACCAAGATTAAAGAAGAAAATCCTACCATTTTTATTACAATTTTTGGAATCAACTAAAGCTATTTCTTTGGTCCATGAAATTATAGACTGTATTGTAAATGGAGATATGTTGAATTCCACATCCACAAAAACCGCAGGAATATGTGTGAATAAGCTTATGGGTTTCTTTGATATGAATGATCCCAACTTAAGATTCGTAGGATTATTGGTGTTAATCAAGATCTTGAAGAAGTTCCCCAGCTTTATAACAAGTGTCAAAAAAGTTCCTAGCGTGATTTTAGCATGTTTACTGGGTAATGACATGATTATAAAGAGAAAAGCACTTGAAATCTGTCATTACTTAGTAGATGAAGATAGATTAGTCGATATCATAAAGACTTTACTTACTCAATTGATACCTCAAAATAATCAAATTGTGCCAGACTATTTCAAAAAGGAGGTTACACTTAAAATCATCGAAATCAGTTGTCAAAACAACTATTCTAATATTCCCAATTTCTCATGGTACATTGCTGTTTTGAATGATCTTGTTCAATTGACATTATTACCTCAAGATAATTTACCTGCACTGTCTCAAGCAACTTGCAATCTTATCGCATCTGAAATCGGTAATGAATTCAAAAATTTGGCAACAAGAGTTCCTTCGGTAAGATCAATAATCCTTCTGAAGGTTGTTTTTCCTTCTATTCAAGATGTGAAGGTTTTGAATACATGCCCTATTTTACTCAAAGATTTATTTTGGATATTGGGAGAGTATAATGATGATTATAATGTTGAAGATGATGAGAATGAAGAAGAAAAGGATGAAGCTATACTGCCACAATTATCTGGATTATCCAAGAAAGTGCAAATCTTCAATGAAATTGTAAGTAATCACTCATCAATTTCTCGAAAGTTGATCCAATTGACTGATTCCGATGTTTTGATCGTTTTAATCCAGGCATCAGTAAAATTATACAGTGGGATTGTTCTTGATTATATTGAAATTTACGCTGCTCATGGTTACATTCCCTTAGAAAATCATGATCAAATTTCATATTATTTATACAAACTTATAAAGTTCCTTGGTAGCTGGGAAAAGGATTCAAACTATGAAGTTCAAGAGAGAGCATTATCTTGGTTGGAATTTCTAAAATTATTATTGGAGGCGTTAGTTAAGGAGGATTTAACGAGGGTCAAGAAATTGGAACTGGAGGAAATTGCGTACTATAAGAATTTGAAAACCAATGATGACAGCGAAAGCGAGGAGGAAGAATCGGAGGAGGAAGAATCTGATGAAGAAGAATCTGAGGAGGAATCCGAAGAAGAATCATCTGAGGAGGAGTCACAGGAAGAAGGAGAAGTAAAAGAAAAAGCAGAAGAGGAGGAGGAACCAAAACAAGACAAATCAACATCTGATAATGGAGAACCACTCCCCACTACAAAGCAATTACCTGCCTTATTAACTCGAGTTTTACCTTCGTTTTTCAAATCGTACTCGCTTAATCCAATTTCCAAAAATGCCCAACGTAATATTGCTATTCCAGACACTTTAGACCTTCTAACCGAATTGAATCCCCCACCAAATATCACTGAGGATTTTGACAACGAAGCTGATTTTGCTACCAGTGAGTACAACTTATTCATCTCTGATGAAGAACCTGAATTGGAATCTGCTTTGATAGATTTGGGAGAACCAGTTGATATAAGACAAAAGAAAAAAGATAGATTGGAAAGATTGAAGGATGATCCATATTACATTACATCCGGCCAAGCCAAGAAGATCAAATCGAAATCGAAGAAGTTATTATTGGATTCAGAAGATTCTTCTGTAAAATCTCTTACCATAGGTATAACTAAGAAGAAGAAACCTTTAAAGAAGGAAAAGGTACTAATTCTCGCAGAGGAGAACTTTGGAAATGATGATAGCGACTCCTCAAGACCAACTAAGCCAATTTCTAAGAAGCTAAAGAAGAACGTTTTAAGAATTGATTCTTCAAATCTTGATAATTTTGACTTGAATTCAAGTAATCTTTCTGAAAATGATACCACTAAAGGGTTTGAATACGATATTGATTTGAATGAATTGAGGAATAAATTAGCGGAAACTTCATTGGAGAAGGAAAAGAAAAAGAAAAAGAGATCAGAAGACAAGCCAAAGAAGAAGAAAGTCAAGGAAAAACCCGAAACAGAGGCGCAACCTTCATCTGAAGTAGATAAGCAGATTTCAACCGAGTTAAACAAGACTGGTGACACAGAACAAATAAATGAAACTTCACCAGTACCGTCGCAAGTGAAAGAGATCAAGACAAAGAAGAAAAAGAAGAAGAGTAAGGCCATTATAGAGTAGTAATACATTTTGCATGGTTACAAGCTGTAGATATGTAGATGTAGAGCTACAAATTGTATATAATTAATATTTTGTTGTATACTTATTTATTTATTCTTTAACATTTTTTATTCATTCTGCTGTGTATTGATGGGAGTAACCTCCCAGCTGAGGATATCGGAGCTTTTTCCAGCTACAGTTGCTGGCTTGTGTTCATCGATGTGTACTAAGGCTGTTTTATTGAGATTAAGACAATTAATACACCGCGATTAACTTGATTGATTATTGTATTACACGGTGAAAGTTGACCCTTGACATAAAGTTATAGACGCCAATGCCTCAAGGTATTCAGCTCATTAATAGCTCGTGAAAGTTGAGGTCTATTATAATTAGACTATCGAAACAAACTCCGCCATCCCTTAAAACTGCAACGCCCCCTATGAAAACCCTGCACTTCAATGTCTCCTTTACTAATGAAAACTCAATCTACTCTACTAATGAAAACTCTACTTTACTAATGGAGTGTTTTCATCAACAACAGTACTTTCATCCTCGACAACTTCAATTACAGGCTTTTCACCACCTGTTTTTGAATATCCAATCTCCTTCAAGGTCTTCAACATATCCTCTCTTATTTTCAAAGCGAATGCAGTTACATCTTCATTAGTTTTTAACCCATCGGTTGAAACGGCAGGTAAGACTTCGATAGTTATTTCCCCTCTATTGAATGTCTTTGTCTTTGCGTTGAAAATAGTTGAAGTGTTACTTACAACCACTGGTATTATTGGAATTCCAGCCTGCTTTGCTAAATGGAAAGCACCCTTCTTGAATTCCAAAAGGTCCAAATCATGAGTGGCAGATCTGGTTCCTTCTGGGAACATGTAAAGAGCACGATTAGAAGTTTTTAAAGATTCTAAAGAGCTTTCCAAGACCTTTCTAGCTTTGACTCCCTTATTTCTATCTAAAAAGAAAGTTCCAGAAAGGAGCATGAACCATCCTAAAAATGGGACGTATTTTAAGGATTTTTTACCGGTGACGGTATAGCCTGGTTGGAAGACTCTAGCCAAGACAAAAATATCTAAAGCACTTTGATGGTTTGAAATCACTATAGCTGGAGTATCTAATAAGTATTTTTCATTTATTAATTTGATTTTAACTCCCATTATCCATGAAAATGAATAATAAAAGGCTCTCGCAACTGTATATTGAGCATAATCTAGCTTATTAACAAGTCTTAAAACGATCGATGCAATTACTCCATAGACTGCACATCCAGTTAAAATAGTTCCAAATACAACCGACTTTACAAAGAATTTGATACTCTTGAGTACTGACATTGTTGGTAGTGCTTTTTTGTGGGTTCTCATTTCTCGTTTATATTGAGATTTCAAGTGGGACTGCACATAAAATTGTTGTAGAGGGAGCACCTATTAAGCCTAATTGGGTGATACTACGGATATGTAAATGTTAGATAGAACGTTCGACAAATACAACGTGGGATTGTATGTTTTGGGTGACCAAATTTTGCCTGCTCCCCGCAGAAACCATCTTGATGATGAGATGGTTGATAGGTGCCTGTGATAATATTCGCATTTTGTTGGGTGCAAATTGAAGTATCCTAGTCATAGTACCACATTAATACAAGTAGCCAACTGACTAGCAGTTGAGCTGCAGGAGTGTTTGCGGAGAAATGAGACTGCAAGAAATGCTGTTTCTTTGTATCACACTACATATGCACAAGTATAATAATAGCGATCCACCGAGAAGTTGTTTGTGGCTTGTTCTAGCCGAAACTAATTAGCGATGCCCAGACTACGATTCGTAAAACTCACATCTGCATGTGGAAACTCAAAGAGTCTGAATTTCGATCTTCTACATTTTTGCAGCCAATTTATGCATTAAGTTCACGTTCGTTTATTGATTTCCAGAACAGATCAAAAATAAATAGTTTAGTTCAACAATTATATATTCAAGCTTTCAATGCTTTCAATGCAGCCACGGCAGTAGCATGAGCGCTTGCTGGATTAGACCCAGTCACTAACTTCCCATCAGTAACAGTAAATTCATCAAATGGACCACCTGGAGGCGCTAAAAATGTTGCACCGGAATTTTTGGCAACTTTCTCAACCCTGACCAAATTTTTACTATCCAAAAGGGCATCCATTCCTATAATAGTTTCTGCAGAATCAGGAAATCCAGTAATCTTCTTATCTGTGATCAAGAGCTTACCGGTAGATTTGTCATACAAGTTAGCAAAGATGACTGGAGCATGACAAACAGCAGAAACAACACCACCTCTTGACCAAATATCAGCTGCAATATTTTGCAACCCAGTTGCAGTTGGGTAATCGAACATAACAGCATGACCAGCAGACGCAAAGAAGATATCATATTCCGAAGCCACTATGTCACCAGCTTTTTTGATTTCCTTCAAAGCTAAATTGAATGCAGATTCCTTGTTCTCAAAATCAATTTTATTCTGACCCTTAAGATTATCCGGTTGGATTGAAAAGACGTCGATACCATAGTTACCATTTTCGGAAGCAAATTGAACTTCAATGCCTTCTGATTTGAAGTAATTAAAGGGTTCAAGTGCTTCTGTTACGAATAACCCGGCCTTACCATCACCTGGATAGAATGCTTCGTTGTAGTTTGTGATTGCAATAAGTGCTTTAACCATTTTGTTTGGGGTGAAATAGCGTGGATGTACCTCTTTATATAGATTAGTAATGGAACGTGCTAGAGCAACTTATTTTTACAGAGCGTTAGGGCTGGATTTGGAAACTCGGATTTTACAAAGAATGAACGTGTAATTGTACATGGACGACCAACTAGCGTCTGTAGATTAAATTATTTGGAAATCAATGGAAGGATTCGAAGCAGCGCTCCTCTGAAGTAGAACGGCCCTCTGTTATTATGATCACTCCAATTCCCCACGAACATTGATAAAAAATGAATTCTCGGAGATGTCAATCGATTTCCCTTTGACTCCGCCCATAGGCACTCATTCATGCAAGCTTTAGATTTACAAACTACAAAGTTCAGTCTTGAAATTGATATTTATTAGTATGTAATGAATATATTTTGTATCCATTGACTTAGCAAGTAAAGATTTAGATAGCAATTTACATCGCATTTTACGTATTATCCTTCCATTATAATATACAACACATGTAAGCCCATAAAGTATACTTTACAGGATTTATAACCCTTGTAAGCAAATCTATGCTACCACCTCAACTTTATCATCTAAGTAATGATGCTTTGTCCATCTGAAACCTTGACCTAATTGGGCAAACTCATTTACAAAATGACATCCAAATAACAAGTAGTTCTTTGGCGTTACAGCCATTGAGTATCTCATGAAAACAAGGGAATAACCAATCAATGCAGCAGTCATTGGTCCACTGATTAAATCTGCATCTTTATTCAAATCTAATACAGCAGCAATCGGAATACCAAAATTGGATACTGGTCCCCAGAAATGTGTTGTACAGACATACTTCAAGGATTGCTTGGAGAACAAAAAGTCAGAGAACTTCTTAAACCCAGACATTGTAAGGATTGATTACTTCTACTGAAAGTCGGTATGCAACTTTTTTCTCCTCTTTTTCATTGTTGAATTGTCACGGGACTGTTAATTCCGAGCAGAGAGCCAACTCCGGGAGACGAGTGCTAATATGGGGCAGTGTATGTCTTGCGAATTGTTTATATGGCATTGTAGTGGCTCTCAATTCTTTGATGATGCTTGCATGGTGTGTTCAATTCATTACCAGCAAGGACACTAAGAACTATAAGAGGTCAAATTACAATCTTGAAATGGGTATTCTCACAATGGTCAATCCACGGCAACGTAAAGAGGAGCATTTACACTCAATGCACTGGGTCCTACCAATGCTTGCCAATAGAATTTAATTCAAATCCATTATCAAAATGAGATTCTCAGTTGATAGTTGATTGCAGCGAACACAGTTGCGACATAAGAAGCCATGCAGCAGCATAGTATACCTCATAACCTTACAACCACGTAACCCAAGTACTCCGAAGAAGCCAACATTTATGATTTGCAGAATCTTGACTTTCATCTTGTCCTCCATAAGTTGTATTCCAAGCAAACCCATCATAAGCTAGTACTCTACGATCCTCATCTACACTCTTCTATTGCAACAAGTTCTTCATTTATAAACAATTTGTAACTAAATTCATACTATTTTAGCCAAAAAAACGAAATGTTAAAAATCATGGACATAAGTAATATATAATTTTGCAACCACTACGTAGGTGGTTGCGAAAGTGCAAACAATGCAAGATAAAAATTGCTCTAATCCAGAAGAGTAGAGCCAACCTTTGTAAAATATTTGAGCCATGTCACCAGACATTCTCCCAGAAGTAATCCTTTGTAAAGGTATTTGTATGAAGTCAAGTCACCGTCAGCATGTACACATTGAGTAACACCGACTCTCAGTGTAAGATATGAGCATACCAACTATTTCATTACGTCCTTCAAACTTAAAACTGTTTGAAAGGACATAATTTTATTAAGGGTGTTAAGCTTGACGTTGACAATCTCTCGTCTATCGATTGGGCATAAGAGGTCGCTTCAGAAATTTGTCAGTTCATTCTCGTAGATTTTAGGGTCACCTACGATTTTGACGCATTTTTTGTTGCTCCAATTGAAGATGATGCTGCTTCTCTAATTGTTGCTCCAATTGCTGATTTTGCTGGAGCAATTTCTGCTGTTCAATCAGTTGGTGTTGTTGTTGAAGAAGTTGTTGTTCAATTTGTTGTTGTTGTTGTTGAAGATGCTGCTCTTCCAATTGATGTAATTGTTGAGTTTGTTGTTGTTGTAAATGATGATTTTGTTGTTGGTTTAGGTCTCCATAAAATTGCTCAGTTTCATAAACATTTTCCGTATTATGCAACTTACTGTCAAACAATTGTGCATGGGCTTTCAGTTGATTTTCATAATACTGATCCGCGTTTTGTTGCTGTTTAACCTCAGCATAAAGTCCTTGATTTTGAGAGCCAGGAGTGAATCCCAAATATGGGGTACTATAATTTGATTGCTGGATATCAGCAGGAGGTGCGTTTTGAGGTTGAATGAAAGTATCTTGTCCAGAGCTATAAGCGTAATTTGGATTCACATACATTTCATTTGCATTCGTATGAACAGGACCGGTTGAAATAGGTCTTGAAGGAGCAGATACAGAAGAAGCACTAATTGAAGTATGACCGGCAGATCCGCCAGTGTCAACACTTGAATTAATTAGATCACTCAAATCTTTTATCAGAGGCAAACCATCATCGCTTGGAGAACTCAAATAGTATGGCAAGTTTTCCGGATTAGTGATCCAAAATGGATCATTCAATCTAAATCCATATAAGGTGTCCAATTCTTCAGAGGTTGCATGTGGGTCATATAAATTGTCCAGTTGAACAGGGAGATTGAACTCCTTTTGTTCAGAGTGATCATACAGACCTTCAGGTTGTAATTGACTTTGAAAGTCAGAGATTTCTTTATGTTGTGCTTGCGCAAGTGCATCTTCGTGTAGTTTTTGCAGTTGTTGATAAGCTTGCCTAATATCGTGTTTTCTCTTCTTACGTTGATTTGAGGTTTCGTTCTTTCTCTCTTGTTTATGATAAATCAATTTGATATGGTTTAAAACCTTCTTAATAAGATAAACAATATTCGAAGACCATAACTTAGTAACATGATTCAAAATCCCGGCTAATCTGCGATCAACATTTAACAAAGAATTCAAATGTAACTCCAATGTTTTCAATAACTCGTTATTCAAATGAATCGAAGTGTTACTTACAAAATCCTTGATTTTGTAATGTAAAAAGGTGAAAATGACAATAACACCCTGATAAATGAAGGAGTTCAAAAATGGGAAAAACGTTCTGAACAATTTTCCAAACCTTAATCCAAGGTTTACATTAGATCTAGCATGATCCCCAACAAGATCAACAGCAGATGAAGCAGTGGCCGTGCTTGGAGATTTATCTTGAGGACTCATTTTATCATCTGGAGAACTTGATACACCAACGTCATTTTCTTGAAAATACCTTTCAACAACCGATGTCAAAAACATATCAACGAAATGATTCAACAATTCCAAAAATCTAACTATCGAAGTTACCAAATGTTTGATAACTTTCGAATATTGATCCAATTTCGAAAACTTAGTAATGAATGGCTCGCATAGTTTGGCTTTATTGATATGTAAAACAATCAAATCATTCAACATACTAATTTCATTCAAATTCAAGTCCGACGAATTTTCAGGTATTGTACCTACTCTAAAAGTATCGTTATACAATTTGTCCAACAAACTGATTTCAATATCGAATTTTTCATTTAGATTGAGTAAATCTGTTATTTCGAAATCAATCATGAAGTTTTCAATCAACATAGAATTAGATAATCTTAAGCATTCACTTAACCCACTTTTCAAAACAACCCAAATTCTCTCTTTGTCAAGATGACTTGAATTTTGGGCAGAACTTTGTGAAACTATCGAATTTACTTGAATTGATATTGGGTTGGGTCTACCAAGGATAGAGCAAACTTGACCTGTCAAATTCTTAAGCGCAAAGAAAACTTTGTATCTTGAAAAATCCATATCTTCATCATCTTCTTCATCATCCTCACCAACATCATTGTTAGATTTATTTTCTTGCTTAGAAGATACTTGGTCGTCCTCATCATCCAGGTCTTGTAATGGTGTTATACCGCTATTACTACTAGTTGAATTAATGAGTCTGAATTGGCCCATAACATGTAATCCAATCGAATAAGCAATAGAACAACAATGAAACATCATCGACCAACATTCTTCGTATCTCTTTTCAACATAGTAATGTTCAGTACAAAGAATGTAAGCTTGAATGGTCAATATCGATTCATTCAACAAATTGTGTCTTAATTTATCAAAATCATTCAAAACACTCTTACATAAAAATGATTTATATTTATCATAATGTTTGATCGATTGACGTGGTAATAAATTCAACGAAATCACTTCAGATGGTGACAATTTTTGTATCAGTAGCAATAATATCATATAGAATAACAACAAATCATCATCGTTTTCCCATTCTTTATCTTTAATATCATCATAACTTTCCAAAAACGCAAACACTTTCTTTTTCGAGATGAACGTTTCACGATGACTGCTATTTCTAAAAAAGTTTTCAACCAATTGGTGAATTGTTTTCTTATTAAGTTCATGTAATTCATTGAATCTTACTGGATTAGAAATGCTATCATTATCGTATCGAAGCAATTCCATAATCAATATTGGTAATTGTTTTTTCGATAAACTACGTTCTAATAAACTAGACTCCTCAAGTGACGTTGTAGTAATTGTTAGATCTGAATTCTTATGATCGGCAAACTTTGGATTAACTGGCACATTAGATAGATCAGCTGGATCTTTTGGTAGAGGGTTAGGAGAATCATCGATTTGTTTATGATCGTGTCTTTTATTACTCCTTGAATCGTTTTCATCCAAACGAGTACGCTTTTTATCATTTCCGTCATAATTCGGATATTTCTGATTGTCATCATAATTGGTTTGGTTCTTGCCCTGTTTAACTTCTTGATTTTGTTTGTCGTTTGATTGAGTTTCCTTTTGATTATCGCCACTCAACTCCTCCTTCAAAGATTCAATCATATAAGTTGAAGATTGTGGACCATAATATTTCTCACCAGCTTCAGTTGTTTCACCAGCTATTTCTATTCCTTTACTAACTTGGAGTTTGGGTACATCTTTATTATTCAACTCTGCAGTTAATTCAGTTAGTTTCATATTAAGCTTAAGGACTTCCAGTAACAATCTAGCATTTTCATTCCGCACCAAAGTCAATTGAAGTGGTTGTTGGACTTGTAATTGCATATCATCATCTTCTTTTTTTATCAAATAATTATCATCATTCGGTCTTGTCCATGATATGCTCTCATCTAATTCATCTTCGTTAATTCTTTTATTCCGGAAAGTGGATGGAAAATGACACGGAATTGATCTTCTGATACATTGATTACATGGTTTCTTCTTATTACATTTGATTTTCTTCAGCCGACACAGTACACATGATATTGGAAGTGCTTCGGCCATCTTGTTGGATAAAAAGAAAAGTCCAATAGATATGTACTAAATGAATGAAGTATTACCAACTATAGCAACTAAAAGTTTCACCTCGAAAGTGTAACAAATTTCACCTCAACTACTATAGCAATCTTCAAAACTTTAGCAATGAATATCTTGCTAAAATCTTCCCACTATAGCAAGTTAAAAAAAACTCTTGAAACAAATGATATCGTTTTTTAAAGTTATTTAGGGGCGTTCAAAGAAACAGGCACGGAATTCCTTTGTTTTTTTGTAACTTATTGATTCGTTCTCGTATTTGTTTGCTATACGATTGTGGGAGAAATAATAAAGTTTTCTGGAGATAACCTTAATCTTGGAAAGACAAAGAAAAGGATGTTACAAGTATATATAAACTTTGGAATGTATGGTAATTATTTGTAATGTCCATGTTTGTACAAGTTTTGTTCATGTATGTATGACCAATGACTGCCATAATTTTGTTAAATGCATGTCAGCAACGTCATTAGGCTTTTGTAGTAGCAATAGCCATTGTAATATCAATAGCCTAATGCTATAAATGAATAGTCAAATACAATTATTTATAAAGTTTATTATATATTTAATTATATGATGATGATCGAGAAATTACGAATGCTCATTGCTAAACTAAAATTGTAAGATAAAGTTCAATAATGGATCTAGGGTCCATGAGGTACTAGTAGCATGATTTTCTTTTATATTCTACAAGTTTCTTGCAGGCTCCTAGATTTAAGAAAGGTAGTTTGCAGGCTGCTTGATCCAAGACAAGGGATCTCAAATCATTAACCTGATAGTTTAACTACAAAGCATCCCCTTACATATCTTATATTACCCCTTTTAATAAAACTCAAGGTTTCTAAAATCAAAAAACTATATTTTGGAATAAAACACAAAGTTTTCTGTGGCTGCAAAATATGTTAACTACTATAGATTTCTTGGTTTGGTACTTTTAATTTTGAGGAATTATACCCGATCAAAAACATAGTCAATTAAAAGAGGGTACATTCTGGTTCTTGAAAACTCATGTGCGTATGGTATATTACACAAATTCTTTCATCAGCCATATATTTATTTCATAAACGGTGATCTAATAGATTACCTCTGTCACGTGAGAGTTTTGAAAATATTGATGATGTCAACTGGAAACGCCTCAACATCGGCAATTAATTTGCGGTTGATGAAGTACCTCTATGAAAGAAGACAGGTTTGATATCTAGATGTTATGATGGAGTGAGATTAAGATCGAAGGTAAATGAAAAAAGGCTTCATATCCACATCAAAATGAAAAAGGTTTGATCTCCACACGAAACTGAAGCTAAAAATGCAGCCTCGATAGTAGGACAATTGTATCGTTTAGGGGAAATTCCGCTTTACCCTCTCCATCTTTCTCCACCCTCAAAATTTCTACCCTTCACGTCTGAATTCTCTAAATCGTCTAGCCACCACTCTCTAAATGGTCTAACTTTGAAAGAAATTGGATCTCAAACTTAAGCCTAATTCTAAAATCGTATGATCATCTACCGGATAAATTTCCTAATAGGACAAGCATTAAACATGAAATCTCCACCTTCTGGATCCTTCTTCATAACAGAATTGAGACTGGGTTTAGATTTTGAGTTATCATTCATTAACTAAACTTTAACTCGTATTTCCCCAATTAATCCGAACGTGTACTACCGATTATATAATTTGTTACATAAGCAGTCTATATTCTAACCAGAATTTGAATAGAAAAATCTAAAATGTTGATTATGTAATTATCCAGATGTTCCACTTGCAGTCGATGGTGGGATTAAATTGCCGGATTTCTCTGGTAAGAGTTAAATTGGGGTTGGTTAATTAAACGTTTTTCTAGAAGGTTTTTTTTGAAACGATAGGGTGGCTGAAGGCTATGAAAAAAGATTTCATGATCGGCCTCGGTTAGAAGACGTAGCTTCTACTTAGAACACAATCCTGGGTTACAAGAAAATCTTCAAGTAGTTCTATAAGGTAGTTCTAGGTAATGGATCTCCTAAATTATAGAGATCTTCATTTACGCCGATACACCTATCAAGAAGATCTCATGTCAATACTTAATCAAGAGGATCTCTTAAGTATGTCAAAATATATCAAGAGGATCTGTTAGCATGTCAAATCTTAACAGGAGCTTCTCTTCTACTTGTACTGAAAGTGACTTCTTCTGCAAAGTAGAGCCTCCCTAAATAAAGACGTTCGCTCTGTTACACCATCAAGCTTCTTAGCTCTTCGGGTCGGCTCAATCTCGATGTATTAGCGGTCTAATCCCTTGAGAGCCAAATCATAATACGTCCAACTATCTCAACGTAAATAGACGCTGCGCATTTGCGGCAAATGATAACATGAAATCATTTTGGGGACCAACGGACGTTAAGTTGAATTTTAAGAATTTTACTTATGTTGGAAGTCTAATAAGTTCAACAATTCTGCAATTTGGATCCAAGCAAACCAAATATTTTCCCCCATATAACGAACGCAATTTTTACTAACCTAATTTGTCCACATTCTGGTTATCAAGTCTAGAGATTAGAAAGTGATACTAAACCGTAACGAAGAGCGAGGTTCCAGCCGAAATTCATTAACACTCTTCACGCAAGTACTGTCTCTATATAATACTCCGCCACTATATCGAAAAAACAGCAGATTAACGCATCAAGTCCTGCAAGATTATTGCCTCAGAGCCGTAGACATTCACTTCATGTTCCATCTATTGACGAGGCTTGAGGATGTGATCTAACTTCACAAAAGACCCTGCTTGCATAGGAAAGTCTCAGGTCCATTTCCGAGGGTGAATTCCGGGAAATTATTTCAGCCTTGTCCCTTCCATATACTACGGTGTTTCTTATATGCAGATTATAATAGGGGCCAACATCGAATAAAGCCTATTAATGTACAGCCCCGCAGATTTTGCGCCGCACATTTTTCGTTTATCAGTGATATCAGTGCTGATGGTAAATTGGTATATTGGAAAAAATTGCAACGTGCCAGAAATTCTTGATACACCGACGCCAACTTTTCTCCACATTTTGTATTTTTTCGACATTTTGGTAGCGCGGAAATATTGAGATGAGCTTTCAAAGTCAATAGACAGTTAGAAGAGAATATGGATTTCAATGGACAATCAATTGATTTATTAGATTTACCAACTTATCTACCTAATGAGAGAGTTGGAGAGATTGTTAAACAGACAGAGAGTGTCGAACCAACGAAACCAACCATAGTTGATCTCCCAGATCCGATATATATACAGGGTACAAATATTACCCTACAAACAGACGAAGATATAGCAAAATGGATTGAAGAGAGGAAGAAGAAATGGCCCACTAAGCATAATGTCGAACAAAGAGTACTTCAAAAAGTAGAAGATCCAAAAAAACGTTCAATAGATCAACCACAACAACAATCTGGTGATGAGAAACGAAGGAGAGTAATTTGCAGATTCTATCAGCAAAACAAAACTTGTAAGTTTGGTAATAAATGTAAAAATATCCATGAATCTGCTGCAGAAACAACAGCCAATTCGGGCCCTTCAGCAATAAGCAATACTAAAGATAACGAACAAAATCATTATAAAAGACTTATTAACGGAATTCAAGTTAGAATACCGAAATTGTATTCAAAGACTAGTGAAGTATCCTTGTTCAAGAATTTAGTAAAGAAAGATCAATATGAAAATGAAAATAATCTTGTACTTGATTTCATTCAATTTTTGGATAGTAAGGGTATGATTGATCATGAGGTGATGAAGGCTGCGGATATGGATGGTGTAAAGAGTGAAGTCAAGCAAGAGGAGGAAGTCCAAGTTGAGGAAGCTCTGCAAGTAGAGAAAGTAATCGAGAAGGTGTGAAATGTAACTACACCATAGCGCATTTCACTAATATCCTTCACAAAGTGTGTTTATAGATTAATACCCCTCTATTCTAATACACTTCAAATTTCTCAGGCAATAAACACCTCAGATATCCAGTCCGACCCTTTGCTTCGTGAAATCAGTTTCCCTGCAGCTCGCTTGAACACTAAGCTGTGGGATTGGTAAGCGGCAAAGTGGATTTTTTGAACAACAACTTCAAGACTCTCTTATTCAATCACCCAGTGTTGCCTATGGAAGCGATAATTGGGGTTGCAATTGGATCGCGCGAGTATAGAGGCAGGTAGATTTGAGATATTCATTCTGTAAAGTGCTTACAATGATTGGAAAATTAAGCTGCTGCACTACACTTCATGTGGGCGACTGGTTCTCTCTGTATCCAAACGATTATTATCTACAAAAATAACCTTGAATCCTGTGTATTTCATACATCTATTTATAATTTAATAATCTAGTATCGTCTAAAAGCCTAGACTATGCTTTTTCCAAGCATTGCAAGATCGAAATAAAGGCAGTGCTAACTGATTCTAATTCCTCTCTCGCGATGCTGGGTTAACTCACTCGCGCTCCTTTCCCCTACATAATCTCCCCATCAAAAACCTTGGCAGCGTCCAACATAATTGTACACTGTTTTGCAACCTCTTCCAACTTTGTAAGAACAATGGTATTACCTTGTCCAAATCCATAGATGGAATACTTCAATCCAACTTCTTTACAGAATTCAATAACCAAAGGTTGTACCTTTCTCAAATTGTGTCTTGGTAATCTTGGGAACAAGTGATGAATGGCTTGGAATTGTAAACCACCATGGAAGAAGTCCAACCATTCAGGACAATCAACATCCATGGTTGTTCTGATTTGTCTTTGGACAAAAGATTCACTAACTCCAAGATCAGCAGTAGACATTGCGAAATGGGATAAAGTAATTTGAACATGGACAATCATTGTAACCATATGACTGATTAAAACGAAAGCAATTTTGTTGATCCAACCATCGACACTTTTGAATACAACCAAATAAAAGAACCAGTAGAAGAAGAATGAAAGTCCAGCTATCTCAAAGTATCTATACCATGCGGTTCTTCCTTGTCTTGGACCTTTACCTGTCAAAACATGTTCCCACGACAAGACATATAAATTGAATCTTCCGAATGCTAATAATGGGTAATACATGTAATGTTGGAAAGGTACCAAGATTTCAGCAGCTCTATCCATAAGAACGATTTTCTTATAAAAGGTCGAATACAAATTTTCGAACAATCTAACACTAATTGCAAAAAATGGTAAATGTTGAATATCAGAATCGTGAACCGGATCATTTGGAATCAAATGATGAACATTATGACTTCTTTTCCACCATCCTAAACTTAAACCACCAAACCAATTTGAGATAAACATACCAAATACATTATCAAATTGATAGTGATGAGTGATTGAAATATGAGATGCATCATGAGCCATAAATGTCATTTGTTGCCATGCAATCCCCATTATTATAGCACTTAAAATGTATTGGTGGATCTTAAGGAATGAAAATGAATATAAGAACAACGCACCAACTTTGGTTAAATCATAAAACCAATTCCAATAATTTGTTTGATAATAACCTTTTTCAATTACTATTTTATGTAATTCGTTATATTTTAATTTCAAATGTTCTTGAGTTTTATAATCCAATGAAGGATTTTCATTTAAATCTTTATGAGTTAATCCATTATCATAATTATTCATTAAGATTTTTGGATCTATAACCTCACCTTTTACAACTGGGAATAAAGCATCTTTATTTGCTTCAGTAACCAATTGACCTTGTGGTACCTTTGGTCTAACGTCTCCTGCTGGGAATCCTAATCCTTTGAATCCAACTTCACTTGTTGTTGACGATTCGGTAGAATCAGACCATTCTCCATCCAGTCTCTTTTCATCAGAACTTTTATAATATATGGCACCTTGAATAGGAGGTAATAAATTATCCCAATGATAATCGATTTTACCAATTCTCCAATTGGTGAATTGACTTATAGCTTCTAAACTATGGTAAGCGTTCATTTCATCACTCGCATCTCTCCCAATCATGTGATGAACAGCGGCGTCTCCGCCTGGATGGAATGGTAACCATGATGTAAGGTTTAAAACATTTTGCTTGTATATGATAATAGCTTTACCATCAGCTATTAAATCTACTATCTCTGATCTAGAGATGATTTTAGGTTGTCTAACCATAATTAACTTTGAGTGAAACTAAACAAAAAATATCAGCTGAATCCGCGACTTATAAAGACAAAATGGCTACGCTGTGTCTCCACTTAAATAAAAAAATACTTGACGGTGGATTTAAATAAAGGGTAATTGGATAGGGGTTTGACGTGCTGTGACGAATTGATAATAAAGAGAAAGAAACGGAACTATGGTTTATTTAAAGAATTTAGAAGAATTTTGCAGCTTTACAGTTGTTGTCAATAGGCAAGCTTGAACGAAGTAAAAGTCTTTTGAATATAATCTCTATCATAATCGAATACTTTTGAGGTATCAATACCTTTCCTTAGCTGTCCTTCTTGGTTTTACACGGGCTTATAGAAACCTTTGTGAGTGGTCGGAATGAAATGTTCCCCTCGGATCTCGATCCAACAACTTCATTTTGTACGCTACCCACTTCAAAATTACTTAATATCTCGTATAATCATGTACACAGGAGTTTTTGAGTACGTTAAGTGGACGAATCACTCTTCAGGCGTCTATAAGTAATATTTGTAGTTCTTGAGTATGATAACATGTTCTAAATAAAATGTTTGTTTTGATTTCACAGGTAAGTTATGATTTGTGAGGATACTACAAGTTGGTTAAGGTTTCGTTAGGATCCAGGATATCCAAACAATCCTTGGTTAATTCCCAAGGCGAAGGTAGACTTAACACAAATCAGTAACATTCACACCTAATGTACAGGAAATCCAAATGAGCAGATTTCATCTTGATACCATAAATTCATATCGGAGTTCCCTACTAAAAGCACATAACTCTTCTGTATTCACCATACAGGAAAATTCAGATCAACAAATTTACTGTGCCCAGATGACTTAAGCGCCTACCATGAACGCGATATTTGATATCAGCTATTCAGCAAGGCATATTGAGATTTACTGTGCCTTGGAGAGAAGCGCCGCACAGTTGACAGGTGAAAATTCTTATTAAAAATCATCTGTCTTAACAAGTCTTCCATATCTAATGTGAACTTCATGTGAACATTGGTAACTTAATAGGGGAAATCATGAAGGGGCAGGATCTCTTAAAATACGTATCATTTGAGATTTCTCGATCGAAGCAGTTAATCTTAGAACAATAACCACAACAATTGGAGCATGAACTCTTAATTAGGAGGGGAACTCGTATAGTATTACACGGGCAGGTACACTTAATTTGTTGCAATTAATAAGGAATTACTGTGGATTTGGATAAGCCGGATAATTGACTTAGAAAATGTTGACTTGTATAACTGGTATGGAATGGATAGCTTTTGCTCTGATAGCTTTACGGACATCGAGTCACCACAACAGGAAACACCCCGTTTGGTCTTTTACCTGATTTGAAATTTCCTAAACCATCAGTGTTGCATTTAACTTGTTATGAACAATCCTGCAAGTACGACTGTTTCTTTTGTTTCCTATTGCTGGCACTTTAATCGAGAAAGCATTTCGAAGACGGTCACAGCTCTAAGCATGAATTAATTTCGATGAATTTTTATCCAGCTTTTGTTGATTTTCACGATCTGTTGATTTTCAGCTGCAAATACTAATTCTACCCATTTCTTGGAAATCCAGTCTCTTCTTTAAAACCTATTGCTGATTTCTTGCAAGAGAGCTTGGCCAGACTTCCGCTTCTCGGCTCAGAATTCAAAGAGCAGCTCTGCTCTCAACTTCAATCAAGTTCGCTTCTTCGCGCAAGCCTCTCTCATACTTCTTCAGAAGCATTGTATCACCAATTCCCTATTGCGCTCTCACCTTCGGACCTATCACTCGAGAAATTCAATCTAAGCTATCACAGGGTAAAACTCCTGTTCAAAATTTCATACCCAACGGCCAGAATAATAGGGACAACGTAATTATCATTCAAAGTACTACTTCCTTCTAATACAGCAGCTAACAAGGTAGTAACCAATAAATTCTCCCAATTCCTAACTCCCACATAAATATCCGAATTGTTCCTCAAGTACCAGTCAATAACACCAAAAGAAACAAAACTTGAAATAACAAACGCAATAGTTCCTTGGATAGTTTTGTCTCCACCTCTCCAATTGACTGTACCGTAATTTTGACCAATAATAGAAGCAAATGAATCACCAACTCCTAAAGCAACAATACCAATGTATCTTGTAATAGTGACCAGTTCATTTATATAATCATAAAGAATTGGAATAGTTACACCAATAATAAGATAAATATAAGAAAGATTAATGTCGGTATCTTTTTCATCTTGGAATGGAGATAATTTAACATGCAAATATCTTCCAATTGGAGTGTATTGATTATATCTCAACAATTCAATAATAAGGAAGATCACGGATGCCCCAAGAAGACTTATCAATGTTAACTCCACCTTTTCAATCAAAATTTTTGAGTTTGAAAGAAGTCCTGTTAAAAAGATCAAATGCCAAATCTTTCTTCTAAAATTCAAACTTAATAAGTTGGAAGTGAAGAAAACAAGAGGAATGGTGACTGCTAAAATCCCCACCCACGTAAGTATGATGTTAAAGTTTTCCAGATCATTAAAGATATATTGATAAAGCCACACCACAGCATTCTCATGAAGTACACTATCTAATTGATAAACAGTCAAAAAGTAGAAACCACCTACAAACGCCGGAAAAACAACAAAACTTGGTAAGACTTCAAATATAGGATATATCAACAGGAAGATCACAATCAATGAGATTAACAACTTTTGGAAGATGACTAAAGGTAAATAACCTTTTAATAAATCATTGAAAAGTACATTTACAATAAGAAGTGATATCAATTGAACTTCTGACTTCTTCAATTTGCCTTTCAATATAGTGCTCATTCCGGTAGTTAAAGCTAAATGAACAAGGGATATTTGAATGAAAAATAATGTAGTGAATTCTTCTCCAGTACCATAGATTTGGAAAAACATGACACTTGATAAGAAACTGAAAAATACACTCAACTTATCAATGAAATAATAATTCAAACATAAATTAGTCAAGAAAAACGGAGAGTCTAACTTATTTATCATTAATAAAATCGGTATGAATCCAGTATAAAGATATTCAAATTCAGGTAATTCCTTCTCCGGATCATTTGATTTCATATAAGTTGCAATCAATCCAATTCCAACTCCCATTATATTAAATCCAACTGTTGGAATCGTATCCTCCAAGAATGGAAAATTGTCTCTACTAAGGTAAAGAATCTCAAGTAAATATAAGAAACATAAGATTTGAATGAAATATAAGAATTTCATGTTCTCGTTCAAGAAATCTTGAACTGTGTAAACAACTTTCAAGATAAAGATGGCATTTTCAATATCATCACCTTCATCTATTTCTTCAGTTTGAGGTTCATCTTTGAAGAGATCGTCAATAGCAGCTTTTCTATTAAGTTTGGCTAACTCTTCTTGATCATCAACGTTGACATCGCGGAAAATACTAGCGGTGGTTTTCGAGGTCGGTACCTCTTCAGCTTGCTTGGCTTTACGTCTGGACATGATTTGCTTTTTGGTTAGTAAGTCTTCGATATCTTGCGTAAATGGAGGTGGTGTATATGCAGGTTTTATGTATATTCGTTTAGATAGGCCGGAGAACTGATTATTGGGTGAGTCAAAGAAAATGTCTATGTGGAGTGTATATGTTTTATTATGTGTTACGTTTTTGAGATAGTCGTTACAGAGGAGAGGTTGATGAAGATTGTTGAATTCTTCAAATATTCGTAAGACTTAGTATTGTGTAGATGACGGTTTTTAAAGTGGTGAGTCGATAACCAGAAAAGTAGGATTGGTGGCAATTTCGGCATGGCAGCTGAAAATGAGTGAACTTGCAGCACAATTGAGTTAGTTTTGGGAGTGAAAGTGGTTGGTTTTTGGAGAAGATAACGTAGCGGTTCAATCGTAGTTTCTGTGCGGCATATTGATGGGATCCATATTGAGATTGCAATCAAGTACTCAGCGAAAATTTGGATATAATGTTCTTACCTATTTAGAAGCATGCGAAATGCTGAAACATCTTTTAAATTATTAATATGAAGGTAGGTCTTTTGCCTATTTATAGGCATTTACGTTCTTCCCCATAAATAGTAATGTTCTTTTTGCAATCATAGCTTACATCTTGTGCCCGGATATTATTCAAGAGCAAACTCGTTTTGTACGATTAAATACTTAAGACTTGAGGTTCGTCATATTTGATTTGAGCAAAGTAGATTCTACAAATAGAGTGAATGTGATAGAGAATGTAAGAGTTGCCTTTGGAATCCACCACTTTTAGTCTATTTTCTGACTTTTTGTGACAATTGGCTGCAAAATGATTTAAAAATTCATTCGAATTAAAAAGAGTTAGCTGTTTCTAAAATTCATAGTAATGGAAGGCAACGACCAGGTGAATTATTTAAGGCAATTTTTAGATTCTGCCGTTTCAGTGTAAGAACTTGGTAAGCCAACTTGAAACCTGAGAATGCAAACTAGACTAAATGAACCACAAAGCTAAAGATACATGTACAAGCCTCCATGACAAGCGATATTTAGCAAACTGCAGTAAATGGAAGGACCGGAATTGAATACAACAATACAATACGGCAGCGATCACCTTAGGAAAAATTGTATCAGTGGTGGATAATGTATCGCCTGACAAAGGAAGCAACTATATCTATTGTTTTGGTTTGAACTGCTGCGTAGAAACACTAACCATATTCGACGATTAACTTACAATTTAATTTACGTGGTTGGTAGCTAACTCCAGACACTCCTCCTATTTTACTACACTCCTCTTCATCTATGGAAGTACTGAATGACTTCTGTAGTTATAATATAGCGCCAATTCGAAGTTTACTAAAACATCAACAAGAGTATACGCACATTCCATCTTTCAAACTAGCCTCTGTTAAGTTCTCAAATATACAAATTGGGAGTTCATCGAGCGCCGAGAGTTTATATTGAACTCATAGTGAAGCTCCCAGTCACGCTACTTGCTGCTCACACTTTATTGACGCGAATTTTCGATCCACCATATTTACAATACAAAACGCGTACTCCATCAACACACCATGTACATCAAACGTATAACAATCCAAGGATTCAAAACGTATAAGAACACCACCCTGATTGAATTCCTTTCTCCACATCATAATGTTGTAGTTGGACGTAATGGATCTGGTAAATCCAATTTTTTTGCTGCAATTCGATTTGTATTATCTGATGCTTATACACATATGTCTAGAGAAGAAAGACAAGGATTAATACACGAAGGGTCTGGAACTGTAATGTCAGCATATGTTGAAATCATTTTTGATAATACCGACGGTAGATTTCCTGTTGGAAAAGGAGAAGTTTCTATTAGGCGTACTATTGGGCTTAAGAAAGATGATTACTCATTAGATGGTAAATCTGCAACAAGATCAGATATCATGAATTTACTTGAAAGTGCTGGGTTTTCAAGATCAAATCCTTATTATATTGTACCTCAGGGAAGAATCACAAGCTTAACGAACTCTAAAGATGAAGAAAGATTAACCTTATTAAAAGAAGTTAGTGGTGCAACTGTATTTGAAAACAAATTAAAAGAATCAATGAAAGAAATGAATAATAGTAATTATAAACTAGAGAGAATTGATGAAACCTTGAAATCAATAGACGAAAGGTTAGATGACTTACAAATAGAATCAACCGATTTAAAGGAATTCCAATCGTTGGAAAAGAACAAAAAAGTTTTACATTATAAATTATATGATAGAGAATTCATAAATTTGAATAGCAATATCGATGAGATCGAAGAAAAGTATAACAAACTGTTGAAAGAATCTCAAGATGATTTATTGGAGTTAGATACCACAGAGAGGTTATGTCAACAACTAGGAGACTCAATCAATAACTTAAAAGTTTCCCTCAAGGTTGCAAAGTTGGAAAAGGAGCAATACAGTTTAGATTTCAACCAATTATTCAAGGAAATAACTGATAAGGAAATTTTATTAAATGAATCTAAATCCAAAGTAAGCAATTTCAATCAGAAATCGGAAGAGATCTCAAATTCAGTTAATCATTTCAAAAATCTTATAAAGAAGAGCCAATCTCATATCTTGAAATACCAACCTGAATTGATCAAACTCCAACAAGAAGAAATTAAATATAAAGATGCTTTATCCAAATTAACGACCAATCAAAGAGCTATATATTCCAAACAAAATCGTTTCCTGAAATTTAAAACTAAATCCGAAAGAGATAAATGGTTGAATTCAGAGATTTCAAAGCTTAAGAAGTCAATAACGACTAAGAATTTTGAATTGAACCAAATTAATATCGATATAAAAACCAGAGAGAACAATCTTCAAGAAATAATCCGAACTACTGAAACCTTACAATCAGAATTAAGAAACCAATCAAATGATTTGGAACTTAAAAATCTAATCCACGACCTTAAATCTAAACTTACAACCCACATAGACCATAGGAAAACGTTGTGGCGTAATGAAATCAAATTTAAAAGTCTATACGACTCTATTAACAATGAATTGATCAATGCAACTAATACTGTACATCAAACAATGGATAGGGCCCAAGCGAGAGGTCTTGAGTCGGTCAAAATTATCGCTGCAAATTTGAACTTGACTGAAAATGTATTTGGTCCAATTGTGGATTTGATCAATGTGAATGATAAATATAAGATATCAACAGAGGTTATTGCAGGAAATGCCTTATTTCATGTTGTTGTTGATAATGATAATACCGCCTCTTTGATCATGCAAGAATTGGTTCGTACAAATGGAGGTAGAGTTACCTTTATACCATTAAATAGGATTCAATCCTTTGAGGTTGAATATCCAGATACCCAAGAAAACAAATGCATTCCATTAATAAAGAAATTGAAGTTTGATCCTAGCGTTGAAAAAGCAGTTAGGCAAATTTTCGGTAGAGTAATTGTTTGTCATGATTTACAAGCAGGTACACAATTAGCAAAAGATTACAAGTTATCTGCAATTACACTCGATGGTGATAGATCCGATCTCAAAGGTGTCATGACAGGTGGATTTAGAGATTTCAAGAAATCTAGAATTGATTTGATAAAGTTCCAAACGCAGAAACGTCAAGACTTGAAACAAGCAGAAATTGACTTGAAAAAATGTAATATAGAAATTGAATCTTTGAATCAAAAGATCACATCAGTCAATAGTGAATTGCAATTGAATGTACGTGATTTAGATAAAATCTTCTTACAACAAGAACCTAAAAAGATCGAATTATCAAAACTTATAAATGATAAATTCAATTTAGAAAAGGAATTGAATTCATCGCAATCGAATTATGAATCTAATAATCTTGTGAAGGAAAACTACGCTATAAATTTGAAGCAATTTGAACAAGAATTGAATTCAAATTTCACTGACTCTTTGAATGAAGTAGAATTGGAAAAGTTGGAATCTTTGACCGAGGAAATTGCAACAGTTGAGAGTTCATTGGATTCCGTAGTCACTCGTTTAGCAGAAGTAGAGACGGAAATATCAAGCTATGAATCTGAATTACAGAATGTGTATACTCCCCAACTTGAAAAGTTGACGAGTGAACTACAGAACATTCAGGTTGGAACTAGTTCAGTTGATATTTCTAATTTGGAAGAGTCCTTGGAATCGTTACGTATACAATTGGATACAATTGAATCTAAGAATACTCTAGCAACTGATGATTTTAACAACTATTCCGAGGAAATCCTCAAGATTGAACAATCATTAAAAAATGCAAATAGTAGTCAACTTGCCATGAT
Organism: Kodamaea derodonti; assembly: GCA_030570035.1. Classification (NCBI taxonomy): domain Eukaryota; kingdom Fungi; phylum Ascomycota; class Pichiomycetes; order Serinales; family Debaryomycetaceae; genus Kodamaea; species Kodamaea derodonti. The sequence continues at coordinate 40,480 of JAJLUU010000008.1, forward strand.
TAAGAAACTTGAGAAGTTCTCCAAAGCTTCTGAAAAGACTTTAAATAAGAAATCGATCATGATCAATCGTAGGGATGAAGTCAATAAGAAGATTAGAGAATTAGGAGTGCTTCCCGAAGAAGCATTCCAGCAATCTAATTATGATCAATTTGACTCGAATGAATTGATAGATCAATTGAATGTGATAAATGATGGTTTATTGAAGTTCTCACATATTAATAAAAAAGCTATTGAACAATACACAACGTTCACAAAGCAACGAGATGATTTAGTGAAAAGACGTGAAGAACTTAATAAATCCCATGAATCGATTGAAGCTTTAATTCAAAATTTGAAGTTGCAAAAAAATAATGCTATTAAGAAGAGTTTCAAGCAAGTGGCAAAGAGTTTTAATCAGATTTTCGAAAAGTTGGTACCTTTGGGTGTTGGTAATCTTGTAATGCAAAAGAGGCAAGAAGGTACCGAGAGTGAAGATGATGAAAGCGATATTGAAGAGACTGAGAGCGACGAGGTTCAATCAAGCCAAACCGTGGAGAATTATGTCGGTGTTAGTATTTCCGTATCATTCAATTCGAAACATGATGAGCAACAACGAATTGAGCAATTGTCCGGAGGTCAAAAATCCTTATGTGCAATTGCGTTGATTTTGGCTATCCAAACTTGTGATCCTGCTCCATTTTACTTGTTTGATGAAATTGATGCAAACTTGGACACTCAATATAGAACTGCAGTTGCGAGCATGATTCACTCATTATCTAGAAAGGCTCAATTCATCTGTACTACATTTAGATCCGAGATGTTACAGGAAGCTGATAAATTCTATGGTGTTATGTTCAATAATAAGGTTAGTAGTGTCAGTGAAATCAATAGGGAAGAGGCGATGTCGTTTATTGTACATCGGTAGAGATGTGCAGGTGTACTACAAGTGGAGCGAATAGAAGAGCTAGAAGGGGTAGTTTGTGGGACTGGAAGTTTGCACGAGCGACTTGACTTTACAAGCTGCGCATTCAACCGCATTTACGGAGGAGTGGAATAAGTCGCTAGAATATAGATTTGAAGTGTTAACATATAATCATATTGAGTCTGGTTGTATTCATCACAGTCAATAGCCTAGTTTGTGTTTCCAGGTATATCTCTCAGACGCGATTAGAGAAGCACCACGTGAAGTCTAATTTACATAATTCCCGACCACTTCGCCTTATCACTATGTAGTTTGCTTCGAAATCGACCCCTTACATGATTCTGAATGACAACAATGCTTGGACAGTCATGCTGAAGTATTTTTGGTATGTAATTAGATATGAACATGGCTTAAACCTAGTCAACCTCAGAAATGTCATACTTCAATAATTTCTTCCTTCGAATCAATATATAAAACTTCCATATATAGTATACTGTTTAAAAGGGCGCACTTGCTAAGCCTCTGTACTCCTGCCCGAAAAGATCGGCTACGCATGAAATTGGTTACAAAAACAAAGCACGCATTCTAATTAACAACAACGTATTTGTACTGCGTTTTGGTAACCAATTTCATAATTGTTTATTTTTAAGAAGTTGACGTGGTGGAAATTTTAGAAGATTTATATAAAACTTCGATCTCGCACTTTATATTGATTTTTTAATATATATTAATTTTTGAAATATGGTATGTAATTGAAGAACTGAATTCAAAGACGTTTCCATGGTAAAGTTTACGATTAAAATTGAATTATAACTGTAATGGGTGAAATTTTTCAAAACAAATTCTTGGCTGTGTCAAAAACCGTTTTCGAGGAGTAGACTGATCTGGATTCGAATTGAGAGACTACTATAAGAATACATTACTAACAATAGTCTTACCAACAAGGTCCACCACAACAAGGTTACTACCAACAAGGTCCACCACAAGGTCCACCACAAGGTTACTACCAACAACAACAACCAATATACCAACAAGCACCTCCTCAAAAGCAAAATACAGGATGTTGCGGAGCATGTTGTGGTACTTGTTGTGCCCTCATTTGTTGTTGTTGTGCTGAAGATTGTGCTGAGATGATGTGTTAGAATTTCGGTAAATATTGTGTAGTGATAAACGAATCAGATAATCAGTGAACGGGACGGCTTGTAGTTGAATTAAGGGAGGACATCATTACAAGAAGCAGGAATCAATTCAAGCGGTGCTTGGTATATTGAATAATAATACGAGGTAGTTCGAAGTATTAAAACGTGGAACAAATGACTAGCACATTTCAATTACTGTAGAGTCAATTGCAAAGCTCAGGTACGTGAATACAGTGGCGAGTGATTTTATTAACCTACAAACCTCTATACAAGCCATTTCTCTGCCTAGTCATGCTATTGCAGCTCCACAACATAACCCGCAAGATAACACGACCAAAATTGCGCCTAAAGTGGATTTATCCTCTAAACTATGATTATAATTACAGCATGAACAAAACCTTACTTTGACATGCTTCGGTCTATCATCAATAACCTCTGAAATATCGGATTCTGGCCTTGTTGAAACTGAATATCTGGGGGCTTCAGTAGCTGGGTATGACATCGAAAAATGATTTTGTGCCTTAAGGCTGAGTGGTAATTTTAATTTTGGGCCCAGTTTCCTAAAATGGCAATTATCAGCGTTGGAGCGGTCCTTAATACATTCCGAATGTTCATTTTAAGTATTCCATGTAAGTTTATGAGCTTTTGTGAAACACCCGCAATAATACCACTTTATTCAAATTAAAGGGAGTTGCAAAATCTACCATAGTTAACGATTGTTAAACCGGCATGGATCGTGTGCTTTTCAACCGGAGGCTAATGGAGTTCCTCCGTTCAGCGTTGTGAGAGTTCGTTTCATACATAACCTTATATTAAACTTATTCATTACCAGTTCTTAAATTCACTCCATACTCTAATCCCTTTTGAGTACGCAAGAATCCGGCCCAAATCAATGATCAGTAGTTTAAAGTTATTCCGTGTGGATATCCCGTCATTGTGTAACGCAGTCGAAGTCATACATTTGCTTGAATTGATTACTTGTATTATTGAGTTATTGAATCTAGAGATTTCAATAATGTCAGCGTTAGTGGGAACTCTACATATATAGTTTTCGAGAGTAAAGTGTTCGCGTTCACGAAGATTAGAGTCAATGCAGTAAATTGCAATCAACAACAGCAGTGGTTAGGGAAATACAAGGAAAACGTAAATCCAAACAAGTTGCCACGAGAATACAAAACAGAGTCCGTTTATACTTTCGCACAGCACTTTATTTTTGAGGAGTCAACTGAACTCGCTGCGCTCTCTATGCCTTAGTTGCGGCTTTCTTCTTCAGACTGGTGGAATTCTTTGGCAATTCCTTAACATATGGAATGAATTCAGGTTCACCTGGAATGTACTTTCTCAAGACTTCTGGAATAACCAAACCGTCTTCCTTTTGGTAATTTTCCAAAATACAGCATAAGGTTCTTTGAGTGGCACTCAAAGTAGAATTCAAACAATGAACGTATTTCTTTTCAGTTTGGTTTTGTTGTTTGATTCCACATCTTATTTCCAAGTTTCTTGATTGGTAATCAGTACAGTTGGAACAGGAGACTAATTCTTTGTATTCCTTTTGGTATGGGAACCAAGCTTCCAAGTCATATTTCTTTGCAGCAGCATTGTTCAATTCACCAGAGACAATACCAACAACTCTGTAAGGTAAACCCAAAGATTTATAGAATTCTTCACTCAAACCAATCATTCTTTCGAATTCTTCCCAAGACTTTTCAGGTTCAGTTAATACGAATTGTTCAATCTTTTCGAAAGCATGAACTCTGAAAATACCCCAAGCATCTTTACCATGGGAACCAGCTTCTCTACGGAAACAAGAAGAGTACCCAGCGTACCTTACTGGTAATTGATCTTGAGGGGAATCAAACCATTCACCAGCATGATAAGCTGAAATTGGTTGTTCTGAAGTTGCGATCAAATACTTTTCGTCTTCACCATCAATAACTTTATATAATTCTTCATCGAATTGAGATAACTGAGCAGTTTTTGCCATAACATCTTTATTCATCATAACAGGAGCTTGCAATGGAGTATATCCATTTTTAGCCAAGAATGACAAACCGTAATTGATCAAAGCTTGATTTAAGAATACACCGTAGTTTCTTAAAAAGTATCCACGATGTCCAACAATTCTTACACCTCTTTCTGGGTCATATCCATCTAATCTCAATAAAATTTCATGATGAGATAACGAAGCTTCAGCTCCAGTTTGAGCAGCAACAGCTGCAACTTTATAACCTTCAGGGGCCCAAGTTCTTACTTCTTCATTGTCATCTTCATTATTACTTACAACAACAGATTCATGAACAAGGTTACCAACAGTATTCACCTTGAAACGTAAATCCAAATCAGCTTTTTGTTCTTGTTCAATTAATAATTTCTTGTCAAGAGTTAATTGATCTTTTTCAGCAAGTAAGGCAGAGGCATCTCCCTTTGCCTTCCTTATTGGTGCAATTTGCTTTTGAACTGCATTGATGGCCTTATTCTTTTCATCCAATTCAAATCTAATCTTGGTCCATTTGGTATAATCAGCAATAATTTCATCGACAATTTCAACAGAGTCTCCTCTCTTCTTTTGAGATTCTTTAATCTTTTCAGGTTCTCCACCTTTTTCAACGAGGAATGAATTAATATCTAACATGGTTGTTGTGTGAAGAATTTTTAGAGCAGTTTGAAAAACCACGAAACCTAAAAGACGAGGCACGTGAGCTGGAAAAGACTCATAGAATGAACATTACGAGATCAATATTATATGCAGGAAGGAAGGATCAACACATAACGATGAAGGTGAAATATTTGATGGTTTAGGGGTGGGGGTTTTCTAAGAGGGTGCATAAACTAGTGATTTAAGGTTTAGAGATGCCGGAGAGCTTATTAATTTGGATATAGTGGATTTTGGACTGGATCATATTTGCAGCCATAAACATTAGGCAGGTGGGTGTGCGTGTTAGGGAAATAGCCTGGATAGTCTACAGGAGGAGCTTAATAGAAACGTAGGTTTTAAATACGCACTAAAATGATTTCAGGTGCACCTTAGAAGTTTAATGTAGCAGTTCCGTAGAGCTTAATGTAGAAGTTCGAGGTAGAAGTTCGAAGTAGAAGTCCAAGCCAGCAGCTCGAGGTAGACAGCTCGAGTTTAATGAGGTAGCGCATTTGCCACTCAAAATCTCATATCCACAAACACCAGCATCAAGACTCCAATCCAGGAAACTCCACATTCTGATAGCGTAGTAAATTTAATCACCGTCTTGTTTGAGAAATCGAGGCAACTACTCCGGAATGCTTCAATGGCAGCAACAGCACTCATGATAGGACATAAGTACCTACACATTCCTCCGCTAAAGCTCCATTGGCTACGAATGCACTTGACATCATTTACGTCAAAGTATGGAAATTTTGTCCATTTGTACCGATAAGCATGCTGGAGGTGGTGTACTACCCAATTCAAATAAGGCCGTTTTCTTTAAGATGATATTCGCAGTTGTCATTCATTCCAAAGTTCATATACTTATTTTGTGAATCAGTTTCTTCATCTCCATAACCCCAATCTAAATTTATAGATGCTATGACTCTAATATATACAGAGATCCAGAATTCGATGGTCAATTTCACATTATAACCATTTTAAGGAGTCAAGAGACAAGCATGTACAAGGTTTTTGTCGCCCTTATTTGCACGATGTAGTCACAGAGGTGGCTTGAGCTGAGGACTGAAAACTCTCCATATTTGTCATCCAGCCAGTGTATTACAGTATGATAAATACTTAACTTTAACGCAATAGCAATAGCAAGAAAAGTATCACCAACTATATCTAATAGTACTCCCTATACATTTCTTCAGTAAGACTATCTCGTATTTTCGGCGCTACCAAATTGCACCATCGAGTCCTCCACATTTCATTCAATGCAATCACTACTACTAGATCGAACTCTAGGAGTGATTTCAGAGCTAGAGTTCTCCACCACCATTGGAGAGACCTATTATTCACTGCTTAAACAAAATGTTGGTAAGGTTTTCCCATCAGGATGTCATAATAAGGCCAGTGTTAATTCAATGAGTATTGATATGGATTATCGATACCTACTAAGTGGATGTGCTGATTCAAGTGTTAAATTGTGGGATTTGGGTGATGAAAGTCAGGGAGGAACCTATTCGAACATTGCTAGTGTACCTCGAAAATCTGTCCATCAATTTGGAATCTCTTCAATACGATGGTACCCTCATGATACTGGATTATTTGTTACTGGATCCTTTGACCATACAGTGAAGATTTGGGATACAAATGAATTCGTGCCGATACATTCGTTCGATCTTGAAAGTAGGGTTTTCTCTACAGACATCAATGAGAATGCATTGATTGCTGTTGCTTCTGACCAACCTTACATAAGACTACTAGACTTACAAAGTTCAGCAAGTGCACATACTTTATCTGGACATAAAGGTAAGACACTAAGTGTCAAATGGCATCCAAAAAATCAGAATCTATTGGCGTCTGGAGGTTATGACGGAGAGGTCAAAATCTGGGACGTTCGTAGAAGTGATAGTTGTTTGTGTAGATTGGACATGTTGGTCACAAATAATACAGCCATTACAAGCAGCATTACCAAAGATAATCTACGGAAAGCACTGGTTAAAGCACATCTGGGGCCCGTGAATGAAATAACGTGGGATGAACTAGGTACTACCTTATTCACTACTGGAAATGATGACAAAATACGTGTTTGGGATATGTTGACTCCAGATTTTCCAGTTAACAAATTGATTAACTTCGGTCCATTATCAAGGAATAAATACCCACAGAATATCCCTTTGATCGTTAGTAGAAGAAGTGAAACTGAACTACAATATATTTTATTTCCTTCAGATACAGGCGATGTTTTCGTATTTAGATCTGTTGATGGGAAAATGGTGTCGCGGTTGAATCCTCCCCAGGAAAGATTAGGGAGGAGAACAACCTCTATAGTTGCAACAGGGGACATTGCTACTTACTTCTGCGGCACCATAGATGGGGAGATAGTGAAATGGAGTCCTGTTTGGGATACCCCAGACGTAAAGGATATCGTAGATGAAGAGGAGGTGAAGGAGTTGAGGGAAAAGTATAAATTGAAGTTGGCTCTGGAGGCTAGGGAGATACTTGGTGACGCGCGTATGTGAAGGAGGAACTATCTTCAACGATAATTCATTTTAGCAGTATAGTTAGCCTCACTTTACACATTATAAGAAAGCCTCAGTAAATTACACAAGTTTGGAGATGTATATACAAGAACCCAATCAATTGTGTATCTCACTTGGAAGAGTTTTAGAAGGAAATTGAAATGGCTGCAAATATAAGCTGTACATAAGTATAAACAAAATTAGTAATACGATACCGTATAATACCTTTATAATTACGATTGTGTAAATACTCTCATATAAAAAGAAAGTCTTGCAAGTTTCTAGGGATTTTTCTTGTACTCAGGACCGAAATGACTGGCACAATGTCGCTATGCTTACTAAAATTTGTACCATTTCTACGTTGTATATGCTAGCACCAGCTTCAGATCCATTGAAGATGACGTTGCAAACATAACTGACTAGTACGGCACAACGAGTTTCCAGTACTATACAGCACCACCGGTCGCTCACATTGTTGCAGCTGGATATGTAAATGTTCACTCCGCACACAATTGGAAAAAGCGCTAACGGCTGGATCCCCATCTGAATATTTCGTCATGTGACCTCCGTATATAGAAAATTTTACTACACAACAAGTGTAAAGCACAACATGGTTAAGATAAGATTGCAAGTGCTTCTTATACCAACGCATTATGAAGATGTTAGTACCAATGAGCTTGATCGTGGATACATCAAGCGATTCCTCCATTTAAGTGATCCTGATACTGAATTGACAAGAGTTAAGGAAGAGCTTTTAATACGATTCAAGAAGTTATACCCTAATGAAGATGATTTACAAATTGAAAAATTGCAAGATAATGATTTGTGTGATTTGGATCCCGATTTCACTGTTGAAGATGTTTTAACAACTAAAGATGTCTTAAGAGTGATAGTGGACAATACATTTGGAGGTGAAAGCACTCCATTCAAAGCAAATGGATCATTCAGAGATGTAGTTTCCAGAGTAACTTCCAATGTTGATCATAAAAAGTCAATGTCAAAGAACAAGCCCAAAGATGATGATTGGTTAACCTCACCAACATTACTTGAGAGAAAACGGGACCTAGATTATTTCGAAACTCCGAATTCAAATATTCCTTCTAAATTAGCATGGAAAAGTCATGAAATGAGGTCGGATAATGGGAAAGTGAATATTAAAGCTGATATACCTTTATTGAGTATCCGGAAAGATGTTGTTGCCGATGAAAGTAATATCTCCTTACCTCCACCAGATCAAGATAGTGATCACGAAATCCCCGTAAAAGGGCAAATTCTCCAATCTGCTGTATTACCGGGTAAAAGAATAACGTCAGGAATGCTAGTTAAACCAAAGAAGGTGCAATCTGACCTGCCTAATTCGGAAAAGCCTCCGTCCCTCACAGATAGTAGTCACAAACTCGTCATATCATCATCAGATTCATCCCTGGATGATTCTTATTCAAGTGCATCTGAAGGACAAAAAAGTTCAAATCATAATCATATAGGTCCAGAAAATAGGTTAGTGCAACCTACCCTGGATATAAGCTTGAATTCATCGCCAGGTAAGGCACCACCTATACGGGCAGAGGAAGAAGAAAGCAGCGACCAAGATGAAGATGAAGAAAATAATCTGTCAGATGTAGACCTTTCCCCAAGTAATGATTCAGATTCAAGTTATGTTTCTGAAAGTAATAACTTACCAGAAGTGACAAAGACTGTACTGGCAATTAATAAAAAATCGGTAAAGACTCCCGCTATAATAGAACTTCTGAAAGACGTCTCCAAAGAATCCTCACACTCAAAAGATATTCCTGAATATGTCAAACCTGCTGGCACTCCCAATGATACCATAACCAGAGGAGAGATATTTGAGATCTTCCACGCCAAACTAGCCGCAAATCCGGATTCAAAACCTCAATCTGCTGTATTAAAAGCATTGGCTATTGATATGGTTGATACAAGTCTTGGAAGAAACACTCCTCGTGCTGCCGCAAGGAAAGCTATAGCGACCTTGACTGGGAGAGAAATACAAGCTAAGGCAAGACAAGCGAAGCCTATATCTGAAGAGATAATAACTTCACCAGGCAAGCCAGCAGAGAGACTGCAACAGAATGAACTGCCCGCAGCCGCTCAAAAATCCTTTGAGCCACAACCACTTGTACAGCCGAAGAAATCTCCAGTTCAGCAACCCAAGGAGGAACAGCATCTGCAACAAGCATTTTTAGATAAGTCTAAGACACAAAACCATGACGTGGATTCAAAGATGGATGAGGTAGAGCCCAGGGTGCAACAAAAAGAGGCAGAACAGAGCAAGCGATTTAATGAAGTCCCATCCAGTGTCGTCCAAGTTGAGAGCTCACAGCATGATCCTGAAGCTCACCAGAAATCAACCCAATCTATTGTGATCGAAGCATCTACCAAAAAACGATATCAAACATTTTCTGACGACATACCAAATCCATATGCTTCAGTCTCGTCAAACTCACCAGGTATTCACGTTGCCAATTCAAGCATTACAAGTTCTACGGAAACAATTCCGAATGGAACTGATAGCATAAAGGTTAAGATACAACAAGCCTCCCCCGAGATTGACATGCGAGCTCCTACAGAGTTTAGCAAACAGCCAGATCTTTCCCCATTGGTAAACAAAAAGCCAGATTTCAGCACTAACACACAAAATGTGCCAACAGGTGCCATTGACCACATCCAAACTTCTAATAACAAAGAAAACCAACCATCCCCAACTGCTGCAAAGTCAATTAGCACCTTCTATGAAAGAATGTTACTTCAAGAATCAGCGAAGAAGTCATCAGCTGCTCAATCTAAACAAACCAGTATCGATCCAGAGATAACGAACTTATCTAGGACGTATGTTGAACCAGCACAGAATAGGATTCGTAAATTAGTCAAGAAATTTAAGCAATTTGATAAAGCATTAAGCTCGAAATTGGTTCCTGGTGAAAGTTATATTAACAGATTGACGGAAGTACCATTTGATGATTCCACTGATGAGTCTGAAGTCTTGATTTTGGATCGCAAAATAGTTTTGGGTAGAAGGGAAGCATACGAAGTTGAACAATCTGATGAGGGAAATATTACTGCTACTGTTAGATCTGTGACTTTTACTCCCGAAAAACAAGCAGAGCCATTAAAGCCCAAGCAAGTAAAGAAGGTAGCTAAGGTGCAAAAATCAAAGGAAAAGCCAATTGAGAAGACGACATTCAAAGCTTTATTGCAAAACATTACTCCACTGAAGCAAACAAATCAGTCCGAAGAATCTCCTTCAGGGCAAGCTACTCCATTGAAGCAAACTATCACCCCATCGAAGCAAATCGAGACTCCGTTAAAGAAAACTGGAACTCCATTGAAGCAAGCAGGTACCCCAGCAAAACAAACTGGCGCTAGCACACGAACCGTAACTTCACAATCGGATAAAATTACAAATTCTACTAAGACTGTGAATAAGAACACAGCAAAAGAAGCTGCTCCGATCCCAGCCAAAACTAACTCAGACCCCGTCACCAAATCAAAAGCTCCGAAGCCAGCATTTCTGCTTGGTGCAAACTTAACTGGCGATCTGAGCCAACCGATCGTTGACACCAAGAAACGAAAGTTTGATGACTCATCTTCGGATGAAAGTGATTCGTCATCTTCGGATTCAGAGGCTGAGGTTCAAAAGAAACCTCGATTAGTGGCAGGAGTTCCTTCAGCTCGCTCCCAATCTCCCATAACTGGAAGACCGTCGATTGCTGCTAAAGCTAACACCTTTACGCCGGTTAAGGCACCAACGGCAAAGGTTGCTCAAAGTGTACCTGCAAAGTCTTCCTTCACTCCTAAAGCCCCATTGCCAACTTCAAGTCTTAGTAAGAGTGCATCGAAGGCTGGGGTTAGAAAGCCTTCAATTGTTAAACAACCGCCACCAAAAATTAAGAAGCCTATCTTGAACTCCTTGGACGATTTGGCATTACGGGGAGTTCCTGAGGTTAAGGAGTCCACTGGTGCCAAGGTTGTCTTGAAGAAAGAACCCCCAGTCAAATCCGATGAAAGTGAAAGTGAAAGTGAAAGCGATTCTAGCAGTGGAGATGATAGTGATAGCGACAGTGATCTGGATATTAAGTTTTTATCCACCAAGAAGGTTGCCAGTGGAAAAAAGAGAAAAGATTTCTTTGGGAAAATGAAGAGGTAAGTTGTACTTAGTCGTTAGGGTTCGAAAATATCCGAATTGGCTGTTTGAAAGTGCTTCTGTACTATCACCGCATTGTATTATATAATCATTCAAATAATAACATGTATTAATATTTTACACATATGAATTGTAGACCTGCTACAATTTCAAAGACTTGGATACTTTATTTTAAGTCCCTCTTGCTGGTTGACAAATGTCTCTGTCCTTCCTCTTGCCAAACATCAACAGTCTTCCCATAACCTTCACACAATAGCTTTCGTAAGTAATATCAGGAGGCAAGGTCCTCGTTATCAGGGTCAAGATATTTGCATAAATTTCACCCACAAACTTCTCTGCCGCCTCCGAGTCTTCTAGATAAAGAGCTCCAACATAAGATTCGAAATAGTCTGCTAAGAATTCCTCTTCGAATATTCTGGATGATTCGATATCATTACCCATCCATGCAGCAGTCTTACCGCTTGTTTTATATGGAATATAATCTTTTACGATAATGTCGTTCAAGATTTGATCTTCAAGACCATTGTGCAAATTGTAGGCTAAACTCATCTTTGAAAGAACGGTATTTGTCAGTAGAATCACCTTTAATAAGTGGTAGACATGAGCATGAACCTTGTCTCCTACCTTATAGAATTCACACAACAACTTTGAAGACTCTCTTGCTAAATAGAAGTCACCTAATCCATCAAGGAAGGAGAGCTCATATCTAAATATGGCATAGTTTCTATGATTCAAATCATAACCACAAGATATCAAATTCTTTGCAACCAGATGCTCTGGATTAAGTAATGCGCGATAAGATTCCTTATGCATTAACGCCTTAACCTGTAGTTCCTTATTCTTCAATCTTGGAAGTGCTGGTAATTTGATCTTCATATTTTCCGTATGATTCAACGTGATATACTTCTCCAGTTCGTTAAAGAGATTCTCATTGATAGTAACATCCTTGAAATATTCCTTGAGGATTTCCAAGGATTCAGTGTCTCTATCATCCAAAGATGTGTCTCCGGAAACCGTATAGAACAAAGGAGACAGCTTTGTATTCAAATAAATATCAATTAACTTGTCGATGAAAACATCCATGTTGAATTCTGCTGGTCTATATTCGTTCAAATATCCAAAAAATATGTAGAGCCACTTGGTGGTCCCAATATTATGGGCCGAACTGGTCATTGCAAGATTCAACTGCTTAGATAAATAGGCATTATTATTGGATGTTAGAAAGATCAAATCATAAAACTGTTTAGCATGTTCACTATCTTTTGTAGAAAACTCACGCCGAATGACGGTTGCAATATCATGAACCACTGATTTGATCATACCTCCGCCACCAGAAAATAACAAATGACTAAACCTTCTGTAGGTTTCTAATCTCATTAGATCTGCTCCAATACTATGTAGATGACACTTCATCCATGGGGTAGCAAGTAATGTGTTTAATTCGGAGGGAATTAGAAGCCCATTCACGTTGGATGCAAGTGAATGTGAATTTATGTTGGACCCAAGGGTACTTGTTATACTAGTTGTAGATTCTGCTCTTGATGACATTGATTTAGATAGCACCATGTTTATATGTCTTCTTGTAATCATGGTAAAGCGTTGTTTATTTATATAGTCATGTTAAAGGGTAGGCACGTTTAGGGCCTTATCGGGGTATTATTTTTGTGTTATTTTGATCACCTGGGTGCAAAAGAGTCATACAATAAGGCCATGACAGGAGATACATTTTTAAAGATGATATATCCGGATTATTGCAACGTAGAGTTCTAGATCCATACATAAATCCCCAAAACAATACATATTCATGGTTCAAGTAATACACTACCACACTAGATATCTCCTACTATGTTTCCAAGAGCAAGTGTCAAATTAATCCGCAAAGCAAAATTAGCCCACTCAACATTGCCACATTAGATCTAGCAGACCTTTGATCCACTTGCGCTGTCTTGTTTCCCAAGGGTAAGAGTAGTTTGTGGAACTAGCTTCCAAGGCAAATTCTTCGCAGTGTGGAGAGATCATTCCGAAGAGGCTGCTACTGGCGGGGAATTCTATGAGTCAACTGTGACTCAGCGTTTAATAGGTAACCTTAGAGATCCAGGAAGTACATTGAAGACTCCCGCTCAACTGGAAATATTTACTACATTGTTGTATTCTCGTCATCATTCTTATTATCTAACTATTAATGTCTTCCCATTGTCATTATTATCGTAATTCTTTACTTTTATATGTGGTGCAACTTTAACTACTTAAAAATCACGACAGCCTCGTAGGTTAAACTTACCAGGCATCGAAGCAGTTTTGCATGTTCACCAATCATCACCATGTCTTTCAAATCCCAACACAATGTTTATAACATTAACGTTAATACATCGTATTGATATCCTTTGAAGCTATCTAGTCTGACTCCGATCACTTGTATTATCCTAAGAAGATGAATCAACTTCTTTGGAATAGTGGGTCTACTCGTCTTCATTCATCCCATATCATATTGATTAAATTCACACATCTAATCAGAAATGTCCCCCATTCATCACGCATCTGATCAGAGATGTCCCCCATTCATCACGCATCTAATCAGAAATGTCCATCAGGCATCACGCATCTAATCAGAAATGTCAACCCCACCTCCAATCATGCCTTCATTCAAACCCTCACGTTGACAAAACGCAACCAAATCAGCAAACAATCCTGTTAAAAACAAGTTCAACATCTCTTCATTGACAATCAATTTGAAATTACATAAATAGAGAAATCCAACCTCTAATTTGTATAAATCTTTTTGACTAACCCCAACAACAGTTGCATACAGTCTTTGCTTTTGATAAACATCATCTAAATTCTTAGTACAACATCTAATTGAAGAAAGAATAAATCTATGTACATTGAAAGGCGTTAAAGGTACAACATCAAGCAAAACAGATAATTTGAACATCATGAACGATGCGTGAATATATGCCGAAATTGATATAGCTGGTGAATATTGTTCTATTCTTTGTAAGAACTGGGAAACCAGTAACTTTGGAGGCTTGACAAGGTTGAAGGACTTTAATAAATGTGAATTTTGAGTGGTGGTTTGACATAAATCAACCCTAAGTGTGTTTGATTGAGGCACAAGAACCACATCCATTGAAGTTGTCTCTATGAGAGTTTCAATTGGGATGTAGATTGCTTCCTCATCTTCATCCTCATCATCTACATCTGGTGATAGTTCTGTATAATCTGAAGGTAATCCACTTAAAGACGTAGGCTCGTTTGAATCAGAAATATCTTCATCAAAAGTTCTTTCCACGTTAAACGGTTCAAAACTTCTTTCTACCTCGAAAGGTTTTTCTTCAGCTTTCTCATTAGAAGGCTGGTTTTGATTATCGTCAGGTTTGTCTGAGGAGGTCTCATCAAAAGGTTCGTTTGATGGCTCATCGGTAACCATATCCTCGCCAGGACTCTCTGGAGATAACGGTAATTCAACATCCTTTCTCATAATACCATACTTATTCAATTGCTCATTTCTAAACTTCTCAAATAACAGAGGTTGCAGTCGTAATCGTACAATGTATTCCAAGGTCTGTTGAAACACGAATACAGCATGATATAAATGCAATTTACCAGCATCTTTTATACCGTGCTTCAAATCAAAAATCAATTCATCCAATGACACATCTTCCAATGCAACAGGATCATCGTAGAAGGTTTCGTTGCTTTGTTTAAGCGGGATATCTGGAAAGTAGGTAGTCATACCCTATAATTGATTGCTGGATGATCTGAAAAGGGGTCATGTGACGGGTGCACTAAAAAAGGTGTAGTAAAGAGACGAGGAAACGATAACGGTTTATTATTGCCGAGGCTAAGTGTTTCCTCCAAAAGAGTATATTTTGACGGACGTTGAAGACACTGACAATTAAACGAAGGCATTAATGGTGAGTTTCAAAGCATGTCAATAAGTAAAGACCAAAAAATAAAGACCAAAAATGTATTGTATTAGAATAAAGCATTACAAGACACTCAATGGTGGTTTTCGAAGTATTCATAAGTGGAGATTGCACTATAGTATCTGATCACTCCTTAGGTGGCTTATAGTAATCTTTAGATTATGTGCTGCATTTCCTATTTTAGTCGGGTGCGAATATTTGCAACAATAAGAGACTATGTTAACCCATGATTTGGATTTGATACTAGTTAATTGAGATCAGATTTCGATGCGAAATGCATTAATAAAATACGCAGGCCTATCTCCATCTGTTTCGACATCAAGATATTACCGTTGTGACTAGTATCTACTTCTAATCCAACACTTCGAATTCTCTATTTGGCGAACTTTCCAGCTTTCACGAAATGGGACCCGTGGATTTAAACTTCTCTTCTTCCAACTCAGATTAGCTTGAACTGGATTAACTACCAAAAACCTGGCTATGTTTCAAAGATTAATGCTTTTTAGAGTTTAAAAAAGCTTAATGAGATCAATGTTAAAATGTGGGGGAGTAGAAGTTTCAAAAGTATTCATTCACTTGAATTTTGTTATTTGAGTTGATGATCTCATTGTGAGAATGGACGACGAAATCGAATCACAATCAAGTCGAGAGTGTCGCATAATTACAAATCGTTAACATACGCAATCTGCCGAGTACTACATAAAGTAATTTACGATGCTGTTTGAGCAGGCTATCTCTAGGCTAAGCTTTTAAAAGCAGAGAATTTGAAACAATCCACAGCAATTTACAAGTATACCCCCATTACAACTTGGAATGTCCATTGCAAAGTATCAGTGACGCAAAAAAACGCCGGTGTTGCAAGTACATGCATATGGATCATTGATATTAACTATGAACCAGCCATTTTCGACATTCCAGAGCTGATACTAATCAGTAGGTGAGTGCTTCGGTGCTTCAGCACTGCCAAGTATTTGGTGCAGTGAATATTAAGAAATAACCGTAGAGCCAATAATCTAAAAACACGTTTACAAATGGTTATTAATACATATCAATACTATCAATCGAATCAATCACACGATGTAAGCTTCAAATTCGGACTTCTTCACCCATTTTAGACGATTGCAATCATTTCTCCAGATTCAAACATTTACGAGATCAACAAAGAAAGGCAAGGACCTGCGGGTTATCAATGCCATTGAATTTTACACATAGAGGTAAGCAATGCAATTCATGTGATAAAGTAGATCAAAATCTCGATTATCCAATTGCCAAGTTAGCACAGCCTCCTTCTTAACTCTACGGACATATTACTCTTCCACTAAATTACTCTTCCACATAAAATTACTCTACCAATCGAAACACAAACTATTCTATGGAAGTATTCAATCTTCTTTGTAGTAGTACTCCGCAGACACATACAGTATCTACGCTCAAACTTGTACCCCTTGATCTCTACCACAACAAACACTACCAACGCGCTAAACGAAGATTCAAACAACCAATCAAAATTCAAATCCGAGATGCGTGGCAGCAATATCTGCAATTATAGATGATTTAGTAGTTGGCACTGCAACTAAAAGATCTCACTTTACATAACATTACATACTTCACTTCCTAACCCTATACAAGCTCTTAACTACTATTGCAAGTACGTTGCTACGTATGTGTCCCCTAAATCTAATTTTATCCAGATCATCGTAACCAAAAAGTTTTTTATGAAATTTCTTTTTCCGCCGCAGCTTTTCCATATCTAAGAAAATCGGTAGCTCCTTTTTTTGACTTCAATCATGTTACTTAGTAGGTTATTCACATTCGCTATACTTAGTTATACGGTAATAGCCTCAAGGGCATTATCTGCTACTTCATTAGTAACATGTATGGCTAATTCCCAAATTTCCCCATCATATTTCAGTGTTGTGTTTGATCCGGATGATCGTTCGTTAACTTATTCATTGGACTTGAGTACCGATATTAGTGCTAATATTTCAGCTCGTGTTCAAGTTTATGCTTATGGGTTCGTTATCATTGAAAAAGACATCGATTTATGTGCTTTAGGATGGAAACAATTCTGTCCAATCTACCCAGGTACAATGCAAGTACTGAGTGTGGAATATATTTCAAAAACCTATGTTGATATGATTCCAGGTATTGCATTTAACGTTCCAGATATTGATGCTGTTGCAAAAGTAACCATCTTCGATAGAGAAACCGGACAAATCTTGTCATGTCTTCAATCAACCTTTACTAATGGTAAAACAATCAGTCAAGCAGGTGCAAAATGGGCAACGGCGGTTATTGCAGGTTTAGGTTTATTGATTGCTGCTGTGATGTCAACATTTGGTAATTCAAATGCTGCGTCTCATATCGCTGCAAATAGTGTGTCGTTGTTTTTATACTTCCAAAGTGTTGTTGTAGTATCGATGCAACATGTTGACAGAGTGCCACCTATTGCTTCTGCGTGGGCTGCAAATTTATCTTGGTCTATGGGATTAATCAAGGTTGATTTCATGCAAGATATTTTCAGATGGTATATTCAAGCTACTGGAGGAATTCCAACCTTATATTTTGAACGTGTTGCCCAACAAATTCTTGTTCAAAGAAGTGTAAACTTCTTAAAAAGTTTGCACAGAAGATCTCTTGATTTCGGGTTAAGCTCCAATGCTAATTTGATCGTTTTAAGAGGTATTAAAAGAGTAGGATATATTTCGGGTATTGAACCAACTTCGATTGTTGCAACTGGATTTACATTTTTCATAATCATTGGTTATGTGTTGATTGCAATCTTAGTCTTGGTAAAATCGATCTTGGAATTGCTTGTTAGATTCAATAGAGTTAGTCCAACTACGTTCCTTTATTTCAGAAAATCTTTCAGTGAAATTTTGCGTGGTTCATTATTACGTTACATTTACATTGGATTCACCCAATTAACAATCTTTGCTTTATGGGAATTTACTGTTCAAGATTCTCCAGCAATGATAGTACTTGCAGTATTATTTTTGATTTTACCTTTAAGTATGATTGCATACTCATTCTATCAAACTATCAAATTAGCCAGATTATCCATTGAACAATATGACAATCCAGCTGCCTTACTTTATGGAGACTCCAAAATCTTGAATAAATATGGTTACTGTTATACCATGTTTAAAGCTGATAAATATTGGTGGGGAATTGTTTTAATTGCTTATAATCTTGTCAAAGCCATTTTTGTTGGTTTATGTCAAGCCCTGGGTAAAACTTCCGTCTTGGTACTTTTTATTCTTGACTTTGCATACACTGTTTATTTGATTATAAGTAAACCATATTTGAACAAACCAACAAATATTATGAATTATTTGATTTCCGTGGTTATCACACTTAATTCATTCTTTTTCTTGTTCTTTTCCGATTTGTTTGGTCAAGCAGCTCCTGTTGCTTCTATTATGGCTTGGGTATTTTTCATTTTAAATGCTGCATTTTCTTTGATTTTGTTAGTGTTTATTATCGTATTTGTAGTAATGTCTGTTGTTTCAAAGAATCCCGATGCGAGATTTGCTCCTGCTAAAGATGATAGATTTTCATTCCAAAGGAAATCATCCGTCAAGAGAAAAGATCTTGAAAAAGAAGGAGGTTCTGAAACTGAAAGTAACTCTGGAGTTACTCATCATAATGAACTTGCTGCCTTGGGTGCAGCTGCTCAAGATCATTCAACAAATTGGGAATCTGAAATGTATAGATTAAATGAATTATCTAACAGTTCATTACCAGAACCAAATCATCAAGATAAAAATGGAATGCTAACTCCATCGCTCGATCAACATGATTTCACACGTTCTTCGACGGATTCTTCAGATGCAACAGAAAAACATATTCAACAAGATCAAAGACAATCAATAGGTTCGAGATTCAAAAGTTTGAAACGTGGGCTCTCTTTGAAGAAATCCCCAAGTGGTGAGGAAGATAGAAACATATCTAGACTCAGTGATACATTACTTGGAGAAGGTCCAATTGGGGAACTTCCGCCAAATAATTTAAATGCTAGATCTCATAACAGGAATGAATCTGGAGTTTCGAATATTTCATTTGGAAATGGTCCAGTTGCTACCAAGGGGTTTATTTGAATATCCCATCTTATCTCGGATCCGAGAAACTGAGACACCCTTTAGATACCCTAGATCGGGTTGTATGTACATTAGTTGGATACTCGGGAAGTTGTATAATAATAAAAAGTATAAAGATATGAATCTGTAATGGGTTTTTAGCGTTTCATTGGGACACTGTTTGTTGTTTGGGAGCTCTTTGTAGACTTGTAGCTGTGTGATACTTTAAACTCATTGAATAATGGCACGATTGGTGATATTTTAAGCTCTTTTTTGCAGCGTAACATCACCATTTATAGAACATACTCTTCTGCGGGGTTGACGATATCGTCTCAGGGTGCAAATTATTCGTGTAAATTCGGTCTTGATAAATCCTTTAATGCAACCCAGAATCACTCGATATTTAAGAGAGATGCTTTAATTAATGATGGCTTAGTTGTGTATCAATCCGGAATTGATTTACGGTTTGTCACAAGATGGTTGGATTTGTGGTTGCGAAAAATAAAGTATATTGTTTCATGTTTCAATTAGTTAGAATGATAGCCACGGCCGTATTGGTTGCGGGAGGTCCATTAGCTTGGACATCTCTGTTTGCTCTGATTGTTAATGGATCACCTCAAAATAGTCTTTCACCAAACAATTATGAAAACTCAAATCAACCAATTTCATCACCAACCGCCCCAGCCATTCCTGTCCAGCCAGTTACATTTGACATCCAGAAATTATTCAAATTAGGGGCTTACCTTGAGGTAAAGCTGAAATTCAAATGGTGGAAAAAGGAGAAGGATACTTATAGAAGATCCAGTTTTGAGTACAACGTTTCTCATGTTCTTGACACAAACACTTTTATCGGTCAAGTCGATATGAATAATTTTAGAGAAGAAGTTCAAGGTCTATTTAATCATACAGTTAGGAAAGCTTCTGGTGGATGGGAGAGGAATTTCATTGATTTACCTAGTACGGAGGAAAATGCATTTGATGCCCAAGACTTCCAAGAATGGATTGAGCTTGAGATACAGATTGTAGAAAATTGCTCATATCCTGGGGGTATTCCCACCAGTGAGTTTTTGAGCAACACTTTCGATTATCAGGATGACCTATCATACTCAAAATTAGGAAAAGCCGCTTTACAGATGGTAGCTGCAAGTTTGGATACCATTGCCCCAGATAGGAGTACTTTGAATAAGAAAAATTGTACTATAAATGATAACAGTCCCAAACAACCTGGGGTGAAGCCCACAGTTTTGACCGTTCATGTTAAATCAAGACCGTTGAAAGCTTGGCATAACCCACCTTCAATTGAGTATTTTGAGACCATCGGTATTTCAAACATATTGAATGGACTGGAAAGTATAATTTGTGTAAATGATAATCTGACTCCAGATTTCGAATGTGCTGGATCCGGTAATACTGAAAGTCCATTCGGAGCAATTATAGAGCTGTAATTGTGCTGAGATGGTGGTGTATATTTGTATGTATATCTAGTGAAGTTAGAAAATCGGTAGTGTGTCCTCTGTGTATTTGAACTTTCTCTTGGAGGTTGCAGTTCTCCACATTTGCTGCACAGGTGATTGTAATCGTACGTACTGGTCTACACGTCCTCGCTCGTATTAGCAAATATCACAGGATAATCGTTATAGAGTAAAAAGTTCGAATCAAATGAATCATCCTTTACAAAGCCGTCTTTAAAAATTACAATCTCAACCCGGAATTTTTCTCATTTTGCAACCAAATCTATACAAAATTCCAAAATTTCTCAATCACGTTCAAATGCTTCAACGACTCAACCTCATCATACTTTGAAAACATCAAACTAATCTTCTGATCCCAAGACATTTTCTCAAAGTTCTTCAAAAGCAACTCCTTGCTAGCATTTGGTGATTCTGTAAAATCATCCTTAATCAACCCAAAATCAGAAGGGTTTGTCAAGTGATTGATACTTGGAGGAGAGATCAATTTATTTAGGTAATTGGAAGAAGCTGCCAAAGCTTGGGATATAACATTCAACTCAATCTCATTGTAGTCATAATCTTCATTAACGTCGATTTTGGTTGCCCAAGTATCTGAAAACATATCTGGAGTATCGCTTGTTGCAAATCGTAAATCTAAAGGAGTTGCAGTTGTCAAAAATGGAGTTGTTTGAATCAACGCAGGATTAAGCCGATGGCTATATTGAATCTCAAACCAAAGCTTTGTGATATCATCTGCAATCAAAGGCAGAAGTGGTTTTGCAACAGAGGGATCGCATTTGAAATCTAATTGCTTCATAAAGTCATCAGTCTTAAATTGATTAAAAACCTGTCTTCTCTTTTCCTTAGGAATTTGACAATCAAATAAAGCACCAATGAATGTCAGCGGCATGTAGAACGTAAAATCCCTTCTTGCATATTTTCTTCTACGTGCCATTTTGAAACACGCTAGGTTTCTTGCTTCCCATGAAAGCGAACTCTGCGGATCTGCTCCTTTCATATCTAAAAGATGATCATAATTAGCTTTACCAGTATAATCTATATATCCTCCCTCAGTGAGCTTTTCGATTCCTTCATCTATTTTTGTTCTAATCAAATGGCCAATCCCACGCAATGTTTTCTTGAGCTTTGATTGCTTTGATAAAACTCCTTCATCTCTGAGTATTTCAGTCAAATTCTTCTTTCCGTGCTGTATGGATTCTTCACGATTAAGTGGATATCCACCAGATTTAGGTTTCAACACACAAAATGGTCTATCCCAATTTACGTCGGTCAGACTTAAAGTTGGTAGAACCTTTTCATAATCAACTTTACCGTGATCACAATGTGTGATTGATAAGAAACTCATACTCATTGGAATCGGTAATCCATTTACCTTATAAATTCTACTGATTTTGAATCCAGTGAATGGAATAACATTGTCTTGTCTTGGATCACATATTTTAGCTTCCTTAAAGTACCAAGTGGCGGATGAGGTTGTTAACATAAAGAGGAGTATGAGGTACATAAGAAGTGTTACTTATGAGAAAGACAATGTGGTATGACAGTGAAAGTGATTGGTACAATTGTGAGAAATAATAATTACCTGGTGAGATAATAAGTTACCTGGTTACGTGGTATGACAGTATCGGCGGTATCTGTACTTTTTAAGGATAAGAGGTCATACGAATGCTCAACAATGATCTCTTATCTCTTATAAAGTACTTGACTCTATTTTCAGCAATTATTTAGAATAAGGTCTAATTTGCAATGCCCCTAAAGATCCAAAGTTTAAAACTTCGAGACATACATGGGTGGTGAATTGAACACATTAACTTATATACCAGGGTTGACATAGCTTGAATATTCTCCATGCCAGTAAGATCAATACAACGAGATTTGCACGAAGTCAACAAACTTTGCACAGCTTTTGTGACAAGAAGGTTATTAACTCCTCCAACGTGTTTCACTATAGCTAATGAAAGACAATCTTCAAGATGTCCATACACCCTCCAAGTAATGCGCTGCAATTCGGCTGCAAAATCACGTGATTTTGATATACATTTTTCAGATGATGAGATGAGGTAAAATACAAAGGTGTATCATGGAGACCCAACAGACCAATAAGGCCCATAGGGGGGATTCCACCAAGAAGACCACCGCCAAGAAGAAGTTACATCAACATGGACGTAACGAAAAGGCATTTGCAGTCAGTGCACCAAGAAAGTTGGAAAGACAGGCAAGAAGAACTCAAGATCATAATGAGAAGAAGTTACACGTACCAATGATTGATAGAACACCCGATGATGATCCACCTCCAGTTATTGTAGCAGTTGTTGGGCCACCAGGAACAGGTAAGACCACTTTAATTAGGTCATTAATCAGAAGATTAACAAAACAAACTGTAACCGATATGACTGGACCAATCACAGTCGTAAGTGGTAAGAGACGTAGATTAACATTCATTGAAGTCGGAAATGATTTGAACTCCATGACTGATGCAGCCAAGGTTGCAGATTTGGTTTTGTTGCTAATTGATGGTAATTTTGGATTAGAAATGGAAACAATGGAGTTTTTAAATATTGCACAACATCATGGTATGCCCAGAGTACTTGGAGTACTGACACATTTGGATTTGTTCAAATCCCAATCTACTTTAAGAACCTCCAAGAAGAGATTGAAGCATCGTTTCTGGACTGAAGTTTATCAAGGTGCCAAATTATTCTATTTATCGGGAGTCATTAATGGTCGTTATCCAGACCGAGAGATTTTAAATTTGAGCAGATTTATAAGTGTGATGAAATTCCGTCCTTTAAAGTGGAGAAATGAACATCCATATTTATTAGCTGATAGAATTACTGATTTAACTCATCCTCAATTAATTACAGACAATCCTAAGTGTGACAGAAAAATCGCCATATATGGTTATTTACATGGAACCCCATTACCAGCACAAGATGCTAATATGCATATTGCTGGTGTTGGTGATTATCGTGTTTATTCTGTTGAGAAGTTGCCAGATCCATGTCCAACTCCATATTATGAACAAAAATTAGATGATTTAGAAAGAGAAGCCGCTAAGGCTGCTGCTGAAGCTGGCGGAGAACCATTAGCAAAGACTACAAAGAGGAGAAAGAGATTAGAAGATAAACAGAAATTAATCTACGCTCCAATGAGTGATGTTGGCGGAGTTATGATCGATAAAGATGCTGTTTATATTGACGTTGGGAATGACTTCGAACAAGGAGAGAATTTAGGGGAAGGTGAAAAAATCGTCACTGACTTACAAAATATAGAGAAGACTATGACTGAAAGATTTGAAGATGGCCCTGGTTTACAGTTATTCTCAAGTTCGAATGCATTAAATGTTGGAAGTGACGACGAATTTGAAGATGGAGGTTTATTATCTGAACTTGAAGAAGCCGAAGAGGTACAAGATGTAGGTAGAACTTCTATGAGAAAGGCTCGTGTTTATGGAAAGTCGATAAAAGAGGATGATGAATTTGACAATGAGTCTGACGAAGATGAAGATGCTGATATCGATGATGACGAAGGCCAACCGAGAAAAGTTGAGATCGACTTTTCAAATAAATATAATGAAAATGAGTTAGAATTTGAAGAAGATTCCGAATTATCTTCAGATGATGATTATAAATCAACCGCTTCAAGGTTACAAGGATCTGTAAATAGACGTTGGGATATCAACAAAATATTATATTTGCCAAACCTTGAACCTTCTGAGGTTATCTCAAGATGGGGTGCTTCAAAGGTTGAAAAGGAAGAAAATATAGAAGATGAAGAAGACTTCTTCACTAAAACTCAAACAAGAGATTCATCACAAGATTTAGATCAGTTTATTCCTTCATATCCATCCATCGAAGAATTGAAGGAGAAGTTCAATCCAGAAAGAATAGATGATTCTGATGAGGAATACGAAAACGGTTATAAGCAATTGAAAGCAAGATTCTTGGTTGCTCCTAAATTGAATGACCCGGAGAATGAAGGCGAAGAAAAGGAAGAAAATGATGACGCTGAAGAAGTCTACGGTGATTTTGAAGATTTAGAAGATGAACTGGGCAATCCAAAACCTCAAAAGAAGGAGGAGTCTGAAGAAGAGTCAGACAACTCAGAAGCTGAGGAGGCTGACGACGATAACTTTGCTGATTTTGAAAAAGAAGCTGAAGAAGAACCAGAAGAAGAGGAAGATCCAAACTTAACTGTCGAAGAACGTAGAAAATTGAATGCAGCCAAAAAAGCAAAATTGAAGATGCAATTTGAAGACGAAGAAGATCGTGAATTTGGTGCAGAAGATCTCGAAGGTGATACTGAAGCAGATACATGGTATGAATTCCAGAAAAACAAAATGGCCAAACAATTGGAAATTAATAGAGCCGAATATGATGCTTTGGACCCGGCTACAAGACTTAGACTTGAAGGTTACAAGGCCGGTTCATATGTCAAGATTGTTTTCGAAAAATTGCCTTGTGAATTCATCGATCATTTACAACCTCAATATCCAATTGTACTTGGAGGATTACTTGCTACTGAATCTCGTTTTGGTATAATGAATGTTAGAATTAGAAGACATCGTTGGCACAAAAAGATCCTTAAGTCTCAGGATCCACTTATTTTATCTTTGGGATGGAGAAGATTCCAAACATTACCAATTTATACCACATCTGATTCTCGAACAAGAAACAGAATGTTGAAATATACACCAGAGCATTCATATTGTTTTGCATCATTCTATGGGCCGTTGGTAGCTCCAAACACCACCTTTGTTGGTTTCAATATCATTGATAATAAATCAACTACCGGTTCATTCAGAGTAGCTGCCACTGGTATTGTGGAGGATTTGAATTCTTCGGTGGAGATTGTCAAGAAATTGAAATTGGTTGGTCATCCATCGCAAGTATTCAAGAATACTGCATTCATCAAAGATATGTTTTCTAATTCGTTGGAAGTTGCCAAATTCGAAGGTGCTTCAATTAGAACAGTTTCTGGAATCAGAGGAGAAATCAAGCGTGCTCTTTCAAAACCAGAGGGAAATTTCAGAGCTACATTTGAAGATAAGATTTTGATGTCCGATACTGTTTTCTTGAAAACATGGTACCCAGTCAAGGTCAAGAAGTTCTACAACCCAGTAACTTCGATGTTATTGGGACAACATGCCGAATGGACAGGTATGAGATTGACTGGTGCAGTTAGAGCTGAATTAGACATTGCTACCCCATTGCTTGCTGATTCAGCTTACAAAAAGATCGAAAGAACAGAAAGAAGATTCAACCCATTGAAGGTTCCTCGTTCTATCAAGGCTAAGCTCCCATTCAAGGACCAAGTTGTTGATAATAAACCTCGTAAAAACCAAACCTATTTGGATAAGCGTGCTGTAGTACTTACTCCAGAAGAAAAGAAGGCTCGTGATTTGTTAACCAAGATTGCAAGTTTGAGAAAGGAAAAGGAAGCAAAGAGAAAGACAAAGAAGGAAGAAAAATTCAAGGATAGACTTAAGACTGTTGCAAAGAAGGAAGAATTTAGAAAAGAAAAGGAAAGAGAACGTAAAAAGGACTATTTCCTGAAAGAAGGTAAAAAGAGATCTCTGCCTTCAGGAGGAAATACCCAAGCATTTGGAAAGAAAAGGAGGGTATAACCGTTGGTTGGACTGGCCACATGTGAGCGCAGTAAGCACCGTAGTTCTAGCATCCGCTTGTATAGTAATAAAATTATAGCATAATAAACAACAGTATCACATATATGATTGTTATCTACCTCCTTACTACCTTCTTCGCAGAGTAACTTTGTGGAACAACATGCGCTAAAGCTCAAAGACTTATGATACTCATAAAACGCATATTATTCTACTTATAAAAACGCATAATAAATAAATGTATAAACTATAAATGGTATTCGTCCAATCTACGAGATTCAAGCTTAAGCATAACATCTTCTTCTCCCCAAACAACCTTCATGACGTCATAAAATTCACGGGCGTAGAATATTTGAATTCCATATTTGGCTTTGTAGAAATCTTCAACTTGAGTCATTTTGAAATCATTATCCTCATTATCACGTAATAATTCATTCACCAAATGAGAATCGATAGAACCAGCCTCCTCGATACTTCTACTATATTCTTCAATCAAATCCTTTCTATTTTCTCTTGGAACGATCATTCTCTTGATACCACCATTCAAATGAGCACCCATCATCTTTTCCTTGACACCACCAATTGGTAAAACCAAACCTCTCAAAGTGATTTCACCAGTCATAGCAAGATCATGAGGGACTGGTTTTTCCAAAATAAGTGATAAGAACAGTAATGCCATAGTAATACCAGCAGATGGACCATCTTTTGAAATTGACCCCAGAGGAACATGCATATTGATATCCAAGTTACTGAACGTTTCAACCAATGCTTTGTTATCCTTTTCTTTAAGGCTCAACAACCCTTTATACACCAACAGCTTAATAAATATAAGGGCAATCTTGGCACTCTCCAGGAGCACTTCACCTAGTCTACCGGTCATATTGAGAGTACAGCCAGAATTGACATTATCTGGATTTCCAATTCTTTTATCAAACCCGATACTTTCAAAAACAAGCACCGAACCAGAACCCTCAGAATTGTAAGATAAACCATTCACAATACCAATTCTAGAACCATTAGAGATCGTTGTTTCTGCAGCTGTAAAGTCTCCCGAGCTGAAAGGAACGCCTAAATATTTGGACAAATCAGCTTCTTCAACCTTTGAATCATAAACGACTTCAGATTCCAAGGATTCACAATACTCAACAGCTTTAAATCGGCACACGGTACCTAATTTACGCTCAAAGTTTCTAACACCAGCTTCTTGGGTATAATCAACAATAATTTTCTTCATCACTTTATCATCAATATCAATGAATGGGGTTAAATTTTTATCTGGAATTGGGAACCCATTTCTTTTGACTTGTCTTGGTAATAAGTATTTCTTACCGATGATCAATTTTTCACTATAATCATAAGCACCAATTGAAATCATTTCCATACGATCCAATAAAGGTCTTGATAATTCTTGAGGTTCATTTGCAGTACAAATGAAAATCACTTGAGATAAATCCACTGGGAAGCCTAAATAATGATCAATGAAAGTCAGGTTTTGTTCAGGATCCAAAACTTCCAATAATGCAGCAGAAGGATCACCATTATATTTCGAGCCAGAACTAGAGCCACCAACAACCTTGTCTATTTCATCAAGCAAAATCACGGGATTCATGGTTCGAGCTTTACGCAAAGCTTGAATCAATAAACCAGGCATAGCACCAACATATGTTCTCCTGTGACCTCTAATTTCACTTTCATCTTTAACCCCACCAAGAGAAATTCTCTGGAAATTACGTCCCAAGGTAGTTGCAATCGATTTAGCCAACGAAGTTTTACCTGTGCCCGGAGGACCAGCCAATAAAATGATTGGAGATTTATTGTTTGAAGCAGCAGCAATCAATTTACTTTTGGTACCATCGTAAGTATCTTTTGCCTTGCTTCTTGCTTTTTTGTGAGAAATGGATGTCTCATCGTTATTTGCAATCACAATTGCATTTGAATCAACCTTCTGTTCTTTTGCTTTTGTCTTTTCAACCTCTTCGAATCTTTTTTGAGCGGCATTAACATCTTTTTCAGCATTAATACCCAATAATTTCAACACAACCAAATATTGAATCAATCTATTTTTGACATGTTCCAAACCATAATGATCTTCATCCAATTGAGCTTTAGCTAAAATCAAATCGATTTCCTTATTCGACTTATATTTAGTGGCATATTTATCCCAAGGAATATCCATTACGATCTCAAGATAATTTCTAATAACCTGGAAATCAGAACCCCCTCCACCACCACCACCGCCTGGTTGAGAAGAAGATTTAATACGCTTGAAATCCTTAATAAGAAGTCTTTTTGAATCGACTGAAAGTGTAGTGATTCTTGGTAAACGGTTTTTGATGAAATTAGTAATGGCACGTAATTCATCATCATCGTCTTCTTCATCAGCTTCGTCTTCTTCATCTTCTTCATCATTATCACTTGCTGGGGTAATTTTCTGGTCATTCTTTCTACGAACCAATTGTTTATTATTGATTCTCTTTTGAGGTTTCTTTGTCATTCCTTCCAAAACAATTCTCATTGATTTGAGTTGATTAGCAACCACAGTGGCTCTTTGAATATTTGAAGCTTCATTGTGGAACCAGTGATTAACGAAGGAATTGTTTTCTTTCAAATTATCGAAAATCGCAACCAATTCAATCAACATTGAATTGATCTTTTCAATTCTTTTAACTGGATCGAATTGATTTAATAACTTATGTTTTTCGTGATTTGGAAATGGCAAAATTGCAGCAGTAATATCAACCAATCTGAGGAAAGTTTGGCTCTGAAGCTTTGCTTCAGCTGATGACGAAGGTGAGGTCGAAAATTGACTATACAATTGTTGTAAACTATTATAAGCTTTAGTGAAATCCTTGGAACCAATCAACTGTAAATACAAGGCATTTGCTAAAGGATTTAACGTTATTAAATCGTTTGTATCGGATTTACCTTCGTTCAAAGCTTTTCTATACTCAACAATAAATTCGTCAATACAATCGAATAATTGATAAGAATTATCACGCAACAGCTTGAAATTATCTTTAAGATGAGAAACATGGAAATCCCAATCAATATCGAGTAATGCCTCATTTTTTCTAATCTCTTTAGAAGAATTATTTTCGATTCTCAAACCACGAGTGATTGCTTGTAAAGTCAATTTAATATTGGTGGTATCATCAATAATACCAACAACACGAACCACGGTAACCACATTTGAGGTATTTTCAGTGTTGAACGGTTCTTTAATTTTTAAAGGATTTGGATCAATAGCAAAAGTCAACCAGTCAAATTTATGAGGAGTCGAATCATTTTTACCCTTTAATCTATATTCATTTTTAAATAAACTTGATATACCATCGACGGCTTCGGCGGATATGACCGATGGGTTTCCTTCATCCGCATCGTCCCTTAATTCACCACCTGTGAAGTCGTATTCTCCAAGAAGATTGGTGATGATTGGAACACTCGAAACATGATCTTTAAACCTATACAATAATGCCGCTGCTTTAAACCTAGAAAACGTTACATTATAAATAATACCAGGTAATAAAACAAGATTCGAATCAAGTGTATAAGATGGTAATACTATAGTATTACTCTCTTTTCTTCTACTCATCATTATAAAGTAATATCAAATTGTAAGAACTCTCTCGGTAACTGTTAACCTCCGCTCAACCGTTTGCCCCACCTTTTCGGGTATCATATGGTTTTGGTTGGCACACGACCGTGCAAGTAAGCAAGATTACAAATGGTACCAACTAGGTATATACATATCATATGAAGAGGTAAATAAGGGGTAACGCTGCTATTACGAGTAATGTTTTAAATAAATGTGTTCAAGATACATCGCCTTATATTATATAGCAAGTATTCTTCATTATGCCAAATATTGTCTTTAAAGTCGGACCACGGTTAATGAGTCCATTGTCTTAATGTCGAACGACCTTTATCTAAACTAGATCACCCCCTCCCTTAACCTGTCAAAGAACAATTGAGGATCGGAGTGGGCAAAATTTTATTTGCAGGAAGTTACATCATTCTTCGTTATTAGCGTACCTTTGCTGATTAAGCTTTTGGTTGCCTAACGCGTTCATCTGCGTTGCGGGGATTGGTGATGGAATGCATTAAAGTTTCTTTAGGTGCCCTGGTTAAAACCTGGAGTTCCAAACTTCAAAACTTATATATATAGAAAAGTTTTCCATAATTGAAATTGTAATTAATTTGACTATGACAATAAGGGTTCTGGTATTTAAAGTGGATACATCTAAAATCCCTCCAAAGAAGTTGGAAAAGTTATTACCAGTTATAACTGCTCCGCCATCGGATGTTGGTAAACCCGCTCCCGAATGCAAATTTTTATCAAGTAAAGATAAAGAAAATATTGATAGAGTTGAAGGTATAAGGAGTCGAAGTTCATTAAGAAATAATGATACAACTTCATTGAAAAATAATGAATTACTAAAAAATGATATAAGTAATTCAGGGTTTGACTATTCGCATTATGCTTATGCTTCTCCTTCATCTTCAACACGGAGTACGTCACCAAAAACTAGGAAATATAACCGTCATCAAAAACATGACCATCATCGTCAAAAATATCACGATTCAGAATCAACTAATACTTCTCAGATTTTTGAAGTAAGTGATGAAATGTACCCATCACCAACAAATGGGTCTTTGACTACAGAGTCAGATATGTGGAATTCGATGGATAATGGTTTTAAAAGTAAGATGCATGCATAATCAAAAACAGAAAAATCTCGAACTAAAAACGTGGACGGTACCACCTTTGAAATCGGTTATAGAATTAAATGATGCTTATTGTTTAAACCGGATGGAAAGGTGTTATCTCGGTTATAGAAATCTGTTATGCTTGACGTATGTGTTATTCGGCTTTAAAGTCCGTTGGAAAATACAAGGCATAACGTGCAATGTTGGTAGTTTGTTTGGTGTAAGAAGAGTCTAGTTTACAAGTGTTGCGATGTTAACCAACTAGTCGATAACTTTGTTACGGCATTTTAGTATAATTTGTGGCATTTTAATCATACCTTGTGACATGCTAATCAATTATGTGGGACTGGATTATCTGGGGTACGTTTATGACTACGGCTCCCGCGTAAACGACTCGGATTGTCATTTCTCCGAATTTTGTTTACATTGATCGTTCGTTTCTGCAACATATCGCCGGATTTGCATATCTGTTGAAACAATTGACAGTCATTTGGATTGCTCCTAAGCGAAACAAGATTCCAGGGCATATACCCCCCAACTTAATATCCGGAGAAACTACTGAAAATAGGCGAAAAGGAGAACAAATGTATTTATTGGAGTTAGAAAGGAATATATGGGAATGTAATATAATTTAAAAATGGTTTTTAATTGTAGGGATTTCCTCTTTTTGGTCAAGTCATCCTTTTCGTGCCCCACATGGGTGCAAAATTTATTTCGAAACGTTGTTTTAGATCATTTATAGAGAGTCCAAGGGGTCAGGGGATTGAAGATAGACGGTAGAGCAGATGGAATTTGTAAATGGGCTATTAACCTCCTAATGTGGAGTAGTTGAAGATGTTGCTTTTAGGGGCTGTGTTGCGGGGCAACTTGCCCTTGATGCGAAAATGTATTCATAAGGTAGTATAGTCAACTAAAGAGGCTTAAGGGCCTGGAAGTGTACTCACAGTTGAGTAGTGTCACTTCTGAAAGCGTCCGTGTCCTGACTTATTTGCGTCAAAGAGAATAGTCGTAATTTAGCCTTTGGACATGAGCTTAGAAAGTGGTAAATATAGTTGTAGGAAAAACATTCTGGAGAACTCATAGTTCAAGCATGTGCTGGAGCTCTGGTTGGGATTTCATTTTGTAATTAAGATTCCGAATGTTTGTCACCACGAATGCAGATGAGTGCCACATCTATACTCATAAATCTAATTTTACTAGTTAATGTAACATATCCTGACATCGATATTCCCCATTTCGGAACTATTTAATTTCAATAAGAAACGCATGACAATGACAATAAAGGAAATGGAATGTGGGATTCAGACATAAGCATTGATGCAATTTCACTCTGTTAAAAAGTAAAGCCAAGTGTGGTGTTTTAAACACCTACAAATGTATATTTACAAGATTTGTATTGGATTATATACGATTGATTCCATCGATTAGGGAGTCCCAAATTCTGAGTATGTCCTTTATTCAAGTGTCAAATGAGGGCGCTTATTCATCGGTTCTAAAGTGTAGTCGACCACCTCAACTTGACAATCAAATGAACAGCTCGGAAGGAATTTCCCAGTTTGGTTACTGCCGTAAAGCACTAACCACATTTTAACAGTTATTTGAGTTGGTCTCGTCCCACTCCAACGATTATGTGTAGGAGCATAATGTAACTCCATTCACAATATTAAGCACTATACTCCATTCACAATATTAAGCACTATAGCTCCATTCACAAGGTTACCTATCTCTATCCACCTTAAACGCTACCTCACCTGGCTCGCTTGCTCGACTGCTCGACCTACAAAACCTCCTTCAAATTGATCTCCCCAGTTCCCCTGGCCAATGGTTTCGGTTGATTTTCACTCTTCTTCCATCCAATCATAAAGATCACACTGAAGGTTGCAGGTAAAGTGATAACTCCATTTTCATCCTTCTCTCCATGTAATGACCTATATATCTCATTTGCAGCCAAAAGTACATCTTTTGGTAAGATATGAGATCTCGACAACAAAGAATTCTGTTCTCCCATAGCTTCTAAATCTTCAAATAAACTTACAATATCAGGGAATCCACCTACCACGATATCCTCGGAATCAATAGTTAACATGCTAAATCCTGCTTTACCTAATAAAGTACCAACATCATCTAGTCTTACTAAAGGAGAAACTCTAGGGGTTATTCCACCTCTTCTTTCCAATTCTGCTAATTGTAAAGAGGTTCTCAACTCAAACAATGTATCACCACCAAAGATAGTACCCAAGAATAAGCCATCTGGCTTCAAAACTTTATTGATATTTGATAAAGCTTGTGGTAAATCATTTATCCAATGAAGAGAGAGATTGGAAATAACAGCATCAAATTCTTCAGGCTTTAAACACTCATGGGAGAATTCTTCTTCATCACCCACATGTCGTATTAACTTTCCTTCAAATTGCTCATTGAAAGGAAGATCAATATCTCTATTAAGCACCTTTTCAGACGAGTCGAACATGACATATTCTCCGATTTTACTTCTGATATCTACTTTATCTTTGTTCAATGCATCAATGATTTGTTCATCAATAGCATCTCCATCCGGAGGTGGGACACTCTTTGTGAACAAGTTTTTTAATAAGTTTCCCAGGTGAGATCCAAAATCTAATAACTTCGTGAAGTCTCTTGTTATAAAGGCCAATCTTTCAATAGTTCGAATTGCAACCTCATCTCTCAAATATTCTTTCTTTCTTGAAAGTTCGGGATTTTTGGCAGCAATTCGGGATCTTTGGAGAAGTTTTGATGACCGATCAAATACATTGAATTGTTGCTTGTTCAATTTAGCTCCGGTAGCTAAAGTTCTTTGGAATTTCATGCTGGGATAATGCAAACGATTTTTTCAGATACAGATTTCCTGGGGTGGATTTCAGTGCGCCAAAACAGGTCGGTTAACATTCAAGATGATCAATAGATCGGTACATGTACTGGCGAGGATACCGAGGAATAGACTAATACTATTGAGTAGTATACCAGTGAATAGTTTCATACGACGGGTGAGTTCATTTGAACCAGTTGGAAATACAAAACCGGAATCAATGGAAGATGAAGCATTGCAAGCATCAAATAATCTACTAGGAAAAGTAGATAAAGCATCAGAGAACGTAGGTCTACTAAAAGCATCCAGGCTGAAAGGAATTAAACAGCCCTATATGGTGCCAGTAACTCCCTTGGGATTCCAAGATATACCAAGTGTGAAATCTGATCTATCAAATCGGACCTTGAAAACAAAACCAACAAGAACTACAGCGCCAACCCAATTCATACTCTCTAGTGTTCCAAGTCAATTTAGGAGGACTTCTGGAGAGGCTTCAGCTTTGGAAAAAGAGCATATTATAGATAAAGTTAGTGTTTCAACGTATAAGACAGATCAAGGCTCTAGAAGTGAGGATGACTCTAGAAGTGAAAATGCCAACGCGATTCTTGAAGAATATGATGGAGTTACCACATATCCAGTCCCTGCTTTAAATTCCGTTCATACATACCCAGTCCCTGCTTTAAATTCTGTTCATACATCTCCAGGAATTTCTAATCCAGATACAGAAACTTCAGAGTCTAAAGCTCTTCCAGTAATTTCAAATGCAAAGAAAAGCCGTAAGTTCAATAACAGCCACTCCAACCACATCCACATAAAAAACCTCGTCAAATTCAATAAGTTCAATGAAATAAAATCCTTCATTACATCGAAACGGGAAATTCCAATCTATACATACAAATTAATTCTAACCACCATAGGAAAAGGGACGTATGGTGATGTTCTGGAATTAGCAATTTTGACGTATGATAAAATCATGAATTATCATATCCAGAGTAAAAAGTTAATTATACCAATTACCTCGAACGAAAAGTACCATTTGAGTTGTGACTTATTACGTTCATTTAAACATTGTGCGAGTCTACATAGTTTATACAATTTGAATCTACTTCATGCAAAGTACATTGTTTATCTTGATGACCATCAAGGCCATTTAGAACAATTATATCATGATGCATATATTAACATCTTATTGAACACCAACCAAACAAATCTTCTTATGGAATATGTGGATCTTTTACCAAACGAGGTTGTTGAATCGCACGGGGAAAGAATATTTGATGAGTTAGTTGCAACTCAAAACTGTGATAAAATCATAGAATATGCATCTAGATTTGAAATCAATAATGATCAATGGTTTTCATTTTTAAGCTTAGGGATTTTAAGATGCCATTATGAATTAGTTAAACTTGTTTATGACAATTTCATTATGAAAGGTTTTGATAATTCCTCAATATCTACAGAACAAGTTGTAATGGAAGACTTTTCACAAACAAACTTGATCCATGAGAGTTT
The DNA here is from genome assembly GCA_030570035.1 of Kodamaea derodonti. Taxonomy (NCBI): domain Eukaryota; kingdom Fungi; phylum Ascomycota; class Pichiomycetes; order Serinales; family Debaryomycetaceae; genus Kodamaea; species Kodamaea derodonti. The sequence goes on from JAJLUU010000008.1 coordinate 75,973, forward strand.
GACCCCGGAAATAATCAATCAAATCCTTCATGTCTTAAGTATTTCGGGTGATGTTTCTCTGACGCTTTCCCTTATTGAATCACATTTTCTCCACAAATCATTCAAAGGGGAAAAAGCCTTAACCACGGAGTTGTGTTTGAAAATCATCGACGCTTATTGTCATCATAATGAGTCGATGGAAACCCCGCCAACAATTGATGAAACCGATAATAGTGTTGAAAGAGTTTTAGACGTGTTGAATGGATTTATGACAAGATTCAAACAACAAGGTACTACCATTTCATACAAAGATATTACATTGTCACTATCAGTGAAATTTCTAAATTATAGAGTTTATGATGGCAACATTGCAAATACGATGGCCAAAAGAGAACACATAGCTCAACTTATCAAAGAATCAGAAGAAAACGAATGGAATAATGTTTTATTACCAAGAAAGATTGCAAATGAGAATATCAATATTTCCAAACTTGGGAACGTTTTATCGAATATTTCAATATTACAAGACTTTGTTATAAAGCACATTGATTATGTGTCTTCATTATCAAAGTTCCATCCTGAAACAATAACCACATTCATCAACTGCATACTCAATCATATCAATTTGTACCAAAATTTTTCAGCAAGTGTTCAAGTCTTAAGTACTTTGAATAATAAAAGTAGTATCCACTATTTGAACGAAGATCTGTTCGATATACTTTTGAAATCATTAAGTGATTCTTCAAGTAGAAAGTGTTCAATTGTACTTTTCAAATATTTGTTGAAGAGATATAAGGTATTACCTGGCAAGTGGTATGTATCTTTAATGTCCACATTTAGGGGAGAAAGTTCAATGGAAGCATTTATGTATCACCATTTATTGTCTGGGGAATGCGATTCACATGTTAAAGAATATTTGAAAGCGATTGGAGACACCACCTTCGATCAACTTATAGAACTGAAAGGTGATGTTGATATTTTTTGGAACGAAAATGGGTTAAGCAAATCGGTAGATCAAATAGGGCTTGAAAAGGCTCCAGAGAATGGGAAGAAGTATTTCAAGGAGTATGATGAGAGGGATAGTGAGATCTTGAAAAGTGTTTTTGAGTTCCTGTTAAGTCATGAAGGATTCCCTCAGAGCTAATCGTTGTAAGTCGAAAGCCGGTAAAATTTACTCAAGTTGAGCTCACTCAATAATAGTAACTTCTCAATCGTTTTATTGGATATATAATTTGAAACATATGTAATTAAATGCAAGTTCTAAAAGTCTGCCAGCAGATTCTTGACTTAATTTGGAGAAAATAGTGGTCCGAGAAATGAAGCGCATTATGCAATGATAATGATATTGCCAACCCTACTCTTGGACAGCGGCCATTAAGTCCTCTGCATTAATCTCAATCTTTTCCGCCTTCAGCGTCAACAATCTCTTCCCCCATTTAGACTTCAAACCCTCGATTACACTTGTCTCTGGATCATCAGTAAAGAAATCCGGATACTTCTTCTTGCTCACCGAATCATTGGCAAAGGTTGACGAAAATGATAAAGAAAATGAACTCTCCATCATGGTTGTATCTACCGCCATGCGCATTATATTTTTGGCATGACAAGCTAAGGCATCATAATCAGAATCATCAGCTGTTGATTCGGATACTTTCGTCTCCTTGACGATTTCCTTGGAGGAGCTCTCTTTGGTGATACTTTCTTTGATTGGCATTTCTTTCACAGTTGAAGCTTTGTCCATTTTCAACAACTTCTTGTGTGCTTCTTTCAACAATGAAACGGGAGATGGTTGTACTAAATGCTTCTTTTGAGCTGGAGTTGATTGTAATAGTTGTGAAGGCTGCTTCTTAAGAGCTGGTGAAAAAAATATCATTTTATTAGGAATTGAAGTATTGTAGATTGATGAGTGGTCATAATCCCCTTCTTCCATGGCATAGCTTACTTCAGCTTCATCAATAGACATACTACGCTTTCTATTGATTTTCTTGGACACAACCTTTTCTGGAACCTTTTTGACAACAGTTTGTCTTGTAAATGGAAGGTCAAGTTCAAAGTTATTGATGACAGAACTACTTTCCAAAAGTAACCCGTCAAGCGGATCTTCATTTGGTTTATTTGAAAATACTTTGCCTATTGGAATTGATAAGAAATGAGCATCCAGTGAAATAGGATCATCGTAGATCCTCAAGTTCTTAACAAATGTTGATTCTTTGAATGGAACACGTTCCGTTACTTCATTATTAGGGAAGTTGTAATTCAAATTCACGCTTTGATGAACGTTGTATGATAACATAGTGATGGGTACAAATCTCAGGGGATTTTCTAACTTTATAGTCTTTGATGATTGTTTATGTATTTTCCCTTTTGGGTAGCAAAATTTGCAGCATTGGGGCCTGCATTGAGATTTATGGTTCTCAATGTAACACAAACTCAACGTTACATTGCGACATTTTCCGACATTTGACGACACTTTTAGTTTACGATTTGCGAGGTTCCAATTGGATGGTAGCGCTTACAGGTGTACAGTTCCCGCTGGGTTAACATACAAGGTAATAGTATATATAGTGTATTAAATTTAATTACAAAATTGTTCAAGCTCTAACTGTATGTGTTACGATTGATATGCGAATGATTTGAAGTGATTCCTCTATATTTGGAAATTTTTCATGGAAGTACTTTCATTGGTATTGCTCTGGAAATACTTTTCCAGAGGCTATGGTACTGTTCCTTGGGATTTTATATGTCAAGGATATGAGATGAATATATTGAGTCTCTGACAGGTTCGCGAAGGAGATCATGTTGAGTATTTGTGGGTGTTAGAGGGACGTGTATCTTCACCAACTCGAGCGAAAGATTCCATCTGATCAGTCAGAGCTCTGAGTCTTTGTTATTGAGTTTTCTGTGGCATGATTTGTACTACCCCTTATTGTTCCATGTAGATTCTTAGAAATTATGTTGACTAACCTGGTGATGGCCTGATCGGCCAATTGGACCACCTTGATTGAATATGACCAATTAACATGATTGTTTCTGAAAATCTTTTCTATTGCGATCTAGTTGGTCCAGCCTTCATATTCCCCTCCTGTAGCATCTTCTCTTCTTCTTTCTTCTTCCTCATTGATTCTATCACTGAATCGTTTCCATGAACATTATCTATCGGGCATGGGAATAGTGAGTTTGCACTGACCATTAACACACATATAGCAAATGTAGATGAGAATATAGAGTGTGTGACTCTATTCCTTTGAGATGCCTTGATGGTGAACAAGAACATGTTATGAAAGTTAGTTGTATGATGGAGTTGTTTTTCAAATTTTGATAGGAGTGGTGCGATTTTTTTTTGGCACCGGGACGATTCAGTAGGTTGATCGGAGCGTAGAGTGATGAGAATGATACAGAAGTATAATTGGAGACTGTAAGAAATGATTCTATTGCTTGTTTAAAGTTTAGTACTGGATTGACCGGTCGGGTTGATTTTTGGTACCGCCGAAGATAACGGAGTTGACGAGGGAACATTTCTATATATTTGCTAGACATGAATTGGAAACAAGTCTCATATTCTCAACATTCGCTCTTCGAAATTGAATTCCTTGCATTTGGATTGTTTTTGGCAACCCGTTAAGTCTATCCTACATTGGTAACAAATTTTAAGTTCATTATATACAATTAAACAGATTTTCTGACTCTACTTCTAAGGAAGGAATATGCTCTATTTGGCGAAATGCCTATTTTACACTCACATAAGTTGATATGCGTACTTTTGGGGATTTTCTCTTTGCGAGAGTTTCATAGGTAGTGGATTGTCTTCTTTGAGCGTTAGAGACAAAGCAAGTTGCAACTTTGGGTGATATTAGTTGATAAGTAGCCAATGATGAGGATGCTAATGAACTCAAGAAGATTTGCTCTTGTACTGTGTGGTAAAGTCTGATAAAAAGGTGATCCAATGAGATTCTTATTTTTAGCTCCACAACCAAGTAGTATTGCTTAGCATAGTTTAATATATCCTATGATAAAATTGCTAGCATTATGCTGATACTACATTTTGGCGAATGTCAACCTCAGATAGCTTTCTTATATCACCTTCACCTTTTACCAAATCTTTCCTCATCTCACCATCTTCCCACACCTTAATCTTTCCTCATCTTTCATACCCATCATCTCACAGATATTAATACTTTTCTCCAAGCATTCCACCCTTGATGGTTTCGAACCCTTTAAGGAACTTCCTTTCTAATGATAATTCCCTTTCATCTTTCCTTTCTTCAACCAATTCAATCTTGACCAATTCTTTGACGGTAGCCAATCTGTGAGCGGTTGCAACAGAAACAGCTTGGTAAACGATGTGGTTTCTTTTCTTCAACCCTAATGCAGTTATATTCTTACGAATGATAGGTGGCATACCTATAACTGATTTGATCTGTGTTATTTTGTAGAACATTGACATAATTAGGTAGTGAAAAGTTTTAGAAACAATTTTTTGTTACTTGGATTTCTTTTGTTTAGATGATTTGGTGCGGTCTAACAAAACGAAAGACGACTGTAAACATTAACTGTCTATGGATGATTCAATTGAAACATCCACTCTAAAGAAATGTTCCCAATTACATAAAGATTTATCAAGATTGATTCATGAACTAAAAGAATTAATTAGAAGACTAAATGAGGGCAAAATATCGAGCAATGATTCTTACGAGACGTCAAAGTTGATCTTTAGTAGTTTGATTAATAAGATTAATGAATTTGAACCATGTCCAAGACTATTGGACGAACATTTGGAGGTTTATGTTGATGAGATTTCGGGTCTTTATTTGGCGGTAAGGCATGAAAGTGGCGGTCGTATACAATTGAGTGATAGTCACACTCAATTGAATGATACAGACACACAAGATACACCCACAATTAATTCTATACACACGAACGCTACTTCAAATGATAAAAGCGCCACATATTCCTACCTCTCCTCCGGTATTGGTGAAATCATATACAATCTTTCCAAAATAAGAGGGTTCAAGAATATAACAAATTACTTTTCAAGTGATGTTTACCTAATACCCAAGTTATTAAAGTTGATGAAAATCATAACGAATGATAATGAAATCTTTCTTTGTTTGATTTGGTTATCAAATCTTGTTTTGGTGCCATTTCAACTAAACAAAATCGATCCGAACTTGATCAATCAACTTTACTTAGTAAGTCTTGACAATTTATCAAAGCACTTCAATGCTTCTAAAAATCAATTGGTATCTCTGATTTTGTTGTCGCGGTTATTGACTAGAGTGGACGTTTTGGGAATCCCAGGGTATGTAGAGGGGAGACACGGAGAAGTGAACCAATCAATGGCATACCCGGGTGGAATGACAAAAACTGTGCATTCGAATGCACATGAATCAACAAAAGACTTCAATGAACTCACGCTCCTTCAAGATTACATTCACAATAAAGCTTACCCCCAATGGTTACAAATCGATCGTATTAATGGTTCAATAAAATTGGGGCATTTAATAACCATCAACAAGATCCTCAAAAAATGTTCTATTGAAAATGAATTGGATACAATTTATATGATGATATCAATGGATTTGATAGTTTTAAGATCAAAGTCTTCCAATTTGAATAACTTGAATATCTTGTACATCATCAAGATTTTAAGTAGATTATCAAGTATTTATATTAAGAATGGAGATTACGAAAAGGTTTCTTTGATTATAAACAACCTCATTAACGATATTTTCAAAACAATGACAAACAAGTTCGATACAATATTGAGATACGCAATGGCAAAGGCAATGAGTTTATTGACAATCAAACTATCTGAAGTTGCTGAGAATTATCAGGAACAGATTGTGATGTATATGATTGGGGAATTAGGCATTGATGAGTTTGGGAAACTGACCTCACCCCAAATTATGAGTTACACGCCAGACATACACATCAACTACAACACAATTTCAATTCCTAAATACCATACTATTTTACTTTATCTTGGTTACATCTGTTTAAACAAAAGTCTTCCACCACATCTAGTACCCAAAGTTTTAAGTATCACTCATAAAACATTATTTATTGAGCAGCAACGATTATCTGCGGTCTTAGGCAGTCAGGTCCGTGATTCTTCTTGTTTTATATTATGGGCATTGTGTCGTATGATAGATCAAGAGACGTTTGAGCAACTCCAGACTTTTGACCTCATGATGGAAAATGTTTTATTTGATCTAATTTTATGTATTACGATGGATTCAGAATTAATAATAAGAAGATGTGGTGTTGCTGTTATTCAAGAGTTTGTGGGTAGGTTTGGCAATAAACTCTTCAAACGCTTTATTGAAGATGATGAGAAATTGGGAAGTTTTACAATTAGGTATATTGAGCTATTCAACAATCAGCTGATCAGTTCAAACGAGAAATCTTATGAATTGATTGAAAGCTTGATCGATTTGGGATTCGATAGGAACTTGTTCATTCCTATAATGGTAAAACAAATTAGCAACGATGTTAGGGTTAAGTTGAATTCGACGTATCTTAGGCGGATTCTTAACAGAGAACTGGATTTCGTAATTGACTTCAAAGTTTCAAGAGAACTTGTTCCCAAGCTTACTCCGTTAAAAGTTATAGAAACATTATTGGGTAATGATTCCTTGTTGTTGTTACCGATTTGTGAATTGTTGTATGTGGACTACACTGAAGAGATCATCCAAGAAATTAAAGGCCGTTTGATAGGGTTCAAATTTGATTATCATTTCGATAAAATCAAGGTTGCAATAGGGTATATGAAATGGATGAATTTCCTTAATTCTATTTCAGACAATGACATTGACGAAGATTGGGAAATCATCTTCAACATCCTCCGAATTCAACCAAATTCAGATCTAATTCAAGAATTCAAAGTGTTCTTCTCATCCATATCAACAATCGATCCGCATAACCTCACCAAAATAATAACATACCTTAATAATAACAATTTGGCTCTATCGAATGTTATTTTCTATTATAAGAACGTTGATATTCACGACTTCCTTCCAATATTAAATAATACTACATTGGATGCTGATGTGAGATCGAATTTAATCAAAACCTTGGCTGTCAATCTAACCAATTTTCCCTCTGACAATGAAATCAAGACTCAGTTAATATCCTTATTAGATGACTACACTATTACAAACCAAGGTGATGTTGGATCCAAAATCAGGCATTCTATGATCAACTTGATCTCTCAGAATTTGCCATTATTCAATAACAATGTAAATGTGTTGAAATTGAAATTGATTAGATTATCTGGCGAATTGATTGATAAAATAAGATTTGCATCATTTAAGTTGTTGAATGAGTTAGATGAGATCACAGTGAATGTTGATCATTTGAACTTTAAAGGGTACTTCCATACTCTTTTTGGCTACTACAAGGTCAAGATTCTACAAAATCCTGATCCCTCAAATCTTGATCTCTCGCTTCAATTCTGGAAAGGTATTTCATTCACTATAGGTGCGTTAACTGCAAACCCAATGATTCTTAATAATTCATTTGAGGAATTCTTACTATTCCTTGACTCTCTAGATGAAGTTGAACAAGGTTTGGTTTGTCAAAAACTATTGACCCTTTTGAAGGCACCACCGAAAGTATCACCAAGAGACTCAAAATCGTTTTTGATGATTTTGAATGTCCTCGTGAAACTATTTGAATCAAATTACAAATTCCCCAAAGACTTTTCATATAAAGCTTTATACATCAGGTGTTATAATTTACAAATCCAAACCAACAATGTTTCCCGTATAGAATTAACATTGAAATTGATGCTTTATTTGTCATTGAATGAAGAATTGAAAATTCAGGCAAGAAATAGATTGATTCAAATTGCATTGAGTCATAAACTAGAGAGTGTTCGTAGGTTATGTGGAGATATTTTGTTTGAAGTTGGGAATGAACTTGGAATGGATACGCAGATTTTGGACGAGATTGATTGGGATAAGCAGGGTTTGGGGAAATACAAGCAGAAGTTGGAACACATGTTGGGGATTTATCCTTAAGGTTTACGGCAGTGAGTATATGAAAGTCACCACCACGAGGATATGAAAGGTCTGTCAATGTACCAAGTGGGGCGAGCTGGGTATTAGTGCCCAAAATCGGAAGAACCTTGAGATCCCTGGAGTTGTATGCATCCGTCACTAAATTGGTTCTGATCCCAGGAACATTAATTCAATTGTTGCATTTTCACGACTTTGCTGCAAAATTCACCTTCTAGATTATTGCGAACAATACTTCACTACCCCTGAACGAAATTGATGTGGCTACAGTTGGGAGATAAGACGCGAGGTGAGCTAATAAGTAGAGGGGTTGAGCATGGCTCACTCGGACATTGCTTCTTTTGTACAGGGTGAACTCAGGGTGATATCCCTGAAATTAATTTCGGGTTTTACAGATTTATTACGGATTCAGTTCGTGGCCTTGGTTTTACTCGATATTCTTATTGTTCCTACTAGTGGAAGCACCAACGATATTCATTATTAGCAAATCAAATACATTTTACATATCCTATACTTTTTACATATCCTAAACTTTTTACCATATCTTAATAATTTTATCATACACTTAACCAATCCTAAACATTTTACCATATCCGATTCCTTATCAGTACTACAAAGCATTCTCGACTTTCAGATAAAGATAAAGATAGGGTCAGATTAAATACTAATATTGCTACAGATTTCGCTATCATTCTTGAGTTATTTGACGCGGAAGCTCCTTCCTTCACTCACCCTTTGTCATTGTACTCGAATCCTCTCTACGCTAAAGAATACCCTCTCGCTTTGATTTCCAAATCCTCGAGTCGGCTTAACAATAATCTCGGATAATTACCCCCGTCTGCCTGTACGCGCCCTAATTCTACTACAATAAACTACAGTTACTCCAATTGCTACCTTAACCACTTTAGTGGTCAACGCTATCACACTGCTACAGAGGGGTATTCACTTTTTTTTATTACTAGATAACGATTGTAAGCTCCCTTTTTCCTTTTTTTTAAGCATTGTTATCAACTTCCCCTAAAAATGTGGGGATAAAACATAAATTTCACAGACACTTCCCCATCCCATTACAAACTAACGTGTAAATTGTCAGTTGATTTGTGGTACCTCTCTTTCTCTTCTTGAATAAGATTACCGATGTGAGGATTAATTAACTCAACTTGTGGTGGAGTAATACTTGTTGTTGATTCTGTTGTTGTTGGAGCGGAAGTAGTTGTGAAATAAGAATCTCTCTCTTTACCTTCTGGTTCTTGTGATGGGGTCATTGGCGCATGGTTAAAGTGATCACTGAAAGTTTGGTAGGTCATTTGAATATATAATTTAGTGAGTTAAAAGGGAAAGAAGTTATTGGGGATGTTTGATCTGTCTTATATACTCCGAAAAATGTGGCACTACAAAATTCCACGGCTTATGTAAGTAATGCGGGGATGAAAATTGACAGTACATGACGATAAGGATTTTGTGTGTAGTTGTAGGATGAAGGTGAGAGCGATCGTACTAGAAAGAGATTGTCGTGGCAAATAGTAGATTAGTAAGTATTAAAGTATAGATTAGTAAGTATTACAAGAATATGATAAGAATCGTACGTGCGTGAAAGAATTGTACGATTTGCAAAGGACTGCTATTTGGCATTAACTATTTTGACATGCGTTGAACTGGTGTTCCACGACTAATTACCATACCCAGACATTCTTTTCCAGTCAAAATAGACTTCCGTCGAATTTGACATTAAATAAGCATGTGAAGACAATATCTAAGATTGTGTGTGTTTAAAATTGCTGACCTGTTTTGTATATAGGAGGTTGCAATCACAAAAACAACATTTGCAACCGTAAGGAATACCGAGGAACAATTCGGTAGCTAATAAAGTTATAAATGTAGTAAGACGGTATGTGTTACTTGGTGGTATTCCGGTGACAGTGGCAAATGTACCCAATGGTAAATATAGATAAAATATAGATGAAGAGTGAAGTTTCTATTGCAAATAGTCTTGGTAATTATAGTTGAGCCACCAATTGAAATGTACAGAAACATAGTCACATCCACAACTAATAAACTGGTGATTGATTAATTAACAAAACATCGCTCCGGTTATTCCGTATATAATAGAATTTGAGAGGAACTCTCTCGGCTTCCAGAATCCATTTTAGATTATTTTTCATTGTCCTGCCTATTGTCTTTTCAGGCACAACTACAAAAACAGTTACTTCATTATTTTAATTATACAAATAAATATGAGGAAAAATTTCCTTGACTTGTCCCACCTGGGATTTTTGTTTACATAAGAGCATAATACTAAGGATTTTGTTGATTCAAAGTTGGTTAAGTCGGCGCCATCAATGTATCACTCGTTCTAGTGAATTAAGTCAGACTCGCACTGGGTAGTATTTCCTGAGATATAGTACAGTAGGACAATTCTGCGTCTGGCGTTCTTGTCGCGTTATGCCCCACTCGACCGACCATGTCTCAAATTCATCAAATCATTGATGACCAACTTCTCCTTCTTCATCAACTCGTCATCATTCAAGAAATTCAGATTTGTATCTCTATTACTTGGACTACTATAATCACCCATAAAATAATCAATTTTCGACAACGAAGGATATCTATTCATACCATAATTTCCCGGTGAATTTGAATTAGAATTTTCTTGAAGGTATTGAGCTCTTGGGAGATTGGAGTCGATTGCGGGATCGGGATTGTCGTTTTCATTTCTTACATTTTCATGAATGTGAGTATGGTGGATTATTTGAGATGGATTTGGAATGACATTCTTCACCTTTATTTGTTCTGAAATATAATTACTTTTGTACTTGATGAACTTGATGATTTTCAAATACTTCAAATCTTCATCCATCTCTTCATCATCCCAATCGATATTTTTATAATCCCTATTAATCGCACCATCGTCGTCATCATCGCTTTGTTCTTGATCCTTCAAAATCTCATCTTTCAAGACATCGTTTATTAGCTTTTTGAATAAAGCGTCTTCTTTCTTTTCTCTTGAGTCAGGTTTCACAACGTTAGTTTTGTAATTAATAAAGATTTTGATGAACAATTCAATACTACGTTCCAATGTTTGTGAGGTGTCGCCAATCAAAGTATATTCCTCTCTCTTGAAAAACTTCAATTGACAAATTAAGAGATAAACCATTTGAAGTATGATGCTTTTTTTCAAGTTAATTATGGTCATTGATAATCCATTCAACATGAAATTGAAAGGAGATTTTGGAATTTCCTTTGTCATCCTTTTGATTCTTGTATGACTAGGATGAGGAGTGTTACTAGTTCTTCTTCTCTTCACAGAGAAATCATTAATAACAAACCCATCTTCGTCAACATCTAAACCAAGACTTTCCATTACAATGTTATTAGCGTTTCTTGGAGAAGATTTCGGATTGATCATCATTTCTTTAGCATGGTTAATGTGATTGAATATTAACAAGAAGTAATGGAGTACCTCTGTCGAAATGTTTGATATTTCAACATAATGAGGAAAGTTCAACTCCTTATCCACAATGAAATTAAGATAGTTCATACTTCTAATGATGATATAATGGAAATTCAACTGAATTTTTATTAATTGCGAAGCTGTATGAATATCAGGTAACCCTGTGGAGTAATAGTTCACAAGTCCTTCTTGTGAAATTCCAGACAGAATTGTAGAATTCTCGTATTTCAAATCATGGTACAAATCATTCGAAGTTATATTCAATAGATTTGGAAGGCCCATTTTCAAATGTAATGGCACCAAATTAATACTCTTACTTTTTAAAGATTTTCTCCAGTTAGAAAGATTCTTGTCTATAGTCAAAAATTGATTGAAATTATAATTCAAATTCCCATCATTACCTTCTCCATCATCCTCATTCAATATCCAGTCCAAATGCTTTTCCTTGCTATGATGTTTATCTTTTTTCGATTTACCTTGCTTGAGATATTCATAGTAGTTTGGTGCAAAGGAAGAAGGAATGATGATATTCATGAGATTGAGGAATTCTATACTTGGTTTCAATAAATTATCAAAAAGATCATCGTCCATTCCGTTATTTGTACCGAGAAGTTCTGATAATTTTTCTGGGGTTAATTGGAAATACCTATCGATTGTAACTGGGTTAATCACAGTAGTATTGATACTAGGTTTAAAGCCAAATTTCAAATTGAAACACTTCAACAATACTTTGAATACCCAGAAAATCTTCACTCTATCTCTTTTTTGTTGCAAATTCAAACTCAAGTCATTGAAAAAGAGGTTTTTGGAATTGAGATTGATACCAAGGATACCAATAAAAGAATTGATTAATGACGATAAGATTAATGATTTCTCCTTGTTATTAGTCAATAACGAATAATACAAAAATAATTGGTATGTTCTTAATTGACTTATCAGTACGTGAAATGCATTGAAATAAGGTAAGAAATCATATAGCGAATTGATCAAATTGCTTGATGAACTCTCCTTGATTTTTTTATTATGACTGAAACTTGGGTCTGAATGATTGAGCAACAAATTCAAATTAATCGTGGGATCGTTTATCATTAATATAGCATAGATTTGTATGATTATCATCAAGTATTCATTTACGATTTGATAATCATTATTGTTACTTAAGTTGAATCCGTTAATGGTTGAGTCATCATACGTAAATACAAATGGATACATCGTATGGAATGCATCATAACTTTCCATGAACTGTTTGTAATCAAAAATAGGTATGAATATGTTGTAATTCAAAAAGTATTGTATTATTTGGTTATCCATATCTTTCTTATTATCAAACAATTTCTTGAAATTGTTGATAAGTTTGATGAAAAGATCATAAATATCAATTGGCAATTCGTTGGAAACGTCAATGTCAAAATTAGTTATTGACTTCTTACTGCCTCCACCATTTCCAGTTAACGGATTGTAAATAACATCCAAATCTCGATTATGAAACTTATTGTAGTTGGAAAAGGATGGATGATATAAATAACTGTGGGGATCATTGAGAAGATAATTGTGACTATTTGTGATTTTCAAAAATGGTAAATTTAAGTTGATCAATAAATGATTGAATTGTGATTCAAAATTAAGATTATCATTACCTATGATGATACCCTTAGAATCTAGATTGAATATTTGATCGATCGGGTTGTTTATTTGAATATTCTGACTCAATAAAACTTTTTCTTTGGTTTGAACTACCTCAGTGGTTGGAACTTCTGTGGTAGCCGGATCCATTCCTTCGTATTTAATCTTCAACAACCGATTCTCTTCTTCCATTTCCTTCAATTTCTTTTCAAGATTTTCAGTATATCCTTTTGGAAATGCTCTTCTTGTCAATTTGTCACTGGTTTTACATTCAAATCCAATCTTACTACAGTTATGGCACGGATATTGACCATCACACTTGATCTTTTTGATACGACACCGATCGCACGCTTGTGAAACACGCACCCCAGTCGTTGTGGTGATGAGCTTGAAATTAGATACAGATTTGTCTTTCGGAGAGTCGGGTGGTGACATGATGATGTTTTGAAGTTTGTATTTCCCCAGAGATTTGATTTGGTGGAGTCGGATGGAAGGATGCGAGGAATGTTCGCGCACTAAAAAAGTTCACTCGCGAGTGTGGGTTTTCGGATATTAGGAGATGCTAAGGAGCAGAACTAAGGAGAAGCTGAGGAGCAGAATGGTGATTAATGCAGTTCTTCTCAATGATGTGATACAGGATGCTAACTGCTATATGAATTTGTAAGCCTGCTCACTTTGTCGACTCAACCATCAAGTTCACCATGTGACTCACAACAGTACTCATTGTTGGCTGAGTCCCGGGAATGGAGATAACATACAATGAACGGTTATATTACAAGGAGACATATGCTCAATTGTCTAAAATTTGACTAGATTATAATAGAGATTATTCTCAAATTCCTCGCGCATTATAGTTACAGGTAACGTAATCATAGTATCGAAGCGTCCATTGTAAAAGTAGATGTAATCAACATACATGTATCTTTCACTTGCAACTAGTTACCCATGTTACAGTTCCGTCCTAAACAAGAAACCTATCGCGTGTGGTGTTAAACTGCTTAAAAAGCCATTCAGTTGTACGGGGAAACGTAGACCAACTTGTGATGACCTCTAATCGCCGAGATCACTTACACGCATCCATTGCATCTCAATAGCCAAAACCGATTTCGGATATTATATTCTCACCCAGACTTTTCCTTTCACAGTATCCAACCATCCTAGCACCCGATCGTAAATTTCGGCTGCAAAAAAATCAAAATATACAAACTTCACCAGTAACAAATAGACATGTTTATATAAAAACCCTTAATCGCATGAATGATGTGAGTTTGCTTAATCGAATGACGTGAGTTACGATTGAGTAATAATTTTTTTTCAGTGGTTATTGCTGAGATTATTACACCCAGTCCTTAACATTACCACAATTAGTGAAAATTTACACATAAATCTCCACCCTTCACTCTAACTACCTTCTTTAAATCTGTAAATAAATACACATTCTGGCAGGGTTAGCTCTCCACCCTAACGCCACCTTTTATCTTTGCCACGAGTTGGTGATTACAACATGAGGCTGACCAACTCCGTAAGGCTGACCAACTCCGTAAGGCGTAAGGCTTACAATTCACCTCCGATGCTTACAAACCACATTACCACTTACCCCCAAGAGCCTATCAATTTTTGCCAGAGGCGGGTTTAAGACGGAAACAAGTCCGTTCCGCTCTTTTGGCTTACTCATGTGGTTGCAACAGTTGCACCGTATTTTGCAGCCACGTATATAAGGTGTAGTGGAGTCTTGGATAGGTGGTCAGTTCCTTCTAACAAACTAATTACAACGAACATGTCTACTCAGAAAGCTATTGTGTTTACTGCTGTAAGTGATAGCTTTGACGTTATCAACTATGCAGATGTTGCCATCCCTGAACTTGGGCCTGATGATATTCTCATTAAAAACAAGTATGCTGGTGTTAATTATCTTGATTCTGTTTTGAGAAGAGGTACCTATCCTGTTCCTTCTTTACCTCATATTTTAGGAGCTGAAGCTCTGGGAGTTGTTACTTCCGTTGGTTCGAATGTTACTAATTATTCGGTTGGTGATAAAGTCGCCTATATCGGATTCAATTCTTTTGCTCAATATACTAAGTTCAAAAGTGATTATACCTCAATTTCAAAGCTTGATAAGGATGTTTCTGAAGAAGATTACAAATTTTATGGAGCTGTATTGAGTCAGGTTTTGACAGCCGTTGTTTTCACTGAAGAAGTTCATAAGGTTGAAGCTGGTCAGTATGTTTTGGTATGGGCTGCTGCTGGTGGTGTTGGACAAATCCTTATTCAATTGCTTGCTTCTAGAGGAGCCAATGTGATTGCAATTGCTTCCACCTCCGAAAAGTTGGATATAGCTAAATCCATTGGTGCTAAGTATTTGATCAACGGAGTGAAAGATGATGTAACTAAGAAAGTCCTTGAATTCACAAGTGGTAAAGGTGTTGACGCTGTTTACGATCCAGTTGGAAAAGAGACTTTCAAGATCTCTAGCGATTCTTTGTCAACGAATGGTACCTTTGTTAGTTTTGGTAATATCACTGGTTTCATTGATGAAGCTGCACTTGACAGTTTCAAATTGACCCAAAAGAAATACGCCCAACCAAGTCTCTTTGCTTACATTGGAACCTCTGAAAAGTGGAATTTCTACTTTGATCAATTGAGAGAGATTGTTTCGAAGAAGTCTTTGAAACTTGAAATTTCAAACACTTATCCATTGAGCGAATACGCCGATGCTGCAAAAGCTTTAGAGAGCAGGAGTACGACCGGGAAGTTGGTTTTGGTTATTCCCCAATAAGTAGCAGACTCTTCTTGGATTCTTTTACTGAGTACAACATGATCATCCAATATTTCTAATACGATTATCCTGTATTTCTTTTATTACTATACAATCAACATCTCCTCATTTACTACGTAAATGTAAAGAATAGGAAATGAGAATAATTGTTTGCCCTGTAGATGTCAATGAGATGTTAGGGAGATTCCCGTGTCTGAATTATCAGCGAGGATTTGTGATTTTCACCACTTTTTAGTCTTCAACTTATAGAGTATATTCTTTACAGTTTGCATTACAGCTTATAAGCATAGCTCTAGCTACTTACAGCCTTGCTTCGCTGAGTTCAATGCTTTCCGCCGGTTCTCTCACTTCTTAACTCGTTTTGAACTCTCTCTTCTTCAGCATCCCAAAGAATGAAATCGTCCAATGCATTACCACCCGGTACCATTGGTAAAACAGGAACCTTCTTTTCCACCAAGACTTCCAATAAAACTGGACCTTCAGAATAGTCTAAGAATTCTTTGACCCCACTAACTAAATCTTCTTGTTTTGAGATTCTAATACCTTTTAAGCCCATGGCATCAGCTAACTTCATGAAATCTGGATTAGATTGATGGGTATGAGCGTATCTATGTTCATAGAATAAGGATTGCCATTGAGTGACCATACCTTGTTCTTCGTTATTTAAAATACAAACTTTAACAGGAGCATTTGCTTGAACAGCAGATGACAATTCCATTAAGGTCATATTGAAAGAAGCATCACCATCAATATCAATAACAATTGCATCCGGCTTACCGATTTGAGCTCCGATAGCAGCAGGTAATCCGAATCCCATAGTTCCTAAACCACCCGACGTAATCATGGTTCTTGGTTTGGTCCATGTGAAATGTTGAGCAGCCCACATTTGATGTTGACCAACACCAGTTGTAACAATAACTTCTTTACCATAAGTAGAAGATTGATTTGAAATTTCTTGGATCAAGGTTTGTGGTTTGATTAAAGAACCTGGGGTTTCTTTTTGGTAATCATATGTATACTTTTCTTTCCATTCATTTATTAATTTGAACCATTCTGGTCTTTCTTTAATGGAATGTACTAACGGAATGAAGTTTCTTAAATTGGCAGTAACATCACCTTCAACAGCCTCATTTGCTTCAACAACCTTGTTTATGTTTTTTGGAGAGATTTCAAAATGAATAATACCACCTCTTCCTTGAGATGCAGCAGCTTTGGCAGCTGGAGCAAACTTTTTAAGATTACCGGTAACTCTATCATCGAATCTTGCACCAAGTGCAATAATAAGATCGGCATTTTGAATGGCAGTGTTTGCAGCAGCAGAACCATGCATACCTAAGAAATCCAAGGATTTTGGATCTCTTTGATCAAAAGCTCCTAAACCTTGAATAGAAGTGGTGACTGGGATTTGAGCTTTGTCAGATAATTCCTTTAATAATTTAGGACCATCTTCATGGTTTAAAATACCTGCACCGGCAAAGATGATCGGCTTCTTGGCCTTGTTTAACAAGTTAGCAGATCTGGAAATAGCTTCTAAAGTGAATTCGGTGGTTGCTTTCTTTGTTAATTGAGATAATGCATTGGATGGAATAGTCGCATTTATTGGAATAGATTCTCTTAAAATGGCTGCGGTAACATCTTTTGGTAAATCCACTAAAACTGGACCGGGTCTACCTGAGGTGGCAATTTCAAAGGCTTCGTTAATACGTCTTGGTAATTCCGCAACATTTTTTACCATAACGTTCCATTTGGTACATGGTCTAGAAATACCTATAACATCGGCTTCTTGGAAAGCATCAGTACCAATAGAAGTGGTTGGTACTTGACCTGTGAATACAACTAATGGAACACCGTCCATAAGAGCATCAGCCATAGGGGTAATAACGTTGGTTGCACCCGGGCCAGAAGTTACCAAGACAACACCGGGTTTTCCTGTAACTCTAGCATAACCTTCAGCCATATGTCCGGCACCTTGTTCATGTCTTGGTAAAACAAATTTGAATTTATCAGAATTGTAAATGGCATCATAAACTGGTAAAATGGCACCTCCAGCATATCCAAACACGGTATCAACATCATGTCTCAACATCATTTCATGGAAGATCTCTCCTCCTGTTAAACCAATGAAAGAATCATCCATATGTTCATTCTTTTTCTTGGTTATTGGTTTTTCTGGGAGATCAGTATTGAATGCTGGTGATGGTTCAGGTCTTGTACCAACCGGTGTGGTTGGGGCTGTTCTTGTTGCAGTGGTGGCATTTTTCAATGCGGTTTTAGAAATAAACCTAGTATTCCTAAGTAAGATTTTTGAATATCTACTTGTATTTGCACGAATCATTTGAAAAGAAGTAGTGTAAAACTTTTTATGATAAATGCCTTTTAAAGTAGTGATCGAGAAAATTTCACTACACTTCTTTGCGTTTTTGCGGGTGACTCAGTGAAAAATTCGGACGGCAGGAACTTCGAAGGTCGTGTGTGGGGAAGAAAAGAACGCCGTTAAAACCGGTAACGGAGGGATCAAAGTCAAACGCCGCTAGCCGGGCTGCCTTGAATGTACGCTAATTTGTGAGGATGGGAGTTGTAGAAACTAATGATTGGGCAGGATTGTTTATTGTCATGTCTTATTGGACCCTAAAGTTAGAACCCATCAGATAGGTAACAGGGGACGTGTAACAGGAGACATGTAACGAAACAGGCTGAGCTTCAAGAGAATCGCTAATCTGGAGGTTGAGCAATATACAAGATCGGAAGAGTACCCCTGAAGGAAATACAGTGATCAAGGTTCAACGTATGGTTCGTATATATTTTCTTGAGAGTACCAATATAAACTGTTTTATTAGTTGTGCTGATTTGCCCAAATCTATGCAGAGGATTTGCACCCACACGTATTATTTGAGTTATAACCATATTTTACCTTGACGTAATCCACCAGATCTTTGTGCCTGTTTATCAGATCCAATTGGAGGCTTCTATTTCTTTGACGAGGCTCTGCTCTCACTACAGGTATCTTAGTTCATAATCATTTTTCAACAACTACTTCATCATGCATTGCCCTATTTACTCTATGCTATCTCCTGACATTATCTTTACATATTCCCTGTAAAGTCCAATGTCTTTGCTTCCCTGGAAACAAATTTCTTGTGAAGGTGGTATCAGTTCACTGAGTCACTCAGAAACTCAGTGTTTTATTGAGTCTTTCCCGCCAGTGACAGATTCGTCAACGAATCGTTTTCAACAACAGGCTCGATAACCTTCTCATTCTTCTCACTCTTCTTCTCTGGAACATACGCCTCCGGAGTATCTGTTTCATGATTCGATGGAT
Organism: Kodamaea derodonti; assembly: GCA_030570035.1. Classification (NCBI taxonomy): domain Eukaryota; kingdom Fungi; phylum Ascomycota; class Pichiomycetes; order Serinales; family Debaryomycetaceae; genus Kodamaea; species Kodamaea derodonti. The sequence continues at coordinate 95,139 of JAJLUU010000008.1, forward strand.
TTTGTGATTGAGCATCGAAAGGTGTTGGATTACCCCAATCCATAAAATCTCTTCTAACTTCCACGTAATCGTAGGCGAATTCCCCAATTTGATCTTCATCAACACCTCTTTCTTCTGCATTATAGTCTACACGCAAATGTAAACCTGGGATTTTGTTTATGACAAAACAAAGTATGGCAGTCATAACTGCAGAATAAGCAGCTGTTGTAACAATGTAAACAATTTGAATGTATAATTGTTTCCAGTTTCTGTCTACCCATCCACCAGGATGATCTGTCACACCATCATAACCGATTACTGTTGATGAGCCAAATAATGCATTTGCAAATAAACCTACAATACCAGCCATTCCATGCTCGGCAAACACATCCAAGGAGTCATCGACGTGTAACATATACTTGATCTTGGTGGATAAATTACAAATCACACCAGCTAGTATTCCAAGTACAACACTTCCCCAGAGTGGAATCACACCAGAAGATGGGGTTGCAGCAACAAGTCCAGAAATACATCCTGAACAAACAGCAACCATCGACCATTTGTTTTCTAATCTGAAATCCAATAAACACCATGAAATTGCACCAAATGCAGCACAAATGTGAGTGTTCATCATTGAATAAGCAACTTTAAGTGAAGGATTACCAGCTGAAAACCCGTTGAAGAATAACCAACCAACATAAAGTAAAGAAGTACCCAAAAAGATGGTACTGATATTATGTGGTCTATAATTAATCATCAATGTTTCATTTCTTCTACCTAAGAACGCACTCACTACAAATCCAGACACACCAGACAAAATTTCAACAGGCCCACCTCCAGCATAATCCAATGCACCACCTTGCCATGTGGAAGACCATCCACCTCCCCAAATCCAAAATACTACCGGACAATAAACTATAGTCGCCCAGCAGAATAATAAAATCATGGAGGGCAAAAATCTACCTCTTTCAGCAACACATGCACCTGCTAAAATAGCCAATGTTACCATTAAAAACTGCATTTGAAATAAAGCAAACGCAATCTGTGGATAATCACTTTGCTTACTAGTTGACCCTAGCAAGTTTTGGAATCCAAAGAAATGTAAATTACCAATGAAACCATTGGATGAAGTATCTGAAAATGCTAATGAGTAACCCCAGAAATACCACTGTATAACTCCAATAAAGGATGACATAAAACATATCCAAACCATAGATAATGCAGACTTTCTACGAGCCAACCCAGAATAGAGAAATGCTAAACCAGGTATCATTATCCAGATCATTGATGATGCAATGGTAAACATTAGCAAGTACGATTCATTGTACTCCTTATTTTCCAAGAAGGCTGTTCTTTTGAACATCTATGCTATTATTTGATGATTTTGCCTTTGAGATGACTTTACTTAATATATATATATATATATTGAGCAATTCCGGTTGCAATCATCCTGCATTTCTTTTCTTGGGTCCAGCCGAGAATCTCCAAGAAAAAAATTGGCTACCAATCATCGCTATCGTGCGTTAAACTTGTTATCAAGATAGGCGTAGTTGTATTAGATGGATTCGAGATGGTTTTGATATAAATGAAGCTCATCTCTAGTTAAAAATATCTATCCACCATCCAATTATATATTCCTATTGGTTGCTTAACATATTTACCCTGTCTTAACATTGTTCATGGGCCCTCTCAGTCAAAGCTTCTACAAAAAGAAATTAGTCCGTATAATTTTTCACTCTAATCTTCCAATCAGATTGATTCTTGTAATCTATTAATTTGATTGGCAATATGCAGGGCAGGAGTCATCAAGAAAAAAGCGGCGTAGCGAGTCACAGAAGGTTGCAGTACATGAAGTTAGAGTACAATTTAATATAGATAGATAGATAAAGTATAAACTAAAGAAGGAGAAAATAAAGGGGTAATAAAGATAAGAAGAATGGCTTGATTTTGGATCCTGGATTGCTTGACTTCAGGATAAGTTGCGTGCTACTGGCTGGTGGGGTAGTTGGAGGGGTAACTGTTGGAACACTTGTAGGTATAAATATTGAAGAATGTCTTGTGATTATAACTGATTTGTCAAAAGATTTGAATGTTAAGCTTTTTGTTGGAGTAGTTGTAGCTAACTCATCTATGGATGTTTGATCTATGGAAGTTTCCAATGAAGTATTCTCTGTAGGTGTATTCTGTGGCGAAACAGTCTGTGTTATGGCTGCAAATGTAAACTCTGCAAGAGAAGTAATTTCTTGTGGGGTAGTTTCTACTGCAGAAGGTGTTTTATTGATCTGAGCACTTGAATTAATGATAATTACAATTGAATTTTGTGTGCTACCACTGAAAAGGGTGCAAGGGATTTTTTGTGATATGGAACTTTGATACGGGGAATTATTGGAGCTCTTTTGAGTTTCATCTTTCTTGGTATTGGATTTTGATGTATAAGTGGTAATATCGTCAGTCATGATGTTAGATATTTTGGTAATTGCACTTGGGTAGACATTGGTAGTGGTGCTGGTTAAAGCATTTGTGGGAGTGATTGTAGCGTTTTCTTTAGATGTGCTGCTTAAACTGGAAATCTCTATAGGGGCAATTATGACGGTTGTATTTGTAGGAGTAGAAATAAGCGTGGCCTCGAGTGATCTTGTTATGTCACTAGCATGTGTGATTGTTTCACTGGAGATAACATCTGAAACTGCTTCACTTGAGGATATAACACCTGTAATTGTGTCACTTGGTGTGGTGTCAATGGTTGGGTGTTTAGAAGTACACATAATTGTAGATGATTTGATTGTGGATGTGATTTGGCTTGATTCAAAATAATCAGTACTGGAACTACTCAACGCAGCACTGCTCGATTCAGTGGAGCTACTGACAGAACTGGATCCTTTTGAGCAATTCGCTGCACTGGAAGCATTTGGATCATTTGCACTACTTGAAGTGGAGGCAATCAGTCTGGTATCACTGGAAATAATCGAGAAGCTTTCAATGGAATTACTTGAGGTCGCAACACTCACGGAAGAAGATTTGGTGCAACCAGTGCCAACAGAGCCGCTGCTACGAGTCTCAGAACTTACACTGCTGGACGTGACAACACTACTCGTACTAATTGTAATCGTACTGGAGTTGCTAAAACTGGAACTGCTTGGAGTCACAGAAGGATCTGATTTGGAGCCTGTAACACTAGAACTGCTGGACACAATAGAGCTTGAGCTTGAAGTCGCACCTGAACTGCTGGAGCTGCTGGACACAATAGAGCTTGAACTTAAAGACGCACGTGAAGTAACACGACTAGGCGTAGCAGAGTCGTCGGAACTACTTGAGATTATGGTGGCTTCCACACTCGAGCTGCTAGATAAACCCAGGGTCGAACTAGACAATGTTGTACGGGAACTTTCTGGTAAGGCGCTGGATGGACCGGAACTGCTAGAGTCAATTACCGAGAAGCTGAGCAGATTTGCAGTACTAGACGTGCTACCAGTAGTATCGCAAGATGAAGTCACTATGGTAGTGTCTTTATTTGTGACTGTAACAATTAAGATCTCTGAGTTTGACGAGGTTGAGTATGAAGTGGAGCTCACAATTTCTGCTATGGAACTTGTTACAGTAGTGCTAGGGCCAGAAGAACAAGTACGATCTAGCGTGGAACTTGGAACTTTGGGAATGTCCACCTCTGTGGTGGAGCTTGCGGCGTTAGAGCTAGCATATGGTAACGAGCTCAAAACGTCTGGGGTAGCGATCACGATCTCTTGGATGGAACTTGAAGCATCTGGGGTAGAGCTCACAACTTCTGGGGTGGAGATAACACCTACTACATCTGAAGTAGAACCTTGCGGAGTGGATCTTGTTACATATGGTGTAGATGTCACTGTTGACAATCCCGCACTAGCTAAACTAGACAAACCCACGGAGCTTGAGCTTGTAACTTCTGTATCTGATGTATCGGTCACTCCCCAACCTCCATCAACAAGAACAAGGACTTTTTTTGCTTGTTGAGTGACCAGGGTTCCATCATTACAGTTCAAGTGATACGTATAGTAGTGTTCAACTGAATTCCCTTTATAAGGTTGGATGCCAGACAAAAATACTCTGTAACCAGCAGCAATCGCTCCAAAAGTAACTGTGATATTTTGAGCAGAACAACTTATATCTGCAGTACGAACTGCTGAAGAAGTCTTTGGCAAGTAGAAAGGGTTCAACAGATTTGTTTGAGCAACTGCAAATGTTGGGCATGAGAAAGTGTTGTCTGTTGTAAAGTAGAATGCACCAGATGAAATACCTGTTTGACATGTTCCTGTTAAGAAATAAAGTTGCTCTTTCCCATCTGGAGTATATCTTGAATAGAAAATCAATTCATCATTAGCATCTACTGGAGGAAAAAATGGGCCTGGGGTTACAGGAACAGTTGTTTTCAAACCAGACCAATTAACTGAAAGACTATTTCCTGAAAGATCTGGATTTTTAGCAGCAGCAAGATCAGCAGGTGTAGTTGAGCCACCTACATTGAAAGAAAAATCAAAAGATAACGTACCAGTAACTGTTGTTGGTGGATTACTTGAACTGAAACTTGAAGTAGCATAGCAATCTATATAAGCATTCAAGAATTTGTAGCCAGCGTCGGTGAAGTCGCAAGTGAAATACTTGACTCCACCAGATGCAATATAAAGTGAAGAGCCTGGAAATTTGTGTCTATACACAAACGGCAAAGTAAGTAAAAGTGATTCACCTTCTTTATATTGATTTATCTTAAATGAAAATTCTAGTTGAGCATTACGAATCTCTTGAGGACGAGATTGTGGTAAATTATTGACAATAGTCAATTTTGTGAAAAAGTCCGTTGGATTAATATCGGAAATTTCAGGGAGAATTAATGAAGACACCAAAGTAACGAGTGCGAAAATGAAAAATCTCATTGAGTTTTATTGTATGGCATTTGTTTCAAACGAAAACATATTCCATTTTATAGTATTTGTATCTTGGGTGCAAATCGACTAGAAATTTTGCGCGCGAGCTTTGGGTGCAAAAAATTGCTTAGTTGGGTCTACAAAGGAATATCTGAAATCATGTTGCAGGTTATGAAACATGAAGAGGTAGTATTTGCTTAATTTGATGGTAATGAGTCCTTTTTGGGTTAGATACCACCTTAAAGTGGTTGTGGTGAGTATCCAAAGGATATTATAGTGCGGAAGTTGCAGAAGCTGAAACATCAGCCACAAATAATTACCACTGTTATTGGAGGTAAGGGGTATGATTAAGATTGAAAGAATGCTTAAGACTTTTATTTGATTATATTTACAAGGTTCAAATAGTGCATCTTTCGGGAATTTTTCTGGTTAATGGTTGACTTCAAAGTTACCATTTAACTGTTCAAGTAACTGAGCGTCAAGTACTACCTAGAAGAACTATTCGGCATACCTCTCGTAGAAATGAAAACTCTCAAATACAACCTCGACCATAATCAAATAAATGATGATCCATTCCAATCTGGTCCCCTTCTTTTCGTTCAACACACCCAAGAATGCTCTTTGCTCTTCCGTAGCATAATCCAATTTTCTGTTCAATATACTAATTCTGGAATTTATGTCCAAGATCTTCGAAAGATCGTCGTAAATCTTTTCCAAGGTTGGTTCACTCCAATATAAATCCGGAGTTTCGATTAATTCACTATGTAAATTCAATTTCCCTCTTAATAAAAATAGTCTTCCTGTTAATTTCAAGAATTCAGCTTCGGAGGTTTTTATTTTCAAGCCTTTCAGAAGGTAATCTGAATTAAACTTTGTTATTTGTAAGTGCTTTTCAAAGGTATTTTCCAAAATAGCCAATCTTGTTGATCTTGATAAACCAAGCGCAAAGGTTGCTTTATCTAAAAGCTTCTTTTCTAATGTTGTACCCTGAATAACCATAATCTCACCTTCTAAGTAGGAATTGCCGCCATTTAGTAGATTTTCTTCAATATTAACCTCAACCCAGTCCATTTCATCACTTTCGAATTCTGTTAACGGGTTATTTTCCTGATTTATAGAATTTTTCAAATTGGGTACGAACTTGACTATTTCATCCTCTGAGATATCCCAACCAACTAAGGTACCATTTGAAAGAATCATTAAATCTTTAGAATTGAATTTGATATTAACAACTTCGTCGGGTACAATCACCTGATAAGGGATTTCAAGTTTATCAAAATCAATTGAATCAGAGATTGTGACAGCAGTAACTTGAGAAAGATACTTTTCTAGATTTTTTGAAATGGAAGAATTTGAATCTTTTAGTAGAGATAGAATTGATTGAGTATGGTCCAGACGTCTTAATTTTTGCATTGCAGTTTTCTTTTTCAGTCTCTTGGGGAATGACAAGGGAGATGTCTTTAAATTTGGTAAAGTAGAAGAATAATGGAAGTTTCTTTGGGATCTAGTAGTATAACCAACATCAATAAAACCACTGAAACTTATTCTAGTATCACCAATCAAGCTTAATCTATTAGGTCCAATAGACCTCAACATATACCCACCAATCAAATTGATCCCTTTCGTATATCTTATACTCATTCTCTTTACATTCCTAACTTATCTATACATTTCAATGCGTAAGTTTCAGATCAGGTCATGTGACATTTTTTGAATAGTGGCAATGAGTATGTGTTACAACCAACCGTAGTTGAGTGTTTCCTAATTTAAGGAACTAATGAGTATCAAAGATGATCTGGTTATGTGCTCAAAATAAACTTGAGGAGGCCTTTTATTTCCGACTTTGATGACCTTCTTTGATGAACCAGCCGCATTGTTTACATCTACCAAATAGAGTCAAATATTGATCCAAAGAACCCTTGCAAGCAAACTATTCTACTAATAATAACCTATTTAACATATTCACTGCCGATTAAACTCATTATACAACTTTGCTTCTTACACCCCCTCCAAGTAATTCAACTTACCCCATGTGTGATTTCTTCATTCTTACTCTTTTTCTTCAAATGCCTAGAACCACCACAAAGAGAAAACAAAAACACTCACACCCAAAAAAGCTAAAAATACTTGACCATATAAATAACGTGGGCTTTTCCTTTAAAGTAGTAAATTGAACAAGATAAATCATGTGGTATGTGATGAGATGGGGGATTATGAGGGGCTTTATGAATATATACTAACAGATTAGTGGAATTTTTGGATACGTAAACTTCCTTGTTGATAGAACAAGAGGTGAAATTATTGATAACCTCCTTGAAGGTTTACAAAGATTGGAATATAGAGGGTATGATTCCGCCGGTCTTGCTATTGATGGGGATCTCAAAGGTGAAAATATCATCGCAAAACAACCGGGTAAAGTCAATATCTTAAAGCAAAGTATTATTGATGATGAGTCAATTGATAAATCAACAGTTTTCGATAATCATGTTGGTATTGCTCATACAAGATGGGCAACCCACGGTCCTCCATCTGTTTCAAACAGTCATCCTCACAGATCAGATCCAACTGGAGAATTCATAGTTGTCCATAATGGTATTGTAACCAACTACAGAGAATTGAAAACCTTATTATCTTCAAAAGGTTATCAATTTGAATCAGATACCGATACTGAATGTATTGCAAAATTATTCAAATATATTTATGATACCAATATCGATGCCGGTGTAACCAGAGATTTCAATGAATTGACAAAACAAGTATTATATGAATTGGAAGGTTCTTATGGTTTATTGGTAAAATCAACCCACTTCCCAGGTGAAGTTTGTGGTACCAGAAAAGGTTCCCCATTGTTGGTTGGTGTTAAAACCGATAAAAAATTGAAAGTTGATTTCGTAGATGTAGAATTCCAAGAAAATGTTCAACATGTTTCAGCAGGAACTACAGCAACCGGAAAAAGATCCAATGATTTGGGCTTATTACCGATCGCAAGAGGTGAAAGTAACTTAAGAACTTCTCAATCAAGAGCCTTCCTCGCTGATGATGGTATTCCAATGCCTGTTGAATTCTTCTTTTCGTCGGATCCAGCTTCTGTTGTACAACATACTAAAAAAGTTTTATACTTGGAAGATGATGATATTGCTCATATCTATGATGGTGAACTCCATATCCATAGAGCAAAGAAACTTGCAGGTGATTCAACCATCAGACAAATCCAAACCTTGGAAATGGAATTGAATGAAATCATGAAAGGGTCTTATTCTTCTTTCATGCAAAAGGAAATTTTCGAACAACCAGAATCTGCTTTCAATACCATGAGAGGTAGAATGGACTTCAAGAATAATATCGTTACTCTTGGTGGATTGCAACAATTTTTACCAACCATCAGAAGATGTAGAAGAATCATCATGATTGCTTGTGGTACTTCTTATCACTCCTGTTTAGCCACCAGATCCATTTTTGAAGAGTTGACTGAAATTCCGGTTTCTGTCGAATTGGCTTCAGATTTCTTGGATAGAAGATCGCCTGTTTTCAGAGATGATACTTGTATCTTCGTCTCTCAATCCGGAGAAACTGCTGATTCTATCTTGGCTTTACAATATTGTTTGGAAAGAGGAGCATTAACTGTTGGAATTGTTAATTCTGTTGGTTCTTCGATGTCAAGACAAACTCATTGTGGTGTTCATATTAATGCTGGTCCAGAAATTGGGGTGGCTTCAACAAAAGCTTATACTTCCCAATATATTGCTTTGGTGATGTGTGCTCTTTCTTTATCTAATGACTCTATTTCAAGAACTGCAAGACACGTTGAAATTATTCAAGGTTTACAAAAGATTCCAGAGCAAATCAAAAAAGTATTATTATTGGAAAACCAGATTAAAAAATTATGTGATTCAACTTTGAATGATCAAAAATCGTTGTTGATCTTGGGTAGAGGTTTTCAATTTGCTACCGCTTTGGAAGGTGCCTTGAAGATTAAGGAAATTTCGTATATGCATTCTGAAGGTGTACTTGCTGGTGAGTTGAAACATGGTGTTTTAGCTTTGGTTGACGATCAATTACCAATAATTGCTTTCGCCACAAGAGATTCTCTTTTCCCAAAGGTTATGTCTGCTATTAATCAAGTTACCGCAAGAAACGGTAGACCTATTGTTATTTGTAATGAAGGTGATGAAATTGCTCATAATGATAAGATTTTCGAGACTTTGGAAGTCCCTGAAACCGTTGATTGTTTACAAGGGTTATTGAATGTTATTCCTTTGCAATTGATGAGTTATTGGTTGGCTGTTAACAGGGGTATTGATGTTGATTTCCCTAGAAACTTGGCTAAGTCGGTTACTGTAGAGTAAGATAATCAGACCTTGCTTGTGCTCCATCTGGTCGAGCTCATATATATCGGAAGCGGTTAGAGCTCAGATGATAGTCAACATTAATGAGTGTGGTAGTCACTCAATTTCCTAGGTGTTACTTTTCTTATGTCGATAGCTTGGCTACGCACGGAGAGAACATTGACTAGGACTTTGTCCAATAGTATAGGTTACATCAGAGACTTTCTGAATTGTTCTTATACATCGTAAGTCTTTTTATTTCATACTTTATTATAGAGGGTTTTACCCAGGATCATACCTTGAATATATATCAAAATTAAAATGTGTAGTATTTGCGGTGGAGAGTAGTGGAGTCTTACTCAGCGTAGTGCAAGCGAGGTGCCCCTGGTAGTGCCAATTGACTGTCAATATTGCTGATTGTGTAGTTTGGGTATAAAATAATTGGAATTGATTTCTTGAGCACATCAAGCGATACATTCAATAGTCTTACTGAGGTATGATCCCCCTAGCTTACTCGATGTAGAAAGAAGTTGTAACCCCAGATTCTGTTTGAACTTCCCCAGCTCGTACAGCCGTACATGTTTATCTCTGCTCCAAGATCGCCTACGCTTAATGCTCTCCCATGCCTACACTTTTTTATCCCGTATTCATTACCAGACCCCAACAATGGGAAATCTGAAAGACTATGACATCTGCAATACTTAGCCTATACAGCCTATAAATAAAAATCATCAACATAATTCTTGAGGGAACTCCGCTTCAAGTACACTCTAATAGTCTGTGTTTATACCTCATTCTCACCTGCGCTTGAAATATTCAGAGGTACCAAAGAAAGCAACACTATAATCAAAAACCTTCTCACCATAATCCAAATATTTACCTGAGTAATATCTTACACTTTCATTTCCGAAGCTGTCAACATTTGGTGATAAACCAGTATTTCTTTTGACTCCAGCTAAAAACGCTGATACCAATGTGAGGTCAATTCCAATATGTACAGCTCTTCCGATCTGATTGTTAGTAAGTGTTGGTGAGGCGTCTGTTTATTACATACCATTCTTATGTTTATCATTAAGGAGTCTTGATCCGTAAATCGTTTGTTAAAGGTCACGAGGGAAGTCACGGGATGAGGTGGCGACTATCGAAGTAGAACTCTTGGCCGAGGCAAGGGCAAGGGCCAATCGAGCGAAAAGAATGATGGAGCGTTGTTATCTTGGTAGTGAGTATGTGCACGGTTTGACAAATTCTAGTAATTCAGGAATTAGAGACTTCTTCTTGCTTCCGTAAATTTTAACCAATCGTTAATTGCTGCAAATTGTGTTTATAGGCATAAAATCTTAAGTGCATGCTTGACGAACAGTATTTAAGAGATGATATTGTAGAGACGAAAGGTTCGAACAATACACGATGGAAAAAGTTGAGTGTTTTATTCGCTAAGGCAATATTTGCAAAGTATCCCCCGTGTAGCATTCTATAATTTTGTCAAATTTTTAGCAAATTCCTACAAAATGTGCTGGCTCGAGAGCCACTTGAATCCATGTACTCCTTGTTGTTAAAACATTGCGAGTATGCTATTACGCTAGTACATACTCCGTATACTCTTAGATGCGTTAGCCTCGCTTTTCCATCGTCGCCGAGGTTTTCCCACCACTTAAGGGGCAAACAAACTCATTCGAAAAAACAACTTCCACTAAGAGTTCTCTTCAAGTAACTCGTGTAAGTTCCCGTTGATATCTGATATATGTCTGTTATATGCGTTATGTTATATGAGTTGATGCTGGTTATTGTAGACTATATTGAATTTATATGATTTATCATACTGATAAATAAGGTTAGTTGCTGCTTATGAATGCTTACCAAACCAATCCAGGTTTTTAAAATAACTACAAAGTTCATCAAACCGTTTCACGGTTATAATGGAGTCATCGTGATATTATCCAGTAACAATGCTGATTTATGCTGCTATTTCCCCCGAAGTCAACTCCGTTCTAACTTCCACTCTGTCGAGAGTTTTTATTTGCTACCATGAACCTCTTTCTCGTAAATCTCTATCCTTCTTGGTGCGTATCATCAGGAAGTGAGACGACTTCGGTTAATAGACTATGTCTATTGCTTTTTAGTAGAGGTGATAGACTCATAGTCTATTACATCTGGGTGTATGAGAAATTTTATTTCACCTAGATTAGATAAGCCATACTCAAGACTTCATCAGTCTGCTATGGAATTATCAAGACTACCACTACCTGTGTTTGGTGTATTATATTCCAAATACCCATATGAGACCTCCACTTCATTAAGGCTACTCATCTAACTCGCGCTGACATAAGCAGAGGCAAAAATTATAGTAGAAAAACAACGACAGAGAGTTTCATTAAATCTCTTACAATGTCTGATAGATATAGACCACCACCATCGGGTCCAAGATCGTCCACGAGAGGTGATAAACTGTATCGAGGAGGTAGAGGAGGTAAGACGAATACGTATAAGCCCAATCCACGAAGACCAGGTGAGAGAGATAATTATAGACCTGGATCAGGTGCAGATACTTATAAACCCAATCAAGATTACCGTGACGATTACAGAGACGGGTATAGGGATGATTATAGGGAGAATTATAGAGATGATTATAGGGATGATTATAGAGATGATTACCGAAATGATCGTCAAAGAGATTATAGGCAGAATGAAAGAGATTATAGACCTAAAAATTCTCAGAACAGTAGACTGGATATGAAAGCCAGACTGAATCTGAGAGACTATACAAAACAAGATAGAGAAGAGACCAAGGCCGAATCTACAGGGGATGCCTCTTCAAGGTCTGCTCCTTCTGGTCCTTCACATGGTGGTGTTCCATCTGGGCCGTCTGGTGCACCATCGGGGCCTTCTCACATTAGTGCTCCTTCGGGACCTTCTCATGGTGGTATTCCTTCTGGTCCCTCACATTCTGGTACTCCTTCTGGACCATCTCATGCTGCTCAACACGCCGCACCATCGGGCCCATCTCACAACGAAACAAACAAAAGACATCTCCCACCTTCAGAACCAAGTAGTTTAAGGAAAAAGCGAGATTTCCACACTGAAGAAGAAATTCCTAACCCTAACCAAAAACCAATAAATGGTGAAGATAAGAAAAGGAACTTCAATAACCAATCCAACTATAATGATCAATATGATAGCTATAAAAACAAGCCGCAGTCCAAACCACAATGGAATGATCAAAGAAGTCAAGATTGGAATGAGCGTAACCAAAGGGCGAACTTGCTCAATCCTAATTATAATCCAAATAAGCATCGTGAGCGTCTTGCAACTCAAGGTGCTCCGTTTGATAAAGAAAGAAACGGAGCATATCCAACTAGAGAACAACAAAGAGAAAGATCCAAGAAGAATAAAAAGTTGGCCAAGGTTAATGGACCTCCTGGAAAAGTAGTTGGCGGGGTCAAACCTAACATACCGAAAGATCCCAAAGCAAAACAACCGAACTTCCGAGAAGTTGAAGTGCATTTAAAACCTTCACAAATCTATTCTATACGTACAATAAGACCAATCGAAGCATATAAGATTGTTCAACAAGTTGGTGAAGGTACATATGGTAAAGTGTACAAAGCAAAGAATTCGTTAACTGAAGAGTTTGTCGCTATGAAACGTTTAAGATTGGAATCCGAAAAAGAAGGTTTTCCAATCACCGCACTTCGTGAAATCAAATTACTTCAATCATTTCACCATCCCAACGTAGTTGGATTACTTGAGATGATGGTTGATCATAATCAAATCTTTATGATTTTCGATTACATGGACCATGATTTAACAGGTTTATTGACTCATCCTGATTTGGTTTTAGGAGAATGTCATCGTAAATTCATATTTCAACAACTCTTGGAAGGGTTGAATTATTTGCATCATAAAAGGATCATTCATCGTGATATCAAGGGTTCGAATATTTTATTGGACAATGTCGGGCGTCCCAAGATTGCAGATTTTGGTTTAGCTCGTCCAATGAAAGTATTGAAAAATGGAGAATCTCCCGACTATACTAATCGTGTGATAACAATTTGGTATAGGCCGCCTGAATTATTATTGGGTGCAACTGATTATGGTAGAGAAGTTGATATTTGGGGTATTGGGTGTCTTTTAATTGAATTATATACTAAGATTGCCGTTTTTCAAGGATTTGATGAAATTGGTCAATTAACGAAGATTTTCAATATCATGGGTACTCCAACCTTATCTGAATGGCCGGACATTTCGAATTTACCATGGTTTGAAATGATGAAACCAAAAATCAATATAATGAACAATTTCAAAAGGTTTAAGAATGTTTTGACTCCAGCTGCTTATGATTTAGCTGAGAAATTGTTATGCATGAATCCAGCAAATAGATGGGATGCCGGACGTGCTTTAGAACATCATTATTTCACCGAACTTCCAAAAGCAGAACCTTTGACATTTTTAAAGGATGTTCAAGGAGAATGGCACGAATTTGAAACGAAAAAGAGGAGGAGAACAGAGAGGAAGAGATTACAGGATGCTAAGAATGCTGGGTTGAATGTGAATGAAACTGTGGCAAGCACTGAAGCTGCACCCGAAGTGGCGTCTCAAATATATCTGGTAGATTTAAGCAAGAGTTTGGATCTTGGGAGTGTGGAGGAAAAGGTTCCTGTGGTTAGTGATATATCTATTTGAACGTCGTCAATGTGATATTCAATCATTACCAGCGATGTATCTGTATAAATAGCTCTCTGAGCGGCATTGTAATAATACATATTTCATGAGTAACTGTAAATAATTGTAAATAAAGTTTGAGATTTGCAAGTGCTACAAATACTAAAGAATAATATTGACAGGCAAAATAGGAGATATTGCCATGATTCGTATTTGACCATCGTTAGCAATCATATGATTGTGTATAATGACAGTAATTGTTTTCATTGACAAAGAGAAGGATAGTATTTAAGCTCAGATCTTTGAAATTAACATCGTAGTGTATGCCAATATGTATGTCCCGCAATAAATGAAGACACTACACAAGAATGTTAGGCAGTTAGTGCACCACAAAGGTATAACGTCTTAGTTGCATAGGAATATCGTTGTGTCTGTTCATCACCATTATTAATCAAATTTGCTAATGAAATTCTAAAGCCGTCAACTCAGTAAAGTCACTCCATTATTTTGACAGTGTAATCAGAGACTCACACTGCATGGTGAATCTCTGCTACTTAATTCCTTATAGAAAAGCCTGCACTACTTAACAAGTCCGCACAAATAATCCCCATACCATTCCTGTTTATGTTAACGCGTACAACTCCTGTCGTTGGCTGCGAATTACATCAACCGTAGTAACCCCAAACCTTAAAACATTTTGTGAATGACCGGTACCTGAATCACAGAGATGGAACATTTTTGCTCAACCAATGGATATGTAATACAGTAACCACCTTGCCCATCGCTTTTAATAACTACTTCAGAATGGTTCTTCCGTCGGTTAGTAAATGGGGGTGAAACCTTCAATAGACGAGAAATCTTCAAACCGAGCACAAGAACAAAGAAAAGGTACAGTGGCTTCAAAATGGAATTGAAAAATGGCGGTTAAATATCGTCTCATCAGAGTATTTTCCAAATCTAGAAAGTTACGTGTCTGATATGACTTCTATTTGATTATTTATCCTCTTCTATTAATGTTTTCATGGCAAATTTTATTCTGGTTATCGCTTATCCGACATAAACTTTTCAAAAACCTCTCATAGAAAAAATTACAACTTCAAATATTTGTCATAATAAACATTGATCTGACGATAACATCAATCAATTGGATTTAAAAGAGGTTATTTAGAAAGGTATAATATAAGGTATACCCTAGAAGATAAGCTTAATATTGGATCATAAGAATATCAATCAGTGAAGATTATTATCGTTATCAATTTGCTAAATCGACAATTATTAGTATAATCTATAACAAGTGTTACTAATAATTTCAATTGATCTTCATTACAGCTAACTCATTAAATAAGTAATCAACTAGTCACAACTCAAAGTTGACAAGTTTACATACAGCAAAATACACGTAAACAGGCTTACAAACTCAAAAACAAGTGACAACACCCTTACAAGTCATTACTCGTTTACAAGGCAATACACACTTATAAACACACTCATAAACACAGCTATAAGCACAGTTATAAACACACTCACAAACAAATTTTATAGCTCCAATGGGTATATGCGGATCAAAAGAGGCTCCAACCTCAACAAAATCTACCCCTCCAAAACGTCAAGTTCAAAAAAAATCGTTGGCAGAGAAGAAAGAAACTTCAGTCTCAACAAATGTGACCTCTGGTTCATCAAATGATTCGTCTGAGAAGTCTTCACCTGACAATAACCAATCCTCATTAAATTCCGATGACTCTAAAGGTAAAAAGGAAGTCAAGGTCTTATTATTAGGATCTGGAGAATCAGGTAAATCAACTATTGTAAAGCAAATGAAAATCTTACACCAAAATGGGTACTCAAAAGATGAATTATATGAATATAAGCCTTTTGTTTATAAAAACATTTTAGATTGTATTAAAAATGTTTTGAATGCTATAATTGAACTTGAACCTAGTTTGATCAAGAAGGATGCTATTAATGAAGACAATGTTTCGGAAAAGTTAAATGTTGTAGACTATAATGATGTCAAAGACATTTTGAGTTATGAATTCAACATTGATCCAAAAGAAGTGTTCAATCAAGAAATCGCTTTGAAGATCAAAAAAATCTATAATACTCCAGAAATCAAGAACTTTGTCAAAATCAAACAATCTTCCTTCAATCTTATTGATTCAACAGATTACTTCTTATCGGATTTGGATAGAATTGCGAAACCATCATACATACCTCTGGTCCCAGATATTTTAAGAACTCGTAAAAAGACTTCTGGTATTTTTGATTTCAGATTCGAAATGGGTGGTGGTTTAGATATTCATATGTATGATGTTGGTGGTCAAAGATCCGAAAGAAAGAAGTGGATCCATTGTTTCGATAATGTTACTTTAATAATATTCTGTGTTGCTCTTTCTGAATATGATCAAGTCCTATTGGAAGAAAACTCTCAGAATAGATTGGAAGAATCCTTGACTTTGTTTGACTCGGTTATTAATTCAAGATGGTTTGCAAGAACCTCGATTGTTTTGTTTTTGAATAAAATTGATGTATTTGCAGAAAAGATTCCATATTCTCCTTTGGAAAATCATTTCAGTGATTATAATGGTGGTAACAATATAAACAAGGCTGCCAAGTATATCTTATGGAGATTTACTCAAGTAAATAGGAGTGGATTGAATATTTACCCACACGTTACTCAGGCTACTGATACGAGTAACATTCAATTGGTGTTTGCTGCGGTGAAGGAGACGATTTTGGAGAACAGTTTGAGGGATAGTGGGATTTTGTAATCACGTCACACTCAAGTGTGGAGTGAAAGGGTGCGGAAGAAAGCTCATAGAGTACATTTTGAATATGTTGTTGAGATCATGAAGTACGAAATAAAACCGCACTGTGCCAGCTCTGTGACATGAAGATTTACGTTAATTGATGGAAAAACGTTGCAGGTGCCTGAGCGTATGCGGCACCACAAATGGATCTGCGGCATTGTGTATCTTGGAGACACCCAAATCAGACATTTATGAAGTGAGCTGCCCTTCTTGGTCTTGAACATAAGTACTAAAGGGATGACCTCTTTTTACTACGATAACTACCTGCTGAAAAGCGAATAATGCTTTCGGAAAACTTATCAGAATATCGCATTTAGTATGCCATCTAACAGAATACCCTAATACACCGTGGAGCAAAAATACGTTGCTAATTTGATATCACCTTTTGTCGATTCTGATTGTCGTCGCTTGATTCAACACCGCTGGATAAATTTCCCAACGCATCACTATCAACAATCCAAAATTTCCAATCAAGACTTCCATCATCATCCATTCAATATTTACTACAACACAAAAGACTATTTATTTTGAACGAAGAAATACCTCCTTTACTTCCAAGTCAACCTTTTTATACCATGGTAATTTTCAATTCCTATACCTTGAACTATTCATGAACAAATCCCATTTCGTTGCCGCAAGATAAGTTTCAACTTCTCTTGCTCCATGTTTCCGTTTTGACATTTCCTCATGATGATTCTAGCTCAAGGTAATTTTTATATATTCTTCATTCATTCATAACTCTTTTTTATTCCTTTTTTGTTTAATAGTGGACGAAACACCCTATTTCGAGAAATCTTAATTATTGATGTTTAATTGTAATACCGGCCAGGTTGTAGAGGTTGTAGGGGTTAGGAGTAATGAATATGGCAATGTGATTAGTGCGGTGCCCACTATAAAATCATCGTATCACGGAGTTGTCAGTTGCACCGCCAGTCAGGGCCACTCTCTGTGAAATGCTGTACTTGCAATAGCTACATCATACAGTCTAAAGGTGTCTTGGATTTTTAATCATCAACTAACATTATATCATACATATCTATACTCGAAAACATGAAAGGGCTTTTATGCATATTTTAGGCCTGTTGCGGGTCTTCGCGTCTCTGGAAGCCTCCCCTAGCTCTTCCTCTGAAACCACCTCTACCTCTGCCTCGACCTCTACCTCTGTGACCACCTCTATACCCTGAACCTGGCTCATCTTCCCTGCCATTAGAATAATGGAGTTTTGCTTGACAGTCTGGATGTAAGTCTAACGCTTGTAGTAATGCTGCAGCTTTTTCATGGGCAGGCAGCCTAACACTAACCTCAGATAGTCTAGGTTTGGCGTCTTTATGTTCCCTTGGTGCGGTGTGTTCCTTCTTAAGACCAGGTGCACTGAATTCCTTGGGCTCCCTTGGTTCCTTAGGTTCTTTAGGTTCTTTAGGTTCATTGGTTTCATTAGGTTCCTTAGGTTCCTTAGGTTCTTTAGATTCTCTAGGTTCTTTAGGTGCCTTAGGTTCTTTAGGTTCTCTAGGTTCTTTAATTTGATCCTTATATTCCTTTGGTTCTTTATTTTGATCCTTAGATTCCCTGTCTTTATATTCCTTCGCATTATCTCTCCGTTCCTTGTACTCCTTTGTTGCTGAGTCCCTACGCTCTTTGTGTTCTTTACGCACGATCGAGTCCTTACGTGGAGGTTTTGTTTCTTTACCGTCTGCTGTTTCTTCATTTTCCCCCTTCTTGAATTTATTCTTCTTGAAGGGTGGTTTTGAACCAAACTTGTTTCCTAATTTCGGACGCATACGATCAACTGAATCTTCCCCATTGACCCTTATTTCTTGTGGCAAAGTTACGTCTGAGCTGTGATTTTTAGGATATTTTGAATTAGCACGCTTCTCTTTGGTGTTCCTATTAACGATCTCGTAGAAATTCTTCTTGAAATTAGGCCTTTCCTCATCTGAAGTTCGACTTTTGTTATTTAACTGTGTGACAAGTAACGGGCTGACTGTGCTTTGGGTATCAGTGCTCGTCTTTATCATTTGAGGTGCGCTCGTTATTGCTTCCGAGATGTCTTCATTCGCTGTCTTCAGGTCTCCAGCAGGTAATTCAGCCTTCTCTACAGCAACCGACAAAACCACCTGCTTTGGTTCCGCATCCGCTACAAACACCTCTTCTTTAGGTGTTGACGGAGCATCATTTGGGGTTGAAGGTGCCGTTGGTACTTTCTTCTTCAATATCACCGGTTTGATTACAGCAGGTTTTGGTGCAATTGGCTTCTGATTCCTCAATGGACCTCTTGGTGCTGTTACCGGAGCTTTGTCGGGTTTTTGACTCAAAACCTCGGCTAGACTTTTTCCGTTAGTCTCATATACGTTTGGAGGGGGTTGTGGGGTGGTTGCTTTAGGCTCTACTCCTTCTTGATCTTTCTTGATGAATTGCTTGGCAGGTTCTTGTTTTGTAGCCTGTTTAACATGGGCTTGCTTAGGTACATCTCTCTCCCAGTCGTTCTTATCTTTAGAGTCTCTGTAGTCGTTTTTGAAATGATCATGTTTGTAATCATTCTTATCCTTGAAGTCGTTCTTCACCGAATCCCGTTTCAAAATCGAAACGCCTGGAATCCTACCCTCAACATTAGATGGTCTTCTTGGGGTAATAGATGTCCTTCTTAATCTTGGGGATGTTTCCTCGGGATGTAAGATATGTATCTGTTCTTCGATTTTTTGTTGGATAGTTAAGGTATCTACTGGTTTTGCAGCTCCAAAAGGATTTGGTTTCGGTTTGGGAGGTGCGGCTGGTTCGACTGGTGTTAAAGCTGGTAAGTTTTGAGAATGATCGGATCCTCTTCTAAACGATCTCGGGCCATCTTGACCAAATCTTCTATGGAAGCCGTCTTCTCTATTCTCTCTTCCCTTTGATAAAAACTCTTGTTGGATTCTTTCAATCTCTTCTGCGTGTTGTTGGTTGAATTGAAGACAATATTTGAAATCATTGAAATCTGCTACTTCAATGTTCACTCTTCTATGTTGTCCATAGACAACGTCTTGCCATTTCAACACCTTTGATAAATCCTGAAAGTTGCTCAATTCTACAAAGGAAACTTTGTGGATTACATGAGTTTCCAATATATTTGAAGAAGGATCCACTACTATTTTGAACTTAACGAAGGTGGTGAATCTGCTACGGAACAAATCTTCAACAAACAGATCATCTGAAGTTATTGGTAAATTTAATAGTTTCACAATATACGGAGGTCCATTATCAAAATTATGGGATTGTCTTCCGTAAAAAGAATTACCTTGATGACCTCCATGATTGTTGTGATTATTCCCATGACCAAAAGAGTCATAGGAATTCGTGCTCCTCTCTATTGGGACACATATCGATGCCATATCAATGTCATCATCTGCCCATGAACCTCCATAAGCTAGAATAAGTTAGTATTGTTTGGGGTGGTCTCACATTCAAGCGAACTGATTGGAGTGATTCCAAGTCTAGAAGACTTCTCAATTCTATAAAGCCACAATCCAATCGCATATTCATCGTACTCAAAATAACATACAGTCATCCTTGAAGAATTCCTCTAAACTCATCTTCTTGGGTGGGGCTATTTTTGTTAGTATATTGAAAGGAATGACTAGTCAAGTTTGCACTTGATCATATTCAACGATACATAAAACTATAACATTTCGACAATATAGAATTCGAATATATCATAATTGACCTATTAATCAAACTTCAGCTTATACATACCCATAACTTAATTATCTGGATTAGGTTTTGTTATTCTGGTACTCTTTTTTGTGAAGGTGTTATTTTGATCTGGTGAGGGTTGGTAGAGCCACACCACGTATGTGTAGGGTAAGGTGTGAGGTTACGATCACGGTAATGTACTCATGAGTAGGATACGGTCGGTTTATTGGGGTAATAGTAGGTTGAGAAAGTGTTTTGAAGGATTAATTGTGAAAATATGTGAGAGATAGATTTTGTAGTCTTGCGAGGATTAGTTTAATCTGGAAGATCTGTACATGAAATGGAACGCGTGAAGAAACCCAGATTGGTAGACTAGAGTTGTCGTGTAGGGGTGCACCTTCTTAATACTAGAAACAAAATACCAGTAGTGTGTACTTCCTACAGAACATTTACAAATTACAAGACCATACCTTTTATTTTTTATATATGTGATCAATTAATAAACTCTATAATTGAATACCAGTGTTTTAGAACTGTAGAAAAGACTAGTTGCATGTCTGCTTTTGGTGAACCAGTCCTCAGTATTGTGGGAAATGTCTCTTAAGTATTAGGAACAGGTGACTCTTCGCTGGAACTGCTCACAAATCAACAAACTTATCATAACTCTCCCTCCAATTAGCGAAAAATCCCTTGAAGAACTTGGACCCTAATCCTACATCCTTCGACCCAGTAGTAGCTCTAATGGAATGCATGGATAATTGTGCGATTCCCAAATCAATTGTTCTTGCCCCAGTTTGAGAGGAAATAGAAGGTCCAATGGTACCACCAGATCTTGAATCATTTCTGATTTGGAAATATTGAAGAGTATCGTTATTCAACTTGGCTAATTCCCCAACTAAAGCAACCCCGATATTGTCAGTAGCCATGTTTGCACTTGAATCAAGTGCAACGGTAATACCAGTATTTGGTAATGGTTTATGGTGTTCCAAATATACACTTGGAAAGTTTGGATTAAACATATGGTTAACATCAGCAGATAAAATGATGGCATTAGCGTATGTCAATCTAATTTGTTCTTGTACATCAACTTCGGTCTTGTAATGTTCAGCACTTAATACTCTGGATACAACCAGTTCCAATAATCCACCCTTTGCACCAGTTCTGCTAAGAGATCCAACTTCCTCATGATCAACTAAATCTACAAGCGAGAAGGAATCTTGTGCTAATAAATCATCACCATCCGCTTCAATTAATGCATTAATAGCGGCATAAGAACAAAGTCTATCGTCCAATCTTGGTGCAAATAAGAATTCATTATCTAAACCACCGACAGTACCCTTTTGGATATCATATAATTGTAAATCCCATTGCAAAATATCGCTTACTTTAACATTAGCTAATTTAGCAATATATCTTAATAATTTCAAGGAATGTCTTCCGTATAATGGAGCTGATTTTTCATCTGCAGTAGCATTCAATTCTTCTTCATTTGAAGTTGTAAATCCAACAACTGGTACAGCTTGGGTTTCCTTATTAAAAGGTCCAAGTGCAGGTGCTCCAAAATGTGGAGCTAAAGTTGGAATGTGTGCAATTGGATGTGGTGTGGAATCAACAAGTTTGGTAGTGACCTTGCTGGTTTCTGGATCTTTCAACAAAATTCTTCCACCAATACCTAAATCTCTATCCCACCATAAGGTATTGCTTAATGTACCTCCGTAAGGTGCAATTCCCAATAATTCGTAACCATCTACATCATTTTTGATGGAACTTGGTTTTAAAAGATTGGTTAAAGCATCAACATGTGATCCAATTACACCAACTCCCTTGTCAGCAGTCCAATCTTTACCGACCTTAAATGCAACCAAATTACTACCGTTTCTAACAGTGTAGTACTTACCAGGGCTTAACTGAGACCAATCATTTTTTTCTGAAAGATAACTGAAACCAGCATTGGTTAATTTTTTAGCAAAATAATCAATTACGTGGTAAATTGTTGGTGAAGAGTAAGTGAAATTGATATAATCTTCGGTATAATCGTCGAGACTTTTGTTAAGTGGAGCAGAACCAACTTCCTTGGTGGATACAGTGGCAACTTTCGTTACTTCGGATTGTTCAATCTTAGACAATACAGTCTGGATTCCTTTAAGTATATCTTCGATATTAGACATGGTTAACGAATATTAATGGTGATTGTAGCCTATTTATAAGTTTCTGGTTGTGGCGGATGAATTTGTGGAGTCAACGTCAAATTCGGAGCGCGCCAGCACCCACATCGAGGAAAAAGATTGACGAATTGGTACGGCACCAAGCTGCGAACTCGGAGTCAATTTGTACACGGAAGATATGGCACGGGTTTAAAAGGTGTGTAGCGGAGACATGAGGGTGTTCAGAATGGGGTTGTGTGAAAGCTAGATAAGTCAAGCAAATATTGAGACGATAGTACTCACAAGACTGTTAAAGATGAATTTGCAATTCCCGGTAGCGCTACAATATGGTAAACCTGTCTGTTTGGCCATCTCATGGGTTCTCTATGTATTTGATAAGAAACTTAACGTCAATTGTAATCTAAGTATTTAACTGCTCTTTTTGGCTACACAATCCCTGCATTTGAACTAATCTCTATCAAATCACTCATTGAGCTTAGATCTCCGTAAAAATACGTCCAGATCTTTTGGTTTGTGCAACCGGAAAACACGGATTGTGAGGATGTTATCTGATTGACGTTTAGTGGCAGTCGATAGCTATACGACGAGAACAATACCGTTATTGCGATATGACATTGTGTCAAGTCCTACGTGATCTACTATGCGTGCAAATTAATGTAAATTATATGTCAACTTCTATGTACTTTCCTTATACTCCTCGTAGGTATCACCAAATCTTGGAAACTTCGGTCAAGTAGTCCAATTCGATTAAATAGCTCCAATTGCAAATTTTGCACCCATTAAAGCAAACTTGAAACTGCCTTTCTTGATAAATTCCAAGGAGTTCGTTTATCAACAATTCAAACCATTAGGCACCTAAGTGTCTGGCTCTGTTCGATGTTTATAATGGTCTCTCTGAAGCAAATGTGGCGGCCACAATCAATGGGAACACCACCAGGACATCTGCGTAAACTTTAACCGATTTCGCATCAGATTTAATCTTACCCCAACTTACCGCCTCGTCTGGTCTAGCTCCCGCATCTGATCCATCAAACTCTTGTCCTGTATTAATGAAAACTGCATAATCTGCACCGTTTCTCATCAAACAAGCATTGCAAATATGATGCTTGATAAGTCCTCCCCCTAAGATGATCATACTTGCATTGGAAGCAGCCATTGACATTGAGTTGATTTTTCTGATGTCGGCAACAATGTCCAAGCGTAATTGTTGTGGAGAAGCTTTAAAGGTATGGAAGAATAACATATCACCAATTGACCCATCAGTAAGGGCAGGGCAGAATATTGGAATCTTATTTTTATGGGCCCAATATAAAACAGAACTTTCATCATCAATCTCTTTTCCTAAACGATCAATCAATTTACTTGGTGTCCAAACAGCATCTGAATCAGCATTCAATCCCTCTGAACCTAATTTCTTCATAGCAGCTTCTTGTTCTTCTAAACAAGTGTCCAAAACGGGAACTATCCATTCTTCAAATTTACAATAATTATCATTTGGTACTAATAAGTTTCCAATTCTATTCATTCCTTGATCCCTTAAACCTTTTCCAGGTAAACTGAACTCTCCCATGTAAGTTGGTGCCAAACATTTAATCAAATCTTCTTCAATACCACCAGCACTTGCAACAATTGCACTTACCATATTATGTTGTACCAAATATCTTAAAGTATCTCTTAATCCTGAAGAAATCAAATTTGATGTAAAACCCATGAAAATGGTTGACTTTTGAACTCCTTCCGAGTCAAATTCTCCTGTTTGTTCATGTTCTGGAAGTGAGTCTTTATGTACACCCCTCCATGATCTCATTTGATTAATGATATCACAAGCTTGACTAACTGAACTTGCTTGGAATCCCATCGTTTTCATAGAATTGATTAAATCAACAGCTCTCATGTTATAAGCAGAATCTTTCGAGTAGTCAATACCTTTGACTTCGACAAACGAGTCTGGAACAGGGGCAGATTGCTGGAATACAGCATCTTGGGCTAATGCTGGTTTACTCATCGTGTGGTTAAATTTTTCAGGCTAAGACTTTTCGGCTGCGAATTTGCTGCTGCAGCTTGGTATGGAATTGGTGAGTAATATGGTGGTACAACGCAATATGAGCTACAAGTTGTCTTGACACGAGGATTTAGTTTATGGGGTTTCATTATGAGGTCTTAAAGTCCCAGAATTTTTAAGCTAGACTTTGAACGAGGGGATCTTCCGGTCATGTCTTTCAAGTACGTGATCCAAGCAATTGTAATAGCACTCTTGTTGCTAACCACTTATTAAATTGGCCATACTTGATCAAAATTTAAAGAGCCATGTGTTACACTGAATATAAATCTTGTCAGGAACTACACTGAATATAATACACTTGTTAGGAACTACATTGAATATAATATGCTTATTAGCTCCAGACAAATACTCCAGTAGTAAGTTAAATCAAGCAACCAGTACCGGGCTAACCTATACTGTAAAAAGACATGCTTATGGTGTGGCTACAAAACTACAAGGCACAACTTACAGCTACAATCTCAAAATATTTTGATATTTATTGAAGTAAAGACTTCATTGTGTGTTCATGGCGCTCGCCTTGATTTCTATGACATAACTAGATCATTCTACAGTCAGTGAAAGTAACCATTCTGTAGAACTCACCTCGAACTAGTTATTTAAATCGTACCAGTCAGACAATCTCCATTGTTATTGTACAATCTCACCCCTCTATGACATTCTTAAGAACGGTCGCTTACCACTGGTTGCCAGCTTGAGAACTTTGGCTTTGCAGTGTTATAAGTAACAAAAGCTCCATCAGTACCAGTCAAATTATTCTTATGTCTTGCTGGTAAAGGGTATGCTCTAACACTCTTTTCACTTTCACTTAATTTGTTTGGGGGAGTGTTTGTACCATAACCCAACCAATAATGCCATCCTGGTTCAACTTTGGATAAATCAACATCCCATTCGGAGTATTCAACCCATCTTGTTCTTAAATGAATTTCTTCAGGTGCATCAGTTTCGTAGAATTTGTTACCGAAATCATCCTCACCAACTAACCAACCTCTTTTGGTGTCGTTATGTACTTGGATTTGCCATGCTGCACGTTTCAATCCAGACGAATATACGTTTTTAATGGTACGAAGGAGGGAGGTAGACATTGATGCTGATTTTTGTTTGAATTGAAAATCTTGATTGGCTGCGACCCAAAGTGCGTAGCACCTTGGGCGAGGTGGATGATTTTTCTACAAACTTCCGTGGGTGGATGATTTTTCCACTCGAAATGTGAGGTCTGTAAAGGTCATATTGCGAAGTACGTATTTGTAGAAGTTGGTTGGTCATACGTTGATGAACTATGAAGGACTACGCTATCCAAACATTGACTTCTTTTGAGACAGAAAAATGCAAGAGAACTTTATTTCAATTTATTAGGTATATAAGTCTATGAAACATTGTAAATCCAGACCACAACTGTGTCCATGTCTATGTATGTACTAATAAGTACATCTTAGTTTTACTTTTAGTGTTAACTCTGAAGTTATACGACTTGAATATTATATTATGCAGTTTATGTCTAATGTTATGTGAATTCGTACCGCCCCATAGTTGGTTAGTGCGATCAATTCACACGTCTATGGAAGAGATTATATGAGTGAATTTCGTGGATGCGCTGATATATTGATTGCAAATTGTAAACGTGAATGTAATGATGGCCTAATCTTTTTCCAATTAGCCGCTGATGCCACGCTTTTGCATCTTTATTATCGGAAACCAAGAGTGATAACCATTCTCCGTTCTCAACCTATACTCCTCTCCAATCCTCTCCAATGCTCCCCCTCTAACCACCTTTCCCACATTCTTAACCTCAATCGTATATGCAATACAAGTTTTTACCAACCCGTTATACCATTCGAGGACATTCACCGTATTTTCCAAAAATTCCAGTTGAAGAGATCCTGTATTGATTTCCTTTACCAACGTTTGGAATCCTTCTTTTGCAGAAGCCAACTTATTTTCAATTGTCTTCAAGACTTGTTCATAACTGGAAACCCCTTTTTTCAAATAATTCAAACTCAACGATTGCTTGTATTGTGAAAAACTAGGGACATCGGGTACACCTATGGAAGACCATGGTTTCAATCTTAAATTGAACAGGGTTTCAAAAGAAGTTAACGAATTTTTTGGGCCATTCAAGTAATCTATTAAGTTGAAGGAATACATTAGAATTTGGTATAATCTAATTGATTCCATTAGATCTCTTAATGACGAAAACGACTTAATCTCATATGATTGATTGTATTTTTGAACTCTTATAAAATCAGGAAGTACTGATTTCAAATGTGGAGCTTTTCTTGATAACTGTTGAATTGTGGATGCTTTACCATCGATGATTTGACTTACTCTACCTTGTAAATGTTCCACTGATATTTGAATCAAATAAGATGTATACCAATAAATCAAATACATTTCGTAATCTCTATATATGTCCAATTCAATTCCATGCAAAGACAATTGGACCATTAATTGTAATTTAGTATGATAAATGTAAGAACTTATTGAAAAACTCAAATTACCATTTGGTAATTGATCACCTAATTTATATTTATTGAAACATTCTTGTTCAAATGATTCCCAAGTCACCTGTAAAGAGTCCCAAATGATCAAAGCTCTTGAAGTGGATTGTTGCTGACGACATGGATTATTGGCAGGGATTGTTAAATTATGATACATCGCCGATTCCAATTGTCCCATCAAATTTTTGAATTGTTCAAGCAATTGGCTGTCATTTGTAAATTGATGAATATGAAGGAGAGAAGTATTTTTTCCAATCACATTCTCCATTTTATGATAAATGAGAGTTGTTAAATTTGTTTCTGGTGATCCATAAATTGTTGAATTGTCTCTTATTAAGAACAATTGGAATATTCCACGTACCAAAACATTGTAATCTGCTATTTTGTTTTGAACATCGAATATGAGGTTATTATTAAATTGATTTATATTTCGAATACTTGAAGCATTATTAACAAGATTGTTAACCGAACTGAAAATATCGTGTAAACTCTTCCATGCTTCATCTCTTGGAATTTGATACAATTCGGATGGGATAATATTATTATCTAGATCAACTTGAATGAACTTTGAAAAAGTATAATTTGGAATTTTATCCTCATCCACTTTTAATATACTTAACTTTTCAATAAGATTCACACAAGTGATTGCAAATCTTAATTGGATTTTTTTACTTGAAAACAACATGATTGTAGATTCATAAACTATCGTAATATCAAGCATTGCCGATATTAATTGAAGTTGTAGAATTATTGGAGAATCTGGAAATTTCTCCTTCAACCAAACAATCGAATTGAATATTTCCTTCTTAATGAATTCAACATCAATTGATGTTAAGAAATTCAATCCCAGACTCCTGTGTGTTAAATCTTCATCTTCATATAACACTGCTCTTGCAATTATTAAACTTATATCTATAAGTTTACTTAATCCCATTATGAATGATTTTAATACTTTATGTACAAGTAGATATTCGTTGGAGTTGTTCACAGGACTTCCCTTTGAAGGAAGTCTTTTATTCACCAACGAAAACTCCTCTTGATTTTTCAAATAATTCTCTAGTAAGACTTGAACATATCTACAACTCAAAACAGTTATTGGTAGAGTACTGCTGTTCAACCAACTCATGTAACTTATGAATAGTTTATCTTGAATAGCAATCACAGTTTCCAAATCTAGTGGTAAGGAAGTATCAAAATTGATATCTTCATTGGTCAAAGGAATCAACCCTGTGTCTAATCTTGGATTACTTACTTCGACAGCTCTCGTACCCTCCAACAAATCGAATAATTCAGATTGAATAACTTTGGAATTGGTAACTTGTTTCAACAGTTCAAATAACGGAATTGTTACATCAACGAATGATGATTCATTGGGAATGGGAAGTTCGTCTACATCAGGTAGAACCATTGATGAGAAGTTGGTTGATAATTCATCAGTCATGGTGGTTTTTTTCAACAATTGTGCGAGTCTGCGTATTGATTTGATTCGCGTTTGCACACTGCAACCAACTCAACTGAAGTGGCACCATTGATACAAGTGTGAGTATTAAGCTAGTTGGGTGTGTTGGGGTGGGTGACTTCAAAGTAACTACTTTCAATGACGTCAAAGATAATCACAATCAGCTCACTTGTTTGTGATTTGGCAGATCATATCCATGTGATATGTTACTTTGACATATGATCTAACGGTCATAGAGGTGATTTAAAGTTTATGTTGTAAGCTGACATGGATTGATATTTGATAGATATCCTTTTGGGGTGAAAAAATTCAATTTGATCTAGTTTAAAATAGTATCGGTCTTTCAAAACTTGTACATACTTGTGGGCTCCCGTTAAACTAATCATGTTCTTTCAAAATTCAACAACCCAATGTTGCCGATTGAACTAGGGCATATGATGGGATCACTTGAGATCTTACAGTGCATGAATCACTAACATAACTTCGACAGTAACAATGCAAACGAGGTGTTGACGTCTTTTTGGACTGGAGTGAATAGAGGGTCTGCAGAAACATATTGAAGCCATGGCTTGGTATATAATACAAATATAAAGGTGGTTTTGGCTTGAAAGTGTATTCGTCACAATATCTTGAAATCTGACTCCCAAGACTCTGAGTCATGATCAAGTAGTATGACTACGGAATCACAGTCTGGATTCATGACTACTTCCTATTCGATAATTCCGTGACTCAGCAATTTACTTGAATATGAATAATTGGCCAATCCTACCGAACAGCGAACGTGCTTCCTTACCAAGTACCACAGTATAGTCAATTGTACACGAAATTGCAGCTCTTCCTCGGAATAAGTACTCCTCCTCCGAGTAGTCACCTGTCCAGAATTCATTTAACTTGACGTGCAACTCTCAGCAGGTAGTTACTCCAACTTGCAGATCAATACATTTTTGACATCTCACCTCTAACCAGCTTATACGAATGGAGTCATTTAGAGTTACACATCAATAGTGACTGGTTGCAAAATCAAAATCACCAAAGATGCCAAAAATACGTCCATCTTATTCCGGTAAGTGTTAACGCTGTACTGCTACAATAAGCTACAGATTTTTCATATCTGTAAGTAAAAAATATCCACTACATAAAGCATCACTAAGTTCTTTCTCCTCAGGTTCAAGCATGAGTTCATAATCCTTCCATAATACCACGCCGAAGCACCAAAAATGCAAAATTGGTAAAACTTAAAATGGTTGCATTTATTTCTTTATCTTCATTCTAGTCCATACGAAGTTAATTTTAGACCTAAAGATAGAGGACATGACCTACTTATACACAAAGTCAATTTACGGAATATCACAATGTAGATTCCGTCATCAAAGTGCTCATGGCTTCAAAAGAGGAACTTCACAGGAGAAACCTTAACATCCGTGTACTTAGTCTGCAAATCTCGTGACACGCTTCAAACTACAGAGCTACGGCAAACTAAACATTCAAACTCTCGTACACAATTCGCATAACATTGTGTTCGTATCTAAGTTTACTTAGTACTACATTTCGAATTTGACAGCATTTTACAGCTAATCCATATTAGAAAATTTATATATTTCCCCCGTTTATAGTCAACCCTCCATCAAACATCCTCATCTGAATCACCTAACATTTGCACCCAATTGTTTCAATTCGTCACTAAGAGTACTTTGAGTCATTTTTTCCTTTTTCTTGATTATTAATGATCAAAAAATGTACGTACAACGTGAATATTCAACATAATACGTGTTTATCTCAGTAGAGAAAGCTGATTCTGCGTCTCGAAGCCCATACACTTTCACTTCACTCTTCACTTGTCAATTCATTCCCACCTCCAATATCAAACAATCCCGCATCTCCGCTTCAAATCAAGATTGCTTCCAAAAATTGCGAAAAGCTTCCATGGAACTTTCCCAATCGGTGGATATCACCCGCTTAACCCACAGTTTCTTTGAAAAGTAACACAAGAATGTCACACATAGCCTATTTCAGCTAATCCCCGTTACCACCACCGTTGGTTAGTCTTGTGTGTACACTGTATAATAACACTCACCTGCATATACCTACATTTCTGACTCGCCATCAATGCCCCTTGAGCGCTTAGTAATTTAAATATTCAATTCACTTCTTCTTCTTGAACCATGACAGACTACAAGAGAAACATCTCCGATGTGATGGCAGATTCGCCAGCATCATCATTATCACCAGATGCTCATGATGATAAGAAAGCTCATACCAAACCTGGTCGTAAACCAATTGAAACTGAGCCAAAATCCAAAAGAACAGCTCAAAATAGAGCTGCTCAAAGAGCTTATCGTGAACGTAAAGAAAGAAAGATGAAAGAATTAGAAGATAAAGTCAAAGATTTGGAGGATGTTAACATCAAAATTAGTACAGATTCGGATTATTTGCAAGCTCAAGTTGAAATACTAAAGGGTGAATTATCAAGGTATAGGGGTCATTCTGATTTTTCAGATTTGAAGTTACCAAAGAAAGTTGGACATTTATCTAATCCAAAAACAGGTGGTTACGTGCCTAAATTTGAAGATGATAGAGATAGTGAAGATAGAAAAAGTAGCTTGGCAGATGAGTTTTCTGCTGAAATAGGAAATTCAAATTCTTCTCCTTCTTCAACTGCTGATTTCCCATGGTCAAAAGAGGGTCTTAGTAGACCTCCAAACAAGCATACTAGTTCGTCTGTTTCCTCCATGGCTTCAAACGAAAATAATTACTTGATTAACGATGTGAGTGGTTCTTCATCTTTTGCTTCTCCTTTGAATAATAATATTTTGGTTTCTCCAGATTCATCAGTAACTTCAGATAATTCGATTAATAACCACCCATCACTTCAAAGTCAAATCCAAACTCCGTCCAATTTTGGTAATATTAATTTGGACTTCACCAGTAAATTCGATGAAAAAGTGGATGATTTCTGTAATTCTTTAAATCAAGCCTGTGGGACAAAGGATCGCCCTCAACCTCAATATCAAAGAGATTTGTCATCGACTTCAGGTTCAGCTGTTGGTCTTCCAGCTGGGGGTGCGGTCAATTCAGTGACTTCCCCATTATCTAATTTGGTAACTCCTTCAAACTTAAATAATACTAATATGGGATTCCTTGATTATTTTAACGATCCATTCCCTATGAACGGCTCCAATACTCAACCTGATGCGTTATCTTTTCTTATGGATACAAACTTTGATGTGGATTTGGCGTTCGGTGCAAGTGCAAATAGTATTCAACCCGAATATCAAGCAAAACCAGTACATTCTCTTTTCAAAGAAAAGGATGAAGTGGATCCTTTAGCATTTTTGACCACAGAAGACAGTATTTACGATCCATTGACTGATAATTTATTCTATGACGTTAAAGATGTGAAGACTCCTCGCAAGGAGCTTGCTCAAGTCGAAGAAGATGATGAAAATGAGGTGGTGCCGGCTCCAGAAACTACAGTAAGGTGTTCGGAAATATGGGATAGAATAACAGCACATCCAAGATATACAGAAATCGATATCGATGGATTATGTTCTGAATTAAAGGCGAAAGCTAAATGTTCTGAGAAGGGAGTTGTTATAAATTCGTCTGATGTTAATTTGCTATTAGAGCAATCTACAATGATAAAGCGATAGAATAGGTGTGAGCGAGCGATCACATATGGTCTTATTGAGTTGGCAAATATAGTGTAACTCAATGTTCGCGAACAATCACTCTTGGGTTCACCATTACGATTGTTTGCGGCTAACGTTCTTGTTTATTGGGTGTTGCAGTCTTTTTAAAATTGATGTTTACGAGTTTAGTTCTGTTCATATAGGGAGTTTTTTTACAAGTGAGAAATCACCAATTAGTGTATTATGTACTAAGGTACTTTTTTTTTTGAATATATACGTATGTATGTTTGTATTCAATGGTAATATGAGAAAGAAGATGTAGCTAATGAAGAGCGACGTGTTTGGTGAGTAGAGGGAAGAATTCCATTCAAGCACGGGTTAAAAACTTTCAGCAAGCGAAGCACAGTAGTAAGAAGGGGTTTATATACGTCTGCGTTTATATTAATTTCAAAATTATCCCTCAGCCTCATCAACGAAAGACCCTTGGTGACTCTTTGTACTCTTAACGTTATACGTCAATGCGCGGTTCCTAACAATTTGATCCGGCTGTGGAGCATGTCGGGCATACGCAGTTTTACAAGACGCTAAGTAGGGTAAATATCATAAGCAATGGCTGAATTATTTCTTGTAATTGTTTTTAATTAGCCTGTATTGGATGTGTTTGCATGGCCAAAGTGACAACATATGAGAAATCAAGAATGGTAAAATTAATTCATAGATCCGACGCCCCGCCATAACGGCTACTACGATTATGATGTATGATGTAAGTGTACAGATTTGATCTAAACAAATCGGCGATACAAAATAAGAGAACCTAATTGTGATTAAACTTTAACCAGAATGATACTTTACGGCCGAGGTTTGTCAGATGGAATTGATTAAGACTCCACACTCATTTACCGGTAATTTACAACGTAAAAGCACACGTTATCATGTAATTAGATTGATTTACGTGAGCTAATGAAGGTTTCGGAGTGGATTCTAATTGAGCATTTGTTACAATGATATTTGAATTTACCTCGTTATCTGCTTCCACTTTTCTACAAAGTTGGTATTTACTACCAATTGATCTATACATGAATACGGTATCTGCAGTTGAATTACCTCCCATGAACACCGTTCTTGTGCACTATGGATCTCTCTCCTCAATTTGCAACCCCTTTTTTGCACCATAATCCACAACTAAACAAGTGCAACCACAGTATTGATTACTAATTGTGACACTATGAATAAAGGGATTTCCAAATACGGCGGCTTATTAAAATACGGGAATCATCTACCACAACGTGCGATTTGATTCAGATAACGTATTTACGATATTTTGCAACCTTTATTGCAGCCACACATTTATAGTGTGGAGTATAGACTATAAAAGACCTCCCAAATCATCTCACTTGTAAAGCATCAATTAAAGATGTCCCCTCCAACTGCAGCAGAAACAAAACCAACTTACGAAGAAGATCTTGAAGCGACCATTATCAAGTTTGCCAAAACTGGTCCTACTGCTAGTAAATTCGGAACTTCCAATAACACTGGAAGTCAATTGGATTCCTTAGCTAAATTACCAAAGACTAGTAGAGCTAGATTGGAAAAGTATGGAATTGACTTATCTCAAGGTTATCCGAAGATTCCGGCTAGAGAAGATATTCCAACCTTCGTTGATGAAGCTTTTGCAATCAGAAACAAGGAATTCAAATTCGAAGATAGAGGAAAGTTTGCTGATAAGGAAAAGAAAGCCTTATTTGGTGCTGCTAAGGAAGTCATTAACTTGACTAAACATATTGGTACTGAAATTGTTGGTTTACAATTAGCTGATTTAAATGAAAAGCAATTGGATGAATTAGCTTTGCTTGTTGCTGAAAGAGTTGTTGTCTTCTTCAGAGATCAAGATCTTTCTCCTCAAAAGCAATTGGCTATTGGTGAGTACTGGGGTCAGGTTGAGAGACATCCTCAAGCTCCTCATGTTCCATTACCACCTAGGGAAAACGAAGAGCAATATGCTCATAGTTCTGGTATTTCTGTCATTTGGAAGCAATTCTACACCAACCGTTTTGGACTTAAACGTAACTTCAGATCAGTTCAGTCCCAATGGCACACTGATTTGGTTCACGAATTCCAACCTGCTGGAATTTCTCACTTGCACAATGATGCTATTCCAAAATCAGGTGGTGATACTGCTTGGTCATCTGGTTATGCTGCTTACGATAAATTATCCCCAGCTTTACAAAAGTTCTTGGATGGTAAAACCGCCATCTATCGTTCTGCTCATGAATACCTTGATCGTGAAAACCCATTAAAGGGTCCTAGACCAATTGAAAGAGAACATCCAATTATCAGAACTCATCCTGTAACTGGTTGGAAATCCTTATTTGTAAACAGATCTTATGCTCAAAGAATTGTTGGATTAGAGCCAGAAGAATCCAAGGTCATCTTGGATTATTTGATTTCCGTTCTTGAAAAGAACTTGGATATTCAAGTAAGATTCAGATGGCAACCAACCCAAGAAGGTCTTGGTACTTCTGCTATTTGGGACAATAGAGTTTCTGTTCATCACGCTATTCCAGATTATGATGATCAAGTTGATGAGCGTCATGGAACCAGAGTTGTTACATTAGGTGAAAAGCCAACATTTGACCCAAACTCGAAATCTCAAAGAGAAGCCTTAGGTTTGGACTTGAACTAGCCTTAAAAGAAGATGAAAGCTTTGTTTAAAAGATCTTGTTGATCGAGATATATAATAATAAACTTTTCTTATCTTATATTTAGAGGGTGACTGAACTAGTATGTATCAGTCGTCAACGTAATTTTGGCCCAATTGAAGGAGACTGAATCAAGTTATTATCATAAACCGTGCCACGGATGTAATTCGTACCGATTAGAAAGACTTTTTCTCAATTATTGATCTGCTTGGAATAGGATATTTACTTTGGAGCCTGTTAAGACTCCTATATTACATTATCTCTTAAATTACCTCTTGTATTGCATTTCCCTCGCTTCCTGTTCTTGATCCTAAAGTACATATCCTGTTTTTAATAAGCTAGACATTGACACACACACTTACAATTCTTCCGAAATATCAGAAGTTTGAGCATCATCTATATCCGCCATTGAAATATCATAATCAACCTCATCCTCTTCCTCCAACATTTGATCTATATTTTGCAACTCGGCATCTATTTCATTTTGTTTGATAGCTTCAAAATCCTCTTTACCAAGCAGAGCTTCTTCAGCGCGCTCAATAACCTCAGCCTGTTCAATATCCTCAGCCTGTTCAATGTCCTCAGCCTGCTCAACATTCTCAACCTCCATCTTATCATCTTCTTCCAACAACGACACTTCACCCAAAATCTCCTCTGGATTCTCAATTTTAACTGAAGTCTCTGCTACATCTCTAGATGTATCTTTTGTAGACTTCTCAAATGAAGTGTTCAGAGTACCAGGAGCTACCGAATTGGACCTTGTGGAAGATATTGATACCACCTGCTCATCATTTTCCCTCTTGAGTGCTTGCCCATAGATTTCCTTCACATGAATTTCAAATGCATCAAAATTTTTATTTGTAAGTTTATCGAAGTTAAATTCAGAACTAGTAGCTTTCTCAAGACATTCCTTGGTTACAGCTATACCATCAATCAATCCCTTCAAAACTTGAGTGTTCATTGAGTCGGTATAATAAAATTTATTCAAATTATTAATAATCGCCTTCTTAACAAGTTTCGGTGTATCTTGTTCAACAACTTGTAAATAAGAAACAGCTTGCCAGATATGGGCAGTTTGAGTTCTCAAAATCTCTGGTTTAATATTCACCAAGTTATTCGGATCACACCAATAAATCAATTGTTGAGCTATTGTTGTTGGAGATAATTTACCATCAACATTGGTGAAATCACTCTCGTCATCGAAGATTCTATAAATAACATCACCACTTATGGAAGCTAATCTAAATTGGTGATTTGGATGACTGAAAGAATATACTGGAATACAAAATGCTAAGATTTGTCTTAATTCTTGATTCTTGATTGTTGATGGATGGAAATAAATCAAAATCAAAGCTTCGAATAATTGTTTCTCTGTTTCAAATTGAGGACTGTCTTCGTCATCTGTATCAGGAGAGGGATCGTTGAAGATATCTGCCAAAAATAATTTACAGAGACCTTCAGCAACAACACATTGTAACTTAGGCATATCAAACATATTGAGTGACTTGTAAAATAATTTCCCATACTGATATAAGATTCTCGATTCCATGATAGAAATTCCGTAAGTTGAAAGAATATCTATAATAGCTTTCATACCTATAATTCTAACTTCTTCGCCAGCATTTCTCATACTTGTGAAAAATGTGACTACCGAATCTTCTGCTGTTTTCTTATCAATAAGTGCAAATAGCCCTAAACACTTCAAACCTTGTAAATGAACTGAATAATTTTCATTTCTTTGAATTGCATAATTGACTAACCCGGAATAAATCGACCCCAATGAAACTGAATTTTCTAATGGTTCCTCAATCAATTCTAAGACATATTGAGTTGTTATTAAACATTTTATAACAATCTCATCAGGTGGTAGTTTTGGTTCGAGTTTACGTTTTTTGGTCAGAGCAATGGTTTGAGTATCGTCATCTTCATCTTCATCTTCTTCTTCATCCTCAAATCCTGAATGTGCTGAGTGGAAAGTTTCATCTTCATTCTCATAAGAATCTCTAATATCTGTAATCACTTCGGTTGCCATTGTAATGAAATCCCTTTCATTAATTGAAATCTTCTTCAAGATTTGTAATCCTATTCTAATCAATGGCGGTGATAAATTATCTTCAGTAAGTGATTTTCTAATAGTTTGTAACATCTTACGCCTACCTATTTCATCACTAAAATCAAATTCCTTTGCAACTAATAATAACTGTTCAATAACAAATTCTAGATCTTTAATTTCATCTAAGAACGGTGCAATTTCTTCGTCGTTGACACTGAAATTATTTTCCTCCTCATCCATCTCTTTTGCTAATTCTTCATGCTTATTATATGCTTCTTGGAATTCTAATTCAGCATCACGGATTCTAATTCCCAATTCTTTGACTTCCGGTTTACTCTCACTGGTTGTTTCTTTGAGATTTTTCAATTTGATTTTCAATTCAGATAGATCAAGCTCTATGATTTGTTCCATAATATATTCATTTGCTTCGGTTACTAAATCTTCATAAGTTTGATCATCCTTCTTTAATCTTGAAATACGTTTTTTGACCAAGTCTTGAATTATTGGATAATCTTCAAGAACTTTCTTTGATTCATTCATCGTTTTCGTTAAAGCTTCTACTTCATACTTGATTTTTGCCATCAAATTTTCAACAGAAAACATCGAGCTTTTAATACTCTCCATTCGTTTATGATAAAATTCTTGTTTTTTGACAATACCATCGTTTGATGTTAATAAATCCCCTCTCAATTTCAAGTACTTATCAAGGGTATCTGCTAATTCTATTGATTCAGGGAAATTCTTCTCAATCAATTCAAATAATTTGTTGTCATTGCAATGATAATAAAAGGTCCTCATTAAAAATGCCTTTTCCACAGTTAATGCTTTCCAATAAACATCATCGATTTTTATTAATGATAATTTATCTTCTCTTCCTTTATAAAAGGTAGACATCGCCAAATCAGCGATCCCACTGTCTGTCACTCTTAATAATTCAATCAACTCTAGAATATCTTCATTAATAGCTTCGAACCAATATTTATTGAGCATTTTAATAGCCGCTAATTTCACAGATTCTTCACGATCATTTAATCCCCATTTCAAAAGATACTCCCTTAGTTGAGGATCAATCCCTTTGAAATCTAATTCTCTACATATTCTAGAAAATACCAATCTTCTGTTGATGGAATTATTATCTCTTACTCTTCCAATCAATTGTGGGATTGTGTGTTCATTTTTGTTTAGATTGAGTAGTACCGCACGTCTCACTTCAGCACTATCATCGTACTTAATTGTGGAAATCATTTTATTGGTGATGATATCTTTGCTTATTGGTATATTGAACGGGTTCGAATCCTCGTCGAAATCATAATTAAATGCTTGAAATCTTGAAAGTGCCACAACAGCTTGGATTCGTACTGTTGACTCTTTGTCATATAACCGTTTACTTAATGAAGTATATAAGGCTTCAAAAGTTATGTTTTCTATTTCCCCAATATAAAATACAAGATAGGCAAGAATTTGAACCACTCTATAACGGACGTTTTTATCTTTTGCTTCAACACCTCGTAAAAGATGATTTATAAGGTATTTGATAAAGTGGTTTGTTTCGGATTCTGATTCGGAATCGGACTCGAAGTTCTCTTCGTTAAGGTCCACATCATTATCGCTTTCATCGTCGCTTTGAACATCTGATTGATCTGAATGACCTTTATTATCTGTGTGATCTTCTGAGGCTTTGCCACGATCCGGGTTCTTCGGTCTCTCTTCTCTCTTCTCCTGCTCTTCTAGTTCTTCCTTTGATATACTTCCAATGAACGCTGAGCAAAACTTTGCTATTCTGTCAGCAACCAACTCTCCTCTCTTTAAAGGAAGTATCTTATTGATCAACTTTGAGAAGTATAATGAAAAGTTATCGATAAACCCAAGCTCAATTGCCTTGTTGAAGATATTCTTCAATATGATAACTAACTTTCTATGACCTGATAAACTGAGTTGAGCGTCTTGAAAAACATGGCTCATAGCTATACGAATCTGCTCTACTGAATTTATCTTCAGTATCGAAGCCATAGTTGGTTTACGACTTTCTGTCATGGTTGAAGTGTATGTTTATGGATTGATCTTTGTTTACTCTATGTGATGTAAACGCGGTAGATAAAAAAATGTGGAGGATCGAAAAAAATGAGTGGTACGGGAATCGAACCCATGGCACCTGCTTGGAAGGCAGATATGTTACCATTACACCAACCACCCGATTGGATGTGAAGTTAAGATTATTGGTAACCAAGTTCTGTACTGAAGATGACGAATTTAGAGGTTCTCTTTTCAGATCACTCCAAAACTCTCCCCCTTCCAATAGTATGTTAGTACAGCAAGGAAACGCAGTTGAGTGAGACAAATTTAGTTGCAATTACTAATTCTCAAGTCAATTAGAGCATAGGTAAACTTTCTGAGCATATAAGATGAAGGTATAATGACCTTGAAATGTTATAGGAAGCCCATGAAATGTTATGGGAAGCTAGATCACATTCTGTATCACTCTGCTCAGAACGGAACTCTCTTGTTCTCCAACCTGGACATCATGGTAAAGTCGATGCATATGATAATTTGAGCCTGTCATGTTTGTTTGGGTCTGAGCACTATATCGTGCTCATATTACTCAAAGTGGATACACTACTCCACCGATAGGTTTTAAGAAGAGATCCATTTGTTCGATCATGTATACTAAACGACATACAATTTGATATCACCTAGGAAACCAATTCTTCCACCTGTGCAATTTACCAGAAACTGAACATTATAACTAAAATGCAACACGTTCGGGAAGACATGCTTTACCCCATTTACTTGTTTTACCCGTGACATATACATTCCGATCCCGTCACGGTCCCGAACCTTGGCGGCTTTAGTAAGAATATTTATGGTTCGTAGGATTCGTCGTTAAGTATGTATACGAACAGACGTTAAAGTTTACCTAAAAATACTCACTATAGAATAAATTTGCACCCAAGTTCAAACATTTCATAAATTTTCTGTAAAATCAATTAAATAGTAGACTTCTCAGCAGAAATACAAACGCCTAAGTAATACACCTCAAAGAGTTGTCTCACTACTCTATATCCTTGAATTCACCGTATATGCTTATTTCACAGCCATAACCTTCATGTCGTTTAGGTTTGATCACATGACCCACATATTAAACGACTGACCGGACTTATATATAGACCGCTCGTAACTCGTATTTCACTTGTCGCTATTCTTGGGTATTGTCTAGCATCTCGGAATTCAGATGGAATGTAGTAGAGGTGGCCAAGCCTGATCTGGTGAAGTAATGAGCTTTCTTCAGAGACATGCTATTCCATTGGATTATGCTATCAGTATGCACATCATATAAGGCAACCATCTCTGTAGAGTTTAATGCTAATTCTACTACAAACCACACCCTCTTATGTCTATTTACCTACTGTCATTGTAATGCAGATCAAACGAACCGCTCTATACGAGATGTCAAATATTTTTGAAAAGGGTTGAATTTGGTGTCTTATTTTATAAGCCCAAGGACAAACACTTAACAACACATGTGCTAACAAATCACCATCAAGAATTTATCAACAACCTTTACATCCAGCTTATTTAATGATTTCTGCACTCGTATACCTATACGAGTGAAAAATCAGAGCCACGCGTAAACGATGAGAATATAAATAACGCCGATTCTCATTTTTCAAA
Organism: Kodamaea derodonti; assembly: GCA_030570035.1. Classification (NCBI taxonomy): domain Eukaryota; kingdom Fungi; phylum Ascomycota; class Pichiomycetes; order Serinales; family Debaryomycetaceae; genus Kodamaea; species Kodamaea derodonti. Next base: position 135,701 of record JAJLUU010000008.1, read on the forward strand.
TCCCAATCACATATATTCACATTCAACATGTCACCAGTTCAGAAATTAGCCGACAAAAACTTCGAGCAAGATAAGCAGTTCCAAAAAGCTTTACATGGAGACTCCCATAAAAAAAGTGGATTTGCTGCTTTGATTTCCAAAGGTGGACATGACGCATCAGCTGCTGCCACTGAAGGATATTTCAAACATTGGGATGGTAAAGTTGGTAAAGAAGATGAAGATAAGAGATTGGATGACTACTCTAAATTAACTCAACATTATTATAATTTAGTCACCGATTTCTATGAATATGGATGGGGTTCTTCTTTCCATTTCTCAAGATATTACAAAGGTGAAGCTTTCAGACAAGCAACCGCTAGACATGAACACTACTTAGCCCACAAAATGAACATCGACAGTAGTATGAAAGTCTTAGATGTTGGATGTGGTGTTGGTGGTCCAGGTAGAGAAATTTCCAGATTCACCAATTGTGAAATTGTTGGTTTAAATAACAATGATTACCAAATCGAAAGAGCTAGATTTTACGCTGAAAAATATAAGTTAGATCATAAATTATCCTATGTTAAGGGAGATTTCATGCAAATGGATTTTGAACCAGAATCCTTCGATGCAGTTTATGCAATTGAAGCAACCGTCCATGCCCCAGTCTTAGATGGTGTTTATAGTGAAATCTATAAAGTATTAAAGCCAGGTGGAACTTTTGGTGTTTACGAATGGGTTATGACAGATGCTTATGACGAAACTAATGAAGAGCATAGAAAAATTGCTTACGGTATTGAAGTTGGTGATGGTATTCCAAAGATGTACAAACGTGAAGTAGCCGAAAAAGCTTTACAAGATGTTGGTTTCGAAATCGAATTCCAACAAGATTTGGCTGATTTAGATGATGAAATTCCATGGTACTATCCATTAAGTGGAGAAATTAAGTATTGTCAAACTATCTCCGATTACTACACCTTTTTCAGAACTTCTAAATTCGGAAGAGTCATTACAACTGAAGTGGTTGGATTATTAGAAAAGATTGGAATAGCTCCAAAGGGTTCTAGACAAGTTACTGGTGCTTTAGAAGACGCCGCTGTTAATTTAGTTGAAGGTGGAAGACAAAAGTTGTTCACCCCAATGATGTTGTATATTGCTAAAAAGCCAGAAGCATAATTGGTCGATAGAAATGTTACTAATAATACCTTGTACATTATAATAATAAGAAGAATTAGTGAGATGTAGGAAACCCTTTCTAGGCTCGAATAATTGCTGATTTGGATTCATACAAGGACTAGTATAGTCCTAATTCGAAGACTAGCATAGTCCTAGAACTCTCTTCCAATCCAATTGACCTACAATAATTAACTCTATGTATTTATTGTCCTAAAACGTAAACTAGCTCTATTTATTTATTGTCCTAGAACTTAAACTTAACCAAGTTGAATGTAGGCGTCACAGGTAAAGTATCTTGTGGTCTTTCGAAAACAATAATTTCACTTCCACCAAAATCTTCCACCTTCATTATGTTTGAATATTTTGAAATCAAACGGTAAGATTTATCGAAAGATTCTTTATCCAATACTTTTTCATCATCGGAGGAATCTTCTTCATCTTCAACATCAACCTTTTCAGTTTGTTTTTCCTCGATAGCCTTTCCATTTCTACCTCTCTTCTTATTAACAACCTTTTTTGAAGGTAAATCTAAGACCTTATCAAAGAAAGTTATCCAGTTTGAACCATAGCACCATATTTTCGAATCTTGAATAAACAAACCTTGTGGAACACTTCTTTCTAAGAATTGATTTGGTAAATTTTCAGAGTTTTTACGAGACCAACTAGTTAACAAAGCATTTGCGGTGAGCGAGAACTCATAGATTTTATTTTCATTGGTAACACATAATAATTCGGTGTTACTTGAGAATTTTATCAAATGAGGATAATTCGAAATCTTGGTTAAGATAGTTCCAGTAGATGCTGAGTTCAATGGATATTGTTCAATGGAACCATTGTGTCTTGAAATAACAAGTGTATTATTATCTGGAGAAATAATCAAACCATTAATACAATTAATGTATTGCACTGAGGATTTGACGAACGATTCTTCCAATAATTCGATTTCGTCATCTAAAACAATTTCTTCATTGATATCAAATTTGTAGATTTCTTCATCTGGAGTTAAGACGAGGAGTTTGTTGATGTTATAAAGTTTCACGATCTTAGCACCAGATATTAATGAGTCAAAGTTTTCATCTCTGATTTTAGTGACCTTCAATTTTTCACCAACCTGAGTCAATCTGAAAACCTTAACAGATGTAAGACGAGAAATAACCAATAAAGATGCATCTTCATTTATGGATGTACTCGTAATATTTTCCTCTTCAGATAATGATAATTTACTAACCAATTTGTAAACTCCACCATCTAAGATCTTCCATATTTTGACAGTCTGATCTTGCCACATTACAACCAATCTTTCTTGATCATTGATGAGTAAGTTTGATTTTTGTTGATTTATGGAAATCTTGGTATACTTTCCAGAATGGAAGTTGGAGGTGGATTGAATAACAAGAGATCTTTCAACCCCTCCGGTTATTAATAAGTCATGACTTCTGGATGTGTATATTGACATTGTTCTGATATCATTGGAATGTAAAAGTCTATTGAAACTATGAATCCATTTGGACGATGATGCTTTAGTTATTAAACTGAATTGATGGATTTTTCTATCAACACCTGCTGAAAAGAATGTTTCTTCTTCAGCATCAACGTTTAGACACAAAACATCTGCCTCATGGACTTCAAACGTTTGTAATAATGAGTACAGTTGTAAATCCCAAATTTTGATGGAACCGGTTGAATCACCACTTATGATTTGTTTCTTTTGAGGTAATACAGCGATCGACCAGACTAAAGTACTTTCAGTTTTGGACTTGTCAACTTTCATAGTACCTATTATTCTACCTCTAGTTTCATTAGAACCACCTTTGACTCCACCTCTTTGTTCCAAACCTCCAAACCATGCTCTGATTTGTCCGTCAGAACATCCTCCTATTAAAATATCTCCACACCATTTAATACTAAGGACTCTTGCATCCTGTCTTTGACAAATAATATCATGTTCTAAAGATCCAACTCCTCCACTAATATCAATTATAACTACAGATCCATCGTCACATCCAACAACCAACAGTTTTTGATCGTGGCTAACGTCAATTGACCAAATTATACCAGCATTACAATCATAATTCGTTCTTGGTTTACCTGTGGTCAAATCCCATTCTGTTATAAATGTTGATCCACCAATCGAAAATAATCTGGTTTGTTCTCCAGTAACATTGGACCATACAAGCCCTTCAATAGATCTACCATTAGATCCCGGTAATGTTAATTCATGTATAAATCCGTTTTTAGGATTCCATATTTCAATATCCCCATTACTACGTCCAACAGCTAACCTCAAATCATTTGGGGTGTTTGTTTGAGTGGTGACTTGATGTGAAAATGCTGATGCTGTGATGGTATGTGGAATGTAATCCACGAAACGACAACGATGTATATCCATGGTTAGATTGGTTGTGTTGTAGCTCATCGGAAAAAATTGGTCTTGAAATTTTCGCGCTAGGTGCAGCATTTGCAACCATTAGAGAGACTCGAACGAGATACCGAGTGAGTGTGAAAACCATGACAATTACCCAGAAAAGCAAGCCCTGCATTGTAATGATGAATCACATCTTCACTTTAATAGCCAGGACTAAATGGAAATGCGGTTTACTACACCCTAAATTACAAACTCATTTCCTCATTATATTCCTACGTTTTCATTCATCATTCATTTACTCATATTTATACTAGTGTAAAGGAGCTACCCTTACTATGTTAATTTATTCACCAGAGCTGAAATAAAACCAGTCAAAGTAATACATTCCGTGGTCAGTAAAAGACCTAAAAGTGGCATCTAAAATATTCTTCATCACCTTGCAAGCATCCAAAACCGCTATACAAACCCAACAAAACTATTAACGAAACTTAACAACCTAACAAACCATTTATTCTCATCGGTATTGATCACCATGTTGATCAACAATTCTTTCTTCTGTTTAGAACCATTCCCGATCGGTTGTTTTATGAATGTCCTTTCTACAATGACATTCTTCTTTGCACACCAAACAAGGAATAGAATTGCAAACAAGCTAACGGCCAAATTCCTCAAGAAATGAAGGGCATTCTTGCCCAAGAATTTCAAAATATGAATGATCTTACGACGTGCAGCAGGTCTCCAGTCGTCTTCATCCTCCTCTTCTGAATTTCCACCTTGAGAAGAACCGCTTCTTCTGCGTACAATTTCCCTTGTTAATTTGTTCATGACAGAATTAACTTCACCTTGCCATGCTTTGAAGTCTTCCAACTGTTGTGGTGTTGCTTGTGGAACACTTGTGCGTCTATCCAAAGAATACACAGATGCCGCAACAGGAGTTTGAGAAGGTCCGCCCAATCTCTGCTCATGCACTGAACCACCTCTTGCATAATCCCTGGTGAAATCTACAGAGCCACCTAATCTTTGTTCCCGTTCATTCACATTGCTTCTCCTTGAATGCGAATAAATCTTCTGTAAGTTGTTACGATATAATTGATTTGGTACAGCACCTGAATTAGATACTCTGTCAGAATGACCAGCTTGACTTGTGCCAGCAAACAGTGGAGATCTGGAAGGTAATGGATAGTTTTCCTCTACATCTTCATCAGAATCAAAGTGAATATCTTTTATTTGATCCCAAAGATACTCCAATTCACTTAATAATTCTCTCGCTTCCAAAGTACCACTGGCATAAATTTGCATAGTCTCTATTAAATAAGCAATATATCTACGCTTTGCCTCGGTTTTGGAAAGTCCGACTTCTCTCGACCAAGCATCCCACTTTTTTTTGGCGCCTTCATCTTCTCTGCTGAAACCAACCGGGCGTGGCATGATCCCTTCAACATCACCTTCAGTTGCTTGTTTGTAGAGTCCGTAGAGTTTGATACGGTTCTCTGCAGGTGGACGTGGAAGAGACCCATAATTGGTACGAGACGAGAGGGCACGGATTGTCGATATGGCCTTCACAAATACACGGTCTGAAGTTAGTAACGTATACGAGAGTATAAAGCTGAGTCGAAGATCTGGAGTACAACAAGGCAAGCGAAAATAACTAAACGAATCGGAATACGTAGTTCCTATAGCAACACTGTGGCTTTCTGAAGGATTAGACTCAACCATGATGCTCAACTCCAGTAAGTCAGGAATCATGATTTGTTACGACTCATTGCCCACGGGGATGGAATTGGTCAGGAACTAACGTGTGAAATGTAGCGATTCCAATAAACCACTTCCAAGGAGGATCTGTATTGAAGCTGGTCCACAAACTAGCTACACAGCAAACTCCACAATTCAGGTTCCACCATAACAAGAAGATCCACCCCAAACTTAGCAGAAATCTCTCACAGTATTCCTCAAAAAGATACACCTCCCTAAGTCCTGGTCTACCATTGGTGGGTCTTCGATTGTTCCAAACAGGCACAGTAGGATCCCAAATCCGACTTTTATAAGAAATTGCCTCATAGTCAATTGGAATCACCTCCAAAAACTCAGCCGTAAACAATTCCTCAAAATTATACCATTCAGTATTCCATAATCTTCATTAACTCATAATAAGGTCGAGATACATACCTATTGAATCCGACATGATACTAGTGTTTAGTTGATTTTAACTTGCACGTGAACTAAATGGGAAAAGAGGAGTGATTGGCGCTACCAAATTGCTATTGGACCGAGCTCTGGAATTGGCTTGAACTTGGGACGGTTGGGGGATCACCAAAATGGGTATGATAACTGTCGATAACAAGGAGTGTCAAGGAGGTGAGATACCATAATAAAGTGAAGACTGTGAGTTTTTTGGGATTTTAAGATCAACATGTTAATGTTGAGTCGAGTGACGGTTAGGAATCGTAGCTTTCATGTGGAGTATAATTCTGCGTACGACTCTTCTGGAATCGATGCATGCAGTAATCATTGCATGAAGAGTTGCAATGGAAACCATTCCCCCGATCTAATGAAGAGCGTTAGGTTCTCAGCTATCACCCATTTAAGGGCCTTTGTCGTAGTATTATCTCTTAGCATTGTATCCATCGGCAAAAGCTTTGCAATTCATCTTCAATTACGCTATAAGACATTTCGCTAGGTTGATCTTCGAACTTTTTGCGACCATTTATTTTATGTGGAACCTTGTTGAAGCGAACAAGCCACAAACATTGGAATGCCGAATCTCTGAGGTTTGCCATTACAGTAATGATTGCAGGTAAATGTAAAGAGAGAATTGCATCGTCAATTGCAGAGATTTGGACCCGCAGGAACGACACTTATATTGAGTTTTCTGTAGAAGTGATCCGGTATTGAAGCAGTAATTTATCTTAATGTAAGTCCATCTGCCAGACAGAAGTCCTGCTAACAGCGACGCACTTCAGTCCAACTGTTTCAATCCAATAGTTTCAATCCATATCGTTTCAATTCATTGGTACACCTCATCTGAAAGTCACCCAAACAATCACAAAGCTACTGAAAAATTACTTCGTAGTTGAAGCCAATATATAGTACCGTAGGGGTGCTCTGAATCGTAGAGATAGATCATCGCAACAAACTGGTACTTCTATTCTGGATGTTGCTGTCACTCCAAAGTATACATCACAATTTTTTACTAATCGTCTGGCGCTTCTTACAACAGTGTTAACTTCGTTAACACCTTTTTCTTTATCGTATATAGAATTAGAAACTATTTAATATTTAGTTTTCTGGGACATCAATCTCACCATCATTGATAGCATCAATAATGTCATGTGGATTCTTACCTTCAACACGACATCCAACAGATTGGGCAGTTCCTAAGATTTCCTTTGTGACAGAAGCCAAGTTCTTACCGAAAGATTTTTCCTTCATGGTTCTGGCAATTTCATAAATTTCTTCTAATGGAATGTTACCGTTGTGCTTGACGTTCTTTTCCTTCTTTCTATCTCTTGGAGCTTCCTTTAAGGCAGTGATGACTAATGAAGAAGCAGATGGGACAACAGAAGCAACAGCTTGTCTATTTTGAATCTTTAAACAAACAGTGACCTTAATTCCCTTGAATTCCTTGGTGGCTTTGGCAATATCTTCACCAACCTTCTTTGGGGAAAGACCTAAAGGTCCAATCTTTGGGGCAAGAGCAGATGAAGCACCAACTTCACCACCAACGGCTCTTAAATAAAGGTACTTTACTTCACTAGGGTCAAACTTTGGAGGCATACTGTGTAGTTTGTTAGGTTATCAAAAGAAGTGATATTTACTTGAAGAATTTTCAGAGTGATGATGCGAGGGTAAGATTTTCGGGTGTGTATATAATCAAAAAAATCAAAAAGGAAAATTATGTATTGAAGTTTGGGGGTTTCTTTTTACACGTGAAGTTGGACTGCTTTTGCTAATTTACGAGCAAATGGAAGGTAAATTGACTTCCTAATTGGGGGTGCTGCAAATCGTATATTCCAGGGAGATAAGGAAAAGGAGTACTAGGCTGAAATCTTAAAGGTGTCATTATATCAGGAATAAGCGAAAATCTTCTCTTTTGGGACTAGCTAGTTGGGTGGAAATAATGAGTCAATAGAGAGTGACATCTATAGGTCTAGTATTGCGAGCAAGTCCACTCGAAGGCCAGCCTGTCATACTATGTAGGTATCTATCACAATTTGTCGTGGCGAGTATCATTTTCCAACGGATTAAGCTGCATAAACTTTCTCGGGCACGGTGAACCTAGCAGGCCACATTTTATTTAGAGTACTACATCATCTTGTTTTATCATGAATGTCATTAAAATGAGCTGCCACTAGAATAGCTAACTAATTGAGTTTTCTTCAACGTATTGTTTTCTTACGCTTTTATATGCATTACCAGTATTGGTATTCTTTAACAACTCAACATCGTACCCTTTGTGATTTTAAAAGCTTATGTGCGTGCAGCAGTTTGACTTAGTACTTGGTCATAAAGGTTAAACCTCCAAAATTGAAGCAAACCCATCCATTCCTCATTATCCGAGCATACCCTCTACAAGGTTCCCCCTGGAATATCATCTCCAATCCTACTATTCTCATATTGCTCCGTGCCCTGCGTTCCCTCATTTTCAATATCATTCGCCAATTGTCTCAACATGATTGCTGGATGTTTACCCAATTCCTGTAACTCCTTGAAAATAATAACTGGCTTCTCTTCAAGTTTAAGAATACGTTCTTTGTCACCGTAACAGATAACCAAAACATACTTTGACCAGTCATCCCTTGGAATATGATGACGTTTCATAGCTTGTTGAAGAATTTTAACACACGAATCTTCAGTAGATGCACGAAGTTGTTTCAATGGTTCCGAGGAAGCATGCGAAGATGGAGTCAGGCTTTGTTGGGATGGTTGGGATTGTAATGCAGGTGGTTGTAGTGGTTGGGAAGGCGCCAAGTGTTGATTTTGCAGGTGGGATATCTGTTGATGAGGTTGTAATTGAGATTGAGATTGGGAATGTTGATTTTGAACCTTGGGAGACTCAACATCCTTATTACTGAACGTTGGTGTCAGTACATACAGCTTCAAACTAGGTTTTTGAGCCGCAGCATTTGGAACACTACTCGTAGATAATGCAGGAGCCACCGATCCAGAGGATTTCACAGCAGTCAATCTTGGTCTCGTTGCCGATGTAGCTGTAGTGGTTGCATCTTCAGATCCATTTTTATTAGGAATAACCTTGGGTAACATAAATTCAGCTTGCCCTCTCGTTTCCCCCAATTTCGGTACAGACTGTTGAATGATCTTTCCTGTACCTGCTGGATTTCCCAAGAGTAGCGCAGAACCAGAGCTAAATCTGTTTGAATATTTTGGACTAGTTGAGTTAGATGAACCCCTTGTATTACTCCCACTGCTTGGATTAACCATTACCGGATTAAGTAAAGTGGGCTCATTAGTTGGGGTTGTTCTTGTTGTACTTTGAGGATTTGGATCAAGAGGATCTGCCCAATAGCTTTGTTCGCTGTGGGCACTCGTTAAGGAGAAGGTTGGTGAATCAGCCGAGATTGGACCTGGATCCAAGGTTGGAGTTGGTAAGGGTTTTGAATCTTTTAGTAGTCTAATAACTGGATTAAGATCGCTTTTGAGCTTGGTGAAATTATCTTGTAATCTTTTGTATTCATTTCTACTTGGACTTATCGGAGAGCCTTCCAACTGTTGAGCTTGATTTTGAACATGAATTAACAGACTGACTTTTTTGAACATATCCTGAACAAGAATCGTAGACAATGTTAATGATTCCAATGAGATGTAGTTGTTATTTATGTTGACGTTATTAAGTTTATACTCCGGATCATTTAAAGATTGTGGTGGGTTTTTCTGATATTGACTTGTGATCAAATCTGAAAAGGACTTCTTGATCAATAACCTTGTTTGAAGGGATGTGAAGCCTATTTCCTTAAGATGATCTGTTGTTAAAAAGGGAAGAAGTGAACCTTCTATATTGTTATCTAAAAATGCTGTGCCATTGACTTGACTTAATTGATCTTCAGGTAAGATCAGATTTATATATGAAGATACTTGAGCTGGATCCCATTGTAAGAATGATTCGGTCATTTTTATTGTATGGTTGGATGACTAAGTTGTCTTATATGTATATATACTCTTATATACACTTATATAAGTTCTAGATCAAAGATAAATAACAAACTTATATAAGTACTAAAGTAGTATTGCTCTATTTTTTCTTGTTTCTTTTAAGACTTTTTGTATGTCCAGAATCGTCTGTTTGATTTAGGCGGTGTTTCAGATTGGAATGGATGAGTGTGCTAAATTGCAATGTACATTTTCTAATTACGAAGCTTGTGATATTAAGAAGGCATTATAAAGTTTATTCTTATTGTCATTTGAGGTACGGGAAGAGCTATTGAGATTTGGGAAGAGGTACGCGAGGATGGTTGCAATATTGTGTGGGGGAGGACAGAGGAAGAAGATGGATACATAATCAAGGACGCCTTAGTGGTGACGTTAGCTAGAATTAAAGTATTTGAAGAGTGAGAGTATTGCTACTTCCGCAATCAACAAGAGTACAGATCTTTGAGATTTAATCATTGCAACTTGAAAGTCCCCAACTATACCATTGAAATATTCACTTATGTAGTTGTTCCACTTAGTCTACCTGGAATATCTTGAGATTAATACCATGTCTTTCTATTTCGTGCCTCTTCAAAGGCGTTCTGTTTCATGAGTTTTGTGTTTGGTGATGTAATTTATTGTGTTGTTGTTTCATGTAATTGTTTGGATGCAGTGACTTGTCTTGTGTAGTTATTTGCCGCGTCGATTTGATGCTTGATACTGTTGGTTTGTGAGTGGCTGGTTGATTCGAAGTGTTTACGAAAGACTTGTTTAGAGAATCTCCAAGATGTAGATGAAATTTCACACAATTCTGTTGTCATAACAGAACTATATTTGTAATTCAAATGCTAGAATGTATCAGCACATTGAAAACACACATATGGGACAATCTCGCTGTGTTTCAATGTGGATTGTGCTGATCTGAACCTTTAAACACAACTATCTTGTAAGTATCACCAGCGCATATATGTCATTAGTTCCACAGAACATCGGAAATGCCAAGGCTTGTTTGGACTTTAAATAGGTGTTGGCTCACGTAGATATTAGAGTTTGACATGTTGTGAAAATCTAATAGACGAGTGGAGGATGGGAGAAGATAAGGTGTAGATCTTTTGAGAGAATGAATATTTTGATCTTTGGTATTGGCAATAATTATTGTGCGGAGCTCAATAGTGAATATTAATGATTATTGAATGGAGTCTGAGTTAAGATCAGAATATAGTTTCCAATATTACCTCCATTATCTATATTTATCCATTTGGTTTATACTTGACAATAACTTCCCACCAAATACCTGGAGAAATCTACTTTTAGACTAAACTAACGTCTATTTTTATCTGGATATCAATAACATTCCCGTTAGAACGGTAAACTATTTACGTTTACGCTTCTGGTTCGCCGTTGCTGCAAAATTGATCCTCAAAAGCACATTGCGGTGGATAATTTATTGCAGACCCAACTGTAATCGTCATACCCCTCATAGTGTTCGTAAGTATTGATGTTAGGGTCACCTTTTCCTCTTTCTTCTCTGCTTCGCAACTATTCTCTGCAATCTCTATCAACACCCGCATCATTGAACCAATTCTTTGTAAGCGCGTTTCAAGCTCCACCTCTTTGTGTTAACCAGTTTGCTATAATCACAACATGACTCATTATTGGTTAATCCGTGTGGATTGTTCAAGCCGTGGCTTCATAAGTCAGTTTTATGGCGGAGCTTGCAAGTAAGTGGTTGATTTATGTACTCAATTGCGTTTCAATTGAGTCACCATAACTATATTCCGTGTACTCCGTATATCAAATTCCAATATCATTACATGCTCCTAAATGGACTTCTACCTTAATCGTGTATGAAGATCCAGGCAATGCCAAACTGTGGATATAAGAATACAAACTTTCGCATATAATCTAACCCATACAAAATAATTAATAATGGTTCATCCACTTGCCCCACCAAGTCCTGGTGTTCTCCACAATTATGGCCCAAACCTTACAGCCTTTGAATTCACTTCCAATTATTTAGAACCATCTCCGAATGTGGTTATTTTCCTTGGTGGCCTTCTTAATGGTTATTTGAATGTTCCATATATCCCGAAATTAAGTGAAACAATCTCCAATTTACCTGGAAATAATTGGGTACTTGTCCAAACTCTTATCGGTTCATCATTCAAGGGGTTTGGTACTTCATGTCTTGATAACGATGCAATTGATTTAAGTAAGTTGGTAATCTATCTTCGGTCTGCAGTTGGTGGTAACCGTAAGAAAATCATCTTGATGGGCCATTCGACTGGATGTCAAGGTGTATTACAATATTTAACTAAGAAATTACATAGATTACCTTTAAGTGCAGACATTAATGGGGTGATTATGCAAGCTCCAGTTTCCGATCTTGAAGGGATCTCTCATGTTTTTGATCTAACCGTAGATCAATTGGCAACCCTTGCTCAAGGTGTTCATGAAGAATATATTGCAAATGGTAAAGCTGATCACATTTTACCTGAAAAATATAGAAGATTGGCTCTTGGTGCTCCTATCAGCGCTTATAGATTCCATTCTTTGTTTAGTAAAAGGGGAAATGATGACTTCTTTTCGTCGTATTTGGATGAAGAGGATCATAAAAAGACCTTTGGGAAAGTAAATAAACCCTTGTTGGTTCTTTATAGTGGAGAAGATGAATTCGTTCCGCCATATGTTGCTAAACAAAAGTTAATAGAATTTTGGGAAAGTTGTACTCCAATTCAATATTGGTCAAGATTGAGTAGAGTTATTCCGGGTGCTACTCATGAGGTTGGTGAAGTTTCAGACGATAAAGTGGTTGAAATCTTCTTAGCTACTGTTGCTGAGTTTGTAAAGCAGTTCAATTAGGTGAGAATTGGAGAGACTCAAGACCCAGAGTACAAGTTGAATCTGTGAAACATTGTACAACCGAATAGTGGAAGACTTCAAAGTAGATAGAAGTTTGAGAAATAACAAGTTATGGTTTAGTATGAACGAACTTTAAGAAAATTGTAGTTAATCAGAGTAGAGGTAAATTCCCCCAATGAGCAAATGATTGGAAGCTCGTGTATATTTCTATAGCAAAGCTACAACGAAGTTGGACGATCCAATTCCCCGGCCAATGCTTGGTTAATGCAGCTCATCTAATTCCTAAGCTATCCCTCCATAAAAAATCCCGGCTGTTTCGGAAAAACCTCGGACCGCTTTGAGTTTGCTGGCTGCAAAAGATATGTTTCTAGTCTCAGCAATTTAAAAAGATGTAAACTTCCGAAAATACCAAATGGGTCTAGTCTCTGGGTTATCATAGTCTTACCTAACTGGCTATCGCTGTGGCTGTGGCAGTGCTCAATAAGTAGTCCCGCATCGATCAAGCAAGTTTACTTATCTACGTGGATCGTCTTGTACTCAACGGTTGAGTATCATCACAGTATCATCACAGTACTTTGGAATTAGTTAGAAGTTCAGGATTCTTTTCATACGTATTCGATCATATGTACCTATTCACTGTTCTCCTAGATTTTAAGGATCTGCCAATCTTGCAAATACCATTGAGATACTCGACTCTCTCGGAGTGCAAAGCTCCACATAATCTATTAGAGTACTTGGGTTGCTTTCATTTTTTTCACCCTATACTTCATTCTCCACCCTATACCTCCGTATCAATTTCACCACCCCATTGTAATAATCTTCCAAGCTAATCTCATCAGTGAGTATCCCATCATATTCATTTGATTTCCTCCTGAACAAGCCACTCCAAAATCCCTCTTCGACCTTCGTGGCCACAACATTTGGATTCAACATTGAAACTAGAAACCTCGACTGTGAATGTCCTTTTCTGGTAATCACAAACCTAGGGGTCACACTTCCTCCTGGTAGATCATCCACAAATTTAAGGGCCACCTCAAGGGAAGGCTCCTTGTTGATTAACAAGTGATCATTGTCACTTGGATGTAGCTTTAAAGGGAAATTAGCGTAAATAATCCTATGAAATATTGAATCTAACACCAAGAAACTTTGTCCGTCATTGCCATTTAAGCATGAAGAATCTAATGCTACTCTGGAAAATGTGCCTTCTTCAACTTTATACAACCTTGGTTCGATTGCAACTATGGACAAATTACAGTTCAATAGATTGAACCATGAGTGATACATTGCGGTTTCATCCGGACTTGAATTGAATATTCTGATCAATTGTGGATTCCTCCTCAAGTTGTATACCAAAGTTGGTAAGAGCATACAACTTTCATTCAATTGATACAGTTTTTGTTGATATGGGTTTTCAGTTGATTCGCTTCCTCCTCCGCCTCCAAAATGATATAGAACCTTGATTAATGTATCATCGAGGACTTTGACCATGTTATCGAATTTATCAAATCCCAAAGTTGTATCGATTTTATTTATCAATAATCGTGCTAAAATTACCATGAAGCATTCTTGATCAAAACTCTTCAATAGTTTATGTTGTCTTAAAATTAGACTAGACCTCTCGATTGAAGCTGTAGTATTCTTACAAGAAGTTGTAACACGTAACTTCCACCTTCCCAGTATAGCATCCCAGTATTTCAATTGAAATTGTAAGAAGACATTTTGAGGAGCAGTTAGTATTTCCTTAGATGACTTCACCGTATCCATTTCAAACAAAATACATAATGTTTCATCATCCAAAGTGTTGAACTGCCATTGGTTGGTAAAAATGTTCTTCACCGTAGCAGAATCAAACTTGGTTAAGGTATCTGCAATCTTCTGGTGATATGAGATTGACTTATAGGACGAAGGTAATGCATACCCAACTGAACCAACCAATTTCGATATCTTCAATCCTGTTGAAGTCGATACTGTCAATCTATTTTTAAAGAAGTTTCCTTTGATACTCCCTTCAATAGCTAGAGGTAACTGAAATGCAGAAAACGACGAAAACAAATGGATTTGGCCCATGGTGCTACTCACCAAAGGCTTCATCTCGTAAACCCCTACTTGATCTGGAGATCCTGTAAATATAGACACAGTCCAAGTTGGACTAACTGGGTTTACGTAAAACGATGTTGTTTTCGAAGAAACACTGGAGGAGATATTTGCTGCATTTTGAATCTCCTGACCGTTTGCAATGTACCCCAAAGTTCTATAAAATTTCAGCAGGGTTGCAAAATGAGGAGCATTCAATTCCAGAATGTTATGATGAGATCGAATAGTTTCATTGGAAGAGACAATATTTCCCGGGAAGTTCGTGCAAGGTCCCGAAACAAAATGGAAAACTTTCCCGACAAAATTTCTATAACTTGCTGATTTGAGCATAATTGTGGAAATGTAATGTGCCAATCCTGAAGAACGAGAGGATTTGTGGGTGTCTGTAGGTTTGTATTGTATTGAGGAGATTCTATTTTTGATCATTTCTTTTGAAGATTCTGTTATTTGGACAAAATAGCCTTGACTTAACAATTGAGACTCCCTCCAATCACTTGATATCTCTTTATTAAGATCGAGTCTATGAAGCACTGAGTTTACAGTCTCCTCAGTGAATAACTTTGAGTCCACATAATTTCCGGAAAATGATACACTTGACGTATCGAATTTTAAAACATTAACAACATCATCATAAGTAATGATACTTACTAAAGAACCAGTTGGTATTTTATCAATTGAATCATTCAAAGTCTTCAATAATATTTCCCAGGTAGAATCCACTCTCTCATCTATATACTCATACAAATCAATAATATAAGTAAATGCTAATGGTAAATCATTGGATGAATTTAACAAAATATCATCCGGTAAATTATATTCAATTAAAGTCGAGCTTTGTTGTAATTCTATTGGCCATGTTTCTTCACCTGGGGGAGGTATTTTCAATTCTTTTGGTAAAAATGATCTCTTTTCACAAAATGGACACCACCACATACCATTTGTTCTATCTAGTTTGATGAATGGATTGATATAACTAGAACACACGTCGCATTGGAATGGTATATTACCTTCGGGAATCTCCAAAGACTTTTCAAATGGCAGGTATAAACATCCTAACGGGGTTCCTAGTAAGGAAGATTCTAATCTAGTACTCGGAAATAGATTCCAATTGAATCGTATTCCATTGTTCATTAAGATACGTGAAGATTTCGAAACTTTTCAAGATTGCGAAATTTGGTGCGTATAGATAACAAACGAAATTAGAGATCTGGCCATAGCCGAAAACGGTTGACCGTTTGAACTGGTTCATTTAGATCCTCTAGATTAGACATTGGAGTATTGATAAGAATAATGTAATCGAATTTGTGGTTTGTAAATATTTTTATGATGGCCGAATCTGAAAAGAAGGGTCCATCATAGCCAAAGTTAATATTAAACCATAATTATGCTCAGTGTGGCATGCTCACTAATATTAATTGCAATAGTTTGGTAATTGAAATAACGAAACCCTCCACATACTTCTTGCTGTGTAAATTGATATACCCACACTATATTTTAATTATATCAATTCACATGCCAACTTACTGGCATTCTAATTAAATCTTGATTAGTTATCAGATTGAAACTAGATTATCATAAACTAGATTAGCTACCATTGTTGGTATTCAGGTAACAATGATATCCATACACTGCATAATACTTGTAATTCCTGAAAAAATTTAAATCCAGTTATACCCCACATCATTGCAATCACATTATAATCTTCTATCATCACGTAATATATGTTACATCATAAGAATCCATTGTCTAATATATCCCAATCATTTGCAACCTATCTCACGTGCTCAAACGATATTTTGTGGAGCGAATCTGATTAGGTTCGATGATTGCGTAATGTGGCTGCAAACACAGTTTGTAAGCCGAACCGAAAAGATATAAAGGTAGATGTCTGCATGATTGAAAGGACCTTAAATTCAAGATACGTGAATATGGCACCTGTACGTTATTCAAATAAGAACACTGTTTATGACATTGTCCATGATGATGGGGAAGTTGATGGCTTGTTAACCATTGCTAAAGAACATGCTAGTAAATCAAAATATCCAGAATACTTGCCAACTTGGAATAGTAAGGAAAAATATGAACCTTTAACCTTCTTCAAACATATTGATCCAGGGTCCAGAGCTGATCCAAACTTTCCTAATTTATTTGCTGCGGGTGCAAAAATTAATATTACTCCAAAATTTGGTACTGAAATTCATGGTGTTCAATTATCTCAATTGAACGATGCCGCCAAAGATGAATTAGCTTTGTTTGTTGCCCAACGTGGAGTTGTCGCATTTAGAGATCAAGATTTCAATGAAAAGGGTCCAGCTTTTGCAACCGAGTATGGTAGATATTTTGGTAGATTACATATTCATCCAACTTCTGGTGCTCCAAAGGGTTATCCTGAAATTCATGTTGTTTATCGTAGAGCAGATACTGCCGACCTTTTTGCTTCTAGAAACAATTTGATTGGATGGCATTCAGATGTTTCATATGAGTTACAACCTCCAGGAATTACCTTATTTTCAGTTCTTGAATCGCCAGAAGCAGGTGGAGATACTCTTTTCGCAGATACAGAGGAGGCTTATAATCGTCTTTCCCCAGCTTTCCAAGCAAGATTAGAAGGTTTACATGTTTTACACAGTGCTGTTCATCAAGCAAACTTTTCTAAGAAACAGGGTGGAATTGTTAAGAGAAATCCAGTTGAGAATATTCATCCTTTAGTTAGAACTCATCCTGTTACAGGAAAAAAATCCCTTTATGTCAATAGCGGATTTTCCAGAAGTGTAGTTGAATTAAAGAATGAGGAATCAGATGCTTTATTGGATTTCTTATATAATCATATTGGTTCACTGCATGACTTACATGCTAGAGTCGTTTGGAAACCAAACACGGTCGTCCTTTGGGATAACAGAAGAACCTCTCACACTGCTGTCTTGGATTGGGAAACCAATGAGCTGAGATTGGCTTGGAGAGTAACTCCGCAGGCGGAGAGACCAATTGACAATTTGGCCAATTTGAATAAGGAGGATGTTAATGGTGTTTACGAAGGGTTTGATTATCAGCCCCAATTTTAGCAACTATTGAAGCATTTGTAATTTCAGCTACTATTGAGCATTTGTAATAACTGATAAATTCACTCTATGATAGCTTATATATTTAACAAACACTACAATGTACTGAAATACTCGAATGGATATGAATCTTTAATTCCGGGGTAGGCTAGAAAACATGGCTGCGAAAACGCGAGATTTTGTGGTTAAGTAGTCTACGCATCTGTGAGTGATGAGGGTCATCCACTTTCTTCCTTCAAGGTTAAAAGTATCAGAGGTGATTACAGAAGATACGTAGCCATCTTTCCTTAAATTTTTCATTCCATCCCCATGGTTAATTCATAAATATAAGAGAGCCAATCTCCAGCTATACATGAAGTAAATTATTGTAATCCACTACAACAGACATTGGTAAGCTGGAATAGCAGTGAATCACTTTTGTAATTTCTTCTACCATTTCATTTCCTCCTTTAGTTTGCAAATGCTTTAAAGTCATACTTCAAAGGATGGTCTGCTCCAGTGGTAAAGGCACAATTCCCTCTGTCGGTATTCTCTATTTTAGCCTCTGGCCTTATGTCAAACTCAAATATATCCATTGGAAGCCCAATGGTTGTACACGCATTTGGGGCATCAACAATGCTTGCAACATGTCCTTCGATTGGAGCAGTGGATAACAAAATATATATCTGATAATCATTATATCCAAATCTCCTCAAATACTCAATCACTCTAATACAAGCTTGCCTATAAGCTGTTGTAGCGCAGAGATAATGTTGTAACCCAGTTTCATCGACTGAAAACCCTTCAAAAGTTAGGTACCTAGATGGGCCATATTGATTTTGTACATCGCCTGGAATGAAAATTGGAGATTTTAACGATAACGATTCCATTCCGTTTTTGATCACACTGACTTTTAAGGAGATCACTCCAGCCATTTCAATAGCCCCACAGAACGAAATTTCTCCATCACCTTGGGAAAAGTGTAAATCTCCTACAGAAAGCTTTGCACCTGGAACATATACTGGGAAGTAACATTTGGAGCCGCGTGAAAGGTTCTTAATATCGCAATTTCCTCCATGTTCAGGTCTACCAGGAATGGTTCTTGCACCTTGACTAGCAATTCTTTTGAACACATCACCCTCAGCAGTACCACCATGAGCGTTAAGCTCTAATGGTAAATTCGCTACAGCAGTTGCATGAGCATGTTGTACATCTTCAATCAATTTTGATTCTCTCAGATTCCATTCTTCTAAGACAGATGCAGAGGGTGCTGTGCCTAGAATCCCAGGGTGTATCAAGCCACTGAACTTAACACCAGGCAAATGTCTTGACGTCGTGTGAATTCCTTCAAAATCAAAAATGGCTTTTGCAGCTTTGGGATAAAACCGATCAAGGAACCCACCACCATTGGAAATATCAAAAACTCCACAATAACCCCATGGTTGTCTTTCCAATGGTTGCACATCTTTGATCTCAACAACAAGACAATCGCCTGGTTCAGCACCCTCAATATCAAATGGTCCAGAAAGGTAGTGAATACGACTTAAATCGACATTCCTAACATCATCTGCAGAATCGTCATTTTTGATTTGATTACCAGTCCAATCTAAACATTCAATTTTGACAGTTTCTCCTGGTACGATTGTGGCTGTGGATGGAACTTCAGGATGCCATCTATTATGAAGTTGAGGTTGATCAGCCCCCGGTTTTGTTAAGTCGACTTTTGTAATATAGCGCATGATTGAGAATAATCGTAATTATGAAATCTACATAATCACTGGTGGTTATATACTGCCGCTAGATGTTACTGCTTTAATTTCAGATAAGGCATCACCAGGGCCCTTGGGCCGGGAAATCGTTATCAGCAATTAAACATACGGAACAAGTTCCAGGGGTGCGTGCACGAAGGGTAATATTTGATTGAGTGATAACGGTGGGTCAAATTCAGGAGGGAGAAGATGTGCACATTGATAGTGTCACTATTCACAGGCTCTACAACTGAGTGAGTCGACCCCACACTTAAATATACGAATTATTACGCAGCCCTTTCATTCAAAAAATATTTGCAACCATGCCTAGGAAGTCAAGAGTGAGGTACATATTTGTACACATATACTGGGCAAACTATGCAAAGTTTGCCTAGACTCAGATAAAACATTATTAACAACAAAATCGTATTGAGAAGATAGCATTCATGAATCTTCATAAGGTAATTTGGGAACTCCTACAGAATATTCGGTGCCACCATCTAATGTAACCTAAGCTTGATGGGAAAGTCTCAGTTAACCCAACAGCCTTGAAAGTAATTCAGCATATTAGAGTTTTTACCACCTCCCTGTTTGAAATAATAATCAGGAAATCCCTTTAAATGAAGTTGGATCTTTTTTCTTCTATAAAATCTCTCCGCCCTACCTCACAGTATGGTTCTACAACATACCAATCACATGTAAATCATCCGGTATAGTGTAATGGCTAGCACGGTTCGCTTTCACCGAGCAAATCCGGGTTCAATTCCCGGTACCGGAATTACTTTTTTTTGTATTTTCAGTACGTATATAGCGTACCCTGGATCGAGTCCTGTCTAAGTCGCTATTTTTTTGATTCTGTTTGCATGCGGGAGTTTAACCTTGTGAGATGGCAATTCTATGATGGAAATTGTATGATAAATCTTGGAAATTTTTTGAAAATCTAAACATCGTCTATGGCGTCTCTTAGCCCTCCATATGATTTATACTCCCCATCCCACCTCTCAGTGTTACCACCCCACGATTTATCATTTCGTACTGCCCCATCGCGGTTTGCACCGATTTGCACCCAAGAAAAAATCTCTCGATGAGATAAAATCTAACATCAACCATGGCACCAAGACAAACCAAAACCGCCAAAAGAGGTGTATCAATGAATAAGACACGTTCTGTTGAATCAGAAGTGTTCACGGACTCACATGCTAGGAATTTACTTGCAACACAACCAAAATTAACCCCAAAGACTGCCAGAAAGGTATCGAAAGCTGTGGTCAAAAAACAACAGCAAAAGATCAGACTTTACGGTGCCAAAAATGGAAAAGAGTACCGTGAAGATCAATTAAATATCCCAGCATTAAACAGAGCAATCATACCTGGTGTAAAGGCAAAGAAAGGTAAAAAAGGTAAGATTTTTGTAGATGATTCAGATACTTTAACAATGAGTAGATTGGTGCTGTCAATCAATGACAAATATGACGTTGTTCATGAAAGTAAATTAGAAAAAGGTAGAAGATTGGAAGAGTTGAGGGACTTGAAGAAACAAGAAATGGAAAGAAAGGAAAGAGAAAAGTTGGATAAGGTAGAGGGAAAGAAAACAGAAATAAGAAGTAAAGCTAACTTGGCCAGAGCTGTAAGAAGAAAGAATTCTAGATTCGATAAGACAAAGGTTGAAGGCGATGATAAGAAGAAGGTTTCGTTTGCTTAAGAGAGAGAGACTTGCGAAGCACATAATTCATGCTTCAAAATTTAGCTCAAGCAAGGAATAGCACACTAATAGTTGGCCAGTCCGGTTAGGTCCTATTGCTTGTAGTGAGGACTTGCTAGAAATCATGAGTGGGTGTGATGACCGTTGCACCTTGTACCAGTGTATAAGTTGTACCAGTGTATAAGCATAATGCAGCTTGTATCGGTGTATACGCATGCCCGGGGTGGATACTGGTTTGCACAGGCAGCATACGCAAAGTCTATTCTCCCATACATTTTTGAAATAGAATGTCTTAAAAGTATCAGGTTTCACAATTCCATCATATGATGCTTCCCACCTACCCATTGCATACGTTTTTAAACTTTAACCCGAGGTGTATATTATAATACAGTATTAATTACTATCTATTTGAAATCTTCTACTTTCTATGTACATGCAAGATTTAAGTGTAGAAAGAGATAAACAATCTGTGAACAATGCAACGGTGCTTCATCGAAACTCTACCAGTCTCATCTATATCTCGCCCAAATATTCTCAAGCATTTTCTTTATCTACGGGTCTTTCTCTTTGCAAACCACCAACCATACGCAACACCAACTATAGAACCCCCAATATGCGCAGCATAATCATATCTACCCCATTTCAATGCCAACCCCACCACATTATATGCCACACTACCCAAGAACATTACCCAGGCTCCACCTGGAACAGGAATAAAGAAGAAGGCCATTCCAGCCTTTGGAATCAAATAAGAAAATGCACCGAAGACTGCAAAAACAGCACCGGATGCACCTAAACTTGCAATTCCTGATAGAGAACTTCTTAAGACGACTGGGAGTGCGATTGAAATAAAAGATGCAACAACTGCAGAGTTTAAATACATTGCTGCAAAACTACTGACTCCAACAACACTACATAAAACAGTACCAAAGGATTGTAAAACAAACATGTTCACAAACAAGTGTCCCAAGCTTTGATGGGAGAAAGCTGCACCAAGTAATGACCACTGCGATAACAAATTCTCCTTATAAATCATCGCATATCGATTCATGTATCTACTTACTTGTGGAACTCTCCACAACAAAAACACACCCACATTCAATGCTATTATTGAATATACAAAGTACAGGGGTCTTCTCTTGAAGTAGCTGAGTGGTGTATAATCGAAAAGGTATGGAGATATCAAAGTTGTACCAGCACAGAAAGCAGCTGTGAAGGCTGCTGGCTTCTTTAGTTTATCCCAGGGAGTACGGTTGTAGTGTTTGTTGTAGTTTTGCCATGTTGTGCTACGGGATGCATTACGAATGCTATTTCTGGATGCATTCTTAAAACCTTCAAGACCATTTTGTAGAGACTTGAACCTTAACTGCTTAAAATTGACAATGGAATATCTGGAAACAAGCTCGGATTTTAGTATCTCAATTGGTTTGGATCGGTTGATCGTGAAGAAGGAAGATCCAACTCTCTTATGTATAAGTGGACTGAACATGATTGGTTATTGCCACTGGCAGTTTTTTAGCAGTTAGATTTTTTGAGATCTTGAGACTTTTAAAGTATGAACTTTGAGTAGTGAGGGATTCCCAGTTACCTCTTAGGCTAGGTATATGCTTAGCTATTTTATTGATTTTAGGCTCACTTGTTCCTCTTAAGTATCTATTGTAGGTTCAATTCTACTTTATACAAATTATAATTCATTCTATTATAAATTACTATACATTTAACCTATTAATAAAGACTGCATGGTCCACTCAAATCAGAATCCCTCGAAATCATCCTTGCCCTCTTCCAATTCAATCTTACCCTTACCAGCCAATCTGGCAGCAGCCAATTGTTGAGTGGCTACATTCTTCGCAACCTTCTTTGTCATCTTTGCTATTTCTTCTTCTGCATCTTCTGCATCTTGTTCGGCGTATTGCATCACAAGTCTTCTACCAAGTAAATGCACACCTTCCAACAGATTCATAGCACTTTCTGCTTCCTTCATCAAGTTGAACTCTACGAAAGCAAAACCTCTGGCAGATTTGTCGAACTTCTTCGGCACCCTTGCAGATTTCAATTGACCAAATGAACCAAACAATTCCAAAATATCTTTTCTGGTAGCTTCGAATGGTAAATTCTTGATGATGATTTTGTTTGATTTACTTGATTTATTGACCTTGCTAGCAGTTGAAGTACCTGTTCTATGAGATAATTTCAATTGCAATTTATGGCCATCCAATACATGACCATTTAAAGTATTTATAGCAAGGTTTGCTTGATCTTTAGTTTTGAATTCCACGAAACCAAAACCCATACTTAATGTCGAGCCAGATTTCTTTGGGTCTGGTTTAGTCTTTACGTTCGCAATTGCAAACCCAGTAAAGGTTTTGAAAAGATCTGTTAATTGAACGGATGTAGTTGTGAAGTTCAAATTCTTTACGAAAATAGAAACTGTTGGTCCATCATGTTGTTCTTCTTCATCTGATTCAATAACATCATTCACAGAAGCCTTTACTTCAATTGGAGCTTCCACCTTTTCTTCGATTTGAGCAGAATCTTCTTCATGTTGAGTAGGTTCTCTGGTGAATAAATCAACAGGGCCCTTTTCTAAGTATAAGATCCCTTGTTTGAATCTTCTGTATGCTAACTTTGCAAAAGCTGTTCTTGCACTTGGTACGTCCCTGAACTCTACAATTGCTATTGTTCCTGCTGGTGGCATCAACATTCTTTTTAATTGGCCATGTGCTGAGAAAAGTTCCCCAATTTCTTCAATGGTGGTTCCGAATGGGAAATTCTTCACCAAAATAACTTTGTCGTCCCTTTCTCTCTTCTCAAAACTTAAAAGATCTACACCCTTTTGTTCGAAATATTTGCGTACATCTCCAATGACATGTGCTTCTGCCAAGGCTTGCTTTACAGCAGAGTTTGAGTTTTCGGCATCAATCAATTGTGATTTAGCAATTCCCATTTTCGCTGCCACGGATTCCAAAACAGCATCGGTACTCATATAAAGAGAATTCCAACTGAATTGAGCTTTTGTTGCATGGTCCTTTCTCTTCAACTCACGCTGTTTCTTTAACGGCAAGTTCTTCAAATCAAATTCGTCCATTCTATGTGATTTCTTAACTTGACCAGGTAAAATATGAAGCAAACGACCTTGGAAAATCTCCTTGTCTAAGGCAGTGTAAGCATTAACTGCATTTTCACTATCTTTAAATTGGATATACACAAACCCCTTGGATTTACCGGTACGAGTATCAATTGCAATATGAACTTCTTCTAAAGCTCCATAAGGTTCAAATAACTCTTTAAATTCTTGTTCAGTAGAGTCGTATAAGATATTCCTTATGAAAAGTCTTCCTGTGTTTTTGATTTGTTCAACGATGGAAAGTGACTCATCTATAACTACAGGCACTTCTCTTCTGAATCTTTGCGGTGGGAATTCTGTTGAGACTTTCTCAACAGGAATTATTGGAGCTTCTACTTTTTCTTCGTTACCTTCTTCGTTTTCTTTCATACGAATTCTTCTTGATTTAAGCCAGTCAAGATCGGTGACATTTTCATCTGCTGCGTAGTTCTCGCTGGTTTCGGTGGCGTCTTCCTTTACAGGCAATTGATCAAGAGTCATCATTATTTCGTCTTTCTCTTCTTCATCTTCTTCGTCATTCTTCTTCCCGAAATCTTCATACTCGTCATCACTAGCATTTTCCTCAGCTTGTGCAACGTCTAAATTCGATAGATTTGTGCGTACTCCGTTATCTTTTTCATTTAATGCTTTTTCTAAGTCTTCAGCAGATGGTCCTCCCTTACCATCAGCAATAGTGTCATTTGCCCAAGACTTGACTTGATGAGATGGTTTCATGACTTCCATAAATTCTCGTAATTTAGGATCGTTTTCCATGGCTTCTTCTACGGAAGACTTATATTTGGTTCTTTTGGAATGTATAGCTTGTTGCTGTAATAAGTTTTCTTCTTCATTACGAAACCTATCTTCATCTTGTCTTCTCTTTTCTCTATACGAGATTGGAACTGTAGGATCTGAGAAAGTCTTTGCTAATTGAACATCTATTTTAGCTGTGTCAATGTAAGACTTATCATAAAAAGCAGCCGCCTTTTCGGCATCGCTAAATGCTTTGAAACCAATAAATGCAAACCGTCTGGACTCTCCGTTACGTTTTTTCATTAATTTGACATCAGTTACATTACCCCCATGTTTGGCAAAGTGCACTCTCAACTTCTCTTCTGTGAAGTACTCAGGAAGTCCTCTAACAATCAAACGTGACATGGTTCTGGTTATAAATTTTATCTCATCTGATTTTCTCTCTAAAGAAAAAAGAAAAGGTGTCACAAAACGGATTTTGCAGTCGAACCCCCACCCCCAGATAATTTGGAGGCCACCCCATGCCGCCATTAAGTTAATATCGATACTATTGCCATGGAGCTCATCAAACATATTGGAATTGTTAGGGAAAACAATCTAGAATTGAAAACCTGGGTAAGCGGGATGTTGACATTGGTTTTCCTATTACAATTGATTATTCTTTACCATTTGATATCTATTTATTGTTGGTTTTTATCATTTCTATTCCCACAAACATCGTCTTATTTACAAAGGACAACTGCATCTCAATTCTGGGATGTTTGTGAGTATTTTATGGTGAGTAACCAACCTCGTTTATTCCCACTGAAATATCCATACTAACCACAGCGTCTAAATAATGTCACCTACAACATCACCGGAGATACATTAAACCATGAATCTGCAGTGATCTTATCGAATCACCGCTCGTTGGTAGATTACATTGTTATGTCTCATCTAGCTAAAGTCTCCAACACGTCCCTGGATTCGTTAACGTTACCCAGAATTAACTTCTTCACTTGGTACTTGCTTTGGCAGGTTCCAAGTTTGAGAATCTTATTTAATTTAGCAAAGTGTGATGAAAATTGGGAATTAGATCCTTCATTAACAAGAAGAGTGTTCAATAAACTGTTACAAAGTAAATTTCCTGAATGGATAATTATATTCCCAGAAGTTAATATATGGTCTAGAGAAAATTCAGATCTACACAGCGAACAATCGATTAATTATTATTTACCTGTGTTTGATAATTTATTATATCCAAGGTTTCTGGGAGTATATAATGTTGTCACAGCCTTGAATTCGAAAGATAATAACAAATTCACACGATTTTACGATATTTCAATAAGATATTCAGGTATTGAGTCTCCAAACTTGATGCAAATATTCATCTCAAATAAACCAATTCAGATACATGTGCATATAAAAGCAAAACTCTTATCAAGAATCCCAACCAAGAGAGTTAAACTTGAAAAATATCTAGAAGGTATCTGGATAAAAAAGGATAAACTATTCACCAAACTTGAAAAACAAGAGAGCGAAATGCTTTCACCTCAAGTTTCTATTTTATCGAATCGTTGGATTCTGAATAGCTCTATTTTCAAGGTCTCCTTGTTTGATTCTGCAGAAATTGGATCGATACATGATGCTGCTGATCAAGCTTCGATTGAATCGGTGGATAGTTTGAGTTCATTATATTCGTAGTATTCTCGATATACATCTTTAACTTCCCTTTTTTGATGGTGTAACATTTATTGTGGTAGCATTGGTACCATTTAGTGTTGATGGCTCAGTAGTTATAGATCTATTGTAAAGATGTAACAATAAATGCCGCCAAAATTACTCCAAAAAGTCCCTGATTACAACCTTATTATTGGAACACCTTGAATCCTACTACTCTGCTGTTCATCCCTATGAACCCTATAAAAGTGGTCGGTGAACTTTCCTCCATTAATGTGAGTCAAGAAATTCTCGTCATGTGTAATCACAATGAGTTGGAAATTAACCTGCAGCCTTCTCACACTGATAATCTCATTCAATGCCTCCGCAAGTGATTCCGAATTTTCTTGATCCAAGTTCGTTGTAGGTTCGTCCAATGCAATCATACCACAATTGACACCAAAACATTCTGCCAATGCCAATCTAATCAAAATACTAGTCAACACCTTTTGACCAGCAGAACATCTCCCTCTCATATCAAGTTCATTACCACTTTTGTACATCACAACTCTATAATTGTACGACCTATTACCCTTTGCTTGAACATTGACGTCACTTTTGATTGCAATTGTTTCAATATCTGTACCCTTGTAAGTCAGGGACCATAGAGTACGTAAAATTCTATTGATATCAGTCATTTTTATACTATGATATTTCATAATTGCATTATCCAACGCTTTCGAATAAGTTTCGATATCGTTTGAAATCAACATATTTGTTTGTAATTTGACCCATTCTTTATGATACAACTCATTCACACTTTCATATTCAGTAGATAACTGACTCTGTAAGCGTTTGATCTGATCGCTCATTTGTTTCAATTCACCTGTTTTACCATCGTGTTGAGAT
Organism: Kodamaea derodonti; assembly: GCA_030570035.1. Taxonomy (NCBI): domain Eukaryota; kingdom Fungi; phylum Ascomycota; class Pichiomycetes; order Serinales; family Debaryomycetaceae; genus Kodamaea; species Kodamaea derodonti. Next base: position 163,215 of record JAJLUU010000008.1, read on the forward strand.
CTTAGAGTTGAGATTTCATTACGCAAGATCTTCGAAAGTTCTTGATACTCATCTCTTTTGACACGAGCATTTTCGATATCGATTTCCTGGATTCTATCTGAAATTTCATCCATTTCTATGAGGAGTCTTCGGTAGTCTAAGTTGGATAAAATGTTATGTTCCTCTTTTGAGGCTTCACTTATTGATTTTTCAACAGCTTTAACTTCAATTTGATTCGATTCGAGTTGAGTTTTAAGTTCCGTTATTTCGTTTGATTTGGTTTCCAAATTCAGGTTGTTTTCTTCTAATTTGAGCTTTCCTTCCAACTCAAAATTGCTGGTGGACAGGTGTAAAGAAATGTAACTATCTAAAGCCTTTTGATACAGAGATAATGACGACTCATTTTCTTTGATAACCAAATCATCTTTTGATTTCAAATCAATCAATAAAGTGTGCTTCGAGGTTTTTTCGATGTTCAACTCCTCAATCAACTTCACTATTTCAACCTTCTTCAGAGTTAACTCTTCTAATACGTCTTCAACCTCCAAAATCTGCTGCTTGATATTTGTAATATCGCCCAAAGACTTTTCTAAATTGCTGATACTCAATTCAGTATCCTTGATTTTATTTTCCAACTCCGAAATCTTTCTATGAGCCCTATGTTTTGCGTCCACATCATTGCTGATTTCTTGACGTAAAGCCTTGATTTCATTGGTTTTTTGTTGTTGCAATTTTTGTAATTCATCTATTGGCAAAGCTACCACTCCAAAATCTCCCAACTCTTCCTGTAAGATTTGCGCATCTTTTGATAATTCCGAGATTTCCTGGTTTATCCTAGAAATATCATTCAAAGGTTGTTGTAACGATTTCAATTTGTCCAAGGACATCTTCTCCTTATTGATTTTATCATTTAGGGTTTCAGCCTCATTATTGAAGGTTTCTAATTCAAGATCCAAATCATCCAATAATTCATTAGTTTCCGAGATCTTCACCTTCAAGTCTCTGAAGAGCAAAATCTTCGGATTCAAGGACCTCATTTCTTGTAAATCCTTAGTTATAGAAGCAGCTTCATTTGCAATTTCTTTAACATGATCTTCTTTGACATTCTTCTTCAACTCTTCAATAAATAACGACAACGCACTTTCTTCAAATCCACGCTTACAGAGGAAACATTTGTGCAGCTCTGATGCAATTTTGATAGCTGTCAAATTGAATTGCTTGGTAACTTCGGATGTGTTAACATCTTCCGTTACGTTTCTATGACTTGTTTCTAAATCTTCCAATATAGATTCATACGAATTGATTTCATCCTTCTCTAATACCCTCAATATCTCTAGTTGAGTCGAGTTCAATTCAGATTCGTATTCCAGTTTTTTCTTCGTATTTGACTTCATAAGTGCCTCTGTTGATTCTATATCTGTCAATGCCTTGATATGTCTTCTCTCTAGATTTTTGGACTCGAAAAGCAAAGTGTCCAACTTTTCTTTCAAAGCAGTCCCAGACAGTTCATCGAATGGCCCTCCAAATTCAGCTTCGTATTTGTCTTGAATAGTTGACGATATGTTCTTCAAGGTCAGTTTCTTCGCGTTGATTTCCTCAGTCTTCATTGAGATCCTGGTTGTCAAATCAGCTTGTTTATTACTTAGAATAACCTTGTTTGATAAATCCTCAGAATCGTATTCCAATTTGAGCAATTTCGAATTCGAATCCGTGATTTTGACTTCCAAGGCTTTGATCTCCTTTAAATTTTTTAAATTGACAAGATCTTCCGATAAGGTTGTCAAAAGAGTTTTTTCATTTCTAAGTTTAACTTCATTATCATCGACGGAATTCAATTTCTTTTGGAACGTATCCACTTTCTCATTATTACTTTTTATACTGGTGTTCAAATTGATCAAGTTTTGAGATTCTTTGGTGATGATATCCAAGGTCTTCTGATAATCCTTTGATCTTTCATTATGTTCTTCTGCTTTCAATTCCTTCAAAAGCTTGAGATCTTTATTCACCCTGTTAAATCTTTGTTGGAGAGCATTTTTGAAGTGAAGGAAATCGTAATTCCCAATAGCATATTCAAAGTTATTTGAGTCAATGATATCTTTCATCTTCTTGAGATTTGCTCTATATTCTATCTCTGCAGCTTTTAATGAACCATCCAATCTGATATATTCATTGTAATCACTTGTTGCAGTCTTGACTTGTTCATTCAACTCTGCAGTCTTTGTCGAAAGCTCTTCCAAGCTTGCCTCCTTTTCTGAGGTGATTTTAGCAAAATTCTGCTGCCTATAAATCAACTCTTCGTCTGTGAAATCCAAAATATCAATACTCTTTTTCAACCTTTCAATCTGTTCCGTCTTAACTCCTCCTTCATAATTTAATCTATCAAATTCATTTAAGGTTGTTTGGAAGTCCTGATTCAAACTAAACAACTCGTCTGCCTCTTTTTCCTTCTTTTCAATTTCAAAGTTGATCAGAACAATCAGTTGGTTGAAGTTTTCCAGATCGTTGATAATCCCGTCCAATTCTAACCGAATATTCTTGGCTCTATCTTTATCGATTTTCAAGTGTGAAACAGCACCTTCAATTAGTTTAATATCTACTGACATGTCCTTCTTAATAACCTTCAAGTTTTCGAGAACCTTGGTGAATTTGGACGCTTCAAAAATATCATCAAATCTCTTTTTTAACAACAGCGGTTCGCTCAATGGCCATAAACTATCGTCTTGGTGACAAAATATAACATTATCCAAAATGGCTCTTGATGCTCCAAGATAGATTGGAATTTGAGTATCTAGTTCTGCATTCTTCGACGAGATGCTTGTTTTTTGGCCTCCTTTGTCAATTACAGCCAATTGACCCTCTAAAGTTTTGAACGTATTGGTAGTTGATGTACTACCTCTAACTTTCTTCTTAGATAGCTGGACAGTTCTAGTTGCAATCATAGATTGACCATTGGCGTTTCTAAAAGCAAGTTTTACTTGTCCTGTGACATTAGTTCGGCCTGTAAGACTTGGATCATTCACAAATGCTCCACCTTTGGAGTTTGGAGGTAGGTCTCCAGTGGTCGCATATTTAAGGCATTCAATAATCGTGGTTTTACCACACCCATTTTGACCACATATTAAAGTGATTGGTGTTCCAAATTGAATTGTCTCTTCCTGTTCTGGTTCAAAGGATCGAATTCCTTTGATAGCTAGTTTGTAAAGTAAAGACATATCTTTATTAGTTTCGCGTGTGGAGTGAAAAATAGCTTTTGGAGACGAGTCGGACCCCACAGAAATTTCCAAGTGCCACAAGAATATGGCTGAGAGAGAAAGTGAACGCCATAAGAAAAATCTCAGTCCGATGTGGATGCTCCAGGTTTATAGTTTCTCGTTGGGAATACATCAATATTTCATATCTCAATATTGTGGGTGGAGCCCAGTTATATTTATCAACCGTAGACAACACGTTACTACGCTTTAGAACCTTCTCCGCATTGCCAAGCATGCTCTGCTTCAAGCTATTTTTTGTTACTCGAATCCATATTTTGCAGCCAAAATAATGCACACCTGATTTGTAATATACGGTCCAAGTGACCTCGAACTGCACGTACATGAATGCATTAATGTTTAGACGCTACCTGAAATTGACAGAAGTACGCAGCTAATTGTTTGTAAATCTCAAAAAGAGATATGTTGTACCATTTAGTATATATAAGAACTAACGAATCCTTCTGTACCGTTCCTAAGAGCAAATAAGAGCACTGAATATTGTTACACTTAACACTTCAAGAGTCTCTATACGTATCATTTCAACAGTACCTATCTTCCAACTCTCTAATTCCATAAGGAAAATTTATCAAAATATTTCAGAAATCTGTCAAAATTATAGAAAAATTATGAAACTAATATTGTCAACCTTGAGTAAATCCTTACAAATAGTCACTAAATTTGTTAATAACACAACTTTTGATTCATAACCGGAGTTGCATTGTATTTTGAATACATTTAATTGCAAAAATTCAACAAGTCTTGATTCCTCAAGGGCCGGACACCTACTAGAAAACTGACAAGGTATTATGTATAAGAAATAACGCTGTGGCGCAGCGGAAGCGTGCGAGGCTCATAACCTTGATGTCCCTGGATCGAAACCAGGCAGCGTTAATTTTGATATTTTTTTTGCATGCGGTCCTCTACAAGAGAACAAAGAACGGTTCACGAATAGTTCGGTTGACAATACGAAGTTACTTTATAACGTTGGTCAACACCATTTGACGTGGTGCAACTAGATGTCACTTGTCACTTAACGAATTTAAACTTTTTTCCCTTTGAGTTTCAAGGCATGTGCAGTTGACTTGTGGGGTATGTCTTCACATGCTGATACGTATTGCATTATATCGTAATTATGATTCACTTCACATGGGATTCAATGTAGGGGTTTAGTGATTAAAGCCCAGTTCACATGCTCAATTCGGACTTCTGATACGATCGAACGATTTATACAATCTAACGGATAATCTTCGTTTAATTGGGGGGTAATTACACCTAATCCAAATATCGGAAAATGCGTTCCTAATTGCATGTCACAGCGGGGCTAGGTGATTATTTGAAGATTACAGTTAGCTCCCGAACTACAGAGGGAGAAGACTCTTAGTTATCGATCTATGTTGTATTAAATTATTATATAGAAGAGAGACTAATTTTTGCCATGTCAAGAGCTATGTGGTCACAGCATTGATGATATTACTAGGAATTTCAAGCAGAAAATGTTCACTTGATTGAGAGCACCAAAAGTTTCATTTCCTCGAGAATACTCGAGAAAGCACCAGCGAGCACACACTTTACCATGGCCAAAGCTAACTCGTCGCATATATTGACCATATTCACGAACTGTAGTTGTAAGGCAGGGATTTAACCCAACGAGGTTGTCATTGGCTACGCTCGCATTTAAACATGAACCTTATCTAACTCATCGGCCAACTCATCAACATCATTCTCCTTAGTCAACTTCTCGGCCAACTCATCCAAGTTCAAATCATGTTCCAAGACATCTACATGTTCTTCCTCATCCTCTTCGTCACTGTCAAGTTCTTCCAATTCATCTAACTCGTCCAACTCCCCAGTTCCTCTCTCTTCGAAAATTTCTGATATTTTGGTGATGAATTCAGAATCTTCTTCAAATCTATTTCCATTCAATTCAAGCAATTCCAAGTTTGGTAACTTCTTTTGGACTGCATCAACCAAAGATTCCAATGCGTCAGGCTCCAACTCATTGTATTGTAATTTCAAGATTTTCAAGGTTGGTCTTTCTTTACCTCCAGCCAAAGCCAGTGCTACAGCCAATGAACCTTTATTTCTCAAAAGAGCATCATTAAGGTTGATTTCAGTCAACTCGGGCCATCCTGTTACTAAAGTTTCAGCCAATTGTAACGCACCTGTTGTTGTTAAAGTATTATCTTGAACATCGAATACCTTCAACTTTTTGTTGTTACGTAACAGGGAAATCAACTTGGCAATTCCAGCAGGTCTAATACCATTTTGATATAATCTGAGTTCTTCCAAATCTTCATGAGATCTTAAACCCAAGGATAAATGATTAATAGAACCATTTTCAAGTCTATTTCTACCACAAATAAAAGTCTTTAAAGAAACCTCTTTAGCGGCTTTCTTTGCTTGAGATAATTTGAATAATGAAGTTCCAATTCTTGCACCTGCAAATGGACCCATTCCGTTATTTGATAAAATCAAATGTTGAATCGAAATAGCTTTGGACAAGTAAACTTCAATAGGTTCTATAGTCTGTAAACCGAAGGCATTATCACTTAAATTAACGGTATGTAAATTTGGTAATTGTAATAAAGCTGGTAAAAGGAATTCCAAAGATTGTGGAATTTCTGTTTTAAGACGTCCAGTATAAATATCTGAGAAGTTGATTTGAGTTATGGTCGATTTGTGGAATAAGATAGCGTGGCTCAAGGCTTCCGATGCATCAATTCCAATCGTATTTCCTGAGAAATCTAATACAGATAAGTCCTTCACTGCTTTGATTTCTTCAACATACTTCTTGATATCTTCAGCAGTGTTGAATTTGATTTGTTTACCTGCGATGGAGTATGACATGTTGATTGACTTTTTTTGATTTGATTCGCGGTTAGAAAGATCAAAGTGGTGAGTCGTGAGAGAGCGTAGACGTGAGTGAATAACAAGGATTCCTGTGGATGGTAAACAGGGAGACTAAGATATTAAGCACATATATTGGTGTGTATTTCGACTTTTGGGTGAGCATGCTCTGTGGTTACGGAGTCCTAGAAGAATAATGGGGAAGACTGGGACTGAAAATGTTGACGAAGTCGAATGAATGTAGTATTATCTCTTTATGTATACTAGGGAGTACTAGCGATACGAATTCAACAGATGCAGTAACTTGTACGTTGAGTGCTTGGAAGTTGTTTTCTTGTTATTTGTATTGTTCACTTACGAACTTTTTGCAACATATAAACACGAAAAGAATTAAGTGAATGATCGGATTTCTTTCTTTACTTGTTCATCCGGTAAGTGCTTGTTAACATGAGACCGTCAGGGATTTGGTGATAATAAAGCATAAATCCGTAGAAAGCTAAGGAGTTCTCGGTAAGAATCACTCTGGCTAGGACGAAACGCAATTCCAGAAATACCACTTATTTCTCCATTCTATCTCAACTTCAATGATCAGTCCAAATCGAAAGTGATGGTTTAGTTTGATGGTCTAGATAGAAAGATTAAACCAACTACATTCTTCGATAAATCCCCATCAATTTCAATGTGTTATCAAAAAAATCTCAAAATATGGCTGCAATGTGAAGTGCTACTTTTTCGATTCCACGAAATAGATAACCTCTACCGATTACTCATCAAAGTCATATCATCGAACAAAAAGGGACTGCCGGGATGTCGCCTAACATATCTGCTTTACACTTTATGCCAGTCACCTCGGTGATCGGTTGTTCATTTCAACCCCACCAACTACCCCATCTACCCCTACAAATGAACCCTACGAAAGAGATCAAGCGGTATACATGAATGATTATACGGATTACTTACGGAATAATCGGCAAATTTGCATTGCTGCAAATATTGACCGGGTCACAAATTGAATCCCCGTACCGTTTTGTAATTTGAAGAACACTACAATCAATCCACTTACACAAATAGAAACATTGAAATATTCTCCGTTTACCGATACCCTCACCTTATTCACACCTCATCACAAACTTACTTTAATCGTAAGTTTAATCTTCCTGCCGATGAGGAGAAGGTGAATCAGGCTATATCCAAAAATCCTCGGCAGAAACAAGATTTACTGCTCTAGGTCGTCACGTGACCGGCGAGAGTAAATTTTCCAACTTGAAAAACGAAGATTAACCATCAATACCAATGTTTGCTCCTCATCAAGCTGCTGCTCCAGCAAAGAAATTAAGTAAATTCGAAGAATTCAAGCAATCTCCTGTATATACAGTTGGATTGAACGCTGGATTATTTGTCGCCGGTGTTGCATTCATCCTGTCAAGTTTGATGGAAATGTTAGTACCTCAACTTTAAATCACGTGAAGACATGTACTTTGTATATATGAAATAAACAGTTAACCACGATCACAACCTAATTAGGTTATTATGTAGGAGCCGACGTCAGGTAAGAGAGTTCATCGCTCGGATGAGACGAGAAGGAGGGGTTAAGCCTTTCTTTTTTTCCCTTAGACGTTAGTGCGGTTTTTCAGCGGGAAGTCAGTTATAGTACCCCACAAATTGGAATTAAATTGTATCCGACCGTATGATAGAGCTTAATGACTGATAGTTAAAGTGGTGTGATACTCTCGGTGATACAGGTTGATACGATTATAGTAAAGAGCGATGTAGATTACATATGGGCTGTTTTATGGAGGTTCCTATGAAATTCCCCCAGATTTCCTCGTTTTCCCCGGCAACCTCGGTTCACATGTCAAAAAAAAGAGTATTACGTATAGTACGCACATGCAACTCAATATATAAAGAGATAATTCCCCATATTTTCGCAGAGGTATAAACAATCAAAGATGGTCCTTACTACCAACACTGTTAACTCAGGTACACCACCTAACCCTCAAACTTCTTTACAAAAGGAAAGACTGAACCCAGCATGGGATCCAGTTAAGATGCATTATTTCTTAGAAGGTTCTAAGGAACGTTCCGAAACCTACAAGAACATGACGCAACAAATGGAAAGAGATTCTGTCTTGACTGCATCTCCTGAATTCTATGATTTATCTAAAAGTCAACAACGTGAACAAGCTGCTAAAAGAATTGGACGTTTAGCTCAATATATGGAAGTTGATTCTATTTCTGATTTCAACAGAAGATTGTCCATTGTCAGTGTTTTCGACCCAGCTTTAATGACTAGAGTTGGTGTTAATCTTGGTTTGTTCTTATCTTGTGTTAGAGGTAATGGTACCAGTGAACAATTGACTTACTGGGCTTTAAACAAGGAAACCGTTTACCTTAAGGGTATTTTCGGTTGTTTCGGTATGACTGAATTAGCCCATGGTTCTAACATTATGGGTTTGGAAACTACCGCTACCTTTGATCAAGAGAACGATGAATTCGTGATCAACACTCCACATATTGGTGCTACTAAATGGTGGATTGGTGGTGCAGCTCACTCTGCTACCCACTGTACCGTTTACGCTAGATTAATTGTCCATGGTGAAGATTACGGTGTCAAGACTTTTGTTGTTCCATTAAGAGATGCTAGACACGAATTAAACCCAGGTATCACTATCGGTGATATTGGTGCCAAGATGGGTAGAGATGGTATTGATAATGGTTGGATTCAATTCTCCAATGTCCGTATTCCAAGATTCTTCATGTTACAAAAATGGTGTAAAGTTTCTGCTGAAGGTGATGTTATCTTACCTCCATTAGAACAATTATCATATTCCGCCTTATTGGGTGGTAGAGTCACTATGATTATGGATTCTTATAGAATGGCTGCTAGAATGTCCACCATTGCTTTAAGATATGCAATTGGTAGAAGACAATTTAAATCAGATGGTGCCGAGGACGAAGATTTGGAAAACCAATTGATTGATTACCCATTACACCAAAAGAGATTATTCCCTTACTTAGCCATGGCTTACGTTGTATCTGCTGGTGCTTTAAAGATTGAACGTACCATTGAAGAAACCTTGAACATCTTGGATGAAGCCGTTGAAGCTGATGATATGGATGGTCTTATGCAAGGTATTGATTTAATGAAATCCTTGTTCATTGATTCTGGTTCCATGAAGTCTTCTTGTACTTGGATGGCTTCTGAAGCTATCGATGAATGTAGACAAGCTTGTGGTGGTCACGGTTACTCTGCCTACAATGGATTTGGTAAAGCTTACAACGATTGGGCTGTACAATGTACCTGGGAAGGTGATAACAATGTTTTAGGTTTATCTATTGGTAAACCATTAGTCAAGCATGTTATCAACGTTATTGAAAATGACAAGGTTGTTAAGGGTTCATCTTACTACTACACTGACACCAAGAAATACGTTGGTCCAGGTAAGGGTGACGTGCCAATTATCACTGAGGTTAACGAAGTTAGAGACTTAAAGAAATTCCTCCGTGCTTTGGAAGTTGCCTTGATTAGATTGACTCATCAAGTTGCTCTCACTGTTCAAGCACAAGACAACAACTTCGATTACGTTGGTGGAGATATGGTAGTTATTTCTAAGTTGAAGAGTTACCACTACTTATTGGATGAATACATTATCCAAATTGAAAAGGGTGACAAAGATTTATACCCACATTTACTCAGATTGGGTCAATTATTCGCCGCAACCATCGTGTTAGATAGATTCTCCGGTGTCTTCTTAACTTACCACGTTGTCACAACTGAGGTAATTGCCAAGTTGAACTCTGAACTCATTCCACAATTGAATGGAGAAATCAGACCACATGTTGCCACTTACACTGATTCTTTCCAACAATCAGATATGATCATTAACTCTGCTATTGGTAAGTACGATGGTAACATTTACGAAAACTACTTCGATATTGTTAAGGCCAGAAACCCACCTTACAACTCCAAGGCTCCTTACTCTGAAGCTTACGAAGCTGTCTTGAATAGACAATCTTTGGATGAGCGTGACAGATTTGAAAAGACTGGTGAAGCCGCATATAGTTTATCTAAGTAGGTGGAATGATTTATGACACTTGATGTGTATTAGAGGATATATTTATGGAAATATTTATGAAACTGACGTAGATAGTGAGCGATAGCGAGCTAGTGTAGGATACTATAAAAATAAAGCATTTGAGAATGTCAATAGTTTTTATACCAGTATATGCAATATGGGTTGCCTGCAAAATATGCTTAAACTTCAAATACTATTAACAAGACAATATTTGATTCTTATCTACTGCAACAAACTCCTCGTTGGCGATAGCTTTTCCAGCTGTCATTTGAGTTCTCCAAAAAATCTTTTCAGATATTTTTGCTTTTGGTTGGGGTATCTTCATGAATAATGAATCAGAAGCAGAACTGAATAGTAAAGTTTATCATCAGGAAAGATTTAAGTACTCCGTACTGGGAATCGAACCCAGGCCATTCGTAAATGAAACAATGCGAACTGTGCTAACCATTACACTATACCGGAAATATTCTTGGGATTTTGGGGGCCTCAGCCATGTAGTGCGAAAAAAACGAGCCTCTAAGTAACCGTGGCTATGTGGATCATAAGAAAGGGGATATGTGGGAATGAGGGCTTATAGATAACAAGATAGGGGAAACATAGAGCGAGGCTCATGGATCTGATAGGAGTTAGGTGGGGATAAATAGCTCAACACTACTACAAATACAACACGTATGTGTTATACGAATTTCATGCGTACTTACACAAATATTTATTTGATTTTTCATTCATACATACATAAATATCAATGATATGATTACCTCGAGTTTGGGATGTGACTCTCAAATACTCAAGCAGTTCAAAGTCTTCAATATTCTTCCTACTTCTTCGAGGAAAGTCCAGCTCCTAAAATCGCTGCAGCTTTCTCGTTATATTCTCCTCTCTGCCTGTCATCCAAACTAGCTCTATTCAAACCAGCTTCGAACTCGGCACTATAAGGTGCTTTACCATCTCCAACAGGATTGATCCTTTGGATAGCGCCCAAGTAATTCTTGTAAATATCACCATCGTATTTTCCAATCAAGGAATTCAATACATTATCTGGTTGTTGGAAAGAATCGGTCAAACCAATAGCATAAGGTCTAAGGGCGGTCAATTTTTCAGTGATGAATTTGTAGTTAATGATCTTTGCTAAATTATCACCAATGAGACCAAATCTTAAGAACTCAGCAACATTGTTATTTAAGATATAATAACCGTAGTACAATTCCAAGATATTGGTCAAGTGAGGACGGATCTTTGAATCTTGAGGAACAGCAGCAAGATTATCAATAAAAGCTTCTAACAAATAATGATGAGCTCTAAGTTTTGATAAATGAACTCTTTGAGTAGAAACTAAGTCCCAGTCATTCTTGTTCTCTTTCAAGATTTCTAAAACATTCTGGGAGTACTTAATAATCAAAGCTTCTAAAGCCTTTTTGACCTTAAGAGAATCTGTCAAATCAGCTTCATTCTTTAAGAATTGATCATTACTTAAAGTTTTAACATCATTAAGGAATTCCATTGTGGATGATGAATCCATTAATTTGTTCTTCTTTAAGATAGTTTCCACGTTCTTTAGGATAGTCTTACCAGCAGACATTGCCAAAACATTATTGTCACCTTCCCAAGTAAGTTGAACATGCCAATCGTTGTAAGCTTTTCCAAATCCATTGTAAGATGAATAACCATGACCACCACAAGATTGTCTAGCTTCATCAATTAAATCTTTAGCTAACCAAGATAAAGAAGATTTCAAAGAACCAGAATCAACAAAGAGGGATTTGGTACCTAAAATAGCTTCATTGATTGCCTTATTATTTTTTGAATCTAAAGCTTTATCCAAATTCTCAAGAACTTGTTCGTGAGTTCTTTCCATACGATCACTTCCAAGAGCCATAGCATAAGTCAATGCTAAGTTAGGTAATAATCTTCTTTGATGTAAACCATAATCCAATAATTTGTTTTCCAATTCATCAGAAGGCTTTGTTTTAAATTGTCTTCTACCAACTGCATATCTTAAAGCAATAGTAGTGAATCTGGCACCAACTCTATAAGAATCAGTAGCCATGTTAACTCTACCTTCTAACAAGGAAATGTATGATAATTGTTCCAACGGTGGTAAAACAACTTGACCATCTCTTGAAACTTTACACCACTTTTGTAACATGAAGAATCTTGGAATACGAACGTCGGAAAATTGAATCCAACCATTATCAATACCATGTCTACCCATCTTGGCACCAATATCACCAACTGAAATACCAGGACATAAGTTGTGATTGGCATCTCTTAATGGAACTACAAAAGTCTTGACACCGTAATCTTTACCTTTTACAATCAATCTTGCATAAGCAACAGTGTGAGTAGCAGAATGGGCGGCACCTCCAATCCACCACTTAGTAGCACCAATATGAGGAGTATCAATAATAAATTCATCAGTATCTTCATCGAATGTAGCAGTTGTTTCGCAGCCTGCAACGTTAGATCCATGACCTAATTCAGTCATACCAAAACACCCATAGATTCCTTTCAATTGGGATGCTTGTCTTGTGTTACCCCAGAATTCATATTGTTCTTTGGTACCATTACCCCTGATACCATTAAGGAAAAGTCCGAAATTCACTGCAATTCTAACTCCCAATGAAGGATCAGTTACAGTGGCTAAGTTTACTCTTCTTTGGAATGTCTTTAAAGGTTCAATTTCACGATATTGAGCCATTCTTGCAATACGTTCGGCAACCAATTGACGATCTTGTTCCTTATCATTATCATAATGAGCAACGTTTGTTTGTAAGATTGGATCTCTTTCCATAGATTTGTATAATCTAAGGATCAAGGCAGCCTTTGCAGGATCAACTTCCAAAAATTGATACATTTCGGATACATCCCAATTTGTATGAGATCTTTCTTCACGAATTGCATCTGCTGGAGTAGGGCCTTGAATGTTGGAAGTAATACCCTCAGTAATTAAAGGTTCAGCAGTCCTATTAAAACCCAGTGTTTGCGCTTTGGAGAAGTCTCTCATTATTCCTATGTCAAATAAGTTTAAACTAAGGAGAGTTATTAAGGAGAAATTATGAACTTATATACAATGCCCTCAACCCCACTTTTCGGTAACTTGTGAAAAAAGTAGTACCGTAACGAAGTCGAAGAAAGCATAGTATCTGGGCGATAACATCTACTGAGTCCATGGGTTTACACCTCGGTCGTATATATCGAATGGTAATCCACCCCCTTGGTTTATTGGGAAGAATCAGCTGATGTTGTGAGTGTAGTTTCCTTGTCTCCAGTTTTGAATAACCGACGGATCCGAAAGCCGAGTAAGAAAGCTACGGTTCGAATCTTGTGGGTGGAAGATCAGTTCGCCAGAATAGGGAAGGAACTAAGATTGCAAATTGGAGTAGAAGAGGGGAGTACGAGCCGTTGGAGTTGGAAATGTAAAACTTGGAGACTTATGAGTGTCGAAGTATGAGTATACGAAGTAAGAGAAGCTTGTGTACCATGTACGAGAAGTATGAGAAGGGGGTGTAACGTAGATGTAGGAGTGGATTTGAAAGGGATGGGAGAGGGTATGAAATGGACCACGGTACACAATTCACGATCTCGTGAGGTGCATAAGTTGTCAAGTGTGGGGTTGTATAGACCTCAAAAAGAAGATCAAATATTCCAAGCCATCTTTCGAGCTCCCAATCAAATCGTATATACTTTTGAGTCAATTGGTGAACCACGTTCGAAGATTTTGAAATTTCATGCCAAGACGATATAATCGAGAAATGTTAATTCAGCTAGATATCCAACGGTGATGGTAAGTGGGCAATGTTGATTGCATCTAATTGATAACATCTCGACATTCATAATAAAAGCCACCCAATAATTTGAAGTACAAGCCGATCTTCATTAACATGTTTTGATCGACCTAACCAAAACATCATAGTTCATGATTCGAGATCTTGAAGAATTTAAGAATTTCGTCAATTGAAAACCCCATGATCACCAAGATTAAGCTGTATCCAAATATCTGATACAATAAGACTCCACTTATTTCCCACCTGATTTGCCTTCATTCAATAAACGATTGTGATTACTTCGCACGAAATTCAATGCTGGCCAGCTTAATTGACGAGCAGCAAGTATTGAAAATTGAATAAATAAACCTTTAAAGAGGTACATACATGAGATGAATATGCATACACCCACATTGATGAACATGTTCACATAATTTGTATACATTTCATATGACTTCACATCGATTGTAATTGTATGTCCGTGTCTCTGTTATTTCCCCTACAAGCTAACTCATTTTTCGGACAGCCAAGCATGACCTAACTAACAGGATTTTCGGCAATGACATGCTTAAGCAATCAATGAATTCCGAATATTCCATAACCATTGTACTAACCTATTCCATAAGTTTCTAATCCCGTAAATAGAACCTTATTCACTTACGTCCTCCCCCCACCAAAATAAATTTCCAATGACCAAAAAAAGATAACACCAATTTGTCCAAAAATATAAATACTCAACAAAGTTCCTTCTTTTAAAGAAACTTATTTAACTAACTAATTTATAAACATGGATTCCGAAAAGATCGTCGCAATTGTCTTAGCACTTTTCTTACCACCTGTTGCTGTCTTCATGAAAGAGGGTGCTGGTACTCAATTGATTATTAACATTGTATTGTGTTGTTTTGTTTGGTTCCCAGGTATGTTACATGCCTTATATATTGTATTAAAGAAATAGTTGATACAATTGATTAGGATAAGGATTAATAAGATTAATAAGAATAGCAAATTGATTATAATGTAGGTATCTCTACCAAGTTTTGTGTGGGGTGGCGTAGAATATAGGGAGCAAATTGCTATATTTTCAATCGGAGTATCGCCATATATCAATCAGAGTATCGCCATAATTTCAATTGGAGTGTTTTAGTCAATTCATCTAGTCTTAGAATGTTAATCATAGATGACTACTTGAACTACTCGTATTGAAAATAGGTATTGTTTTTACGTCATTTCGTTAATCTTCAAACTATTCCGAAATAAACAATCGTGCAAAATCCTCTAACCATACTCAAAACGAGTATGACATCTCCCTCACCTAAATCTTCATATCAACCTTTAGAGCCGACACTTACATGATCCGCTTGGTTGCCCCTCATAAATTTCTCGTAATTACCGGAACAAGGCGGATAGGTTATGATAATTTTTAACTATTAATCGAATGAGAATATTCGAACGAGCATAACTAACACAAAGCATTTACTACCCTTTCAATCAACTCCATCAAAGCTTACACAACAATCAATACTAATCAGCAAATGAAAAGTCTATCAATTTTCATAAAGTATCATTAACACGCCGTATGTATACGCTGTACGCAAAATTGAAAGTAAATTTCATCCTGGACAAATTTGATACCTGCAATTTTGTGACCTGTTTATCAATTTCTCTAGCGGATTTTTTGGTATGATCCAATGATTCAACAAGGTATTAAGCTTATAAAGCGATGACATATACTTAGTATTATGTATGTTTCTATAATCTCTCAACATTCCGGTCTAAACTATTCAAGAATTTAGTGAATTTAAGTGCATTTCATATGCATCCCAATAAAAAGCGCTTTTCTTTTCTCATTAATTAATCCTTATCTTTGACGTGAGTTATATTGGTTGATTATACAAATACGGTGGGGGATCTCAAATTTAATTTATTTAAGTGTTTCATATTTGGTGGTAAGTGATATCGAAAATACTCTAGGAAGTTATAATAAGATAGATAATTAAGGGTAATATTGTATTCAGGGTCACTACACAAACACATCAAGAAACAACATAAACATACTCAGGGTTTTCCAATATGACTTCAACAAAATCAAGTCTACCAGCATTTTCCTTTTCTAAAAAAGAGCTACATCCACAAATCCAAAAACCAAATACATCTCATTCAAATATTTCAGATGTACTATCAACCTTTACCTTAAACTCGAAGAAATCAACCAAAGAGTTGCCAAATGAAATCGGAAATGTTTTCAAGGATACTGATTATGATGAAAAAATCAGATTCCCAAGAATGAACAACGTTAATAATTATACTTATAATCCTGAAGTTAAACAAGGATTAGTAAGGAACACTTCGATAACATTTTTGAGGCAAGCCCAAGAGGATTCGAGTAATACAGATCAAAATGAAGATATAACTAATGATGATGAAGTTGCTTCGAAGAACGAAGAAGACATTACCCAAAATTATGCCCCTGCCACTTTCGATCTCACTCAACCTTTAAGGAGATTCTCATATCAACTTGATTCAATCGAGGAGATTACTTTCACATTAAAGAAATACTTCCAAGGAAGCCCTGTTAGTTTATCTCAAGTGAATGAAGAGAATTTGAAGTTATTGAAGGAGTATATTCTGAATAATTATATTTATGAAAGGAATTTGGAGAGTAATGGGAGTAGCTCAGAAAGCAATAAAGAAACCAACACAGACACTCCTTTAGCGAATAACATAGTAAGCATTCCGAAACCTAGCTCAGAGAATAATTCACAGCGTAATTCTGACAACGAGGGGGAAGATAATACAGTGGCATCAAAAAATGAAGACGACGATGCCACTCCAAACCAATCTCTCAATCTCAACTTCAAACCTGAAATTACTCGTAGAAGTACATCGTCAAGAAAACAGTCAATCCAATCCAGTGAAACAGCACGTTCAAAATATTCAATTCAATCAAACACTTCAAATATGACTAATATGACAAATGTAAGTAGTTTTTCAGATTTGTCTAAGACCTCAAAATCGAGTCAAACTACGCTTGGAGTAACCACCCAACTTTACTCAATGAAAAAACCTTTATGTACGCCTGCAGTGTTGAGACCAACTTTAAAAACTACTCCTGATGAGTCTTACTTACAGGATCAAGTTTGTATTAATAATTCTATCTATAATGTTACACCTGTCATTGATGAACTTTTATTAAATGAACCAACTCATGAACACTGGAAATCAAATGGATTTACAAATCATTGTATGCAATGTTTGACAACTTTTGATTACTCAATAATTAGTTTGGTGTGGTCTTTGATGGAGAAACAAATTCCTTCAAAAAGTACTAGGAGACATCACTGTAGATTTTGTGGACATATATACTGTGATGATTGTTTGATACAATCAGATTTAGAAGATAACGTTGATCGTTTATATTCAACTTCAAAAGGTAGCTTCTTGGGTAAGGGAATAATGTTGGATGAACATGCCAGATTTGTAATCCCTAATTATAAAAGTGGAGAGATTGTGGAATTTGATTCGAGGTTGAGCAAGATTTGCAAACCTTGTGGAGAAACCTATAAACATTTGGTTGTGGAAATTAATAGTAAGCAAGATGTTTATGAAGGTAGTTCGTTCGTTTTTGTTGAAAATCCTTATGTTAATAAAACTCCAATGAAATTGAATTTGGATAGAAGTGAAGAGGTGATTTTTCAACCGGAGAGAAAGATGAGTGATGCTATGGATCCTTATAAGAAGAGCGGGAGGAAGGATTCGAGTGGGATGCCGCTGGATTGGACCTGGAGTTCGTTCTAGGTGGGAGGAGTATGTTTTTGGTGTATTTTTAGCATACTTAAAAACCCGATGAACCTAATCGTTGCAAGCCCGACGATCCTAATCAAAAGTAATACACGCTAATAAAAAAGGGCAATATTCACGTCAGTAGATCTGGCAAGCTAATATACGTAATATCTGATACTTTGTAGAAATATACGAATCGTTTTCCAAGCTTTGTAGATCTCTGTTCCCCACAAGTGTTGTCAAGCTCAGTGGAACAACGGGATTGCTTCGACATGGTTACGGCTTGTGCCTATGGTTTATGGTTGGATGCAAAACTCGCTAGCGGGGTAAGTAGAATTCACAATTATGCAGGCTAAGATTTGGTGTTTATATAAATTTGCAGGCATTGCACTCAGTCAGCAGAGTTGATAAAAATTGACCAAGACGAACAGCAAGCAAGGGAGCAGTCCTCAGAGAATTGGCCCAGATTTTCAACTCACCTGATGTATGTACATAAAAAACTTCCACGCACAATCATCTCAAGTGTAATTCAGAAGTCCTACAAATAACTTCCGTGTAATTGGGAACTATGAAACCACACGGAAGTATACAATATATTTAATTCACTTTGAAGTACCACATTAAAATATGTGAGCTAATCCAAAAGAAGTGACTCAATCGTCAGTATATTACACAGAACCCAAAGACTAATTCTAAGTTCGTAATTACTGGTAATTATGATATCACTGGGGAACGATGAGTTAATGATCTATGATCGTACATATTACACAGAAGTCATGTCATGGCAATTTCGATTAGATCTGAAATGGATGTATAATAAATATCACTCAAAGTAAATGCAGTAGCACCTTTGGCTAAATCCAGGCTTAATTATTTACCGTGACTTAGTGCTCATAAAATAAAAATAGGAGATTTACCAGTTCATGTACTAGCTGTAAGCGAGAAGCAGAATTGTCCATGCATTTGACATATATAAAGCATTCAATAATGTATCTCGAATATAGAGTACCACAGTAGCTCTTAATAGAAGTATTTTGGCGTTAATTTGACAATAACTCAATCCAAGTTCCACTTCAGAACATTTAAAAGTCTAAATCAATTCTTACAAATCTCTCACAATCCTAACCAAATCTCTCCATACATATTTCCTTACTGGGCTCGTCAATGTAACCCTTTTTACCGTTAACTTGACTTGCCGATGAAATTTTTAGTGCACGACACCCACAATAAAAACAAAAAAAAAGCTCAAACGTAGATTTTGATTTCTCATCAAAGATGTATCAACAACCCAAACTAGCTTATGCATCTACTGATTCAGTTAGAAGATTATCGTCCAATAATCCGTTTAGACCGGTTGATGCCAGATCAGGAAACTTTTCCCCAACTTCCAGTTCATTTTATGAACAACCAAGATTATCAACAAGATCAAGTGGATCATTAAACATTCATAGTCAATTAAACAATAATAACAATAGTAATAATAATTTCGATGAATGGGTTGATAAGAATAAACAATTATTAGATATCGAATCTGATGAAGAAGTTGGAGTTGAAAATACTTTCGTTGATATGGGTATTCCACAATTTCCTCATAAAGTTTCTAGAGCAGATAGTGATTCAAGTGTTAATTATGGAGGGTATGTATTTTGTTTTTATAGTTAGAGGGAGATTTGCAGAGGATAAAGGTAAAACTTGATAGTATGGGGAAGAAGCGACGGAATATTTGACGTGTCTTGGCGTGCGCAACAAGAGGAGGACGAGGTGATACGAAATGATGTACAGATGAGTTGTAAAGAAGTGTAAAGAGACAATTTAAAAAGATGTACAGAGGTGTACAATATGTAAGAGATTTGTCCCCATCATTATGGAGATTGAAAATTTGAGTAACACAGATTCACATGGATGGGCCGCACAACAATGACGTGGTTAAAAGCCTTATTTTCATTTTTTGCATTGCATGAGATGGTATGTTCATCAGTCACACGTACGTAAGTACATTTTATATCACTAAATCAAAGTGGTCACACCGAAACTACTCAAATCACTTCAAATCCTCCCAATCAAACACCAACAGATCAGTTCCGCGTCCTACTCCCTATACACGTGACCATTAATTTAACCCTTTTTGGATTTTGATTATGACAACATGGAAAAAAGAATATTTTGTGGCGTCATGCTTGACTGCGAAATTAGGGGTCAAACCTTGATAGGCACAAGCCTCACCGTCTTATCGCACCCTTGTTTGATTTCACATCTGGAATTCTCAACGAAGAGTTGAATGGGGAATATTTTTTATGTGTCAATTTCTACTTCCAAATTTAGGGCATAACTAAAATTTTCTGTGCGAAGCAAACAAACAAATTTATCAACACTTTTTACTAACAAAATCAAGGAGAATGTCGAATAATCCTTTTGCAGCAGCAATGAATGAGCCGGACTCGTATGTTCATCATCGTGATCCACCACCTGTACCTCGTGGTGGTACACGTATTTCACTTCCAAGAAATGGATCAAATAATAGTAGTAATACTCCTCCTCCAAGACCTCCAAAAAATGATGGTATTGCACCTCCTGCTTATGACGAAGTTACAGATAAAAGGAGAGAATATCCAAGAGAAAAAAGCAGTAGTGAAGAAAGAAGATCATCAACTGAAAGGACAGAATATTCAAGAGAAAAGAGGCCGGAGAGGCCAGACAGGCCAGACAGACCAGACAGACCAGAAAGATCAGATAGAGAAAGAACTTCTCTGGGACACCGTTCTTCAAGAAGAGATCATTCCTCAAGAGACCATTCCTCAAGAGATAAAGACTCATCAAGGGATAAAGATCGTAGAGATCGTTCCAGTAAAAAATCCCCAAAGAAAAAGGTTGAGCCAATTAAACCAAAGAATTTGGATACAATTGATAAATTGGATGTAACCGGATTCTTTGGTGGTGGATTCCATCATGATGGTCCATTTGATGCTTGTACTCCTCATAGAAATAAGAATGCCAAACTGGCCCCTGTTATGGCTTATCATCCAGATGGACCAAACAATTCTATAAAAGGAATGGCCAATGTGGTTAAGGAAAAGGAAAAGCAAATGGATTTGGCTTATGGTAACTTTAATGAAGATCAAAATGAAATCGTGGGACGTAGAACGTCGATCAAGAAAAACGATATCGAGGTTAGAACTAATCCGGTTGGAGAAACTGCCCCAGTAAATCCTACAGATGCTATTTATACTGCAAATCCTTCGATCATAAATTTTGATGTTAGAACTAAAGCTATTCCAGTACATGGTTCCACAACTGCTGGGTTGGGATCGACTACTTTTATCGATGGTGCCCCGGCCCCAAAGATTGTGGAGCAAGAATTTCTTGCTGGTGGGGGGTTGAATAGGAAAAAGTCCATTGTACAGAGATTAAGGAAAAACAGCGCTAGTGAGAATTCTTCAAGAAGGAATTCTAACGATAGCCCAAGTCCAGATGGAAGTAGAAGGGGGAGTGTGAATCCGGAAGAGAAGGAATTATTACTGCCGCCTCTGGTTGCGGGTTCGTTGTTGAGGAGGGTCAAGAGTTTGAAGGTGAGGAGGTAGCACGACTTTTTGCTTAGCGGTTCATGATTGAACGTATCGAGTGCTGTGACTCCAAGAGTCTACATTTACCCCTATTTTCAACACACGATATATCACGGACCATCAGGATACCAATTGTATCACACTACCCCACCGCAGTACCGTTTTGCAGGAGTTATCTAGAAGATTGTAAATCAGAACTTCAGATATTATAAAGAAAACTCCAATAGTTTATTTGTATTAGAAATGCACCTTTTACTTATAACACTAAGCATCATGCTTACGTGATACCATATCGATGTTCAGATCATTCGAATCTGAAATTGATGATACACAGTTTGTAATTTCCACAACCCAGTTCATGTGTTTGTGAGATTTTCAACTATTAACGAAAAACGAAATTTGGTTTAGCAATGCTTCACAGTTTTATATGGTTATTTTTTTCTTTTTGTTAGTTATATTGATATTATATTATACAAGATTTAATAAAGGAGGACGTTTGAAATGTAATTGGAGGGTTTGTTAGTGAATGTCAAATTGAATGGGAGGGAGCAATTTGTAAAAGCTGTCCGCGTTGGCACAATTATGGGCGGATAATGTGTCGCACGATTATGCTTGCTACATTCCGGTCGTGTGACAAGATTCTCCTTGCATTGCATGCAATGTATTGGTTTGGCATAGGATAATAAAAATTGGCTCATAATTTGCAACCATTTCTTTTGGAACACCCGAGGCTAGAGTTATTAATAGTGTCAAGGGTTGAAGGTGGAATCTTGGGGAAGGCTCTTGAGCAATCATTTCCTGACCATTGATGGTCTGGAGTTAATTGCTTGCTAGTATAAATAAAGTTAGCCTGGTAAACAACACTTTAAGTAGCACTTTCGCCTTGGTTAATCTAAAAATACGTTTTCGCAACATTCACTATAAATAGACAACACATACTGTGCAAATTGAATTCAAATAAATAGGTTATTTTTCTTCATTCATATTTCATATGATTGAATTAAGATAGTTAGAGTAGTCAGTACATTTATTATAATCACATTTCTAACGTTGGATAAGTTTTCTTCCATAAATGTGCTGATGATAAACATGATGACTAAACGCTAAAGAGTCAACACGTCATACAACGGAACAAACGTAAAGCTTTGATATCTCTCTATCATTGTGGATGTCCATCAACTTCGAACATGCTAGTTAGGCAGACTTGTCGCAGTCGCAGACTTTTCAGATTTTCATTTTCTCAGAATTTTCACCAAACATGTCTCGAAGTCCAATAAAGTCCTTAGTTGGAAGTTTAACCTTCACCAGGTCAATAACATACAAGCTCCCAACCATCTCCACTCTTGAGACCATCAAATCATCCAATTCTGATTTCAAAGGATTGTTCTCTAACCATACGATTAATGATTTATGGTTCAATAGAGGTAATCAACTTGTGACAGGTTTGAACCAATCTTTACAAAGATCATCGGAGGAACCTACAGAAGGTGCGGGTGAAGATTTCACGGGAAATAATTTACTTGAATTAATTTCCCAAACTATAAGGAAACCTGAATTGTATGGAGTTTATGCTTATAGTTCTTTATTATATAACCTACAATTCTTTTTGGAAAGTTTGAAAGAAACAACCACCACAGGAAGTATTGTTAAAGGACAACCAAACGATTTACTTAAAACCCCATCGACCCAATTCAACAATGCCCCAACCGATGAATTATTGAGTGAGTGGATTATCTCATCGTTTGGTAGTATTGAAGAATTCAGAACCTTATTCTTAAACTCTGCGTTTGGTATTAAAGGTGATGGATTAGTATGGTTGGTTGCTGAATCAACAGATGGAAGCTCAACAGAAAGACAAGAAGTTAGATTCACCAAGTTGAGTATTGTAAATACCTATAATACCGGGGTCGTAGATGATTCTTTGAGATCCGGTCAATTATCAAGATTGGAACAACAAAAGAAACACAGGAAAGATCAAGTCGAAGAAGGGAAAGAAGAAGCTGAAGTTGTTGAGGTCAAATCAGATCTTGAAAGATTGACTTTGGGTACTGCTCAAGAAGCGGAATACAATAAATTATACCACGGAAAGAAATTGTTGCCAGTATTGGCTATAGATGCAAGTATGAGAAATTACTTATTAGACTATGGTGTTTACGGTAAGAGAAGATATTTGGAAAACGTTTGGGAAAGTATTGATTGGGATGTTGTTTTGAAAAGATTACCAGAGAGGACCAGAGTGAACATGCCTACTGATATTTTGTAGTCTCTCAGAGACATCTAGGAGTAGTGAGGATATGACTGGAGTGAGTGATGTGATGGAGTGTGTGGGAGTGTGTGGGAGTGTGTGCTGAGATGTCTATTAAGTGTGAGTGATGAGAGTGACGAGGTATCTCAGGTATAAGATGTAGAGTATACCAATAGTAACGATCATTAATTGCAGCGTTGAAAATGTGAGTTTACGCCTACACCTGCCATAACTTACTGTCAAATCTAAGTGCTACTAAGTCTTATCCTTAGGTAGAAAATATGTAGACAATAAATGTATATAGACTATAAATAGTCAAGTGCTACTGTAATGTAGAGAGATTTGAAGCAGGTGTGTAGGCTGCATTTTGACGAGAGCATGACATCTACCCTCAACTGTAGTCTATTTTGAATGGGAGTGCCCCACAAAAAAGTGTAATAATACTGACATTCTTCTTGAAGGATACATAATCACCGTCAAAGTCTAAACACATTTCAATCACTGAGGAAACGTTCGATGTTGGCTTAATCCGTTTTCGCTTTTCTTCAATATACAGGCATTAATTTACACAATTTGCAACCGCGATTAAAGTTATCGACCCTACAACGAAGTCGAGAGTTGACAACTAATGGTCTACCGATTGATCTAGTAGTACTAATACTTATTGGTATCCTTGACATAACAAGCATTAATCATTTGGGCATATTCTGTTATCCTATGAACTCTCCCACCAAATCCATCCAAATCCAAGCAAAATGACATAACTACAAAAGTGTAATTGTATGGTCAACTATTGGGATTGCTATTATGACGCAACCTCAGCCACTACCCCTTAGTTTATACCACCAATTAAACTCCCGAATCATAGTCACAGCATTTAGGCGAAAATCCGCATTGGAGACACAAAAAAAATGTGCTGGTTCCAGATCACTTTAAAGGAACCTCCCAAGCCATCTAATTTAGTGAAGCGACTTCAGAGTGTGCTTGGTTACTTATGCATCTTCGTTACAGTAATAATTTGAGAAGTATTTAAAGGTAATTGGGTATCCTGGTCATTAATCTGGGTGAATAATGCTTCCAATAAAAGTTCTAGTTAGTTTAATTTTGTTGGAAGGAGTTGCAGCCTATTATGGTGGACTTGATCTGGGACCAACCACAACCTCGTCTACATCAGAAAAGGAAAAGACAAGTGATACCAAACAGGTCACTTCGGAAGAAACTGAACAACCCATTGAGATCACACAATCTTCAAATATTCAACCACCGAGTCCAACCCCTCAATCTACGAATCCAACAACTCAAGCAAACAGTGTTTCAGTGAGTGTACAAACAACATCAGTAACTGTGGTGAGTTTTCAACCAATTATAATAACTCAAGCTGTGGCTGGTACCGATAGTTCAAGTCTGACTTCAACTTCCACGGTATCCAGCTCACCAACCAGCTCAGGACTGTCCAAAACCACGAGTACCGGCACCACGGCCTCATCCCAGTCAACTTCATCTACCTCAACCAGTATTGCAAGCGCTAGTACGATCATACTAAGTTCAAGTAGTACCACTACGTCAAGCACACCCGCTAATAGTTTTCAAACAACCGCAATTCCAATAACGAATATCCATGTTAGTGATACCTCGAGCGTTATAATTTCTACAGGGAAAACTTCAAAGGGAGGATCCTCAACTGGGAAGGCAACTGGGAAGACTTCGACTTCAACAATGCAACCATCTTCGGTAGAATTGAGTGTGCAAACAGCACCAATTGCCATATCTCAAACAAGTCAAACGGGTACTGTAACTCCTTCATTTACAGAAGTAGTTCTTACTCAGAGTCAAGTTACAGATCAAAATGGAGTGACCTTTAACCAATGGGGATTTACTGGATCCCAATCGGTTTGGGAAGCTACAACACTTGCAGTTGGTACCAACGTACACACTGGGTCTCCACAATTGATCACCTTGACTGAAGCGATAACAGATGGCTCGGCAATTCCAGTGACTACTGGAACAATACCTCCAGGGCAATCTGCTACTACACGTGCTGGATCAGTATCGACTGGGTTGGTTACAATATCAGCCAGTGGTACGATATCAACTGGATTAATCACAATTTCGTTAGATGGAGCTGTGACAGTTCCAAAATCCACAGCCACATCTCCATCGTCATCTGCATCTAGGAATAATGCTGCACACAGGCACAACCCACTTGGAAGGGAATCTGTTTGGAAAAATGGATTCATAGTTGGTGGTGTTGTTTTAATGAGTACTGTTTTGAACATATTGTAGGAAGTACTACAATTAGCCAGCAGCCCTCTACTAGTGTGCCTAAGAGCGCTTTTCCAATTTTGCTAGTTTGAAGTCATTTGCGTAGATAAACTTATTTAGATACACTTCCGCTAAAGGACAAGGGCCCTTCAAACTGGTAACCACATTACCCCAGCATTCCCTTAAACTCTCATAATGCAGCCATTGCATTCTGATACTAGGTCGATCTAAGGAATCACCTAACTTACATAAATCCTGTCATGTCAGTCTTAACCTGAACATTTATTTCTCTCGTCCGCTGGAAACGGCAAACTATGAACTTTTTATAATTTACATTTTACTTTGAAATCCTGTACTGATGAGGAATACCTCATTATTTATTAACTATATAATCATTGGACGTTTGTGAGGTTGTATACTGTAGGAACTACTACAGTGGGTAGAAGATCACCCATCTCGCGTTCTTCGAAAGTTAGCGTCATCAAACATGCTTGCTCACATGTTGGGCTCTGTTACTCATGCCTTAATCACCTTCTTCACGATCTTCTCAATCTCATCCCAATCCCCAGTAGGAAGCCTGGTCATTTCAATATCTCCAAAATACTTCTTAATACTCATCAAACAATCATAACTCCTTTTATCATCAACAAAACTAATCGAGACCCCCAATCTACCAAATCTACCTGTTCTACCAATTCTATGTAAGTAAGTGGAAGGATCTGGATTTCCATTTTGATCGAATGGAACATCATAATTTACAACCATACTAACCGAAGCAATATCAATACCTCTTGCTAAGACGTTGGTTGTAATTAAAACCTTTGATTTCCCATCACGGAAATCATCTATTAATTGATCTCTTTGCTTATTTTCTAAACCACCGTGTAAGACCGAACAAAGATGACCTTCTTCGGTCATTCTGGCATATAATTGATCTGCTGTCTTTTTTGTTTCAACAAATACAATTGACGAACCAATCGTTAAGAGACCATATAACTCACATAATGTCTCGAATTTGTGTTCTTTGGAATCACAATCCATATATAATTGTTTAATAGCAGCCACGTTTAATTCTTCTTGTTTCAATTCCAAGGAATTGGCATTTGGTACTGTTTTTTCAGCGTAGGCTCTAACAGCTGTAGGGAAAGTAGCCGAGAACAATACCAATTGAGTGGTTTTTGGTAACCCTTTTTTAACTCTAATACATTGATCGCCCAAACCTTGAGCATCTAACATATTATCAGCTTCATCCAAGACGAATATTTTGACACGACTTAAATCCATCTTCCTCCTCTTCACGGTCTCCACTATAACACCGGGTGTACCTACAACGATTTGTGCATCAAGTTCGTCAGTTCTAGAAAATGAATCTGGAACCGCTAATTGAATTTTTATTTTGGTGAATTTTCCCATTTGAGTGACAACTTCATACGTTTGTCTGGCTAATTCTCTTGTTGGTGCTAAACAAATACATTGTGGCTTGTTGATCAGTAAATCCACTCTAGATAACATTGCTAATGAGAATGCAGCTGTTTTACCAGTACCAGATTGCGATTGTCCAATGAAGTTGGTGGCTGGATTAGATAATAATAACGGTAATGCTTTTTCTTGAATCTTAGATGGCTTATTGAATTTCATAGCAAACAATCCCTTCAATAATTCATCAGCCAATCCTAACTGCTCAAACGATTTGACGGAGTATAATGCAGAGTTTGGATCAGCTTGAAGGTCTGCCAATTTGACTTTGACTTCATAAGTTGATGAGATTAAGTTTGTTTCTGGCTCTGCAACTTTCGATGCGTCAGTAGTGGAGTCTACCTTGGCGTCAGCAACAGATTTAGTGTCAACATTCTCGGTTTCTTCAGCAATAACTGCAGGTACGGATTTCTCCTCAGTCACTTCATCCACTTTATCAATAGATTCATTCTTTTCGGTAGTAGGCTGAATGGAAAGCGACGAGAGTAACGATGCTGCGTCAGCTTCAACTCGTTTGGTGGTGGAAGACATGTTGGTTGTTTTTCAAGGTTTTTTTTTTCAATAATATGAGAATTCTGAGTCACGTGAGGCTCTGGATGTTGCAGCCATTTTATGAGGAAAGGATTTATTATAGTGTTGATCTTACACGGTTCAGTTGTACGAGTTGATTGGAGTTGTAGCTAATGTTTATAAGCATTTTTAAATACTTTCACATTGATATAATTAAGATTACCTGTAGAGTCCACACCCGACATTAAGCATATTCCAGAGTCACGATTACTTTAGCTTTATGAGTCGGGAATGCCTCCAGCTTTATGTGTTGGAATAGGTTCATACATGCAAACATGACTTTACCTTGAGTGGAATCTTCATACATGCATACATTACTTTATCTTGAGTGGAAACTTCATGCATACATAAATGACTTTATCTTGAGTAGAAACTTCATGCATACACTTCATTAGTCAAAGCGGAGATAACAGTGAGTTTGAACGTCAAGAAGTCCTCAAAGAGTGCTTATCCAAAACTCTAGCCAACAATAGAATGAGGAGAGTATCCACAGTATCTACATTTCCAAATTAAACGTCTTGGCTGAGACCTGCCTGTGTTATCTCGTCAAGCTTCACGCTCTCAACTACCCAGATAGTAATAGGCTTTACAGTTTTTAAATCTGCGAGCAAAATGTGTGAGATTTTGATTTTTACATGAGTAGCATTGGCATTAAATCTGGGCTGTCGAACAAAAGGCTTGTATGTAAAAGTATAATATCGGAAATGCCACTTAGTAATTAACTCTTGCGTTATCAAAGAATACAACGCGCTGTGATGCCCTGGTTTCAATTCATTATCAGCCGTGATATCGTAAATTAAATTGACAACCAAGATAACGGTTAGTGAATATGTGTAAACATATCCGTCATGATCACAAAACCGTATTCGACATAGATATTTTTTGCAGCCATATTATTATTCAACTCTTCTAAATCCTTGTTAATTGACATATTAGTTCTTACCCCTATAGTATTTGACTAGGTGGCAAATCCCCGCAAGAATTTAGGTCAAACTTCACATGAATAAGAGCCTTGTTGTTTGGGGCTAGAATCTGTAATGCACTTGTGACTAAACATACAATACACTCAAACATTTCCTACAAATTGCAATCGTATAATTTATTTTCTGGAGTTCCCCACCAGAATCCCCTCCTGTATCATTCAGCTTGTCCCAACTAGATAATTCGCTTATATCTCATGCAACCACGTGGTTTGAATATCCGTATTCTGGCTATAAACATGGTAAAATACGGATATACCAAAATAGTTAGGCATGTGAAATGGGGATTGTTCTGCATAACTTTAACTCAGGATTAGAGGTTCTGCTTATATTACTAAATTGTGGCTTTCCCAAAAAAAGATTAAAGGCCGAAGCCGCTTTTTTTCAAAAAAAGTAGCCCGACGCGGGAATCGAACCCGCAACCTTTTGATACCTGAGTGCGTGTTATGCGACCGTAAAAGTCAAACGCTCTAGCCAATTGAGCTAGCCAGGCTATTTCTTGGAAGGAGTTGTTGTTCGGGGGTTATGATGTGAGGAGTATTATCAAGGAGAGCCGAGTTATTTTGTGAATAACTAGATATACACAGAGTTAGAATGTGGTTGCACGCTTTCTAAAACTCTCCTACGAAGGCTGAAAATCATTTTCAAACATTTACACTGGCTATTCATAAACAATCATAGTAATTAGTTGTTCTCCTATATGTAGTTTGCGCAAGTGTGTTGCGCTAGTAAAAGTAAGTCGTTTGGATTTCACTGATAGATATCTACGGTATCTCGTCCAATCGTATAGCCAAGGTGATATTAAAGTAAGTACTGTCAAGTGGGCAAAGAAAAGAGATCGATCCAATGCCTAACGTTCGCTCTAATGATCTGGAAGATCAAGGACCACAATTGATAGTCAAACCTGGTTGGCTCTGAAGATCACCAGTTCCTTATCTTGAGGAATGTTGGGATCACCTGTTCCTCTTAAGAATTTTGACGAATGTATCAGGAAGCGTAGCTTGTTAGTTCTTGAGAAGCAGATCAATTCGTGATTAGTGAAACTGAAAACTGAACATGTAGCGAGTTGGGTCTTCAAGGGCAAGGTTGAAAAACAGCAATTTCTCAAGATTAGAGCTTCTATTTCCTTTTGGAAAATTCAAGGTGTACAATATCGGAAGAAGTCTTCGGAATCACTGAAAAATAAATTCACTCTGCTCCATTGAATCAACCAAACAACCCATCCTCAGTAGCATTTGGGACCGGCTTATCCCCATAAACCCCTAACCAACTAACCGGTCTAATCCAATCAACCTTTTCCAATTTCAAAAGGTCCACCAATTTATCACCAAAAACCTGTGCATCATGAAAATTATCACCTTCGTAAACATACGTCACCAAGATATTCAAATCCAATTTATGGCCCTCTTGAGTAATCACCTTAAGAAGTTCTCTACTATAAGTTGAATAAGTGAAAGTTTCTGCATCACGCTCATCTTGGACATTCAATTTCTTCAAAGATTCATTCAAAAAGTCCTCGGAAGTGAAGATATCAACTTGACCTGGGGATTTGTTTTCAACTAAACCAGCATCAAAGGAATCCAAGACATACACACTTTCAAAAGTGAATTTTGAGACAAAGGGCAGTACGATTTCTTCAATATAAGTTTTGATGAAACTTGGGATGATTGGAGATCTTTGTTGAATGATAGTTAATTTCAATTTAATACTATGATATACTTCAATTGGATTAGCAATGCCCTTTTTGGATCCACCTGGAGCAAAATCAAGTGGAGATGTAAAAGGATATAAATACCTATCATCCAAACTACCAACCTTAACGAAATCAAAACTTTGAATGAATAAATCAATTGTAAGTTGAGATACGTTACCAATTGATACACTGGGTATGATTAGGGTGGAATTGTTTATGTTTGGAATAGTTCCATTGACTGGTATAAAAGGATCTTTCATGTTTGCCTTTGAATTTTGGTGGGGCGCGAGATCGGTTTTTATCAAGAATTGCAGACCTAATGACTTATTCGGAAAAGGTTCGGGCGGTTCCTCTGAGCAGTGGATACTTACATGATTTATGGACTTTATAATTTCATATTGTAATATAATCTTCATCATTGTATTGGATCATTAAATTGGATCATTAAATTGAATCATTATATTGGATCATTATTATGAGTTTTGCAGAGATGTACATGAGAGACTCAAGTGATCAATCAGGAAGATCAGACCGAGGATATCGAGGTGAATTAAACCCAGTTTACGGGATCAAAGCTTTGTGGTTTACGACCTCCAAAAAAACATCGAATCAAAGTACCTCCAAACTCAACAACATACGCTACAAAGCACCTTCCAAACTGAACCTGCACTCTACGACATAGAAAAGAATCATACTACCAAATTTTCCAAGTTGGTGGTATACATTGCATGTTGGTGGTATCATTTCCATGTTCCCACCCCCAGTTGATCCATTACAACCACTATTTTTTTGCCGTAAAAGCCACCTAATATTGGCACCCCAGGCACCTAGGACACCCCAAATCAATCAAGTCACCCCAATGTACACCCATGGAATATTCTAAGGAATCTTAAAAGCCAATTCCGATCCAACGATCGTGTCAAGTTAACTTCTAGTACATTAGGTTAGGTTAAGATACATAAGGAAAAGATGAAAAATAAGAAAAGCCACCTAACATAGTTTGGTGAAGAGACGATTAGGTTGAGCCAAATTGAAGATCGTGGTGTTTCCTTTAAACTACGCTTTTTAGCTCCCCTCAAGTCTAAAGTTTACTTCAGTTAAAAATTAAAGTTACTCATGGTGCTTTCACTAATTACACAATAAGGTTATAGCTTGCCATCGAAGACTTCTGGAATTCAGCAACAAGTTATAGCAACTACGCATAAATCGTCAGTAACATATGTGTGAAGTTATAGCATCTACGAGTGAATCACTAGTATCATATTTGTGAAGTAAGGCTTCTACGAGCGAACTATTCAACACTTGTGAAACTATGGAATAAGTTGAATCGTGTGATCAAACTTGAGAAGATCCTACATCGACTCTCTACAATACTTCACGATCTCACTCACACATCGTATTAATGGCATATCCGAGCATACACAATAAATATTTAACCCATAATGATAATAAGAATTAAGAATGCATATTTGAAGAACTGAAAACATTAGGTAAAACGTCATAACCAATACTAACATAATCGAATTAATTTGTTGCATCAGACCGTTTTAAAATTGATGAAGGATTCATCAGTGAAAGCTGGTTATTAGCTTCAATTGGAGCAGATTGAAGTGGTGGCATTGAACTATAGAATAAGCTGTTTGAAGCTGGTGAATTTGGCAATTGATCAAAAGGTGGAAGTGATTGATTTGATTGGTTTGGTTGAGGTTGAGAATGTGCTGTTTGAGGTTGAGGTTGTTGTTCTTGATTCTGATTTTGCGGTTGCTGGGATTGATTCTGCACCTGCTGAGAATGATGGTGCTGTTCCTGACTCATATAAGGAAGATTCATTCCAATCAATTGATTTCCATTCATTGAATTTTGTCTTTGATATTCAGCATCTGAGTCATTCAACAATGGAGATAAAGGAATCAAAGTAGCAGGTTGGTTTGGAGTTAACCAATGGTTACCTTTTTTTAAATCAGGAGCAGTATCACCATTTGTTGTATAATCATTATTATCACCAGTATAATAAAATTTCAGGTCATCACCATCATTTTTCAATTTGCTTTTTGGATTAGAAGAAGTACTACCATTTCTTGAATAAACTGTCTGTTGATGTGGTGGAGCTTTTGGATGAATTGCAGCCAAAAACTGAGGACTAAAAGAATCCGTATGATCAACTATGAATTGGTTAGTAAATGAATCCAACCATTCCAGTTTCCCCTTTTTTGACAAATTATCGTTCAGCAATATACTATTTGCAATAAGATTATTGACATCTTTTCTTAAATAGTTTGCAACATCATCTTGCGATTTTGTCAAAAAATGGCTTTTCGTTAATGAGTTGGATCTGCTTGGATCTTTTGTGACAGAGATAGAAGAATGTCGACTACTACCATTTATCATTACAGAAGAACCCCGTTTCCTTGGAACTGAAAAAAAACCATCAGAAGAGATTGAAGTTACATCCAGCATTTCTCTTTTTCTTGGAGTCAGGTTTTCTGATAATGGAATTGGCGATAAAGATCTTGCGGAGCCTAGGAAATGATTGAAGATATCATTGTTTCCACTTGATTTTCTGTCAAACTCATTTGTTCTTCCGTAATCGATCGATTTTCTTTGATCATCCGCAAGACGATGATAGTGTTCAGAAGGGATTGTTTGATTGATTTGGTTGATTTGGCCAATTTGACCAATTTGACCAATTTGCCCTTGTACTTGTAATTGTCCCACCTGCACGGCCTGACCTTGATATCCCATCTGATAAGGAGCAAACTGATGATCTGGAAATATTGGTTGGGGAGGATTTGGATGTATCATTGGATATTCAAGAGTGTAATCAATTCTTCTCTCATCGGGCAAGCTTGTACGATGAATATTATTATTATTTATTGAGGTTGTTGAATGATTTATATTTGGATGAGCTGGTCCATGTTCATTAACGTGATTATGTATACTTGAGTTTTGGGTAGTTGGAAATTCGATTTCATGATCATGATCTGAGTTCATCACAACTAAAGACCATATTTTATTCTTGAACGAATTATTGGCTCTTATTTTGAAAGGACATGTTGTTTGACGACGGATTTGCGATTTGGCAGATTTGGATTCAATAATCTCTTTCTTTGAATTGTTCTTACATCTAAATATGATTTTGTTTGCATCGGAACGTTCAATTACAACGTGTATACCTTTGAATTTAAACAAACAGTCTTGCAACCAAGGTTTGATTTCCTCTTTAGCAGAGAATCTTGCTTGTTCGAGGTTTAAGTCTGCCAATGACCCCATGGATGATATATTAATTGATTATTATGATTCAAAATAATGAACCTTTGGTTTGCGGATCCGCTGTATGATGATGAGTAACTTAACGAAAAAGTCTGAATTACTTAATGGCTTCACGCTAACAAAACCACGGTATCTACAAACACACAACAGAAGGTGTTCTTTTTCAGTTGCACTTTTGTGTTAGATACGTATTCCGAAGATTTTCAAAAATCTCTTTGATAATTTTAAAATTTGAAATATTGCACAAACAAATTCCTTTTATGAGTTATATATACTCCAAATTTAAAACTTCCTAACTATCGGCTCTTAATCAACGGGGTTATTTTTTTTTTTTGTGCTGTAAAATGTCGAGGGGGAAAGGGTCCATACATTTCAAAAAACCTCGTATTTTGAACCTCCTGCAGGTTTTTTATACAAGCGATCATGTGATGAGCGATAAATGGTGTTTCAATCGATCTTGGGTGAAATCTTAACTTTGGGGTGGACATTTAACTGGCTGTTATGTGGTTGCATTTACTTAGAATCTTCGGTTAGTAACTCCGAATATAGTTCATGCTGGTTGTACATGAAATTAAGTCACTACATAAAATTCATTCTCCGCCTACTCTTTACTTCTTTCAAAGTCCTCCCCCCTCAAATTATACATATTTGACTGCAGGAAAGGGAAGTTTGCCACAGACAATTTTTTAGGTATGACAAATGGCTGAAATATCTAAAAAAAAAAAAAAAATAACATGTAGAGTGGCTAAAGTCAGTTGTATGGAAGGTAAGAGCGGAGTGATTGGGCGAAGGTTGAAGTGGTAAAGTGTTTCATTGAGTGATTTCCATTGTGAATGTTATTTTTAATGATCTGTTGATTAAGGTGCATGAAGTTGACACGGCCTTTTGTTATCAAGTTTACGACCCCGCAATCGGAGGCTGGTGAGAAGTTTATGAGAGGATTGTGGGATTTATAATTTAGGGGTGTATGGTGTGAGCATGGAATATGTATGGAAGACAAACATAAAACTAATACGTTTAGGTGTTGATTGTTTATTCTTGATTGACGTTCTGGACTTTGTGGAAGGAATGATGATGCGAGTGTATTAGAATGGTCTGTTATCAGTGTGGTAATTAGGTATTAGATAGGTTCGATGAATGTCATGGATACTTGAGTGTACAACAAACAAGGGGCTTGAGATACTTATCAAATAAATTGCAGTATCTATATTACTAATTCACCTGAAAAAGTATCGAACCCATTTCAATATATAACATCACTACGGCATTTTATCATACGCCTTGTGAATGATATTCTTGTCCAAACGTATAACTGTGGAATGCAAATCATATCACTGGGAATATCTACTCTATGACTTAGAATGTCTATTGCAAATACTAGTCAGCTTCATCTTCCTTCAATATATTCTATGGTACGGCTGAGGTGTATTAAACTTCTTCTGGCATTGTGTTATGAAAACTAACTACTTTGAGGGTGTGGAAGGATTTTGAGGGTGTGATTATTGTTGTATGTGGGTCACCATTGATTAACATCGAAAAGTGCTCTCATTACTTCCAGCCCCAAATAAAAGACCACGCAATACAGATTTAACATGAAATAACGATAACTTCCTCTGCAGGACGTGACTTCCCATTGTATAATATTTAAAGTTCTATTTTATAAGTATTAGCAACCAGAATTGGCATGTTAATTTTATTGCATATTATTTATTACTTGAATGTGGAGACAATGAGTCGTAAGGAAATCCTGAATAATACGGAAATAGCTGAATAATATGATATTACAAGGACGAGCTGAGAAAGCGTTGAATGCGAGTGTATCATTGAGCTTGTTGTGGTTGCAGCTGAGTATTTTTTTGAGTGTATTGTTTAGCTTGGTTGCAGTTGAGTGTTTCTTTGATTGTGTAGATGAATGTCGTTGAGTTTGAGTATTATCCATGCTCCGTTGTACTTAAAGATTGAGTGCCCCTTACGGGTAACCTCAGCCAGTAAATTACCACATAATGCCAATAACCACACAAACATAGCCCCTATTTGAGATCATCAACTATTTGAATCCGATATTTCCTACACCTTATACTTTATTCATAAAGGTACATTCTCGCTAGGAAATTATGAGCCTTTAAATTGCAGCCAAATTACAATCTAAATCTAGACTTATTGAATAAGTCCATTAAGCATCTTGAAAATATTCCAATTTAAGTATTCTATTTATAATAAATGGATGTAAGCGTCACAAGTGTTTAGGTAGGGGTATCGCTGTAAGTCTATTGAAGCGTGGAAGAAATTCACAGATTTATCCACACTCGAGTGCCGCTTTGTCATAGTATGTGAACCCCTTTCATACACTTTCTAGTTAAAGTTCACAAGAAGAGCGTCATACTTCAAAATGAAGACCATAATTGATATTTTGGATGCAAATGATTGTACTATCCAGCAATGGTTTACTCTCAGCTTCTCCTCACCCTGAACGTGCTCCTCTAAAGCAAAATAAAGCGGTGCTAAAATGATCAACCAATATCAGTTGTCGAAGAAGTTTCTGAATTTTAACACTTCAATCAACCATTTCCAGCATGGGTTCTAACTCATGCAGTCCTTGCAAGTCCACATAAATAGGTCAGCTGATAAAACACTCCCTCCATTGTTATAAGATTTAATGTCAATGTAAGTATAGGGGACTATGCGTTACCTATAATAATATATTCCCTCATACAATGGGCCCACCAAAAATCATTGTCTACCATTGTAGTAGAAATCAACTCGGAAAGAAAAACAACTTGTTTTACCTAATTATAGACCTACAATATTACTTTCGTATGGATGTTAATCATCATCTCTCGCCTAGGTTGCAAAAAGGAAGAAATATTCTCCTTGAGGATATTGAGAAATACGAGCGAAAACAAAAACACTAGGGCACAGGAATCAATTTAGTCGATAATGCTAGCATTACCACCTTATATGTCACATACTGGATTACTACAAAAGATCAATAGTATCAATGAATCAATCAATACATCAACAAAGTTAAGTCATTTCCAAAGATCGTCGTTAGAAGAGTTATTACTAACAACAACTGCATTTATAAATGGTGTTGGATCTCAATATCCTCATAGTAACTTTCCTCCTCATTTACATTATAAAATAGATTGTGTTATTGGTCACATAAAAGAGTTGATTGACGGTAGGATCGGTAGAGATAGGAAGAGTATGATACGGGATCCTATTCCGAAAGATCTGGAAGGAATTCTGAGCGGCCAACAGAGACAATCTATAATCTCTGGCCAGCAAGGAATTGTAGGAAGTCAACAGAGACAATCAATAATATTTGGCCAACAAGGAAATGTTGGGAGCCAACAGAGACAATCAATAATATTTGGTCAACAAGAAGATGGACTAGACGGACAGATAGTTCAACCGAATGGAAATAGCATAAACCAATATGATTATCCCAAGCAAGATTCGGAATCGGAATTCGAAGATGAAAGTGATGGTGAACCTCCAAACCATCAATTCACTCCTCAATCTAGTTTTACTCCAATAAGTGGTTTTAATCAAGATCCAATGTTTTTGCGTGGGGAAAAAGATTATTCTGATTATACTCCAGGTAAAGATTCAATGAGAAGAATGTCTGTTCCATCATTTTCAACTCCTCCAGGCAATTCAAGAGCTGAGTTTGATATGAACCAATTGGGTCAGTTGGCTCAATTAGGCGGTCATATGAATCAAGGAGGCAAGGTTGGTGGAAGACCAAAATCAATGATGTTTGGACAGCCTCATATTCCATTTCATTCCAGGCAACAACTGGTTCAATCCCAATTTTCTCAAAATTCATTTCAACCTGAAAGGCAGAATTCACAACAAAATCAACAAAACTTGCATCAACAGTCATTTCAGAACTCACATCAACAAAATTCATTACATCCACATTTTCACCTGAGTAACCAAAAAAGTCCAGTCCAATTCCATAAAAGTCCAAAGCATTTTCAAAGTCCTCAATTTGATAACAACTTCCAAAGTAGTCCACAGTATAACATTCCACCGCAAAACTTTCAGAATCAAAACCAATTTCAAAGTCCTCAATATGGAAATTTCCAAAGCTCTCAAGTACCCAATTTCCAACAGTTTCAAGATAACTTTCAACAAAGTAATTTCAACGGTTTTCCTCAACAGGGGCACCAACAACGTCCTCAACTGCAACAAGCGCACAGGAATAACTTTCAACTGAATAACCAGCCTAAACGAAGAAGCAGTGTAACATCATCTAACTTTGGAGGACAACCCAATTACAGGAATTCATATGTTGGGAAAAGTAGAGGTCAATAAATCAGCCGATAAGGCGTGTGGTGAGGTTGTTAGACGTGTACGTTGATTTCATAGGATGAAGTAAGTGCATTTTTTTAGACATGTAAGTTGATTTCATAGGATGAAGTGATTGCATTATGCATTTCCACGGATGCCCCTCAAAATAGACAACTCCAGTGATTACATTGTAGTATTCTAATTGCCTTCCGGTTCAGTAAGTACCAAATCCCAGTGTAAATTTACGGTGTTACCAGCCAGAGGTCTCTCAAGCCATTTAAGATACCATCGCCCCTACTATTAAAGACTCTACAATGACATTTTGCCCAATTCTTTATTATATACACGGACATTCTTATTTCCACAAACATTCAAGTGAAGACACTTCTGTAGTGTCTGAATTTGTTTCGAAGAGGGTTTAAGGGTTGTGCAGTACCTTCAACATTATAAGGCACATGGTTCCAAAAGTTCTCATACTCAGTCACATAGTTGTAGAAGTGAAATCTCTACATCAGTAATGTATAGGAACGCGATTCAATATTACGACAGTAATCATTCCAAGGTGACCTTAGCTCCCAATCCTTCCAAGGTAGCTTTAATCTTATCAGCATCTTCTTTCGCTACGTTTTCCTTCAAAGTCTTTGGAGCAGACTCAACAAATTTCTTTGATTCAACCAATGATAATCCCAACATAGCCTTAACTTCCTTAATAATCTTTGGCTTTGATTTTGGATCGAAGGATTCCAATTTGATAGAGAAAATGGTCTTTTCTTCAACAACTTCTTTGACTTCCTCTTCAACAGGAGCAGCAACAGGGGCTGCGGCAGCGGAAGAACCGAAGGAAATATCGGAAATATTCAATCTGAGCTTTAATTCTGAGACTAAAGCAGATGTTTCTAACAAATTCAATACAGCTATTTGATCAACAATAGAAGTAATTTTTGGGTCAACTGAGGTTCCATTGAAACGGACAGCACTTAAAGTAGTACTACGTAAAACGTTCAAGCCAGCTCTCTTTGATACTAATCCAATGGATGATCTAATTAAGGACATTCTATATCTATGCTGTGATTCTGAAAAATTTGCTACAAATCTTAACCTCGAAAAGTTGGACAACTGCACGACCAAAACTTTACGTTGAGAAGTCTAACAAACATACAACAGTAGACATCCAACGACATGGCTTCCTTTAGATTCTGTGCCGAATGCAATAATATGCTTTATCCAAAGGAGGATAAAAGCGAACAAAGATTGTTATATTCATGTAGAAATTGTGGATATACTGAGTTGGCTGAAAATCCAAAGGTTTACCGTCATGAATTGATTTCCAATATCGGGGAAACTGCTGGTGTTGTACAAGATATTGGTAACGATCCTACCTTACCTAGATCAGATAAAGAATGTCCTTACTGTCAGTTTACAGAGTGTGTGTTTTTTCAATCTCAGCAGAAGAGGAAGGACACTTCGATGTTGTTGTTTTACGTTTGTTTGAATTGTAAGAGGACGTTTAGAACGTAGAATCATCATCGCATGTAAGACAACATCGACCAACGGAAGTGGGTGGTACCACAATAATGTAACTGGAGGATATTAGTATTCAATAATAATGTACCTGGTGGAAATAAGTACAATACCCGCCAAATGTTCCATTCCAAATAGCAGTCAGAAACGTATTGACTATTGCCATGACTGTGGAAGGCATTTAGTTATTGTTCCATCTTGTGGCAAAGTAAGTTGAACCAGATCTTTAAACTAGGTACCTATGTACAGACGATATTATCATTGGCTGGATATTTGGTATTCAATTGCAAAGCAATGGTAAATGAAACTTATTTCTGAAATTCTCATAGGTAGATTTTCAGACGTTCCAAGTGTATCGAGAATACGTAGAAAACTGAGAATTCCAACTAAAAATCAAAATGGGAAGGAAGAGTTCCAATAGAAGGTAAGTTAGACAAGTAGAGGTAATATTTCGTGCAATCGTATGACGAAATGATGTTTTTGAAATTGCCAAGATCTATAAGACATACTATTTGTACAACTACAACCAACTTCTCATTTTTGAATAAATTGTATTATAGAGACGTATTATAAAATGTAAGAATTCTCTTCACTTTTTCTACCTATACTTTTTTTAGTTCGTTGATTTAAATAATCCAGTTTTCACAAGATAGTCTAGTATTTTACATAACTGGAATTAGTTAATATTGTCCATTAGGAGGGTCGGTTGGAAAGCCTACAGCAATAACGATTACCACGATCAATTGCCCTAAATGTGCTGGATTTGGATCCAGAGTTATCTGTAATTGAATGTAAACTCTCTGATCGTTCCTGGTGAGAATTACAACAAGCCAATGTCTGGTTCTTAAAGCCCACAAAATCCTGGACTTCACATTTCGAAGATATACGCCAAAGCGCAAAGCCTGTGACATACTCGCATTACCATGCATCTGTCGTGTAAGACAAAATACTTGACCTGAACAGTTTCGATTGCCAAATAGATCAATCGCTATCAGTCACCGGTCCACTTGAGTGTCACTTTGGATATTCGTGGAATGAATACACCCAGATATAACTTGCTAATCTTGTGCTTACTGAGCCTTTTGGCGGTATTTAGCAAACACCTTTGGGAAGCTTTATGATTTCCAAATCACCACGATCGCTCTACGGGACTTCCAACCATGAAAATATCAGTTCAATGCTTCGCCCTTCTAATGAGCTCAACTGCATCTCCGTTCAAACTTCCTCATTGCTTCGCTAGTTTTGATCAGAAATCCCCGAATAACGACGCATACGGATCCTCCCCATTATTCCCATAATCCAACTGCTCTTCTGGATAATGGTCAAACAAACTACTGTC
This sequence comes from Kodamaea derodonti, assembly GCA_030570035.1. Classification (NCBI taxonomy): domain Eukaryota; kingdom Fungi; phylum Ascomycota; class Pichiomycetes; order Serinales; family Debaryomycetaceae; genus Kodamaea; species Kodamaea derodonti. The sequence continues at coordinate 204,127 of JAJLUU010000008.1, forward strand.
ACCAACACCAGCAGTAATAGGAGGTTCGTATGGAGTCTCGATATCCTTTGCTAACAATTTCTCCCAAACAACTTCCTGAAACCATGGGTGGTTTCTAATATCAGCAGGGCCATTGATCAAATTACCCAATCTTCTTGTTAAATCCGCAGTGATTAATTTCTGTAGTAAATCAATAACTTCTGGACTCATAAAACTTGGGAAGTGGATTTTTCCCAGTAAGATCTTTTCATAGGTTTTCATTGGAGTCGAATCATAAAATGGAGTATAACCAGCCAACATTTCAAAAATAAGTACACCAAGAGACCACCAATCTACGGATTTATTATATGGTTTTGTGGTGATAACTTCTGGAGCAATATAATCGGGAGTACCACATAAAGTCCAAGTAACTGTGCTAACTTCTTTAGCAAAACCGAAATCCGTGATTTTAATATGGCCATTTCTATCCAATAAAATATTTTCTGGTTTTAAATCACGATAAATAATATCATGACTATGTAAATATTCCAAAGCTAAAGTAACTTCAGCAGCATAGAACTTGGCCACTGGATTTGGGAATCTTTGCGATTTACGTAAAAGAGAAAACAATTCACCACCTTCGATATAATCCATAACCATGAACAAATTCTTTGAATCTTGGAAAGTGCCCCACATTCTTATTAAATAAGGATGTTCTACTAATTTTAACATTCTACGTTCATCATTAGTATGTTCCACTTGTTTCATTTTAACAACCTGTTGTTTTTTCAATACTTTGATTGCATAATATCTACCATTATGAACTGAACGAACAAGATGAACTCTACCAAATGATCCAGTACCAAGGGTACGCATTATATGGAAGTCAGTTAATGAATATTTCCCTTTTGAAACTGTAGATCTTTGAGGTAATAACGATTGTTCGATTGCATCTAACGTCGTTTGATTAGTCGGGGTTTGTAAAGTTGATTGATCAGTATTCACTGGTGTATTTCCAGCATTGCTATCATAACAATCCATATCTGTTGATTGATTATTGGTACCTCTTGTTATATGAAGTTTTTTTAATATATCAGACGAGTGCATGATAAATCAATTGATCACAATGGGTTAGGACCTGTGATTATTGAGTTAAATAAGGGGTTGCTTGTGTTGGGAGTTATTAGGAAAAAATGTAGGGATTGAGATTGAGGGGCTGAATTGGCCAATGAGCACACCACCCATTACAATTCAAACAAAGCATGCGATAGTAATGAATTGGAGTGAGTAGTTATCAACTCTGACTTATATATAATCATATTAGCCATATCAGAGCTATAATTGTGAAGATATCATCACCTATTTATTATCAATTGAAATTATAAAATTATTATGTAATACAATCACACATGAAAGAGGTTAACGGGACATTACAAACCTTTGGATTATTCATTTGAAGCTTTGATTGAATCCAATACCAATATAAGGTGACTGTAGTAATAGTAGGTCACTTGCACATGGATAGACGTGACATCATGCAGTTTGTGTTACACAATAGAGTACATCTTGATAAACTCGAGATTGAATTTTGATGGAACGCTTGAATCCCCAATAGCTACATATGATATATATTCCACTCACATTCAACCCCCCAGAATTGACAAAAAGGAGGTAGTTTCATAGATTGCCTATACATATATAATAGTGGGCTGAATACATGCGAACTATCTTCACAAAGTCTCATACAATGGCACATCCTACAATGTAACTTATAAAGTTGTACAATTAGCATATACGATGACTAGGTGTATGGTATTAATTAGCACTCGTGATATTAAATAGTGAGCACTATGATGTGTGATTCCTGATAAACTGATATAAAGTTTGATATTTTGAATAGAATTGGGATTATGTTTCCTAAGTATCAAACCTCACATATCATTCATCCCAAAACCTCGAAATTCTTCACTTAGCTCTAAGCCCCGATTCTTGTCGGTTTTAAGGTTTGAGTGCAGTGCTTGTTACACCTTGATATGGTATTTCTTCGTGTTTGCGATTCACGCGATGAGTTCCCAACAATGAATGTATACTTGCACTCAAGTGCAAAAGGACCTGACTAAGAAGGGACTAAGGCTTCACTCTCACTCGCGTCTAACCCCCTACCCCCTCAACGGCCATTTGATAAATTGCATAAATATTCAATGCCAGAACAAAGATCCAAATAATAATTGCAACTATAGTTGTAATCCATCCATTATGCATATACTTATATTGAATCTCGCCATTTTCATCCCTCTCATCCAACTTTATTCTCATTATACTCTTCTTACAGGTGAAATAAATCAAAGGAGCAGTCAATGGAGGTAACAAGATTGAAATAATAATCTGGGAAATATTCAATGCAACACCCATTCCATTTCTTCCAAGACTGACGGAAACAGCCAAACAAGGAATAATTGAAATTGCTCTTGTTAACAATCTTCTCATCCAAGGTTTTATTGTCCATTTGATATGTCCCTCACTTACAATTTGACCAGCAATTGTGCATACTATCCCAGCACTTTGGCCACTGAACAATAAAGCTACCATGAAAATGGTACCAACAACAGGAGCCAAATTCTTCGAAAGTAAAGCATGAATGGTATATAAATCAGCATCAACAGCTTCTGGGGTTCCATAAAGAGTTGCACCTGAAACAATCAAAATAGCAGCATTAACAAAAAGTGCAACGGTAGCTAAAGTAAGAGTTAATTCAATAATTGAGTAATTTAAAGCATATTTCACAGCATGAACAGACGGTTTGTATTGTTGATAGAAATATTGAGATTCTTTAAACTGATGAAATTGTCTCACTTCTTTTTTATTATTAAAGTCAACAAAGTCTTTTTCATCACCTTCATCATAAACCTCTTCTAAATTAACATGACCATTATTAATATCGAATTCTCTTAATCTTGGTTGAACGATTCCAGAACCTAAGAATAAACTATGAATCATGACTGTGGAACCAACAATCGAAGTTGCAATAGTCAAACCGCTTCCATCAAACATTTGTTTAGAAGGAATAAACCCTCTGAAGACTTGTCCAACATTAGCTGTAATTTGAGATAACTCTACCGCAAAACAAACTACAATGGCAAAAACCATAAAGGCTACCAAATATTCAAACATCTTGACAAATCTTGTACTTGCAGTATCGTTTCTGTAAGCCATTAGGACAAATAAAACATCAATGATGGTTATCACCACACCAGCAGGTAATGGGACCTTAATCAATATGTTCAATGCGATAGCAGATCCAATAACTTCAGCAATATCGGTTGCGATAATAGCACACTCTGCTAAAAACCAAATGATTAAATTCAACCACGTAGGAAGATTTTCTCTGCAACATCTTGCAAGATCATAACCCGTTACAGTACCAAGTCTGATACATAGAATCTGGAGGAAAATTGCTATTATTGTGGATAACAACAGGAAGAAAAGTAATGAGAATTTATTACTTGCACCTGCGGTTATACCTGTTGCATAATTACCAGGATCCATATAAGCAACACTTATTAGAATACCGGGACCAATGAAGGAACCGTATTTTTGTATAACTTCAACAAATGATTTCCAATGAGTTTTGGATGGGGAGGTTGAGTGAACACTTCCACGCGTACTACTTCCACTCGTACTTCCTCTATTTAATTCACTTGTTGCGCTTGTGATCGATCTTCTATTATGTAATGAACCATCGGATCTTTCTTCAACTATTCCAATCACCTTTTCATTCTGTTTGAGGTCCATGTTGATGTTTGAAAAAAAAGTCTGGGGAAAATCTCGGTATATATGTTAACGAATGAGCATGAAACTTTTGATTATCTCAGCCCCGTAATTCCCCTGCCAAGTCAAATACTACTGTTGCGATGTGGTTGATTCCGGGTTCGATGTAGAATGGTTTATGGATGAAAGGAAGTGAAATTATAGAAAATTAGGTTTCACCTTTATTAAACGTACATAAAGAGATCTGATGTATAAAGGATTAAGATACGCTTTTATGCAAGTGGTATCGTTGGACCGTTTGATTAGTTTTACTGGTTTTGTTGAACACGTCAATTGTTTATGTGTCAAATTCCGGAGATATTGCTCATCCCGGGACCTTCCTCTTTTCCGGGTGCATTTGTTATATTGATGAGTCTGTTGCGGATGAAGAGTAAAGGGTTTGGTGGAGAGAGCGGATTCAGTGATCATAACAGCAGATAGTGAGTTGTTTTTGCCAGAACGCAACTTTAATTGCATTAGAAAATAGTCAGGGGTGTATTTCATTTGTCATTGGTTCAGTAATTCACTGCATTTGGTTGACATGATTGGATCAATTCCTCCAACACAGATGATGTTTACCGCTGAGATTAATTCTCTGACCTTGAATGGTGGTTGCATGATGTAGTTGTTTTATGTAATGGTGGATGAACTATTTGTTGAATACTAAAAGGACAAACTTTCAGCCGCATATGTATTATATAGTATACATATGCATGAGTCCTAGCCTTACACCCCGTATGAAACCCAACCATTGATTCATAAGGAATGATTTCCCTTCTTGTAACAAACTGGTTATCTTAATTCCAAACTGACTACAAGACGCGCTTTGCTGTTGTAGCTGGTTGATTTTTCTCGTACTGGAGCGGCTCATACAATAGAACGGCTTGAGATACGAGTTGGCTTTTACAAAGTCAATTTGCAACAGAGTCAATTTCTTAAAAGGAAACTAACTGTTTATGGTAGTGACATAACTAGAAACTGAGATAACAATGGTGCGGATATTGAAACATATTGAAATAACCAAGGAGGTATAGGTTATGAGTGAAACATGATACGAGATATGAAGTCCATGTGGATTGTGGCAAAAGAAGATGGACGTTGGTTTTGTTTAATCCACAAGGGCCGTTATCACCTTCTACTCTAAGTGAAGTAGCCCAACATAACCCAGTCACTTATGCAACCATTCACAACAACACTTATGCAACCATCCACAACAACGCCTATACAACCATTCACAATAACACTTATGCAACCATACACAACAACACTTATGCAACCATTCACAAACTCCCTCACTCATTATGGGGGTGAAATTAAGTCAGCCAAGACATGTCAAAGTCGTACAGTGATTATGCAATTACCACCTTCTCAATCAGTTACGAGTTATTGCAGGTAGTGGGGTGAAATTGAGGACCGTTGGGTTGAATTACAAACCAGGTAAAGTTAATTCTATGTACAAAGGGTTTTATTTGCACCCTAATGTGCATCTGATCCAAACCTCGACGTTCTTTGAAACCTTTTGATATGTTCTAAGTTGTATTAGATAAGCTTGTATAGTTGTCATATGACTACACCAGATAAACTTGGGTCACCTGTTCCACTTCAACCCAAGGATGGATTTGCAGTACTACTTGTGAAATATTGTCCAATTGGTACACTCCGCAGTGGCACACTTGCCTATTTAACAGTGTATTTCATGCATGGCATGCTCGACTTTTGTTAGTTCTCTCCTTGCAGAACTTTTTCAAACTTTCAATATGATTAGTGGTACAGGTTTTTGTGAAAAATCAACTCTAGCACCGAGGGAGCCAGACAAATATTCCTTTGTGACATGGTTGTAATGGAAAACTATCTTTGACGGTATTAGACAGCAGCAGCAAATGTGAGCAATTGATATTATATCAACCTCAGTCACAAAATGGACCTTGTTAATTCTAGAATGTGTATTGTGACGTTTGATACAAGCACATTCTATGTCGCTTTTTATTGTCTTTTCTGAGCATGTTTTCGTCTAATGTTCACCGACATCAAGAATCAAGATTAAAGTTCAGACGTTTTCCTTATTTGGACGTAAATCCGGCTCGATATATCACAAAACAAGGCTACACGCGATGAAGACAGGGTCCGACAGTAGGAGGTGAAAGCCCTTTCGGTCCCTATTGTACTTTCGAAGTACCTTTTGAAGTCGACTCACGAGAAACTCAACAAGGTTTGTGTAGTGATGAATACAAAAGATGTTCAACAAAGTGTCAATGTTCTGTGCTGAATGAAAACTGTATGGAAGTGTGCATGAATACATTTTTTTGCCAACAAACACCATTATTAACCAGAATTATAATACAATACTATGGTTCTTCTCCCTCATATCCCAAAGAAGTTATTACACCGACAATGACTTCAATAGAAAGTCTCCGAAGTATGTCACTTAATACCAAGCTTTCTGATATTCATTTGTAATACAAGCATGTGCAACGTAATCCAAATATGTAAGCGTACTCACCATTTTAACTATTTAGATTGAACCACGGTTAATTCTATTTCTTTTACCTTACTAATTTGAAATTAACTCCAGGTGAACAATAGACCCTCTTCCACTTGAGTGCACCATAAAGTGTGTCTCCGAGAAAAAGAAATCCGAGGATCGGTAAAATCTACATCGCATTCGTCAATAAAGCCGATCGATATTGTGGAGTTAACATACACATTTCTGATCCTTTCTTACTAATACTTCTCTTGATGTAGTTGATATATAAAGTCAAAGATATTCTCACATCTTATCCAACATCAAATACAAATACACTATCATGTCTAAAGTCACAGTTGCTATCTTCGGCCTCAACGGTTCCCTTGGAAAACTCGTCCTTAAAGCTTTGCAATCTCCAACTTTCGCTGATAAGATTGAATTCCCAATCAAAGCCATTTCCAGACTGGAGCAAACTTCAACAGATAAAGTTCAGTACATTAAGGCTGATTTAAGTGACACAGCTTACATTGCTGAACAATTAAAAGGTACCGATGTTTTCCTTGAGTTGTTATCAGCTAATCCTGCATTATTGCCACTACTGGAAAAGATTGCAGAAATCGTCAAACCAAAACTCTTCATTCCTTCTCAATTTGGTGTAGATATCGACCAAGTACAAGCATATATTCCAGGTTTCTTAAGTTTCAAGAAAAACCATGCTAATAATTTGAGAGCTCTTGGAATTAAAACAGTTGAAGTTGCCACTGGATTTTTTGCTATTCCAGGAACTTTCTTATATGAGATCGTTGGATTCGTTGGAATTGATAGAAATGAAAAGACGTACTTTACCAGAGGAGATCCAAACCAAAAAATCGCTATTTCAAAAGAAGAGGATATTGGAAAAGCTGTTGCTGCATTAACCACATATGGAGATTTCTCCAAAATCCCAGATGTCGTAAGAATCTTCAGTCAATATGTTACAATCCAAGAAGTTATTGACAGATATGAAGAAACTCACGGCTTCAAATTAACTCACACAGGTAGTATTACTAAGGAGGAAAGTTTGAAACAGTTCCAAGAAGCTTTAGCTAAAGGCTTTGATCCATCCCCAGCTGGTGTTTTGTTCTATTTGCACTCTATTGCAAGTCAAGGTTTGAATCGTGGTATGCTGTTCGATTCCGATCATAGGGAGTTTATTAATCCAAACGAGAGTTTATGGACCTGGGGTAAATTCTAAAAGGTGGCGCCTAGAGATTACCTTTGATAGCAAAGTACAACAACCATTGTTTGTTGCTATCTAGAGCACATTAGTGCCTATTCTAAAATATGATTTAATATGGCTGCGAAATATGCAGCAAAATATATGCGAGTTTGTTACGCTAAAATCAGATGTGCAGCATCTTGATGATCTTGTAGATGTTAGTAAAGCGATAGGAATGTAGCAAGTAAAGACTAAACTCGATTACCCAAGCGATGCATGCTGACTAAAAACGACGGACATAAATGCCAGAGGAGTTAAGAGTTCACAAGGTGCAGAAGTTTACAATTGAAATGAGACAGCCGTAGCGGACATGCGTGGCGTTAACCTTGTATCACTCGTTTTGATGATGGTCAGATTCCCAATTGAGACAAAACTATTCCTTGTGGTTAATCTACAAGTGCAGTCCAGGGTTGGTTAGTTCTTTTGAGTCGCATTGCGATTGTTAATCTTTAATATGCCAAATGGTTACCAAAGCTGACACTATAGGATCAGTGTCCAATTAACGCACATTTGAAAACCACTGCAATAATGTTACTAGCTACAATGTATAAATGTATTCTGTATTTGGAATAAAATGCCTAAATCTATGGTCTATTTTGATGTATAAATGTATTCTGTATTTGGAATAAAATGCCTAAATCTATGGTCTATTTTGAGAACTATATGAACCAGCACGTGTAACCTCTTTGTATAAGTTATTCGGTTGGAACTTCTAAAACGAATCCCATTGAGATGTTCATCGTCCTATTAATACATCTTCAAGATTGATAACAATCATGCTTTCATTTACAGAGCAATAACCATGGGAACAAAATCTCAGTTCCAGTGCACCACAGGCACTGACCTATAGCGCTGAACGAGTAATCTCGCAGGCATGTTGCATGCTCTGAACTCATAACTCCACCACTTCACTTATAACTTCTCCAAAAAACCTTCAATAGGCTCACCTCCAACAATCCTTTGGATCTTGTGCAAAATGTCACCAAAATCTTGGAACTCAGTGTAAGGAATCTTTTCATTCTTACAGTAAGTGATCAAATCCTTGCCATGCTTGGCAAATAACAAATCTGTTTCCTTTGCAGCTGACAAATCTGAAACACCATCTCCACAATAAAAGAGGGTTTCTTCTTTAGGAGTTTTGTGTTCCAACAACCATTTCCTAATCGACTGGGACTTATCATGACCAAACGGAGACTCTGGATGTTGATAAACAATGTCCCATTCCTTTGTTTTTTCGTCAATCTTAACGTCGTTACTGATGATTTCAATATTGCGTACGGCTTCTTCTCCTAACATCTTCAAAAGCAAAGCATGAATAATAGGTTTCATACCTGAGCTAACAACCACAACGGTAATATTTTGTGATTCACACCACTCATAAAATTGTTTAAAGCCACCATCCAATTGAATGTTCTTTAACAAAATATCAATACATTCAGGGAATGGGACCTTGACTGAGTCAAGCATTTCTTGGAATCCGTCACGGAAGTTTTCACTGCCATCTAAGATCTTCTCATTAATAACCAAACGTTCTTTGAGGCCAAATCCATGATTATCAGTAAGATAATCATTGGAATCTTGGAGAGTTACAGTTCCATCCCAATCGGTAAATACAATAGTCATAATAAGTTGGTTTTGGGTATTCAGAAGTGTGAAATATTTGGTGATTTGGTATTGTTGGATTTTGTCACGTGGGAAGGTTCATAGCTAGATAATTGCATATGATTGTGGGTGAGTTATGAGCAGATGAGAGTGGAAACTGAAGATAATTGAACTAGAGGTGTGTAGTTATACAATGGAAGTGGTTTAATAGAGTTTATATTGATTTGAGCAAGGTATTGACTGGGAATCGAATTTCGAGCATTTCGCCGAATTGCTTCGGAAGGTTCGAGTCCTTGGTGATTATGTAATCTAATATTACGTCATAGTTGGATCAAGCCAAGAAGCTTTTCATTTGAACGTTAACGTGATGTTACGTTTATAACTTGGATCTTAGAGTGGGGTTATTTACCAGCATGTTTTAAGTCGTGCACCAATTTTGCAGATTTTGGTTGCAAATGTAGAAAAATGGGGATATTTGCAGTCGTTGAACTTTACGTAAGATGACCAGTGTCCAGGGAAACTAACGTCTTGAGAGTTGTAGCTAGCTTATGTATACTCTTACATGAGGCACCAACAAACACTCCTTATTAGCCATATTCATCGCAGTGACAATATACTGATTCTGGTTTACTAGACTATGTAAACCCCTCCACAGACACCCACATATTTTACATGTTTGTAGATCGTGCCAAGATTAGGTTATCTCGTGAGTGTGGTTGCGATATCAAAATGTATGACTAACACGTCATACATGTTCAGTTCTATGTAAAGATTCAATTTCGTCATCATCATGTTCGTCATGAGTTACTGTCTAAGAGTTAGCTGGGTATTTTCGAAATTATGACGTAATCATTTGAGGATTGCTTATTGTGATTTGATTTCATTTCTTGATTATGTTATGATGACATACACGGTTTGTTACGATGAGTATTTGAGGGTCTACCTTAGCATGCATGTGCGAGAGAGACAATAAGTTAGTGGTGGTGCCAGACAATAGGCCATAGGGGTTGGAGCTACGCAAAGATAGCTTACATGGATTTTGTACATAGTGTGGAATGTACCTACATATTACTCACAATTACATTCCTATTTCAAACTCTATCTGTCACACGAAAAATATTTGCACCCAATGTCAATGGATACAAGTTCTATAGCATAAACATGATAAGCTGATTGTTTTCAAATAAAATACTCTTAACAGAATTTCAGTTGTGATTGAGATCAGTTCAATGATTTGCAGGGGATTTACTTTCAATGCGAGGCATATACTATAATATCCATTCCAATAGCATATCCATTCCAAAAGCAATGCTTTCAATGGCATATTCTTTACAATTCCAAAAGAAATGCTTTCCAATGCATATTCTTTACCATTCCAAAAGCAAGGCTTTACCATTCCATTCAATATTATCTAATACCATTGCTTATTCGTAACTCCCGTTTCCAGGCTTATTCAGATCACTTAACTCCATCCTCCCGTTGATCTGACAAAACCATTAATTATGGGGCATCGTACGATTTCTTAATATTCATTGACAGATGTCACCATTACACCTCAGAGCGTCGTAGTTCCCTCCAATAGCCTTCTGGTATTCCGCCTCCTAGCGTATTTTTTATTTTCTACGGGGCTAGGAATTTTAGCAATTGTGACGTAAGTAGTTTAGAGTGTGTGCTTATCAAAGAACCAATAATGATATTGTGGGATGTTCCAAAGGCAACATATACAATACGACGCTATAGTATTTATTTTAAATGATGAAAAATGGTAATTGTGAAATGAAATCTACATCATTTGAAACCTGAAACCTTATGCTTATACCCTTTTAGTTTAGAATCTTCTCAAATCGAAGCAACCTCTGTCAGTTGTTGAAGCAACCCCGAACGTCACCTGGTAATAGCGCATTTTTCGTGGTTGTGCTCTCTGCAGGTTCCGAAAACCTGCAGTCCTCCGTTTAAGAAACTGACGTTGAGGAAATTTGGTAAGCAGAAACAATTACTGGTAAGTAATTCACATTCTTATCACAATCATTACAAGTAAAAATGCTTTCTAATTTAAAAGCATTCATAAGACATGGTAAACAAGCCAATGATTTGCGTAAAAAACCGATCAGTAATCCAATGAATTATAATGAAGGCACGCCTCCTCCAGATGAAGGAACAACAGCAACAACAAACATTCATGCTGCTGGAGATATTGATTATACGTACGTTGATTATGCAGAACAGTTACATGATCCTTCAATAAATGCTGTGAAAGAACCTTATGATCATTATCAAGAAGCGGTTAATATTGTTCAAGAAGAACGTATTCAACGTGAAAAGGAAGTCAAATATCCAAATTTAGAGAACTATGAAGTTTTAGAGAAAATGGGTGAAGGGGCATTTTCCGTTGTGTATAAAGCAAAATACTTACCAACAGGAGGGTTTGTTGCTATCAAAATCTTGCGTAAATTTCAAATGGATCAAGCTCAAAAATCAGCTGTTTTAAAAGAGGTCACCATAATGAGACAATTGGAACATAAAAATATTGTCAGTTTCATTGAATTTATTGATTCGGAACCTTATTATTATATCGTTCAAGAATTAGCTTCTGGTGGAGAGATTTTCAGCTCAATTGTAAAATACACGTACTTCTCAGAAGACCTTACTCGTCATATAATTTCTCAAGTTGCAGAAGCACTTCGTTATCTTCATGAAGAAGTTGGAGTAGTTCATAGAGATATAAAACCAGAAAACTTACTTTTCATCCCAATTGATATTACTCCTTCATTGAATCCAATTTCAAAGTTGAGAAAATCAGATGATCCTCAATCAAAACAAGACGAAGGAGAATTCACTACTGGTGTTGGGGGTGGTGGAATCGGGGTTGTGAAAGTTGCAGATTTCGGTTTGTCAAAACAAATTTGGGAAGATAATACTAAAACTCCATGTGGTACTGTTGGTTATACCGCTCCGGAGATCGTAAGAGATGAAAGATATTCAAAAGAAGTTGATATGTGGGCAATGGGGTGTGTCTTATATACTTTATTGTGTGGATTCCCTCCATTTTATGATGAAAGAATTGAAACCTTAACAGAAAAGGTTGCCCGTGGTGAATATACTTTCTTAAGCCCCTGGTGGGATGAAATTTCGGATGAGGCAAAATATTGTGTACAAAAATTGCTTACTGTAAATCCGGCAAAGAGATATACTATTGACGACTTATTAAACGATCCATGGATGACTAAGAAAGTTAAGAAGCAAGAAAGAAGAACCGCCCCAAACGTCCCAGCAAGCAATCGTATACATCCAATCCAAAAATATTCAAAGAAATATACAGATGGAATGTACTCTCCAGCAGCTACTGCTCTTCGAGATGTATTTGATGTGAGTGCTGCTGTCCATAGAAGAGGGGAAGAAGCCGCATTGCAACAGAAATTCGATAGGCAGATTGTCGAGGAGGAAGACGAGGATGAGTATGCTACTTTTAATGTTAGGGAAGCTGGGATCACAAGTCCTAGGTTTAATGAGGATTTGTTTAATTTGAATATTGGAGGGGCAAGTATTTTGGAGAGAAGAAAGAAGATTCATGTATAGCATCGAGGCGGCAAGTGTCACTTAGAAAGTTAGATGGTGAAAGTGTACCATCTTACTGCAACAATTTAAACCCTGAAGTTCAATATTTCAACACTGAATTGCTTAGATGTTTAAACTCTGTGTTTCAACACTAGTTGAAGACGCAATCTAGTACACTGACATGCACCTCATTTGAGCATCATTTAGGGGTTTTGCAAGTCCGAAGAAACTTGTTTTTCAACCGAGGGTCAATTTTAGAAGACAGATTTTGTGCGTCGATCTAGCTTCCAAGAGATTCACGATTATCATACGGAACACCGTATTCGATAAATACAAGTTTATTGGAAATTTCAGTATCTTGAAATTGTAACTTGATTACCGGAGATTTAATCATTTCCAAATATTCGACAGCTCGAAGGAGTTTGTCCTACTGTTATGACAGAATTGTCACTTTATACTAGCTTGCCATACAATTACCTCTCAAACATTATTAATTTTGGTTCATTTCAATTTATTTTATCATAAACTTTATTTCCTTTTGGCATTTTCTATTGGTGGATATAGTTAGACTAGAAGTAATATACAATGGAAATACATATGAGAGTTGTAATGGGTGGTATGGTGATCGGGGTTGTTGACGTAAAATCATCGTCTAGATACTAACTAGACCTTCAGATCACAAACCCTCTCCAGTAACACAGTTGAAGTACTATAGATTTAACACTACAATACTTCTTTCGCATGTTGCCGCCTCATGATATCTCGTATTTTTCTCTAAACTATGGTAGTAGAAGTGGTATGATTAACACATGTTCTAAACTGTGAAAATATTCCTTATTCAGTTCGCAAGGATAAGTTTCAATTATTATCCTAAATTGTAGACTTTTGTGGTTAATTAGTGAATAGTTCATATGTACATATTACAGAGTAATACATATTGACAATTAAAGAGTAATACATATTGACAATTAAAGAGTAATACATATGTATATAGATATTAAAGAGTAGATTCTATCAAATCCATGCCATTCCTTATAATGATGATTCACCAACTCCTGCTCTTCCCACTCCCGTGATTTTCTGATCTGATTACAATTTCTCATCTTATCGGATTTATCGAGCCGCACTCTTCTCCATTCTAACTATATACATCTTCATGACCAACCAACTCCTTGACTTTGACCTAAGGCAAATCTTATCATTTGCAAATGAAGAAGCTAATCTTCCTAAACACAATAAGCGCAGGAAGAAAGATACCAAGTTAGAAGTTCCCATCAGAAAAGATAGCGAATACAAAACAGACCAAGTAGATCATTTCGAGTTTATTAATAAAACATTATCAGTACAATGTGAACTGCCTGTTGATCTTCGGACATTCTCCCCAGATACTGGAATGGTTACTGTGGCCCCTGGAGTGTTTGAATTTGTTAGTGATGACGTAAAATTGACTCTCCATGATCATGTAATTCTGATCAAGAATAATAAATTAGGAGGTTTGAAAGTTGGAGTGTTGTTCACATTCCAAGTTGATGAAGATGTTTTGGATGAAATAGGCCTACTCAATTTGGCAAAGACAAAATTACTGAAGAATGGGTTATTGGTGCCGGCACCGTTATTGAAACTTGTTTTGGACACCAATAAGAATTCAGTACTGATACAAGTTGTTTATAAGGTGTTCATTCAATGTGAATTATTCAAAATACGTCAACTGGATGTTGTACTTCGAATCAATGGGGCCTTATTAGGAAAACCCTTGGAACATAACCCATCCACTGCCCAACTATTCTACACTGCAATAGCAAGCAACACCTCCACATTGGATCCGGTTTCCGAGTTTGATGTACCTGAATTAGAAACTTCCTTGTTACCGTTTCAAAGAAAAACCCTTCAATGGTTGTTGAATAAAGAGAATGTAGAATTCGACAGGTCAAGCAACAGGTGTATTCCAAAAGACATTTTGTCACCCAATGATATTATATTATTGAGAGAATATTTGGATGGTTTGGATGTTGATCTTGCAGTTTTAGACAACCTTATCATAACCGTGATATCCAAATTTTTCTTTGGATGGCAAATTATCAAAATCCAAGGAGAAGATGTATTCTATAATAAGTACACCGCCAACATCCTCACCCGTCATCAAGCTTGCAAGGATCTTTCTAATTATTATTTGAATGATAGAAAAAAATGCCCTCTTCATTTCCCAGCCCAAGCATTACTTGCAGAAGAGATGGGACTTGGTAAGACTGTGGAAGTAACAGCATTAATTCTTTTGAATCAAAGACCTATAGAAGAAATCAATGAACAAATCCAGATACGGGTTCTGTCATTTGATGATGCTAAAACAATAGTTCAAGCAAAGACAACACTTGTGATCAGCCCAGATTCAATTCTTAAGCAATGGGTCGAAGAGATGATTCGTTGGGCACCCAGTCTTGCTGTAACCGTTTATAAAGGGGTTGGCAAATACCCAAAGTTGGACAATAACCCAGCATTGATTGCTGAGTATTTACGTAAATTTGATGTTGTTTTCACAACCTATTCGACGATTCTGAAAGAATTAGATTATGCTTTGTATTCTTCTCGAAACAAATCAACAAGAAATTCAAAGGTGAGAACATCGGAGGAAGTGATTTCAGAAGACATTGTTGAGACTGTCGACGATTCAGTATCACTTGATAGCTACAAAGCCCTTTTTCAAATCACTATAAACTCGGTCAAGCCTAAAATTGCCAATGTTAAGTCTATTGATGGAAATGATCTTCAAACCGATTATGAGAAAGCTTTACAGGATGAGATATCTCTTGCAATCAAGCATAATCGAGTTCCTAGTATTTATAAAAAAGTTGATTACGAATCTCCATTGATGTTAACACAGTTTTGGAGAGTGGTCCTTGACGAGGTTCAGATGGTGTCGTCCAAGATTCTGAGAGCATTTCAGCTGTGTGCACTTATACCTAGATTTCATGCATGGGGAGTACTGGGTACTCCAATCAAGAAGAACCTAGATGATTTACATCTGATTCTAAATTTCCTAAAATATCAACCGTTTTCATCTGAAGTCAGTAAAACTAGTTGGGAGATTCTTATCAACAATAATGAGGATTTTGTTTCATTATGGACTAAATTGTCTTTAAGACATACAAAAGCAATGGTTCATGATGATATCAAATTACCTCCACAAAATAGAGTTTTATTAACGGTCCCATTTACTCACGTCGAACAAGATTTATACAATCTGATGTTTGAAGAATGTCTTGCAGCTATTGGGTTAGATGTGAATGGAAATCCAATGATCGACGATTGGGAACCTCTGCCAAGCGTTATGTTGTATATGAGCGTATGGTTACTGAGATTAAGACAAGTGTGTTGTAATCCTCAAATCGGTAACCTTAATTTGAATACCAAAAAGTATAGAAAAACATTTGCTTATCATAGTCGTGGAGTTGTACTGATTCAACAACTTAAGACACTTGAAAACATTTTAGAGGATATGTTGAATAAAGCTCATAATGAAATGGGAGACGTTGAAAGACAGTTAATACCATTATTTTTGGAGCTAGGTGAATTCTATGAATTTATATATGAACCTTCACTAGCTTTGAAGTTTCTAATTCTAGGTGCTGGAAAGACAAAGAGGATAATTCATAGACTAAAAATGATTTTGGAACGTTACGAAGAAAGGAATGTGAAGGAGGAGGATGAATCGGAGTTATCTGAAAAAATAAGATTAACGAGGACCAGAATCAGACATTGGAACATAACGTTACATAGATTTTATTTCTTGATTGCTTCTTCATATTTCCAAAGTTATGACGAAGAATATCGTCTGATTGTTGCAAGGTACAATATACCAGACATTCCTTTGAGAGAACAACTCGCACAGTTGTTTGCAGTCGATGACGATGATATTCGTAAAGATGAAATAGCGCTGTTGGTTAATAATGTTCCTGTAGAAAAATTCAGCTACAAGGATGAGGATTTAAGCTACGATGGGGAAGACAAAGAACGTTGGTACGAACTGAAATATTATGAGCTCGCAGAAGAGACCAGAAGAAACATTTTGCTGTCTTCAATGGAAGCTGTCGAACTTTCTGTCCGCACCAGAATCATCTCCAGAGGTTGTAATCAATCAACTCATGATAATGGGTCAGTGCTTCTTCCTAAAACATCAAAAAGGTTTTTCGTATCGATTCCTCTAATCCAGTTGGATACGTCTGCGTATTCTTCTGTTCTTATTTCCAAGTTAGATAACGTTGTTTATCTGTTGAATATTCAGGCATCTACTATTAATGATTGGATGAAGGAATTGGTTCGGATCTTGACCAAGACGTTGATTTCTCATGGTGCTGCTCCAGACGGGGCTGAATATGAAGAGAGTGTGAATGATCAAGACAAGGCGGCATCTTATTTGCTTGTGTTAGGCAAGATTCTCACTGATCGCCATGCCATTGTCAATGGAGTTGATGGGGAAACGAAAGTGGTTAAGAAAAAAGATCCAGAGAGAGTTTCAGATATGGATTTTTTGAAGGAATTGCAACATCGTCGTGAACAGATCAAGCCAAGCCAGGGTCAATCATTACAAGAATTAGTGTTAAGTTTCAAAACCATAGAAGCCGAATTAAAAGGCGAAGAAAATGATAGTTCTATACTTGGAATGTTAATTGAACTTGGTGGGCTTGCAAGAGTGATTTTTGAAAATCAAAAGGTAGCTCTCCTTTTACTACAAAAAGAACTTGCGAATTGTAACGCAGTTTTTAACACTCGTATTGACTATTTCAAACAATTACAACAAATTTCAGATAGTGTACAAACTCGAGATTTCCATATGGATCGTCATGAATTAAACCGTACACTTGTTGAAAGAAGAATCACCAAGTTTGTGGCGCTGTTTCAACAAGTGCGTACCAAAATGGATAAAAGTGTTGGTAAATTCCGTTATTTGAAAGGGTTGGCTCAAAAGGATGATCCTGATGAAGAAGCTTGGATGTGCAGTATTTGTAGATCGTCGATCACAATAGGTTCTCTTACTCAATGTGGTCATAAATATTGTAAAGATTGCCTTGAGCGTTGGTTGAGAACAGTCAGGAATTGTCCTATGTGTAAAAGTGGACTTTCCATTGAATCTGTTTATAATTTCACACATCATAAACCAGATCTCCAAGTCAACAAAATCAACAAATTGGCTGAACATGATATTCGGAACTTACACAGTATTTATAAACCAGTACCACCGGAAGTTATTGGTGAAATTGAACTGATGTCTTTACCAAGTTCTTATAGCACTAAGGTTGATATGATTGTCAAACAAGCTATGTACTTGCGTAGTAAAGACCCACAAGTTCAAATTGTTATATTTTCACAATGGCAAGACATGTTATACATTCTTGGTACAGCATTAAAAGCTGCTGATATTTCGTATTTGGGGCTGTATGGTACATTAACCCCAGAGTCAAAGCTGGGCTGGGGTAACAAAAATGATGCTGTAGAGACTTTTAAAGACCCCCTGAAGAGAATTACTTGCTTTTTGTTAAATGCAAGAGCTCAAGCTCTGGGTCTTAATTTGGTTAATGCAACTCACATTTTCTTATGTGAACCTTTGATCAATACCAGTTTGGAATTGCAAGCTATTCTGAGAATCCATAGAATTGGTCAGAAAAGACCAACAACGGTATGGATGTTTGCGGTCGCAAACACCGTTGAAGAGAGTATTGTCGTTATGGGAACGAAGAATATTCTCAAATATTTAAGGCAGGATGAACAATTTGAAGTTAAAGACGAAGAGGATGCAACTGACATGATTCCCGATTTACAAGATACAGTGGCACTTTCTATGGCGGAGTCAATGACGTTGATGTCAAGTGAGGGACTGGATAAGTTGATCAATAAGGCTACTAATCAGGGAGAGCATGTTAGGGATAGTGATCTTTGGGGCGCATTGTTTCTGGCGAGGACATAACTCCAAAAAACTCCGCAAGATACCTGAATGAATATTGACTTTGAAAATAGAATTCATATTAAGAATATCAATTGAGATTCTTGAGAGTAACTCTAGGGGACTTTTCTGGTGCCGCCAAATTTTTATAAATAGCAGGACTGAATATAAAGACAACTAGAGATTTGTAGGAGTTTAGCAATAATGACAACCGAAACTGGTGATATAATCAGGCACACAATAACAGCAGAATTGAGGGAGTATTACCTGGTGTGCAAAATTTGCAACTGGAAACCTCAACAGTCACCCTAAGATAAGCTACATAGGCATGGAATATCATTAAATCTCTTTAGAATTACATAAATTACTAGTTATAGATTGCACATACACTGAACTGAGAGTTCAGCACCTACGTTCAGATTATCATTACAATTGGAGTAAATTGCAAAGACGCCAAAAAGGAGCTACGCATCTCCTTTTCTCCTTTGAGTTTAAATCGCTAAATACGAAGTATCATCATGACCAGTATAAACATTTCCAGCCTCAATTAATACCTGAACTTGGTCCTTTACTTCATCCAAACTCAAATTTGATTTCTGAGCCAAAAATTGTATTGGAACACCTTCTTGCATTGAAGTCAGGAATTCCTTAATTATATCAAAAATGGTATCTCCACCACTCTCCACAAATAAGGTCTTTGGTGGTGCTTTAGTAATTCCCTTTGAGTAAACAGAAATAGCATCCAAGAAATGATGGACAACTTGATTATGATCAGTAACTTCCAAAACAGTAGTGAATTGTAATGTTCTCTTATCACCAAAAGTTCTTAAACTACCAGCAACATAAACGTATTTATTCACAAGAGGGGAGTACTTCTCAATTTCCGATTCCAATGAAACTTCCTTATCATCAAACCACATTTTAATATCCATAGATCCAGTACCATCTTCGACTGTCAAATTCACACCAGCAGCAGAACCATCAACACGACGTAAAACACCAACAAATGACACCAAATTCAAACTCAAATGCTCAAATCTATATTCTCCATCTGGGACTGGTTGATTTGATTCTGCTATTTGTTTAAGAGTTACTGGGGTTATGGACTGACGGAGTTGAGCCTTTTGAGATCCACCAGATTGAGTATTAAATCCTCCACCATTGTTGAAGCCACCAGCATCTTCAGCATTGAATCCTCCTTCGTAATTGCTATATTGACCAAATTGTGACATGTTGTACGCGTTAGTTTGGTTCGCGTTTAAGATGCGAAATTTGGTTGCACCATAAAATTTGTGTGAGGGAATCAAAACGAAGTAGCGGCCATGAGATTCATTAAGTTTTCAATTGCAAGATTTGGAGTAAAGGCGTATGAGAGATAATAAGCCAGAGTGGTACAACCAGCTACTTGGGTTGAATGGGTTTCTTGAACGTATTTAGTTCCAATGGAGAACTGGACACAAAATTATGTATAGTCGAACTCTAGCATGAATGCAAATACTGTAATACCATTGGGAACTAAGAGGAAGGGAAGGATCGATTAAAAGTAGTTATATTGTGAAAATATTCACCACTACGTGTTATCTAAGCTACAGTTACCCAGTATGACCTTTCTTTCTTGAACGATCACCTGTGTTACTCGGGCTTTATTACTCGAAGTCACCGCCCAAACTCACAATTGCTAAGCAAACATCTACTACAACCCCTCTAACATAAACAAACTGGAGAAGACCAAAATCAACCTCCATTAAGGTAAAACCATCTCTGCTAAGCATCATAATCGATTCCCTCTCACTATCATAGTAACTACTTCTTCTCTGGTGACTACGCGTGCTATCCGCACTCCAACTCCAACTTCAACCAACTTATCAAGTCTGCGAAAAATCAACATAAACAACACCATGGAAGATTTGCCCACTCTTGATGAAGAAATTCATCCCAGTTTAAGATTATATGAATATGAATCTGAAAACCCAATCAATTCAAATGAAACTCCGGTTGTATTAGCTGAAAATGCACTTTTGGCATTGAAATATGAAGCTTCATCAGCGGTGCCTAAAGAACCAAATAATGCGGTGAAAATGGTTCCGTATACTCCGGGTATTCCACAACTAAGACTTGGGCGACCTAGACCATCATTTCCAATAGCCCCAGGTGAAGATTCTGTTACTAATAAAGAAGAACTGAAACTTTCGATGTTTAGATTTGATAGAAAACCGGTCTATGGGCCCGGTTCACGTGGTGGTAGAGTATCTCGTCCACCAAGAGGAATTATAACGAAAATCAAAGGAGGGGTGAGAGGCAATACAGAGGGAGAGGAGGATTTTGAACTTGCTGAGGTTGCCGATGTTGATGTCGCCGATGTTGAGGTTGCCGATGTTGATGTTGAGGATGCCGATGTTGAGGATGCCGAAGCGGTCCCACAAGAAAATGCTCCGGCACAAGAGAATATTGAGGTCGATACCGTAGATACCCCAATTGATATTCCGGAGACTGTCAAGAAATCAAATTCCGGTAGACCTCTAAAACAAGCAAAACTTGATTTTCCAAAAGCTGATCCGAAATCCAAAGATTCTCCTAAAAAACGAGCTCCAAAACGCACAGGCAAGACTAAATTAACAATCTTCATCCCGAAGCAATCCAAGGGAGTTTCAAGAACAACTGTATTAAACACACTCAACAAAGTTACAAGACAGTTACCTGGACCGTTGGTTGGATTAGGATACAATCTCTACGATGAAGTCCATTTTGATGATCTTGCATCCAAAGAAACAATTGCACTTGGATTTGAAACAAAGCCGGCTCCTTATGCGTCTGACATTATGGTAATTATTGAATTTCTACTGAAATTTAGTGATATAACCAATGTTAATGTTGGACCACAAGACATAGAAGAAGGGTTATTAGGAGACGAAATATCCCCACTCATGAGCAAGCTTGTTTTGGTGTTACTTGAATTAGTTCTCAATCGTAAAAGAACAATCATTTCGTTAGCAAGTGCTATTAATGAATTGAAACCATTAACAGCAAATCTTGGTTTTCCAAAAGAATGGAAAGAAAAAATTCCCCCAACTCAAACCTTACCTACAGAATATGAGATTCTAGACCCGAAGAACCCCGATAAATTACCGGGAAGTCTTTTCCCGACTTATCAAGCAACAGCAGTTTACAATCCATTTGGACCTGCATTTGAACGTGAAGGACTACTTTATTTAGATCCATTGGACAGACTTGTATTTGTGCGTACACTTTGTCAATGGGCTTTATCTTCGTCGGATCTGATCAAATCAAGAATTACTGCGTTAATCCAAGGTCAAGATATTCCAGGTGATAAAGAAACTCATTACGTTGCTAGAACAGTATTAAATGGGATTGCAAACACATTAGATGCAAAGAAACAGGCCGAGTCAAAATTGGCTAAACGAGAGGATGATGTGAAATATGTAGATCCAACGTCTGATCCAATGAAACATTGTTTCCGTCTTAGATTAGATGAATTGGTTGTTGGAGATTGTGGATTCCATATAGGTAGATTTTATTTATGTAAGATGGGGGATGTATCAAGTGGTGGTCTAGGATCAGTAACTCAAATGAAAAATGCCCATACTAGATCTTCAAAATCAGGAACAAGGTTCAAATTGTATGTTCAAGATGTTCATTCAATGTTGGTTACACTGTTACACGATTACGGAGTTGAATTTAATGAAAATGGCGAGGAGGTGAACCAGGAAGTTGAAAGAAAGGAGGAATGGTATGAGGTAGCGCTGGATATAGAGCTGTTGAGTAGATTTATAGCATATCTTGAAACGAAGATTCCTTTGTTGAAGAAATCTTTAGCAGGAATTCCAGTCAAGAATTTGCATGATCATTTGGTGAGTTTGGTTCCTGTTCTCGGTAGGGAGACAGCGGTGGTTGAAGATGTGATTCTAGATAAGAGACTGAGGAGGATGAATTATGACGATGGGACTCAATTTGCAGAGGTTTTCGAGGAGTACCAGCCGGAGTATTTGGTCGACGATGTGGACGATGATGAGTATGTTGAACAATAATCAAGAGGCATCAACAACCGACACCAAGAGTGATTTGACTTTTCAGGGGTGTGGCTGGGACTGTAAGTAGTAATAATACGTTAAATTAAGTATTCACTCAACTGGCTTTGAAATTCTTTTACAGCATCCTGCAAAGAATCGCACAATCAAGTTGATTGGAGATCTGGCGCTACGGGAACCACGAAAAGTGTTTTTGCATTTGCTGATATCTTCACAGAATATCACGATTTTAAGAATTTAAAAATATTCAATGCACCATACTACGTTATAAAGCTTGAATTATGTATAAATAAACACTAATAAGTATATATATAGAGAATAAATGTAGTGGGGCTGATATTCATTTGGGCAGTTGGCCATCATTCCTCTACTAATATATAGCTAAGATTGAATTTCACAACTTCAACTTCTCAGCTCTCTGCAACGTCTAAAATTACACCTACAATCATTCAAATAAAACATACATTAATATACAGTGTAAGGTTGGGTTACTATGATTTCATGAGGTTGTATGTGTAGATCTTGGATCAAGGTTTGTTTGTCCAAAAGACTTCCCTTCGGGGCCTGTATTTATATATCCGGTTTCACACAAGTCTTGTGGGTTACGCACTGATTCTATTTGCGATACTAAAACTTACCAGCACCTAACAACAATTCGATCTTATCCCTCACCAAGGCCTCATTCTCTTCAAAGTACTCTGCCCTCCTAACCACTTCTTCGTCATAACCTTCATCATTCTTCAAGGCCTTCAAAGTAGCAGTTTGGCTTTCTAACCACTTTTCAACAAATCCAACTGGATCATCAGCCAATTCCCTATAGAAATCTTCTCTTGCCTTTGCGTTTTGCAAAGCCGAAATACCCAACGAAATTCTTGCGTTCAATTTTTGGATAGTGACATCTGATCTGGTTAATGTCTCGAATGCATTTTTGTTGAATTGTAATAATTCTTGTTGAACAGTCAGAATTTGGGCTGGTAAGTCCACCGGTATGTCAATCACCAAACCACCAAGTGTAGTAGATACTCTTGTATTGATTTCATAATCAAGTACAACGGGTTCTCGTGGTAAGAAATGAGCAGACAATAACTTGTAAAGATCTACAAATTTGAAGGTGTCAGTATTAAGTAACAGTCGAAGAACATCGTCACATTGTACTGCGAGTAAATCATCGTCCGCATCTCCACCAGCAGTTGGTGCAGCACCAACTGGTCCAGCAGGGACTGCTTGAACAGGTGCACTGGAGATAGGTTTAAGCAAGTTCTTGTGCAAGACATATTGCCAAATTAGGTAAACCACTTCCTGTTGAGTTGCTTCATTTTTTGCTGCAAATCTGGTCATTTGTGGAGATAATCTTAAAGTGTGAGCATTACTTTTGACTAGTAATGCTATTCTTGCTTTGATGTTAAAGATTCCAGAACGTTTGATATCAATACCATCAAAGGCAGCATTTGGCCCACCAGTACTAGCTCCAGCTCTCCACTCTACAATATTCAGTGGGGCACCTTGTAATCCAGGATAATCTTCATTTGGAAGCAAATCTATTGATACAGCACTTAAGAAGGAAGAAAACTTGGCATCTCCAGCTTCTCCAATAAATCTACCCTCAACTCTTAAAGTCCATGTTGGTTCACCAGCTCCAATATTACCTCCAACATTTCCGCCAACAGGTATTCCCAGAGCATTCGATCCACTTTGACCACCTTGTAATTGCTTCTGCCATGGTTGGTTCTCACACGTATTGTAAACAAAAACCCTTAAAAGTCCTGCTTCACCACGAACACTGGCTGGATGGACGGTCTTCTGTTGGACTGCTTGGAATTCCAATGCTTTTCGCAGAATAAGTAAATCAACATCACGCTCAGCAGCTGCCAATTTTTTATAAAGACGGAGATTTGGAACACTCGCGTAAAGTGCCGAAGGGATTGTTGTCTCGGTAGGAGCGTATGAGACCGTTGGAACCGCACCCCCAGTCAGATTACCTCGTTTATCTTCGGCCATGTTGTTGTTGATGAAACAGAGCACTGCGAGTTTTCAGTTTTTGTCAGTATCCAGCGCACGTGACGTGACTCTTTATCTGGACGTAGATTGGTGTTAGTTAAGATTTCTAACACAGGTGGGATTATTGGCTTGTTTATATAGCTATATCCACTTTATTATTTTGCATCGAAGCAATACTTGCTATTGCCCAATATTGCAATCTTAAATGTTACAAAGAAAGAGAGTGATACACACTAGAATTCTCTGAAATATTGAAGTGGAATGAATAATATGGCTGATTGAGATCACAATAGGTTGATGGGGAGAATAAATTTAATCTCCGTAGTCATTGGCAGATCGGTTTTTAAGTTGTGCTTATGTTATCACTTCAAGGAATCATACTACTCCCTCTCTTCTTTGATCTACAATTTAGTCTATGTCGCAGATTGAAAAATTCTGTCAATACTTTCATAGGTTGCTTGAGTGAGCTGAAGCAAAGTCAACGTATTAGGCTACTACAATATACCAGAATCTCTCAAAAATGATCAACAGATCTACTCTTCGCAATTACGTGGAGCGTCGACTCTGACGTAGACTAATTCCACGCAAACAGTGATGACGCAATTATGGGCTTATCAAATCACCGTGTCAACAAAAATTGAAATTATGCCCCCTCTAACACATCATTAACAATCAATCTCTTCTTACACCCTCTCCATCATCCCTCAGCTCCCTTATTACATCCTCAGTCAAGGGTGGATGTCACATTTATGTCGCGCCCCAGGTTTTGCCATCCACTACTTCCAAAGATAGAGTGATTTTCTTCTCCCCTTAGGCTATATGGACTCATCATTAAAAGTTAGACGACGTGTTGCTGCTGGGTCGAAGAATGTTCGTGACAATCATCTCACTGTTCATCTTAATCATAGTCAAGTGCTAGAGATCCAAAAGAGAAAACGTGATTTTATAAGCAGAATCAATTATGGATTGTTTGCAACCGTTGCTATACTACCATTTTTAGGGATGATTTATCTTTGGAGGAATGCTGAATTACCTCTGAAGACAACGGTGGCTTTCTCCCTTATTTATTATCAGTTTACAATACTTTGTTTCACATCAGGATATCATAAATTCTTTGCCCATAATTCATTTAAGGTCAGGTTCAAATTTGTTGCATATGTATTTGTCATCTTCGGTAGTTCCATTGGTTTGGGAAGCACAAGATGGTGGGCAGGATTACATAGAGCACATCATAGACATACGGATGATACGGAGAGAGATCCATACTCAATAAAGAGAGGATTTTTATGGGCTCATTGGGGATGGTTGTTGAAGAAACCAAAGAGTAATATTTTTTACGAGGAGTTTATAGAGAAGGAGTTCCCTAATGAGGTGGTGGCTCTACTGAGGGAAATCAAAAGGGTTCCTAGTGAGTTGACTTCGTCGGCGTTGAACGAGGTTCCAATATCACTGAATTTGCTTCCAGAAATACCACAGGATGTAACACCTGGAATATCTGGTACGAATTCTCTCCTACCAAATTCTTATTCTGAAGACAATTCTTCGATATTTTCTACAACGGTGGAAAACATTGACGAAGATGATTTTTCAGCATTACCAAGCGCACTGCAATCAGCTCCAAGTCTGTTACAGACGTCTTTGGGATTTTCAATCTCAAACTTGCTACCTTCACAAATAAATTTCCTCTCATCTTATCCAATTAAAGATGATACGAATTTCATGCCTTTACTCATTTGGCAAGAGAAGTACTACTACCCACTTTTTGTCATTACAACATTCGTGGTACCTTCATTAGCAGCATTGGTACTCAACGAAAGTGTTACCCATTTTATAGTCTTTGCAGGTATCATGAGAATGTTCCTCATCCAACAACAACTTCTAAGCGTTGAATCTGTGTGTCATTATAAAACTCCGATCTCGTTGCCAACTCAACCATTTTCAGATAAAAACTCGCTGTTGGATTGCACCAACACGTTGGTATCATTATTGACCTACGGTCAAGCTTATCAAAACTATCACCATGAATTCCCTCATGATTATAGGAGTACGTATTCTATTTGGGCATTTGATCCAACCAAGTGGTTCTTGTGGAGTTTATATGTGTTTGGGCTAGTGGATGATCTAGCAAGAACGCCTAGCAATTTGGTTTCTCAATTGAAGCTCCAACAACAGCAACTTGTTTTGAATAGAATTAAGAGTTCATTAAACTGGGGTACCCCGATCCTGAAGTTACCGTTGGTCACACCGCGTGATTTTAAGAGATTGGTTGCAGCTCCTCCTAATAAAGATAAGATTTTCATTGTGATCCAGAATGTCATTCATGACATAACCCCATTCATGGAAAAGCACCCTGGTGGGGCTGCTGTTTTGAAGGCTTCTCATGGAAAAGATGCGTCTGCTGCATTTTTTGGCGGTGTTTATAGGCATTCAGCAGCTGCTTCGAACTTGTTGGCAACAATGAGGATTGGGATGTTGGATATGGGTAATCAGGAGGAAGTTTGGGGTAGGGTTGTTAGGGAGGAGGGTGGAGTTGACGAGGGAGGTGTGGTTGGAAGTAGGACTGCTGAGGCGGCGTAACTACTCCTGTGAGCGTAGCGAAACAGCTGTAAATATTGATTATAATTTTAACGTATGAGTGCAAGGTATATTTATTGGTTATGTGTAATACTATATGGAGATAATAGCTAGACTCTTCTCATTCCAGAATCTCAACAGATGTTCATTCAGCCTTCACAAACTAATTTTGAAAGACACAATTGAGTATTGGCGTATTTTGCACCTCTTGGCTGCAAATGTTGCGCCCTTTACTAAATAAATTTACGTTGATTAAATAAATATATTTTAATGTGGCTAGTACTAAAGTCTTGCAATTATGATATACATTTGTGGCTTGTACTTGTGTCTTGTATACACTTGTAGCTTGTATACATTGTAGCTCATACACTTGCCTTGTTCAGTTTTTCAACACTTAAATTGCTTTCTAAACACCACATCACTGGGGAATCTCCAAAGTAACTTTCCCAGTTGTCTCCCTATTTTCCAAAGCCCTGGTGGCTTCAGCATATTCTTCCAAAGGATACGTCTTGGTTATCTCCAAGACCAATTTCCCAGATTCGACCAAGTCTCTCAATTGGTTAAAATAAAACTCCCATTCGTCCTTTGTAGCCAAATAGTTCAATAAGCCGGGTTTCACGATTTTTATATTTCCCCCACGTAGAATTGCAAGCCCAACTTCAGTGGCATTCAATCGTCCTGTGATTGCGCCATAACTAACCAAACTACCTTTTCTCGATAGTGATTCCAACGAAACGTGATATGAATCTTTGCCAACAGAATCAAACACAGCATCGACTCCATGACCATCTGTGAACTCGTGTACCTTGACATCTACATCATCAAGTTCTGAGTTGATCAAACATTTCGCACCCAATTTTCTTGCGATTTCTAGCTTCTCCGGTGTTGATGCTACTGCAATTGCAGTTGCCCCTTTCGCAACTATTAGCTGTATCAAAGCTTGACCAACACCACCGGCAGCTGCCCAAACCAAGATTGTTTGACCAGGTTCAACTTTATGAGCTTCTTGAGTAAATGTTAATGCTGATAGACCTTGTACTAAAATAGACCCATAAATTTTCAAATACTTATCGGAAATATCCCTTTCTAGTTTATAAACGGTTATGTGATTACTTTTGAGAATCGTGTATTGAGCATAAGCACCAAGACCTAGATATGCCACCTTATCCCCAACTTCAAAGTTGGTGACATTGGAACCAATTGCATGAACAGTGCCAGAACCTTCGCTACCAAGTACGCATGGAAAACGATACAAAGGATATGAGCCTATTCTGCAACAAACATCAACATAGTTAACAGCTGCGTATTTATTTTTGATGAGAATCTCATTCGAACCAACATATGGCTGATCGACGTCAACATATTTGATAACTTCATAAGTTTTACTTATACCTGTGATGACAATAGCTTTCATGATGCAAGGGAGGAGTCACCACTTACAGTAAGTTCCACAATTTTAAATACTTTTCAATGCTGTCGGAGAAGAGTCCAGTTCCTTTAATGCGTACGACAATGAAATTCGTTTCACCGCAGAAAAGGGTATATACGGCCGTGTGGTGCATGGTGAAAAATACGATAACATGAACTTTTACGTAAAGCACACGATCGAATGATAACTACATGTTTGGAGCAACATACTAGAACATGAAATCTTTATAGTTCAACGGTTGTTCAAAATGCAATTATAAGTTTGACCTCATACAAGAAGTTTGATGCTCTTACAATACGAAATTTCTCTAGAAACTAACAAAGAGAGTGAAATTTCAAGATTGTTGAGATATTTCAAATTGTTGGTGTGTCCGATTGGCTTTCCAATTTGGGAAGTCCTTCTAGAAGTCGGTGTAACAGCTAATGCAAGTCGTCTAAAGGTGTTAGAGTTTCTTGATGAGGTAATAAGTGTATGATTGTACAATTGAGGTTGGTGTGAATAAATCAAGCTCTATTTAAGAGCTCAGTACTTTTAGTAACATAAGCAGGCCAGAACTAAAATTTGCAACATACGCAGGTCAGGACTAAAATTTGCAACATAAGCAGCCAGCACTGGAAAATATCAAATCAGTAACGTAAGCGGACCAGTACCGGCGTGGTGAAATGAGTGCATCAGTACACCAAACACTTCATTAAGGTTTTGGGTAAGATGTAGGCTCAACGTTTACGCAAGATCTCAAGCTCAACGGTTCGGGTTCCAGAATATTGCTCCGAGAATTACGGTCACAAAATATGTTAGATTAGGTTACAAAATATGATCAGATTTAAAATAAAGTGGATCGGTATATATTAATAGCTCTACTGAGCCTATAGCTCCCCAAATATAATTCTTGCAAGACATGTTTCTGATACTCAAATATTACTTTAGACTATGAAGTGAAATAAGAAATACCCAGTATAAAAGTTACCATTCATGCAAAAAGGTGTGTTGGTTGCGTAATAATTCTCTACTAGCCCGTGGAATATCAGGTGTTCAAAACCATGGGAGCCAGTCCGACACTTCCCTCCACGCTACAAATTCTTCACTTTCATTCTTATTGAGGAATCTTCAAAGTTAACTTCCCCGCCGTCTCTCTATTCTCCAATGCCCTGGTAGCTTCAGCATATTCTCCCAACGGATAGATCTCCAATTGAATTTCTCCAATACTTTTGTTAGATATAACCCTCGCTGCCTACTTTTGATATACATCCCGAATGACTGCCTTTCTTGACGTACTCCGTATGATAACAATGCAAAACCACTGGTAATTGAGGTAATAGTCGGAACTATGTATTTCGGGTTCACTGCCCAAAGCGGTACCCCCTCGTTGATTGTGTTTACCTGGCTGCAAATTCGTTTGGCTCAACATTAGACAGAACGTTCTGAATATTAATACGGTTTATATGAAATGTATGATACCAAAAAGTATTGCGAGTATATTACTACAAAGATGAGCCCTTTAATGAGGGAGGTGTATTCAAGAATACCGTGGGTGCAGTTGAGGGATCTACTTCAAACTGTTCTCGAATCTCCAACGAGATATACATTATGACGGTTCTACTTCCACGAATCTCCCAGGAGATGTTGGGCACTAGGAACAGGATTTTGTAAGCGCAGTTCAAAATACAACAGAAACTCAAAACACCCTCTTTCAAAAAAACCTTCACAGTCCTGCCTTAAATTCCAATATTCAAAATCACATAGTGACCTATCAGAGAATGCTATAATTTGAGATTATTTGTCAAATGAAGTCTACGATATATCTGACAATACTTAAAATTCACATACTAACACTTATCAAAAGAGAGTCTAGACCTTTTCATTGTGGGATTTCCAAAGTCAACTTTCCAGTTGTTTCCCTATTTTCCAAAGCTCTAGTAGCCTCAGCATATTCACTCAAAGGATAGGTCTTTGTGATCTCCAAAACCAACTTCTTACTTTCAACCAAAGATCTCAATTCGTTGAAATAGTGTTCCCATTCTTTCTTTGTAGCAATATAACTCAACAAGCCTGGCTTAACAAGTTTAATATTCTTAGTTGTCAAAAGAGAGCTACCTAATGCCTCTGGACTTGGTGGCCCAGTAATAGCTCCGTAACCGACAAAGGTACCTTTTCTTGACAAGGACTCTAAGGAAACTTGAAGAGTTTCTTGACCAATTGGATCAAAAGATGCATCCACACCTTCACCGTTAGTGAATTCTTTAACTTTGGCAAGAACATCATCTTTAAGCCCATTAATCAAATATTTTGCACCCAATTTTTTTGCGAGGGCCAATTTTTCTGGGGTTGATGCTACAGCAATAGCATTTGCGCCTTTTGCTGCGATTAATTGAATGAAAGCTTGACCAACACCTCCAGCAGCTGCCCATACTAAGATGTTTTGATCTTTCTCCACTCTATGAGCCTCTTCAACAAAACTAATTGCAGTCAACGCTTGAATTAAAACAGAACCATACGTTTTGAAAAGCTCCTCGGAAATGTTCTTTTCAAGCTTGTAGATAGTAACGTGATCCGCTTTCAATTTGATATATTGTGCGAATGCACCACGACCAAGATAGGCAACCTTATCACCAACCTCATAATTCGTAACAGCGGATCCAACTTTATAAACAACTCCAGAACCTTCACTACCTAAAGTATGAGGAAGCAGAGCAACAGGATAACCTCCTTTTCTAAATGAAACTTCGACGAAATTAATACCAGCGTATTTGTTTTTGATAAGGATTTCATCTGCGGCTACTTCAGGAATTGGAAGATCAACATACTTGATAGTTTCGTATGTTTTACTAGGGGCTGTGAATACAATTGCTTTTTGAGTGGACATGGTTAATATGCTCTTATTATGGATTTTAAAGTTGGACCCTGTAGGTCCCTTATATACGGCTGCAAACCGCATTGATGACAAATTTACACACAATGAAAAGCACCACACTTTTGTTGGATCATATTTCCACATTGATACGTAATCAAAACCACATTGACATATAATGTGGATGAATTTAACCACATCAATGATAGATTTGAGAAGCTACCTTGGCTAAGTGTGGTTGTGGAGCTTCACCAAGGAGGAATCACTGATATCACATGGCAATTAAACTAGCCACTTTGAATTGGTGTGAATATGAATAAGGGGCAGACTCAAGAGGAAAGGATCTAAATTGGTCAACTGTTGGGTGCAAAACTATTGCGGGGGTTGATTTGTAATTATGTGTAATTGGTGAATAAAGTCGTAGGGGATGTAGTACTTGTTATAAGGAAATGGCTTAAAATATACAAATAATTACTAAGGTCCTTTGAGGGAATAAGGTTTTTACAAGTTTGCTGCAATTGACATATTTTGCAGTAGATTTGGATTTGGATTGATTGCAAACTCTTATACTTACGACTCTGTCAACTCGCCAAAGTCTTTATTCAATACATTCCTGGCAAGATGGCTTGCCGTCGGGTGGCCCATCTCAGTAAAATCTTAAATATCTCAACCTGAACTCCTTAAGCAGTCTGAGAGTGCTCACTCTCAGTAACCTCTAGCCTAAAATCTCCTCCAATTGTACCACTTAAAATCTCAATACAAAATGCGCTACGAAAACTAACAAACTCAGATGACGCCAGTTATATTCGAAACCCAAGATTATCGTGGTGCAACCATCGAAGACCTTGATATCAAACCAGCTATTTCAATAAGCCCACGTACTTTAATCCAGGAAGCTCTTGAGGTTCTGTTTGCCAATGAATTCACATATTTACCTGTCATTAACGAACAAAACCGTCGATTACTTGGGATTTTGAATGTGGAGTTGATTCGTTCCAACTATGCCCAAGTTCAAAGAAGTTCAGTAGAACCAATAGTGATGAATTATATGGTGTGGTTCCATCCAGCAGCAAGAGAAAAGTATCAGAAGGATATCAAGAAGGATGGAGAAATAGAAACGGTTCAGTTGAAAAAGGCAGTTGTCGATGTACAAGGAAAATACGTGGTCTTGACACCATTTAGCCCATTGGAAGAATTGGCTAAGTTTTTCAATTCGGGAGAATATTTTGCAATTATCACAAATGGCAAGGGTGATTTGGTTTACGGGGTGGCTACACCGGAGGATTTGCTGAAGTATGAGAAGTCGAGGCCGAAGTTGTGAATAGAACGCAGCACATAATCGGATAAAATGAGATTCATACTCCATAAGATCGCATACCTTCCGGGAAGAAGAAATGTTGATGTAACAGTTTTCATTCCCTCGCAGAACCGATGTTATGAGAATCCATTCTTGACTGAATTCGGTGTAATAAAAAGCTCCCGAAAGGGGGTTGCTGCATGCTCAGAAATTGCCAGCTTATGTTCAATTTTATTAATACACCTCCACAAGGCCATTTGAATTGAGACATAGGCTGAATCCAGGTAACAAAAAATAGGTATATAATTAAAATCGCCCACCCACCCGCTTCGGAGTGGGTTTCCAACGTCAACTTCCCCGTAGTCTCCCTCGCCTCCAAAGCTTTATTTATAGTTTATGTATTTAGTAATGAGAAGTTCTATAAATTTTTCGTACGTTACTAAAAACGTTGTCATGTATTACATTGAAGATCGACCTCAATGACTTTTTAAGTGCCTCGCTTCGCTCAAACCTATTGAGGAATTTCCAAAGTCAACTTACCTGTTGTCTCTCTGCTTTCCAAAGCTCTGGTAGCTTCAGCATATTCACCCAAAGGATACGTCTTTGTAATTTCCAACTTCAAGATTCCACTATCAACAGCCTTGACCAACTCACTGAAGTAATGATTCCATTCTTCCGAGGTACCGACATAATTGTAGAAACCTGGTCTTACAATCTTAACATTCTTAGCAGTCAATCTTTCAATAGTTAGTGGTTCAAGATTACCTGTAATGTTACCGTAAGTAACAAAGGTACCCTTTCTAGCAATAAGGTTGAAGGATGTTTCAAACGTGTCTTTTCCAATAGCGTCAAATGAAGCATCAACACCATTACCGCCTGTATATTCGAGAACTTTTTCTTCAACATCTTCAATCAGGGAATTGATAACATATTTAGCACCTAAATCTTTCACATGAGCAAGCTTGTCGGCATTTGAAACAACACCAATGACATTGGCACCTTTGGCAGTAATCAATTGCGTGAAGGCCTCACCAACACCTCCAGCTGCTGCCCAAACTAAGATGTTTTGACCTTCAACGACTTTATGAGCTTCCTCAATGAATGAAAGTGCAGTTAAAGCTTGTACCAAAACAGAACCGTATAATTTGAAATCATCTTCAGAAATGAATCCTGGGAGCTTGTAGATGGTATGATGACCAGCAGGAAGTTTGGTGTACTGAGCAAAAGTGTCACCGGAGATGTAAGCAACTTTATCACCAACAATGAAATCCTTGACATCGTCTCCAACAGCTGCAACAACACCGGAGGCTTCACGGCCCAAAGTGTAAGGAAATTCACCAACAGGATAAGTTCCTTTTCTGAAATAAGCTTCAATGAAGTTGATTCCGGAGTACTTGTTTTTGATAATTATTTCACCGGGGTTGGTGATTTGTGGGGTTGGAACATCTCCGTATTTGATAGTTTCATAAGAATCACTCACACCAGTGATGACAATAGATTTTTGAGTAGCAGGAAGTGTCATTTTGATATTCAATTCTTCTAAGGATTCCACCGTCCTTTTATACTATTGAATTACTAATCTGGAGCTTTCAGAAGGAACAATGCAGGGTACAAATGTGAGAATGTTACACAAGGTGTTTCCATACTAGGGTTGCTGTCACTGCGGGAGTTATTGTCCAGCAAGAAGTTTATTTAGGTGGTTGAAATATCATTGCTCTTCCTCCCATATCTACCTTGCTCATCATCCCTACAATATTTACATTGCTCATCAAACAAGATCTACATTGCTCATCAGCGCGCGGCTGCAAACCAAATTTTAGGAAAGATTAAAAGTTTTCCGGATCGACAGTGTGTATTGTGCATGTTAGGATTCGGGTATAATTTTAAGTCCGATATTGCAAAGTGGCTGCTTATTCTGTCAGCTTTCAAGGTTTATGGGAGGGTCTCTCCAATACTGTGTGTCTGCTTATTCTGGAAAGTCTTCTTTTAGACCTCTTAAGACGATTTCCTTTAAAAGTTGGCTCTTCATTCAAAACGTTGGCTCCATGGGGAAGTTTCGATTACCCTTCAAAAGGCTCAATTTGGCGCTAAGTTCCGTCTTATCATTCTGTGATCCATTTTAAGATCGTCTTAGCTGCCAAAAGGTACTTCACTCGCTCGAGCGCGGAAATGATACTTTCTTTTTAGTAGTCTTTTTTAGTGGGTTTATGTAATGATGTCATGATTAGCCAGTGTTACTAGTATCTGAAGTCCGCCAGCCAATATCAGATATTCTACAGGGAAAGTGATATACGATTATGAGGTTATACATTTCAGGTGGATTTTTATATATTGCCACTAGATGATTTCTGAAAGGCTATCGTAAAAAATATTTCAGATTACTGCCAAAGCACCGCATCTTAAAGTTAGTAACTGATGACTAACTTATTCAACTAAGCACCACCTCATTGTCAATTCCTGCAACGGTAAAGTGGCCACTTTCGGGTATGATATTTCATGAAAGCCTTCGACAATACCCATGCTCACTGTGTTATAGCTACGCTAGAACTGCTTACCTCGTCTTCTGAACTCGTCCCTTCAGTATCTTCTCCTTCACAACCTTGTTCAATTTCGCATTTTCTGCCAACTTTCTATCAACTTCATCACCATGACGTTGCTTCACAGAGCCCTCCTTAAAAGCGTACGTCACATTAACCTTTGAATTCATCAAGACCATTCCATGAATCTTTTCAATGGCTTTATCACTGGCTGAGAAGTCGTTAAATGTGACGAATCCATGACCCTTTGATTCTCCGGTTTCTCTGTCGATCGATATTTCCGGAGGTTTTATTAACGTACCAAACTTTGAGAAGGTGTCCTTGAGGAATTGCGAGTCTATTAAGGGGTTTAGATTGTTGATGAATAGTTTAGCGCCTACGTCAATTGCACTATTGGTGTTATTGGAGCCAGGTGCTCCATTTGGTCCTTTCAGCTCTGCTCTCTTCAACCTCAATTGTTTTCCATAAAGTCGTACTCCATGTAAGATTTCTAAAGCATAATCAGCATCAGCGACCGATTTGAACTCTGCAAATCCAAATCCTTGATGTGTTTTTAGCACTCTGTCTTTAGGCATATTTAAGGATTTTATTGGAGCAAATTGAGTGAAAAGTTCATACATTAGTAGCTCGTCAACTTGAATATCTAGATTACCAAAATAGAGGGTTGATTTGATGTTTCTTTGGGAGTCTGGGGGACGTTGAAATGACATGGCGATTGTGTTTGGGTAAGTTTGCATCAATTTTTTGTAGGCGCGAATTTCCTCAGGCATCGCTGAGTGGCATGCAAATTAGTTATGGGAGAGAACGGCAGTGCTACTGAGTGATAACATAACTTTGTCAGTACTGATAGTAACTTTGGCGGTACGTCTGAGTCAGAACATAATTTGGCACTGCTAAAAGACTACTGCGTCAGTACAATTTGGTGCTGATGGACTACTGATTCGGTTCACGAAAATACTACTCGCCACTTCCATAAATCTACTTATTACCTATTTCGTTTATATTTCTATGTCTATTAATGCTGTAGAGGATTGTTTTTGCCATCTTTATGAGTCCCCAATGGATACTTGTTAAAATTATTCATGCCTGTTTGTAGCCTCCTTGACATCTTCAGACTCAATACTAATCTGAACTTCTTCCAAATTAGGTATCTCAGCTGAGGGTGCTATTTCTATATTTTTGGATGTGGTACTTGGTTCCACGGTTTCTATTTTCGGGTCCATTTCGATTGGTATGCTTTCTGAACTTATCTCTGGATGTACATCCAGCGCAATTTCGATTTCAGTATTTCCTGGAGCTTTCTTTTCTTCTATTTCTGACTCTGCGTTAACAACGTCCTTATGATAGAACTCCTCCTCTGGCTCTGAATCTGATTCAGAGGAATCCGAATCACTTTCAGATTCCTCCTCCAGCTCCTCATCCAAGTAATCCTCAAGATCGTCCCTCAAAACTTCATCTGATGTGGTTATAAATATCGTTGGGTATTCGACAACAATCTTGTCCTTCAATGCCTCACTCAATGAAATGTCCCCATCAACTTTTATGAATTTCCCTCTGGAACAAACATTACTAAGATAGAATGTCAAGCCTTCTTTTTCTACATCAAGCAAACTACTCTTAAGTACATTCAAGGGGACAGCTTCTTTCACAGTCAACTTCTCTTTCAATCTGTAACTTAAAAATCTGGTCAATTCTTTCTTATGCTCATCCAACAAGACCCATTCAACACTCCATACAAACGTACCTAATTTCTTGTCATACCCTGATTTGTTTGTATTTGAACGGTGCATACCAATTGGAACTTGTACTACTAGAGTATTCTCACGTTTGATTGTAGAGTTAGAATTCTCTCCAAATATGCTGGAAACCAACTTCAATCGTTTATCTTCCTTTAGACGTTTATTGCTTTGCATGCGGCCTTTCTTGAATGCGTTTTTGGCACCAGTACGAACATCCGATTTACCTAGTTGAATGCTACGATCCACTTGCATTAGGAAATTGTAATCTCTGTGTATGTGATTTTGCGAAAGGGAGCTTCGAGGAACAAATGACGTACGATCGGGGAGTCCCAGACACTCGGATTGGTTTTTATGACGACGAACACATTCGAGAGAGCATGTTTTGGTGGAGCATGCTGGGCAAGTGTACTTGATTGGGTTGATGTGACAGATGCTACAGAGCGACATGTGGAAAGTGTTGACGCAGTAGGATTGTATATGAGTATAGATAAATGTTGATTTCAACTCCACGTAGTATTTGTTATACTCCGTACTGAAGCGATAATGGTGATACTTCTAATGTTTAGTGTAGATGCATTTCTGATGCCTCTGTGATGGATACCTTTTTTCAGCCAAAAGAAATATCCTCCAACAGAACAAATGAGAATCCAAACGTATAATGAGACTCTCAAGAACACTCCTGCTTGGTGTGGTTCTCAAGTACACCCCTGCTTGGTGTGGTTCTCAAGTACATGCTTGGTGAGGTTATTTTCCCAACTGAGTGAATCCCACGCTTTCCATGCCCCGTTCGAGAATAGGTTTACAGCAAGTTTGGTTTCTTAAAGGAGATGTGATCTGAAGTAAAAGGCTCTTCGGTCTATTGATTTTGGCCAATCTTTGTTGTTGAAATGCTGATTATTTCACACATTGAAATGTAAGACCATTACAGCTTGTCCCTCTGTTACTTAGTCGGCGAAAATTTCTTCTACGCTTTCCATAATTTTTCAGTGCTTCAATTTTTCACATCAACCAACCCATGTTCCAAACAACCAGACGAATCCCAAACGCCCTTCCCAGGTTGGTTAGATTCAAGCAATCTCCGGCACCAAGAAGACCAGAGAAGATCCCTGTACAACTTTACAGTGGTGACACTGGCTTAGGTGCTGTTGGAGAAATAGTAAGAGTCAGACCAGCATATATGAGAAATGTCTTACATAAAAACAATAACGCCGGGTACGTGTTAAAAGGAGAAAAATTGAAATTGGATGTTGTTGAAAGGAAAGCTCCGGTTGAAGAGGTTGTTGTTGAGGAAGAAGTCATTGATGTTAAAATCGAGCCAAAGGTGGTTGATTCTTCAGCAATGTCTCTTAACGAATTGACAAACTTATTCAGCACAATGAAAACAAGCCGTAGTAAGATCAGAACTGTGGGGCAAAGCTTTGCAGCAAGTGAAGAGGTTGGGTTCAGCGTAGATGAACTTAGAAAATTGGTTCCAAGTAGTTATGTTGTGGATACTTTGAAGGTTGATTTGCCTGTTAAGAAAGTGAAATTGAGTGAGATTTTGTTTGATTTGACGGGTATTGAGGTTCCAGTGGGAGGAATAGTGGTTAGAAAAGGAGAAACCGAAATCGAAGACATTGTTGAAAAGGGAAAATATGTCTGGGTGATTAAGAGCGAGAAGAGGTTTGTGGAGATATCTTTAGAGGTGGTGTAGTTCGCACCACATCCAAGTGGAGCACAATCAAGTGGAGCACAACAAGGTTTGTACAATTGGACCGCAGCGACAGCACAACCAAGACTTACAACCAAGTGGAGCGCAGCGACAATATCATTTGGACTTTTTGTAATATTCCCGTAAGCAAAGACGGTAGTGACTTCTCACTCTGTTCACTACTCGACCTAGCCGAATAACCGGAAGTACTCCCGCACAATGTATATAGCTTACCAAATGTATAAATTATTCAGTATCAGCTGACTCTTGTAGTTGTAAATGGCGGTGGAAAACAAGGACTTCAAAACACACAAGAGAGTGGAGAAACAATCTTTACAATGACGTATCAAAGCCATACCATGCAAGTCTTGACAAATGGACGAAACTTGATGTGTCATACGACTGATTACCAAACAACCTTCCCAAACTCGCCCACTTTGATTCCTCTTTGAATCTTTGAGCTCTAAACTTACACGACTTACCGAATCTTATCACCCCTGTTATCGTGAGCTTCAAATCTTATACACCACTATGACACACTGGTCCTGCATACTCCATACTAACATATTAATCATCAAATGCAAAACCATACCAGATCGAATTAACATCCTAAATACACTTGCTGCTTGTACTTCATTCCATATCTATTTACACCTTTAAGTTCTAGTGCCAAATTCATACCATGCAGTTCACAGCAGCTAAAACCTCCCGAATAGCAAAAAAACCACCTAAGAAGACTGCCAAAGAGATAACCCAAGAGCTTGGGCTACATGCTACTTCACTTGCAAAATCGATTAAGAAGAAAACCGCTCCCAAGACAGAGGAACAATTGGTTATCCTGGATTACAATGTTGAATTGGATTACCAACTAGCATCGGGATCAGATGTTTTATCTGCAGTTAATACCATCATTGAAAACCTATGGTCTGAAAGTTCCAAATTACATTGTAGGTATTTCAAAAGGGAAGAGATCGAGGCTCTAGAGACTCATGAATTGATCCATCTATTAAAGGGGATTTCCGCTGGTGTCAAAAATGATATTTTGCAATATAGAAAGAGTAATCTACCCATCGGCTTGGTGACTGTGCTGCAATTGTATTCGATATATATTAATAGAGGCAATACGTATGTGGATAAAAACATCGAACTACAAGTCAGAAGGGGAAAGCTAAGGAAGTTTGTAATAACAAATGCACTGCCCGTTGTGCTGCAATCGTTGCAGAGGTATCAAAGTGGAAAAATCACTTATGGTTCGGAAGATATCGAGATTGTAAGCAGTTCTGAAATTTATGTGGGTTTGATAATGGATGATATTAAGAGAATCGAGGAGATGTTGCTGAAACTTAAAGGTGCTGACGATGAAGCTGGGACTCATGTCGCTCTCGACAAACCGCTCATCCAAAGTCATCAGCTAAAACTAGATAGTCTAACCAAATTCAAAGAATTCATAGTATCAAATCCAGCGGCCCTATACACCAACAACGAAAGCTTTAGCAAGGAAAACTTCTCAGTCCTACTATCCTTTGGATTCCTAACTTTAACGTCAAATCATTTGAATGAAATTGAATCCCACCAATACGCTGTGTCATATCCAAATTGTGGTATCTTCTTGAAGTTGATAAACGCTGGTAAGGTTTGGTTGGTCAAGTTGTTGTCGAAGAAAAAGTATAAGGAGATTTTGGAGGTTGATTTGTATGATAAGTGGGAGGGTAGAGACTTGAGTGGGGGAAGTAAGATGAACAATTTTAGAAAACCGTTTTATGGGTATGATTTGTATTGGATATTGGGGGATTGTTTGGGTGGTGGAGTGGTGGAGGTGTTTAATACGCCAGTCGGGAGAGGGTGGCGTTTGACGGGGAAGATATAGGCAAGAAGTAGCTGAGGCTGGAGATATTTACGACTTCACTTTATCGTAAGTTATCTCATTAGCTGGTGAATTCAACTCGAGGTAGTGTATTCACTCTCTCCTTCCACAAGGGATAGTGGATCTTCACGCAGGATATCGCTGCGGATCTTCACACTATTAGCATTAGAATTTCTCAACTCCATTTACGATATGGGACCTCAATACTTCTTACATACGCTTACAGATAAATGTATTACAGTCAATTTATTATAGTCTTGGTAACAACAAACGATCTTAAACAAATGTCATTACCGCAGAAAAGTATTTACTAACGAGTTCGACTCACACAGAATCGTACTCTTTTACACAATAGAGATATACTTGGTACAAGTAACAAGGACATCTCTCATTACACGGCATTAATCGTGGAATCCTACTCTGACAACTCTAGTCCAAACTGAACAGATCGATCAGCTGCTTCTACTTCATTTTCGCTCTCTCACGCCCTCTGCTTCTGTTTCTTTTGCAACTTTCTTTGCTTTTTATCATTGGCCTTCTTCTCCAACTTAGCCTGCTCTTCTGCAGACAAGTTCCTCAAAGCCTTCAATTCCTGTCTCCTCTTTTCTGCCTTTTCTTCGAGAAGCTTTTCCTTCTTTGAATCTTCCAAGACCTTGTTGATTTTTCCTAATTCGACTTCTCTGGTCTTCAAGACCTTTTTCAAGGTTTCAGGCTTGAAAGTGATTTTGCCTTCTGCCAAACCATCGATGATATCGAAAACAGCTTGGAAAACCAAGTTCAATTGTTCCAACAGTTTCTTGTTCTTAGTAATAGCAGTTGTAATAACAACTCTTCTACGAGGAACTAAATCAGCAATATGAACTGGCTTTTCAGCAGGTTGGTCAGTGAATGCAATGTATTTAATCAAATCGGCAGTTTCAACGGTTAAGGCAGATTTCAAGTCGTCAGTAAAAATCTTTTCTTGGATTTCATTAACTTCTCCCATGAAAACATAAGAAGGAGGTAAAGCGTCACTATCAGTTGTTTTTGTTAATGACAAATAGTAGTTGAATTTTCTTGAATCGTTCATACCAAGCTTGGCTGCAATTGCAAAGATAAAGTTGTCGTAACCAATATCATTTGCAGGAGTGATTACAAAATCAACTCTATCAATAGGTGCAACAACGCTTTCCAGGAAGTAACTCAAGACAAATTCCAAAAGCCAAACAAACAAATTGTGACGTGGTTTCAATCCAATGGTGATATCAACTTTGGCAATATTTTCACGTCCACTAGCATAAGAAGAAAAATGCTCAGACGAATCCTTAAGATAAACATCAGTTGCACTAACACCAAATCTAGCAAAGTTGGCTTTGAAGGTTGGCTCCAATCCCCTCAAGAAGGTTTGCACAAGACGTGTATTATAGATATCTCCAAGTTTGAATAAAAGTACAAATACTGAAATAAAACCAATGGCAAAAATTTCCAATCTCCAATCATTGAGCTTGATCCTCTCAATTAAAGTGAGATTGAGTAATTCATCAGTGGAGTAGTGGGAATAATGTTTGACTCCGTCAACAGTGGCAACAGGTGCATTACCTCCAATGAGACCTAAAATGGTGTTGATAAGAGACAGCATGATTGGGTTGTCGAGATTGAAAAGTCTGAGAAGTAATATGGCTGTGGGTCATGTGACTCGAACGTACTAGGTGTGGATTTTCAGCG
Source organism: Kodamaea derodonti (assembly GCA_030570035.1). Classification (NCBI taxonomy): domain Eukaryota; kingdom Fungi; phylum Ascomycota; class Pichiomycetes; order Serinales; family Debaryomycetaceae; genus Kodamaea; species Kodamaea derodonti. The sequence goes on from JAJLUU010000008.1 coordinate 246,432, forward strand.
CTATACGAGCAGCAGAAAGTGTAGTAAACCATGAGTACGAGGTGTACTGAATAAGAGTAATGTCATGGGCAGGAGTAGTGTACCATGAGTAAGCAGTGTATCACGAGTAAGAGTAACGTATCGTGAGTGAACGTACATCCTCTACGGCGAATAAACCAACAGTGTGCGGCAACAATTTTGGCCGCGATAACAAATAGCCCAGTGAGAAGCGTAGATTCAGTATTGTGACTTTCCCGTTTCATTGATGAAACTTTGAGGTCTTGATCGTGTGGGGGCAATGACTTTGGTTCAGGCTCTTGCAAATAATTAGCAGTATAGGAGTGTATAGGAGTGATGGTCTCTTTGTCTTTTGTTAGATCGTAAATTAGTCTAAATGGTGAAAAGTCCTTGTCTGTGTGTGAAAAGTCACTTTAGTCTGTAGATGGTGAAAATCCTTTAGTATTTACATTGTGTGAAAAACCACCTAAGTCTTTACATTATGTGAAAAATCACCTGTTCCTCTTAAGTATAGTCTGCAATGGTACTTTTAATAGTTACGTCTTCTACCCGAAATACTACGAACCACTGCAAGAGCCTTCGCAAGTGTATAATACATTGTGTCTATTTATCAATCTAATCCATTTGAGTGTTCTATCACTTCTAAGTTTTTCTGGGTTGATACCGTTATATAAATTAACGAAAAATGGCAGTACCAGTATCTCGTCGCACTCCACTGAATATACACACTCGTTACAAGTTCTCCACCTTCCTTCACTGGTCCGCTCACTGCCTCCTCTTCTTTGAAGGCTCTCCAGTTTCTACATCTTCATTCTCCGACTTGAAATTCGATAACCCTTCTTTTACAGCATTTCTTACCAAATCTCTTAAAGCTTCTTCTGGGTTTTCACCGTCCAAAATTGCTTCTATCTTCTTTCTTCTTTCCTCCAATTCCTCTGGAGATAACTTCTCTTCACCTTGTTCGTCTTCCATGGTGTATCTTATTTCGTGACCATCGACATTACCAGGAACAGGTAGTGAGGCAATAAAGTCATCACCCTTATCGGCAGCTGCTGATAATGCAGCGGCAGCTTCATCATCTCTAGATATCTTATTCTTATTGGTGTCTTCTTCAAGTCCATGGACCAACCCTCTTAAATAAGTCACAACCTCAGGGAACTCATCATCTTCTTCAATGTATTCTGCAGCAGTTAACCCATCACCATTCTTTATTTTATAATCTCCGCCCAACGAGACAATGAACTTTGCAGTTTCAACATCTTCAACGTGATGTAAAGGAGTATCACCTTCATTATCTTGTACGTTTATATCACCACCTTTTTCTATCAAGTATTTCAAGAGTTCTGTGTGACCATATGATGCAGTGGCATGGATTGGAGTATATCCATTTGGATCTTTCGCATCCGGGGCAAAAGCCCCCGATTCAACGATTTGCTTGACAATCGCTTGTTGGTTGTCCGCAGCTGCTACCCAGATATTTTGCATGGTGATGAATAGCTTCGAGAAGATCTTGAAAAATGAGTCCTGATGAGACAATCAAAAAAATGTTGGCGGGGATTTCTTCCGCGACCCTCGAAGTATAATAATACTGGTGTGAAGTCTACTGGAAAGTGAGACAGCCTAAAGAGGAATAGCATTTTGGATTAACAGAAGAGGTTGCTTAATATTGAAAGTGATAGATAGAGTGCCTTGCAAGAGAGGGCATTTGTGGTTCATTTCCAATACAAAATTGACTTTCGTCTCTGCAAGAGCCTTGAGACCCCCACATTGGCAGACTCTTGGAGGGCATATGCTCAGTAATCTACAGTTCCTGCCAGCACAAGATATGATCGTAATGTTTTGATTGGGATTAGGCTTGAGATCTCGATATCAATAATTGCAATTGGCGACTATTTGAAGGTCATAAGTGGAAATGGTAACACGGATAACTGGTACTTATATATTGAGTAATAACTTAGTTTACCAACTCGATTATTATTCTTCTATATATTGTATTCCATTCTGTACAAGGTATCTACTGCTGTATGTCTCACCACTATCCCTTCAATTATTGTAGCTCTGTACACGGTATCTATTGCTTTTGCTTCACCACTACCCTTCAATTATTGTAGCTCTGTACACGGTATCTACTGCGCTTTCTTCACCACTATCCCTTCAATTATTGTAGCGCAATTACTCCACGACATCGCTTGGAGATTCTTGCAATTCTCAATAACCTCATATAAATCAACTCTAGCAGAGTTAGTTCCTTCTTCAAATGTGATTCACCAAAAATCAGATTCGCATTTTTCAACTACAAACCATGCTGCCTACCAAAAGTCCAGACTCCTCCCTAAATGGGTTCGAATGGTGGCGTCGATCTCTCCAGTACTCCACCGGTCTTGGAATAACACCACAAGAGAAAGAACAATACGAATACGATTACCAAAACCGTAACTTACCAGAGAAATGCAATGACTGTGAAAAATGGAGAGACTGGATGTTACAATATTCCCCATCGGTTAGATTCATGATGGATCATGTAAATAAGTTATCAACAACATCAAAGTCAGGTGTACCCGCTTTAGATAAAACCAATATTCTTTGTGATATCTGTGATGGACAAAAAGGTGGTGGATTCAATCCAGATATCGGTATTTTATTATGCGCCAATTGGATCCGTTCAAAATGGCAGTTGGAGGATATTTTAACTCATGAGTTGGTCCACAGTTATGATTATTTGAAGTTTGACATCGACATGAAGAACTTGAGACATCATGCTTGTACTGAAATTAGAGCCAGTATGTTGAGTGGTGAATGTAGAATATTGAATGAGATCAAGAAAACTGGTTTGGGCAACTTCGGTGAAAAATTCCAAGCGTGTGTGAAAAGGAGAGCAGTGTTGAGTGTGGGTGCCAACCCGGAATGTAAAAGCAATGAAGAGGCCGTTAAGGTGGTTGACGCTGTTTGGGGAAGTTGTTTCAATGATACGAGGCCGTTTGAGAGGATATATAGGTAGTGTGATTTAATTTGCCTTAAGGTGCTCCGACTGTCTCGGAATGGATCAGGAATGCCATGCAATGAGGGTGGCATATTCCTCTTAATTTAATGACTGTAAAGGACCCATCTGATCTAATCAAGGACCATGCCGTTGTATATAGTACCAATGATCCACAATATCTGAGGTCATAATGAGTATTCAATTTACCTTTTTGGTCTCGGTGTATGAGTAAGCCTTTAATAACTCGTTTACTCCTTGTGTAACCACATCCTGAGCGAAATTGTCTATTGTATGGCAGAAGAATGCAAAATGTTGATATGTTCTCATCCATTGAGTTGTATATAGTAATTCTACGAAAATAAGAAAGCAACTACATGACAAACGATGTGAACCACTTAGGGTAAAATTGACCTTTCCAGTTTTCTCAGTCCAGTTCTGTCTCACACATTTTGTGTAGAATGTGTCTCAAATTCACGCAATGGAAGTAGCTGATGTCATATAACATCTCAACACATAAGAGGTACATTCCTCAACACCTCAGAGAACAGGTGATGTGGCAATTGTAGACATGGCCCTACCTTGGTGACGCATTCCAAAATTCCGAAATAGCCATCGTACCTGCTATCATAGTTCAACTTGCTTGAACTTACATAGTATTTAGAGTCACGTAGATGACACTTACGAATACCCGCATATTCCATCTTCTCTATGGCTTCTCCATCACCTCGGTAAACCATTTCTGTGGAACCAATTCCGCTTATCTCGGACATTGCTTCTTAAATTTCATATAACTGCGTGAAAGTTCCATCCTTACTTAAAACTACAATCCTACTAAAACTACAATACTACGTTTCACACAATGCCCGTCGCTCCCCCAATCCTCAAGTCAGACACGGAAGTCAATCTATCCAAAATCAAACATAGAAATGAACATCGTAAGAGTTTAATCAATGACAATGATTACCTGAGCAGTGAAGAAAAGAACATTCTAGTTGATGTAGATGAGTCAGATATAATTGACCCTCGTCTTGATGATGACGATTCGTCGGACGTTGATGAATTGATCCCGCTCCGTCCAGTCACATCTGCTTCTGCTACTGTTTATTCAGCGTCTCAGGTTCACAGAATAATCCATGAAATCAATAAAACTCGCCGCCACAGACTCAACAAGAAAGATAACTCAACTTATATATCCAGATTCAGAGACGCCAGATTCTCAGGAGATACGGCCACCATTTTCGATTCTCAACGATTCAAAGAATCAGACGGTTTTGGTGTCTACGTCTTATTCTGGTTGGGGACTGCATTCTTGCTATTAAATAGTATTGTGAAATATTATGTCAATGCTGATCCAGAGGTCTCCTTTGTCCCTGTTTGGAATTTACCAATTGTCAAATTGTTACGGAAAGATATTGTGAAGGTTGGTCTTACGGATCTTGTCATGTATTTAAGCACCTACACGTCATTCTGGATTCAACGGTTGGTTCAATTAAAAGTCATTACATTCCACAGAACTGGTTGGTGGTTGCAAGCTCTCTATACTACTGTTTACTTCTGGGGTTGGATGATCTGGGCTGGTAAGTATGGGATGGATTTCCCATGGATTGCAAAGGTGTTCCTTGTTTTACATTCGCTTGTGTTTGTGATGAAAATGCACTCGTATGCCTTTTATAATGGTTACCTTTGGAAAGTTTACAGAGAACTTCAATTTAGTGAAAACCTTTTGAAGAGATTGGACGATCCAGAAAAAGCTGCTAGTTATGAAGACCCAGATTCGATGGTTGAAACATTAAAGGAATCGTCCCAATTTTGTAGATTTGAATTGGAATACCAAGCAAAGGTCAATACTGCTGATAATGAGGTTGGAACTCATTTCCCTCATAATTTGAATTTGTACAACTTCTTTGAATATTCCATGTTTCCAACTGTGGTCTATTCCTTGAATTTCCCAAGAACAAAGAAAATCAGATGGAAATTTGTTTTCGAAAAGGTTGCAGGGACGTTTGGGATCATCTTTTTGATGATCTCCGTTGCTCAAGGTTGGTTGTATCCATTGGTTATGAAAGGGTTGAATGCAAGAGATTTACCTGTGGTGGAGCGTGCTCAAAATTATTCGTTGATTCTACTCGATATAATTCCGCCATTCTTGATGATTTATCTTCTTACATTCTTCCTCATTTGGGATGTTATCCTAAACGCGATCGCTGAGCTTAGTAGGTATGCTGATAGAGACTTCTACGGTGCTTGGTGGAGCTGTACAGATTGGTCAGAGTTTAGTAGAATTTGGAATATCCCCGTCCACAAATTTTTGCTTAGGCATGTCTACCACTCCCTGATATCGGCGTTCAACTTGAATAAATTACAAGCCTCTTTGGTTACTTTCATGTTGCTGTCGATTGTTCACGAATTAGTGATGTATGTTGTTTTTGGAAAATTGAGAGGGTACTTGTTGTTGTTGCAAATGAGTCAACTACCATTGACTATGATCAGTAAGACGAGATTCATGAAGGATAAAAAGGCTTTAGGGAATGTGATATGCTGGTTTGGATTTATTCTGGGGCCCAGTATGATTTGTACGTTGTACGTTGTTTGGTAGGTGGAGAGACTCAAAGTGGATAAGGAACCATGACTGCGAGGCTGCTCCGGAGCAGCTGACTCTGGATAGCTTATTCCGAGTGTCCAGGTTGCTCCGGAGCAGCTGATTCTGGATAGCTTATTCCGAGTGTCCAGGTTGCTCCGGAGCAGCTGATTCTGGATAGCTTATTCCGAGTGTCCCTGGAATCAGCCTAACGATCCAGTATGAACTGAAGAAAAAGAATATAAGCATGCTTATGTCTCAGGATTAGTTGTGCAATGGAGCTTCCAAAGTACAATCAGACATGATCCAACACTACACCTAAATAGTAGAATTAGTGGCTGGAACAGATCTAAGATTCCAGAGCATCTGGACCACTTTCCATCCAATTTCAGGTTAAATTGGATTCTCGCTATGCGTGTATGATTTCTGAAAGTAATTCGCAACGAAGATCAGGGATCTTCAGGTGAATCACTTGATTATATATTATGATCAGATGCGAAGTTGTGAATCATGAATAATCTGTGACTGGCATCAACTTCACGTGTGTTGCTTGATAGTATTGTATGTGTGATTCATAATGCCAACAATCTGTTAAATAAATGTATGGCCAACACGATATGAATGCCAAGCACCTCTCTATGATAGCTCTTACTAAATTATGTAATACCTTCACAGGTGACTCTAGCTCTAAGTTATGTAATACCTTCACAAGTGACTCTAGCTCTTACTAAGTATGCCAAGTCCGGTAGTACAGAATTCATTATTCTACTGATTTCTCTGGTACAATCAATATTGTAACCCACGTCCAGACTTCAGCTCGGATCAAACTTGCAGCCTCGCCATTATCAAATTCTCACAACCATTACTCCGCTTTCTCCGTTACTGCCGAAGCCAACGACGACGTCTAGAAAATCTTGACTATATACAGTCCTCCATATGAACACACTTCAACATGCTGTACTTTACTTTAAGCAACCATTTATGGTAGAAACAACATCCAGCTCCGTTCCAGTCCTCCATACACAGCCTTACACCTGTCGTCAGGAATATTCAATTACTAAAATGGTAGTGTCAAGATTTTCCACCACTAAAAGAGTAATATGCACGACGGTAAATTCACTAAATGCGGAGGGTATCGAATAGGAAATGTAATTCCAACCTCAGTTAGGTTGTTTCAATGAGAGAACAGGCGATGGTAGAGAGGTTGTTCTGTAGAATCTGGAGTAATTTGTTCACCTAGATAAATGACCTGTCGCATGACATGACATGGCATGTTTGTCTATCAATGAGGAGGGGTTCGTGTGACGGGTTGCGAGACACTGACAACGGCTATCGAACATTTCATATTCGCAGTTACTGCCACGCTACAATTTCATTTGCTGTGATATGGACTCTTCCTCAAATAAGGAAATCCATCTCTGCCACCGTAGTCCATCAGGTTGAACCTCCCCATTTGAAACTGAAAGTTCCACAAAGAGAATTTTCTTTGCTGCAAAATCGTGGATGCAGTACTATCAGAATTTCCCTTTTGGGGCAATGACCTTGAGGGGTCCCTAAGATATAAATACAGACAACATCCAAAGAACAACAAAAAGGAAGTTACACCACCGTTTTTATACAAGGTTCATATCTATCATGGCCGGCCGCGAATATGTTGCCACAGAAGGTATCTACAACCTCTTCTTAGCTTTAAGAAATGGAGCTGATCCAGGAACTGGTATTCAAAAATTGTTGGATATCACCCACAATCTCATAGGACCTCATGTTCCACCTGCAATTACTACCTATGCTGTTTCACAACAAAACAATCTTACAGGAAACTATCCAACTCCAAAAGATGTAGCTCCTAGTATTCTATTTTGTGCATTGTTTGGAGTCACCCTCATTGCACACATAGGTGTTTACATAGTGAATTTATCTAGGGGTCATAAATTCCATTTGAGTATATTGTGGATTCTCCACAGTGCTATGAGAATCATAGCTTTTGGATTGAGAGTCGCTTGGGCGAAAGATAACACGCTTGTGTCGGTTGGACTTGTTAGTGCGGTGTTTTTATTATTGCCTCAGATCTTGCTTGTAAGTGGGAATTTAATTCTTGCTCAAAGATTATTCACTTGGAGACATCCAGTTGGTGGTTCCAGAAGATTGTTTTGGAACACTATGTTTGGTTTGTATTTTGGGGTTATTGTACTTACGGGTATTACAATCACAGCATCATACGTACCATATTTGGATTTGCTTAGTTCCAAAGCTTATGTGGATTGGCAAGATGTTGTCAAAGCATCTTCAATTACTATCATTCTATATTCACTTACATCGATTGCTTTGATTGGATTGTCTTATTGGGCTCCAACCAAGAAGGATGAAAAGAGATATACCTACCAACCATGGTGGATTGAGTCGTTTTCTCCCTTCTATTATGTTCAGAAAGATGCCGCCAGAAACGCTGCAGAAACATTCATGAAGAGAAATTCAAACCACAGACATGCAACAAGAGTAATTGCAGCTACTCATCATCATTACGATTCTGTTGAAGGTTTGACCAATCAAAGAGGTAATTTAGAACATAATGTCTCGTTATGGATTATCAGTTTAACCACCTTGTTGGTATTTGTTGGTTCAATTATCAGAAGTATTATTATCTTCCAAGGTAAGAGAAATTACGATGCTTCAGTAATCACATCCCCAGCATGTATGTATGTTATTTGGGGGTTGTTTGATTTTATCATCACTGTGGTATTCCTTGTTGGTCGCGTGGATTTAAGGTTCTATAGACCAGATAGATTACCAAAGAGTGTTAGAAGCATCATTACTGCAGAACAAACATACCATCCTTCAGATGATGAAGAAGATTACGATTACGAAGAGGACAATTACCATTCCCCAGCTCATTTGGATTCACTTCCAGGAGGTCATCATTCGCCATTTGCAGAAAGTCATTCTGATGAGTGGAAATTCGTAGACGTAGACGTGGAAAGCTCGGTAGCGGGAACAGGACACAAGGTTTCTGAACCAAAGAGAAAGAGTCCAACCGAGAAGTTGGCTCCACCATACCCAGACAGAGATGATGATAGTGAATTTAACTTCTGAGGAGTCAGCCAAATTCAACATTTGATGAGGAGTCAAAACTCAACTTATGAGTCTTTGAGATCAGGCGTCAGCTTCGCAGGGAGTCAATTTGCATACATCGTCTGACCAACAACACGCCTGACAAACCACTTCGTTTCATCGGTCCAAGGCATAATTTGATGGTATCGTTATTAACTATCAAATTGATGGAGGAGACTTCAATCTCCACAGAATAGATTTCTGTAGGATAATTTCTTTTAGTTCTCGGTATATCTTTAATCTGTTGACATAATACCACGTAATGCAATATTACCTGTATTATTAATTATATAGGTAGAATGAATGATTTAATAATGATTGTAGAAAAAAATACTTGGGATGTATGGTGATAAATATGGTTGGGAGTAAAGGTTTACATGTGGAGAGGAAGGAGACAGTGGTGCACTATGTTTTTAAGGACAAATTGTTGGAGGAGTTTAATAAGGATAGGCAGTGGAGTATCATAGAGAAATTCCTAAAAGATGAAGTCTGCGTGTTCATGGTTTTTGAGAGGTTTGAATGACGTCCATGAACGAGTATTTAGTTGTATTTGAAAAGTTCGGCAAAATCTGGAACGCAGACGTTGACAATCGTTGGATTTAATAGAATATCATGTTGAATAACAATGCAAAATGATATCTGAAAGAAAGGTGGGCACATTCGAGGTAATACTTGTAAGCGCTCAAATGATTCCTTGCCATTATTGCTCCTCAATACCAATGGGGATCCACTCACAGTGTCACTCAATAAGGGTTGTCCAAGCAATCCTAGCAACCAAATAATTCCTTTTCCCTAATTTAAAGCAATACAAGCAACAGAATAATTCCTTTACCCTAATTTAAAGCACTTATACCAGTGACTTGTAATCACTGTCAATTACTCTCGTTATCACCACTATAATTGCCTCCCCGTCACAAAGTCGATTGATGTCAGGGTCTGAGGCATTTGTCGATCTTGTGAGATTGTAACTCGACCAGGATACAAAGTAAATCCAGCGGTATTGACTATAGACTCCTCAGACGTTCACACAGCATAATTACTCATATATAATTGCTCAGTCACCCTTTATACCATCTACAAGTCCATTTCCTGCTTTCCATTTCTCGCTCAAGTATAGTCCCGCAAATAAGAATTTTCCTCTAATTGCATACCACATGTACCCCGGGTAGTCCAAGAAGATAAAATTTTTCACTTCCAAATAAGTTTTTCAACATCTTTAATCATGTCCCTTACTCACCCTTCAATTAAAGATGGCTGGTTTTCTGAGGTATCAGATACCATGTGGCCTGGCCAAGCTATGAATTTGAGAGTGGAAGAAGTCTTACATTCTGCTAGATCCAAATATCAAGATGTTCTTGTTTTCAAATCAACCAATCATGGCAATGTTCTTGTTCTTGACAATTGTATTCAATGTGTGGAAAACGACGAGTTTTCATACCAAGAAATGATTGCTCATTTGGCATTGAATTCCCATCCAAATCCAAAAAGAGCATTGGTTATTGGTGGTGGTGATGGTGGTGTTTTGAGAGAAATCTTGAAACATTCTTCAATTGAAGAAGCTTGGTTATGTGATATTGATGAAGATGTAATTGAGGTCTCAAAGAAATATTTACCAGAAATGTCCAAATCCTATAACGATCCAAGAACCAAGGTTCATATTGGTGACGGATTCAAGTTCTTAGCAGAATACAAAAATACCTTTGATGTCATCATTACCGATTCTTCTGATCCAGAAGGTCCTGCTGAAACATTGTTCCAAAAACCTTACTTTGAGTTGTTAGAAGGTGCATTAACTGAAAAGGGGGTTATTTCAACTCAAGCAGAAAGTATTTGGTTACATATGGATATCATCAAGAAGTTGAAGGCTGATTGTAAAACCGTTTTCCCAACCGTTGAATATGGTTACACTTTAATTCCAACTTATCCTAGTGGTTCCATTGGTTTCATGGTTTGTTCTAAAGATAAGGATGTTGACGTCACCAAGCCTTTGAGATTCGATTGGGATCAAAAGTTTGTTAGCGACAATTTGAAATATTACAATGACAGAATCCATGAAGCTGCGTTCGTTTTACCGAATTTCGCTGATAAGATTTTGAATGCTAGAGTGTGACACTCCCCATGAAGTTAACATGAGTGTTAGGCAAAGCGAATGTCTTGACTCCTGGATAATATTTGCAGCCATCTCACTCAACTTTGTTGGTCTTTCGACTTAGTCCTAGATAGTCTAAATATAGAATTGTATTCATGATGTAGATGTTGCGGCCGCATAGAGTCCAAGTTCAACAAGCTAGACGCTGGCAGTGAGAGCTAGAGAGTGTCAGTAAAAGCTAGAGAGTGTCAGTGAGATGCAGCCTCACAAAACTGAAGCGCATGCCGATGATCCCCCGCAATCACAAAGCAGGTGGGCCACTAGTGAAGAATTCTGATTGTCTAAGCTCACCTACGTCTTCTTCTCTGGAATTATATTACTAAGTAACTAGATTAAACTGAAAGTACCGCAATGCAAGCTATTGCAAACGACACACAGACCACCATCGTTCCGTTTCTGTCCACATTATGGCTCCAAAATACGGTACTTTTGAAACTTTCTTAAGCTACCCAACTTTGTAATCTTATCATGTTCTTCATTTGTCAATTCAAAATCAAACGTACCTACATAGCTCTTAATTCTATCAACTTTTGAAGAGCTGGTAACTGGAAGAATACCGTTCTGATAGACCCATCTTAAAATGATTTGACTGTCTGATTTATCATGTTTTTTGGCCAATTCTTGAACATAATCTGCAAATTGCTTATCTTCATCATCCTTTGGTGGATTGAGTAATGGAGCCAAAGGAGCGTAAGCTTCAATCAAAACGTTGTTTTTCTTTGCAAATTCAATAATACCTGCTGATTGGTTTTGCAAAAGAGGAGAATACTCAATTTGATTAATAACCGGCTTGTGTTTTGGATTTGAATCAAAAATTTCACTCAACGAAGTAACATCAAAATTAGAAACACCAATTGACTTTGCCAAACCTTCATCCTTCAATTTTTCAAGATAATTCCAAGCCTCAACAAGTGAGAAACCATGAACTTCTTTCTTGATATGTTGAGAATGCAATAAATACAAGTCAACATAGTCTAATTGCAATCTCTTAAGAGAATTCTTGAGTGCTTCATAAGGATTAGCATTTGAAGATTTGAATTTGAAATCTTTGTCTCCAGCGAAATATTTATCAGTGATGAAAAGATCTGATCTTTTGGCACCACTCTTGATAATAGCTTGACCAACCTCACGGTCGGTTCTATAAGCCTCAGCACCATCGATATGATTAACCCCGATTTTAATAGCTTCACTAAGAGTTGAAATAGCGTCCTCGCTAATATTGTCTTCACCTTGTTTGTACCATTTACCTGCTCCTAATCCAAGGGCTGGGATGGTATTACCATCGGATAATTTTAATGTTGGAATTGTCATATTAACTAGATTAGATTGCTAACTTGCTTGACTTGCTAACTTGGAAATCCCCACCATTTTATACTAAAACCTGAGAGTGGAGAAGTCCACACTTTCGGCTTGCAGAACACAAACCTAAATTTGTGTACAAAGACTGTGGCTTAGATGGACCCTCGAGTATTGCAATCAGGCACTGTCGCTACTATGGGCTACTTTTTTGGTTGCTTTGAATATACGGGACTATGTAGAGACGGTTGTTTTCAAGGTGTGGAGCCTTTTAATGTAGAGTGAAGAAACTGTGTGTGTTGTGGAGCTTTCAACTGCACTGTACGTATGCGTTATGTCAAACCTTAAGGTGATGACAAATTCGTCGGTACAACTCGGACTTTCGTATTACAAATGCGAAGGGCCAACTCAAATGCCATCGGAGTTATGGTGGCAAACGATTAACGCCGGTATCTATACTATGATTTGTAATACCCATAGGGGTTTTTGAACTTATGTTGAGCATACATTCCCAAGGCGAGTCACTACGTCATCCTAGAGGTTAAACTGATTTATCTGAGATACCTCTCGTTCATTAATTCTATAAATACAAACACAAGCCAGCTCGTGATGTTCCTTTGTTCGTACTGAACTTCCTAGAGTGTTCTTAGTGTACACTATTTAATGTAATCATCCCTCTTGAGTTGCCATATAATCTCAAACCAAGCTCTATTTCCTTGCTCGCTGCCTACTTTTCATCCCAATAAACTTCCCTTGTGAACCCAGCATGAGGTTGAAATGAAGGAGCAATAATGTCCTCACCAGCATCATCATCCAAACAAGCTCTATTTGCTTGCTCGCCGCCTACTTTTCATTCCAATAATCTTCCCTTGTGAACCCAGCATGTGGTTGAAATGGAGGAGGAGCAATAATGTCCTCGCCAGCATCATCATCCCAAAGATAATCGTCAACGTATTCGTCATCAAAACTTTGAGGTGACGAGCTTCTGGAAAAGGGTTCCATCTGGTTGGAGAGATGGGAGGACATATTGGAGGCTCCAGGTTGATTCGAGCTGTGGCGATTGGATGAGCCGATATCGGATAGGACATCCCTTTGGGCGGAAGAACCTTCTGCGGGCGTAGCTTCAATTGAGTGGGAATTCATTCTTAATTGGGGGTTTGGGGTCTGAAGGGAATTAGTTCGCAATTGGGGGTCCAGTTGGGAACTGCCTGGGTGAGAGTTTTCAACTTCACCAACTTCGCCTGTTTGATGTACTTCCCCAGTTCCCTGTGTGTTTTGAACTTCTTGGCCACTTTCTACAGCCTTCACCTCCTCACTAACAACCCTAGTAACATTCTCGCTTGTTGTTATTTCCCTGGACAGCCAGTCTGAATTGATATCCTGGTCTCTTTTAAACAAGCCAAATCTTTTCCTTTCGAATTTCTTTCCCGAATGCACACTTTCAACATCTCCTACGGATATTCTTCTTCCCAACATTCCCAGCAATTCGTATCTCTTTTCCAAGAAGCTTATATTATAGATCCATTCCCACAAAGTAGTGATCATGATGATCTCTAGCAAATAGGGCAACATTTCAAGCCAGGTCTTAACTAACCACATATCTCTATATAAACTTAGGGCAAGTATATTCAAAATAACAGTCAATATTATGATGACCCAGTTAAACAAGCCCAATGGGAATAGTTTTTTAGAATACGAGATTTTCAATGGGTTTTTGGAAATAAAAGTGAAAATTATCAAACTACAACTCACCCAAGCCAAAATCAATAATTTCAAAATCACTCTTGTTATTCTCCATGAATGATAATTCATATCCAACGTTGAATTGAAGATTGACGTGGTGCCATTATAGCGGATTTCATAATAAATACAGATTACGGTATATGATATGAACAAACAACCACCAAATATTCCACTCGGCCACTTGTATTTATCTCTGGTGATATTTAGTACTATTTCAAACCATGCCGCATGAGTCAAAGATTGTGATATGATGGTTGTTATTCTATAAACATTGATGTTATACAAATTGTCGTGTAACTTAATAATGTCCAAGGTATCTAGGAAATATTCTATTCTTGCAGCATTTGTTATTCTGCTAAGTAAGATTGTAGTCACTATGGCGTAAAAAATAGTTGCAAGTTGTGCAACCCATGGTTTTCTTTTATGTTTGGGCAGTAAATATAATAGTAATGTTAACATCCAACATGAAACACAGCTCCCACAAATAGTAAATAATAATGCAACAAAAGTATCCCCGTTATCTCTCTCATTATAAGGAGAGTCAAAATCGTATCCCGATCGACTTATATTGGAATTTTGTACTAGTTCAACAAGATAAGGTATTGAACAGTTTGTTATATAATAAGCTGGTAAAAAGGAATCTGATAAATTGAATGTGCCTGTGGTTCCATCTCCCCATTCCGATACTCGTATCAGACCTCCTGCTAATGAATAAACATCACAATTTATAGGAAGCCCTTTTTCTTGAAGATATAGAAGCAGATAATTTGCCATGGTTAGGTTGGACAGCATCTTGAGGTCTTAAGTAGTTAATTTGGGATTTTTCTTGGTGTTTGAGCAAGTTGGAAATCCTTCCATAATCCCCCTCCATCCAGGGCTCAACAGAAACATCGAAAGGGGATACTAGAGAGAGCTGGTAGTATACATGGATGTGTCTATGGACCGTTAATGTGAAAATAGATAACTGTACTACTGTGAAAATACCTAACTGACTACTCACGGTGACCCTAACCTACACTACATATTAATACCCTACTCTGAGCAACAAAAAATCCCTCATGACAAGCCGTAGTGTACATAGCAAACTCTTGGTATTGTACTTAGTTCGTGACAATAAACTTTGCAGTCTTGGCTGGTCTTGGATCGTTTGGTTTATGTCGTAGAAATCGTCTCCTCGATATATTTGAGAAATATACGGCCAGAATATCTCCCTGGAAATTAGTATTCAAACCGTAAGACTTTAGCAGTACCCACTTTAAGACTATCTGGAAGTACCGTCCTATTTAAAGATAATTGATCCATTGAACTACTTCTAATCGAGTCTCCTTATGTTCATGTACTGCATATAAGCCCTAATCGTTGTCACGACATTGCAAAAACCCATGGATCACATTTCATTCCAGTGGATAGTTGGTGCTATGTAAAGATGTACAAGATGTACAAGATATACAAATGCTGTTTAACATCTCCGTGTAAGTAAATCGGAGTAAACACCTTCATCGGAGACGAATGACCGAATCTCCTGGAATTAGGTCTAACCGACCACCATTGTCGTCATTGTCGTCAAAGTACTAGTTCTTTATCGGACGTATTCTCGTTTAAACCTTCTCTTAGTTGTGCTTTCAATGCGATAAGCTTTGTATGGATTGTTTCAATAGAGTTTATTCTTGGCTTGTTTGAGATACAACCAGAGTTAAATGGTACCTGGGTGATGATCTGAATGTCAGGGTGGCTCACATGCTTTCGATTTCATAGAATATCACATATGCAATTATTAGTAGACAAGAATAGGAGACTTAATTTATGGGCTAACATGAGTAATAGCTATTGTTCTAGTTACCAAAAACGATGAATGGTATATCACAAGGGGTAACATTAGTTAAGACTTGCGTCTAATCATAGTTAACGTGAGTATAATTGCTCAGTATTAAGCGTGAAATTACTGCTATTTTCAGGATGATCCACCAATTTGTATTTTTTGGATCGTCATTTTGATGTGAGTTTTGCAGCCATTTTGCCTTCTCAACTGCCAAACGAAGTGGTGCTCGATTTTGTGGATAAAACTGCGTTTCATAAGACGTCTCAGTAAGGTAGCACGCTGGAGGGGGTCAAAATCACTTCAAGTCATTGCTAATGCTATATTGGTTTATACAAGAACATCTAATCATTCAAGACAGAAGATAGGAAAGTTAACTTGGACTTTACAAGTAATAAGAAGGGTGAATTTCCATACTTCATATTTAAGATATTCCAATCTGGATCTTGTGATTGCAATCATATTCAGACATGGTTTTCCTATCACTACTGGATCCGAAATTTTGCTAGCGAAGTGGCTAGAAGTTGTACTTTAGCCTCGAACAGAGAATAACAACTACCTCGTTTTACTTTTGATTTCAACTATAAGCTTATTGAATATGCATACTGCATTATAAAATTAACAAAGAGTCACTAATACAATCGTACTACAGCTTAATAATACTATCATAATATAAATTGCTTGTTGATGGGAGGAAAGAAAGATCAACAAGAGAAAAAGAAGGGATAAAGTCACTAAATTATTATTCCATTTAGAATACAATTGATAATAAAACCAAAAGACAAGCTGTCATACTTGATACTCCAATGTAATTTGCAACCTGTTCATAGGTAGAAATAGTTAGTGTCGCAATATTAGTCGAACTGGATTGTTCAGTTACGGTGGTTCCGCCAGCGGTTGGTATTGGGTAATTTGAAGTTTGTGGTCTTGGAGGTTGAACTTGTGGGCCTCCTGGGCCGGATGGACTTGGTGGACTTGGTGGACTTGGTTCTGGCTCACTTGGATTGGATGGGTGAGGCTCATCTGGATTGGATGGCTTTGGAGGTTGTGGCTCACCTGATTTTGTTGGCTTTGGAGGTTGAACTTGTGGACCAGTTGGAATCGATGGGTGTGGTTCCAATTCTGTCTCAGTTTTGGTGATTGTATTTGTAAGTGTGTTTGTTTCCGGAGTATGTGTAGAACCTGGAGGAACAACAGTAGGTGGTCCAGTTGACACGAAAGGATCAGATATCGTGATAATCAGAGACGAATTCCATGGTACTTGAACGGATGATGATGAAAGTGTACTTTCCGGGGAACTAAGTGTTATTGATGGGAATGGAACATCAATTATAACGGTTCCAGTTCCACCCGGTTCGCCTGGGATTGTTCTTGTTTGTGTGTTTGTACCGGTCCATGGAGAGGTGACAGTTACTGTTGGAATAGGAACATCCACTATAACAGTATCAGTTCCGCCTGGCTCAGTAGCCGTGATGGTGACAGTGACGGTGCCTACACCCGTCCAAGTCTCAGTTATGGTGACTACTGGATTGGTTGGAGTAGGGACATCGATTATGACGGTTCCAGTTCCACCCGGTTCGCCTGGGATTGTTCTTGTTTGTGTGTTTGTACCGGTCCATGGGGAGGTGACAGTTACTGTTGGAATAGGAACATCCACTATAACAGTATCAGTTCCGCCTGGTTCAGTAGCGGTGACGGTGACGGTGACGGTGCCTACACCCGTCCAAGTCTCAGTTATGGTGACTACTGGATTGGTTGGAGTAGGGACATCGATTATGACCGTACCAGTCCCACCCGGTTCGCCTGGGATTGTTCTTGTTTGTGTGTCTGTACCGGTCCATGGGGAGGTGACAGTTACTGTTGGAATAGGAACATCCACTATAACAGTATCAGTTCCGCCTGGTTCAGTAGCGGTGACGGTGACGGTGACGGTGCCTACACCCGTCCAAGTCTCAGTTATGGTGACTACTGGATTGGTTGGAGTAGGGACATCGATTATGACCGTACCAGTCCCACCCGGTTCGCCTGGGATTGTTCTTGTTTGTGTGTCTGTACCGGTCCATGGGGAGGTGACAGTTACTGTTGGAATAGGAACATCCACTATAACAGTATCAGTTCCGCCTGGTTCAGTAGCGGTGACGGTGACGGTGACGGTGCCTACACCCGTCCAAGTCTCAGTGATTGTGACAACTGGATTGGTTGGAGTAGGGACATCGATTATGACGGTTCCAGTTCCACCCGGTTCGCCTGGGATAGTTCTTGTTTGTGTGTCTGTACCGGTCCATGGGGAGGTGACAGTTACTGTTGGTATAGGAACATCCACTATAACGGTATCAGTTCCGCCTGGTTCAGTAGCCGTGATGGTGACGGTGACGGTTCCTACACCCGTCCAAGTCTCAGTTATTGTGACAGCTGGATTGGTTGGAGTTGGAACGTCAACACTCACTGTTGCAGTTTCGCCAATAGGAGCGGTGATTGTTGTAGTTGACGTGAACGTGCTGTCCCAAGTTACCGTTACTGTAACTGTCGGAATTGGAACGTCCACAACTACCGTGTCAGTTCCACCAACTGTATCAGTGATGGTACCACTAGTTACCGTACCCACACCTGTCCAAGTCTCAGTTATTGTGACAACTGCATTTGTTGGGGTAGGAACGTCAACACTCACTGTTGCAGTTTCGCCTATAGGAGCGGTGATTGTTGTAGTTGACGTGAACGTACTGTCCCAAGTTACCGTTACTGTAACTGTCGGAATTGGAACATCCACAACTACCGTGTCAGTTCCACCAACTGTATCAGTAATCGTACCACTAGTCACGGTACCCACACCCGTCCAAGTCTCAGTAATAGTAACTACTGCATTGGTCGGAGTCGGAACGTCAACACTCACTGTTGCAGTTTCGCCGATAGGAGCGGTGATTGTTGTAGTTGACGTGAATGTACTATCCCAAGTTACCGTTACTGTAACTGTCGGAATTGGAACGTCCACAACTACCGTATCGGTTCCACCAACTGTATCGGTGATGGTACCACTAGTTACCGTACCCACACCCGTCCAAGTCTCAGTTATTGTGACAACTGCATTTGTTGGGGTAGGAACGTCAACACTCACTGTTGCAGTTTCGCCTATAGGAGCGGTGATTGTTGTAGTTGACGTGAACGTACTGTCCCAAGTTACCGTTACTGTAACTGTCGGAATTGGAACATCCACAACTACCGTGTCAGTTCCACCAACTGTATCAGTAATCGTACCACTAGTCACGGTACCCACACCCGTCCAAGTCTCAGTAATAGTAACTACTGCATTGGTCGGAGTCGGAACGTCAACACTCACTGTTGCAGTTTCGCCGATAGGAGCGGTGATTGTTGTAGTTGACGTGAACGTACTGTCCCAAGTTACCGTTACTGTAACTGTCGGAATTGGAACGTCCACAACTACCGTGTCGGTTCCACCAATTGTATCGGTGATAGTACCACTAGTTACCGTACCCACACCCGTCCAAGTCTCAGTAATAGTAACTACTGCATTGGTCGGAGTCGGTACGTCAACACTCACTGTTGCAGTTTCGCCGATAGGAGCGGTGATTGTTGTAGTTGACGTGAACGTACTATCCCAAGTTACCGTCACGGTGACTGTCGGGATTGGAACGTCCACAACTACCGTGTCGGTTCCACCAATTGTATCGGTGATGGTACCACTAGTTACCGTACCCACACCCGTCCAAGTCTCAGTTATTGTGACAACTGCATTTGTTGGGGTAGGAACGTCAACACTCACGGTTGCAGTTTCGCCAACAGGAGCGGTAATAGTTGTAGTTGACGTGAAGGTGCTGTCCCAAGTTGCAGTTACTGTAACTGTCGGAATTGGAACGTCCACAACTACCGTGTCAGTTCCACCAACTGTATCAGTGATGGTACCACTAGTTACCGTACCTACACCCGTCCAAGTCTCAGTAATAGTAACTACTGCATTGGTTGGGGTAGGAACATTTACGCTGACGGTTGCAGTTTCACCAGGAGGAGCAGTGATAGTTGTAGTTGATGAAATGGTACTATCCCAAGTCACAGTAACAGTCACAGTTGGGATAGGAAGTTCAACGATTACACTTGCGGTTTCACCAGGACTAGCAGTAATGGTTGTGGTGTCTGTACCTGGGAATGTCCATGTAGTGGTTGAAGTGACCGTTGGAATTGGAAGCTCAACGATTACACTGGCAGTCTCACCAGGAACAGCACTGACGGTTGTTGTATCGGTACCAGGGAAAGTCCAGGTTGTAGTTGATGTAACAGTTGGAACTGGAACACTTATAATGATTGTTTGGGTACCAAGACCGTTTTCATCGGTATTATATGTAAAAGTTCTAGTGGTGGTATAGCTTCCAGTCCACGTACTTGTAAGAGTAAGGATATCAATACCACCAGATCCCGGAGTGCCAGGACCAAAAATTCCCCATGTGTCTGTGTATCCTAAGTCAACTTGGTCTTCTCCCACGCAGGCAAACTCATTGATGTAAGTGACAGTGAGTGGTCTACTGTTGTCAATTGTTGTAAGCCCTGATATGTATGGTCTATAACCAGCTGGGACATTTTGATACGTCATTTCAATTCTATGTTCTGAACAAGTTACATCGTATGTCATTCCTGCTGGTATATTAGCAGTGACAGGCATACCCCAATCGTTAAGACCAAATGATACGTACCCTTTTACTGTGTCACATTCCCAAGTCAAATCACCGGAGTCCAAACCAACCACTCCACTGTCGTAACCATCTGGGCATATTCCTCCAACCATGTTTGCCCTTTCCAATGGGGTACCATCATTCAATGGCTCGTAGTAGGAACTCATGATGTCTGGGTCGAAATTGTTCACAAAACTCGAAACAAATACAGCCTGGGTAGATAACAGATTGGCACCATCACTGACCGAATAGGCATTAGTGCCACCATGGAATTTGTTGGCACATTGAAGGTCAACCGGATAATAGGTGAGCCCGATATTGAACGTGAGTGGAACAGAAATAGTTCCAATAGCATTAGTCTGGGGAGTAACAAGAGAAGTTGCTGTGCAACCAAGGGTTTGAATAGCGCTATGAATCAGCCCTCCGGTAGTATAACAATTTGCATAAACTCCACTGCCTGTTATTAACCGTACGACTTCGAAAGTTGAACTGAAAACGCAAGGGAAATCAATTTTAAAGGTATCACCAGGCAGTAAATTTCCATTTATTCTCCACGAGAGAGTTGCCTGCCAACCGTAAGATAATGGTGTGTTGGTTGGATTGTCTATATTTGTAATCGAATTAAGGGAAGTAAATATACCTGTCACTTCAGCAGCTGTGGCGACAGCTGATGTTAAACCCAATGATACTAAGCTTCGGATTTTCATAGCGAAAGGAGGTACTGTACTGAACCAGTTACAAGGAAAACCCAAGTATTTATGGAGTGAAAATTCCAAGAAACTACTACTTCATGCCAATGAATTGATATCCTACAAGAAATTGCTGCAACATTTGTTTGTGTTCAGGTTTGACGTATAAGTAGCATTTATGCAAATCGAAGACCCGCATATAGAGGTGCGTGGATATGCGTCATGAATCTACAACACAAAATCTTCATGTAAAATCAATGACCAGGGTGTACAGCGTTTATTCATGCTAGAAACTTTCATTGGAGTATGATACTGTGTGGGAATATATTGACACCAAGCTCGTTGTTCAACTCCAACATAAATAGAAGTACGTATTCTAGGATGTCCACAATTTGAGTTGATTGGAACAGCAGGACGGAAGTTTAGTTGCACTATATGGTTATATAGATGTAAACTGGGGAGCGTTGATGTACGATGGCAATCCAAAATGCAAAGACATGGTTGCTATTAAAGAGACCAAATGATTCAAGTAACTTGAAGCCCAAAAACCTGAATTCGGATTATACACGTAAAGGGTGCATCCCGCGGATACTGATACCTCGTATACTAAGATTTATTACTTTTCAAAAGCTCCTTTGTGACATTATTACTCTCTGTGGTTGCAACCAAGCTGAGTAGCGAATCTATTTTTAAATGCTATTTTTTCCGTTTTGGAGGTATTGCTGCAAAAATTGTGCGATGAAAATCAAGAATGCGAAGTACGTTTTTATACACTAGGCATATTCAGTTGAGCAAGACATGGAACAATACCATTACTTGTGGAGCTTCAGTGCACATTTTGTGATATATCGTGACAATTGAAGTCTTTTTCAGATTTAACATGAAACGTTATAATTGCTTGGAGCTGCAAGATTGACACTGCGTCCAATCTGGTCAGGTCAGCAGACAGGCAAGTGATTATATTGTTCACAACATCACGACCTCGCAACCCAACTGGGAGATATGTTATCTGTAAAGTCTGATATATTTTAATCAATTGTGAGTCGTATTGAAATTGTAATTGTAGGTTGAAATTCGCCTAGAGTATTGAAAAATACAATTTAAGATTGATATCTGATACTGGGCGTCAATTCATGTGATTCTGGCACCGCTTTTTTACTATAAGAATCGGACCGAACTTTGGGCGGAATCTTTGTTCCCGTACACGCAAGGAAGGATTGTCATGATTGCGTATCAAAGTAATTGCAAAGTAATATTTATGAAAAATTATAAATTAGTCTCTTGTTCCTGCTACTTATTGGCTTCCATACATTCTACTAACGTATTGCTTTCATTCCCAGATCAGTCATCCAACTCATTGGAGGTTGTCTTACTGAGATGATTGCCAAGGGAGAGTTCAGATATCATTACACTTGAATGACATTATAAAACTCTTGGCCCGCACGGACCTATGCAACAATAGTATCAAACACGCCATGGAACTTCCAACACATTCATACTCTCCATTTCCTTGGACTTTTTTGTAGCGTAATTGCTTGTCCTTTTGGCGCAGAATATGCACGCAAGTATTTGTCATTGCATCAGAGTTGAAGCAGGGAGTTCACGGTCGATCAAGGACTTATTTCACGCGGAGCCCAACAAGTGGCCATGACCATCGAGCGGTAGTAAGTTGTTCTAGATGTCGAAATACTAAACTGCGTGTTCTTGTGCAGCGGATAGACAATTGTGGTCCTCGGTTGATCTGCATGTTCTCCTGTCTGTTATGCGGAGCAAGAGTTAAGACCTTGACGGAATAAAGTGAGAGAGTTTTGCGGTTATTGCCTGTTATAATGGAGGTCGTTCAGGGATCGAAAGATATGGAGCGAAAGCGTCTTAGTAAATAGGTACTAGACTAATGCAATGTTGCAGTTTAATGTTCTTAGAATGAAGGAAGGATTGAACACCTTACCTCTGGGATTCGAACTTTTTGAACCAGGTAGGAATTCCAAATTGGAAAATAAAGTGGCCAAATGGTGATTAATCGGAGCTTAAAGTGCATGACTGTGGTCTTGCCCCCTGGCTGGCTATCTGCATTAACAAAGGGTATTTTTCTCGGTAACCTCCAAACTATTGCAGATTACCTGAAGACGTTACCTGCATTATCTGCATTTACCACTGCAAACTATGCATCATTGGATTCTGCAGTTAAAGAAACTATACTGAACCAAAGAAATGCACAATCCCATACAATACCCATACACAGAATATTGATTTCGCCCACTGTGTATTCGAATCTCTAATGAAGGTTCATAAATGAATTCGCTAATGAATATTCGAGTTGCTCAGAACTCCTTCTCTGGGCCAGATGCAGATTTCATCATATCCAAAATATTCTAGGCGGAGATTCAAAAGTTGCATATGCAACGCACTATGGGTATGAAACTAAACGCAAAGTAGTAACATTAACCAACACGGGATTCAACTGGTTTGATCGTGCAGGTAACATGTAGACCAGAAGTAAATAAGTATAGTCATTTAGACCCTTCTGGACTAATCCAAGCGGAGTTTGGATTAATACCGTTTTTTTCTCTGTGAATATCTTATTGGGACACAGCCCATTCTGATTATTCTTGGGCACTCGTTGGTTGTAAAACCTTCTGATTCCGCTTCATACGAAGTTGCAATTAAATAATATTTCATATCATTACCTTACAATTTACAATTTTATGAACTACGATTCGAGGGTGTACATTTCACGAAACTCGAACACTTGACCATCCACATTCGCGATCCAGAACCAGTACATATCTTGGCATTGGTGGCCTCATTCACGAGGAAGACATTTACCAATCATGCATTTAAATACGAGGTCGTGAGTGTGACTCCTCGGTCTTTATTTGACTCTTTGCCTGGATTATGTACTGCATATTAGTGAGACCGAGATATACTCAAGATCGGATCGTATACTCTCGTATTTTAACAGATGGAATTTGGGAATCATGATGTTCGATTCCAGTCTATATTTTCTCTTTGTATTGGCGCCATGCAATGGAGTAGCACTAACAGTTCTTGAGTATTCAGATAATTTATAGAGCCCTTTTCCACAAAATACCATTGCCAATAAAACATTCAACGTAGACATTCACTTGAACTGTATGAAATGGGAAGACAGATATTATTGGCGAGACTATTACAGTGATACTAGGCACCACACCCTGCGAGACTTTCTTGAGTAATTAATGCTGGATCAGCTTAACATACAATACACGGATAGCTCGCAAGTATTTCCAAAAATACGTATTCACTTTATTATATAATACGTCCTGTGATCAATAGCTTCTACGATGATAGCTATTTCTATGAACCTACTATTAAAGCACTTTCTTAATATTTTTATTTTTCAACTTTTGGTTGCAAAATTGCAACAAGTTGTTAAAAAGCAAAAGATTCTCAATTCAGATTTTTGCCCAAAGCTGGAATTTGTTACTGGTCTACAAAAAGCCTTACAGTATACACAGAGAGACTCCATGTAATAGAATTCGCTCCTTTCTTACTATCCGTTGAAGAGTCATTCCAGAGATATGTGTGCTTCCACTGATTTTCAGCAAAAAAAATAGCGCAGTGGTTGAGACTGTACGAAAATCACGCTCGAGTCTACTCGAATGAAAATAACGCGTTCGAGTCTTACCAGGCGAAGACTCCAAACCGGTTGAAGGTCAAGCAGAGATCAAAAATATTAATGATCTAGTTACAAGCACGTTTCATTTCTACTAAATTCACAGCCCAATTCAGGGTTCTCGCTCCAGATCATTTCTGCAACCCCACCATTTGTCCACCAAAATCTCACTGAACAAAAAAATTTGAACATCCAAACAACTTCAAAATGAGTTTTGCTCCTCCAGGGCAGGTATACGGAATGCAAGAACTCTCACAGAGCGTGGAAAGTTTGTCTGTTGGTACTAAAAAGAAGAAAAGACCCCAAAGAGCGTTCCATGAAACTGGATCGGCTCAGATTTTACAACCTCCTCAGTTTGCAGTTGCAGGTACTGGGTTGGGAAGTCCACATACTCCTCAATTAGGTAATGGCTGGAGTTGGAGTTTTGGTAGTCCAAAAAGTGGTGAGGGAGGTGCAGGCTCAGGACCAGTAACGCCGGGAGTATTAGGGCCACCTGCGATCTCAGGATCGCCATACGGAGGACCACCAGGAGTACCAGGGTCACCATATGGTGGAGCAGTGGGATCACCGTATGGAGGACCACCAGGTGTGCCTGGGTCACCGTATGGTGGAATTGGAGCAGTGGGATCACCTTATGGAGGACCACCAGGAGTGCCTGGATCACCATACGGAGCCGGCGCTCCAGGTTCCCCATATGGCGCCGGCGCTCCAGGCTCACCCTATGGAGCTGGAGCTCCAGGTTCACCTTATGGAGCACAGTCGACTGGCTTTCCATTCAATGCAGGTGCCGCAACCCCAGCCCCATCGAACTTGAGGACTCCAATAGCTGCCCCGCCTCTGGACGACCTTTCAGTCCAAGCTCATCGTCATATTGACCAAAAAGGTTACCTTCCAAACGAAAACGGTGAATTCAAAAGCTTCCTCACCTTCAATAATGTGGTTCCACCGGATGCAACCTCCCAGTTCCATGCTGTAGATCAAGGAACGGCACTGTCCAAGTTCATTCGTTCGTCTATGTACTACGTACCCGAACTGGAACAATTACGTCAAGCTACCAAACTACCATTATCTATAACAATTCGACCCTTTGCTCCTGTGTTGGGAAGCGAGGACCCAATTCCTGTAGTTGACATGAAAAGACAAAATGGTGATCCCGATGACAGTGGACCCGTCAGATGTCGCAGATGCAGAACCTACATCAATCCATCAATGCAGTTCTCGAACCTGGGAAAGTTCACTTGCAACATTTGTCAATTTCCAAACAACACCGTTTCCGTCGATTATCAATCTGCATTGGATCATCAAAATCAACGTGTTGATAAATTCATAAGACCGGAATTACATAAGGGTGTTTATGATTTGTTGGTACCGAAGGAATACAATTTTGAGGCCGATCATCTGGAATCAAAATCTTTGCATCATGTGTTTTTGGTTGATATTTCAGAGCAAAGTAGAAAGCAGAACTTACCAATGTTGGTTGCTGATTCTATTAGAGCCACATTATATTCCGAAGGTTCGTATGATGAACCGGAGAGAGACGATGAGCCTGTCACGGATAAAAATAAGCCGAAATATTCCATCATTGCGTTTGACAAGAGAGTCCACTTCTTCAATTTGCTGTCGACTCTAGAGAGTTGTCAAATTGTTGTTTCGTCGGATCTTGAAGATCCATTTGTTCCATTTAGTGAAGGGCTCTTTGTTGATGCTGAATCCAGTAGGATTCCGATAGAGGATGCACTCAACTATTTGGAAAAGCTTGCCATTGAAGACACCATGGCAGATTCAGAACCATGTTTTGGATCAGCACTTCGTTCAGCAATGATGTGTCTTGAACTTAATGGTGGTGGTAAGATCACGTCTATTTTGTCTGCATTGCCATCTTGGGGACCAGGAGGATTGAAATTCAAAGATAACCACAATGTTGGTAGAACGTTTTCGCCTGCATTGGAAGCAAAAGTTTTACTTCCAGATAATGAATATTGGAAGGCATTAACCACCGATTTCATCAAAGCATCCGTAGGACTAGATGTTCATGTTATTTCACCAACATCGGTGGATTTATCTAATATTGGTCATTTAAGTTCTTCTACTGGTGGAACAATTACAAGATGGCCTAATTTCGATATGGAGAGAGATGGAAGAAATTTATTAGCAAATATCGAATCTTCAATAAAGAAAGCAAGGGGATATCAAGGCCAATTGAAATTGAGATGTCTGCATGGATTACAAGTTGCTCAATATTACTGTACGTCTGCGGATGCCTCCGATCCCGTTATTCCAATTCTTAACGAAGACCAAACGATCACCATTTTACTCAAGTATGATGGGAAATTGTTCACGAAATACGATGCACACTTCCAAGCAGCATTACTTTATACTGATTTAGCGGGTGTTAGAAAGGTCAGAGTGATTAATCTAGTACTCGCAGTTAGCGAGCGTTTGGAAGACGTCTTCAACTTTGTTGATGAAAATGCCATCGTAACCACGATTGTAAGGGACACCTTATCATTTGTTGGTAAGCAAACATTACGTGAATTGAGAGAGCTGGTAAATGAGAAATTGGTTGAAATCTTCACTCAATACCGTGCCATGAGCGAGTTAAGCAAGCACAGTTCCCATCAACATAATAAACTTCTTTTCCCCGATTCCATATCACATTTACCAATTTATTTATTAGCATTTACAAAGAGTAAAGCTTTAAGAGACTCCTCAACTGTCTCTCTGGATACAAGATTGGTTGACTTATACCAAATGTTTAATATGCCTATAGAGAGATTGCTTTATAGATTGTATCCAGCTTTGATTGAATTCCATTCAATTGAAGAAGATGACTGTCAGGTTTCAGGAGACTTCTTTTTGACTCCTAGATTCACGGACTTGACTCTGAAGAATTTGGAACCGGGAGTGTATTTGATGTACAATGGTGTTGATATTTATGTTTATGTTGATGCAAATGCAAATCCGTTGATTATTAAAGATTTGTTTGGTGACGAAGTTGACGATGTAACGAAGATTAACGTTTTGATTGATGAATTCCCCGATTTAAACACTCATATATCCCAACAAGCAAGAGGTTTAGTGAAATATTTCCAAAAGTTGAATGGTGTTGGTGGATCTGCTGGAATTAGAATTGCGGTGCATGATGGATTCTTGAATGATTTTAGAGATTCTTTGATGGAAGACACTTTATGGACAGCCTCTGCTTTGGAAGCTGGTCCAGGGTATCCCGAATTTCTTTCCAATTTACACAAGGCTATCAAGCTGAAGTTGGATAATGATAAGCTGTCTGGGGTTGTTAAGAAATCGGTTGCGGTTGCGGAGCATACCAATGAGACGTTGGCGCAGAGGCTCATTCATTTCTAGTGAGTCTAGAAGCGATAAAGGCTCGGATTGGAGTACCCGTTTAGCTTTGGCTGACAAATGAGCGGAGAGAGACAGACATAATTTTGTTGACTTAAGCTACACTACCATCAATGGATCTAAACAGATCAAACCATCAATCTGGATCTAAGCTAATTAGATGAAACCATCAATGGATCTAAAATAGATCAAGCCATCAATCTGGATCTACGTAGTAAATAAACCAAAAATGTCCTTTGGGGCTCTAATAGCAACGAAAATGTAGTGATTCTGGATCGAAGACATGACCAACACACTACCTGGACTAGCTACAGCTGTGAAATGATGCATCTTAGTCGCCGCGCTCTCTGTAACTCGTTTGAGATTATTCACATACAAAGCTCCCGAGTCCTCTGCTCTCACGTAGCTATTTGTCGAACTTGTACAGCGACTTCTCGGTCCTGGCACTGCATACAAACAACGTCACAAGCGCTTATTGTACAATTTTGATGTATTTTTAATGTAGGGTGGGTTAGTGGGTAGTTCGAGAAGGGTAGAGGTTATTTGAGTGATATTAACTACAAAGAAAATGGTGGAGCGACGCGATCTTATATTGTTACCTTAATAATTCTTGCCAACTCTAATTTGACGAAGATCTAAGTTAGGCTATCGTTGGTAACTAACGCTTGTAAGTGTGAAGAGCTCTAGTATAATAATTATTTGGAGATACGAGACAACTTTTGTTAGATGTGTAAGAAATGTATAAGGCGTTTAAAAAATTGCAAAAGAAAGACATGCAAGCAGGTAACACTTGAGCCGTCAAGTTTTTATATCAATTTTGGCTGCAAATCGCAGATCTGTGCGTGCTATGATTCGCTTTCTCTAAGTTCCATTCTACACGTTGTTTCTATTTTATGTATTACTCCCCCAAGCCCACCCTCTTCTAACACATCAGCATTGTGATAACAAAGTATGAAAATTAAGTGTACGAGTGTAATTCAAAATTGAAAAATTGTGAGTTGATAAGATAATAAGTCGTCTTTGACAACGCCAGTGGGTTTCAATGCTCGCTGTATGTTAGAGTACCGGAATATTTTTCTTATTTATTTCATGCTCATGCAACATCCTTTGCTTCATCTAGAACATCCATCAATTGTTCCAGACCCACATCAACTACACCAACTTCATCAATTTCAATAGTCCAATTCTTTTCTTGTATACCTGTATCCAATAGCCTCAATAATTTTTGATAATTATCAATTCTTCTTTGAATATCCTTCAACTTAACAACTGCTTGTATTTTGATTTCCAGCCTGGTATTACGATAAGTTCCTGAAGTGTTTGCACTGCTACTCATCGACTCATACATGCTTATCTTCTTAGTTAAGATTTCTCTCTCAGCCAATGCCAAACTAAGTGGTCTTTCAGCAAATATCAAACCTCTAGGCAACGAGTTCGAAATCATCTTACCAGCGAATCACCAGGGTTATCCAACAGAGATGCATATCTCAATAATGTTGTTGCATTGACGTCATTAATTCTTGATATTAGCTCAATTAACATCCTAGATATTTGTTCGTATTCTCTCACCAATTGCCATGCATTTTCTTGTGGTACTTCTCCTTCTTGTATCTTACAATTTTGTTGTATTCTACTTTGAAGTGAATATTGTCTGGTTATGTAATCCTTACTCTTAAAGCTTCTGCTAACTTCATTGTAGATTAGACTTAACGGAAATTAGAGGGATATTTATAGCTCGAAACATGGCTTTGCAAGAGGGGCATGAGTCAGAGTCACACAGAGGGTCATCGGTGGCAAACGTGAGATACATAGTTGTGGTCATAAAATTACAGGAATGGTATTTAGTCATCCATTTGAACAGGTAACGCTGTTTGTTGATTCAGATTATTGAAGTCACTAGTTACAGTTGCAAGTATGTTGAAGTAATTTACTCTAATTCCTTTAGGCTCTCGTCAACATGTTTCTAGATTCCTTATCATAAAGCTTGTATAATCTAGGGCACAGAAATAATTAAGGCAAAGGTGTTTCAGAGAGATCTAGAGTAAGTAACTTCTTGGGAAATCTTGTTAGTCGTGAAGTGCAACCCCAAATAGCAGATTTACTCAGTTATGGTGTTGATTTGATTAAAATGTTTTAGATTCTACCTTAGTAAAGCTTGAATATAGAACTACAGACCTTAAGTAGTATGATTCAATTGATCAATTTTCATCACTTCGCTTCAACCTTCGTTGAGCTGAGAATTTCGATAAGTAGTTCATTGATCTCCTTATCACCTCCCTTGATAATGGACTCAATAGCCTCTTTCATTTCCAGGCTAACTTGCATATCGCCTCCACAGTAAACCAAGTTCAACAATAAATAACTTACTCTTAGTACCAAATCTTTGTCTTGGGACTGCCTCAAGAAAATTTCCACAATGATATCTAACAATTCATCCTTAACAGCTGTTAATAGGATTTGGGAAATCATATCGAACTCCGACGTCACATTCACCAACAAATTTGCCAATGTGATTTGTAAACCTTCATCTCTTGAATTCAACAACTTGACCAATAAAATCAATCTTTTGCGGTTCTCATTATCATTATCGATATTGAAGAATTTAACCATTAGAGTTGGAATTGTTATTAAGTTCGAGATCAATTGCCACGCTGCCTTTTGGACTTCACCGTTTGAGTTATCAATGATGAAATGATTTAGATGGGCCTCGAAGGTTCTTGTGATGATTAGCTTTTTGAGCTCCACGGAATCAATTGTTGATAAGTTTGTAAGGGCAAGGAGGGATTCAAAATGATCGAGGAGTGTCATTTCATGAAGATAAATTGCTTGGTCTGAAACATTGTAATCGGGACCTAATAGTTCAACAAGGAAAGGGAGTGTAGTTTTTGGGTCATATTTGTTGAAGGCAAGGGCTGGGTTAACATTGATGAGTAATTTTGCAAGAGATCTTAATGCGGAGAGTCGTGTTTCTGAGTTGAATGAACTACCTTGCAGATTTTCAACTTCATCAACAGAGACTAACGGGATCGTCCTCCCAGACTTGCCATCAACAGTACTTACCTTTACAAGATAGTTTAATACCACGTTCAATGCACCTTGTTTAATCAATTCCAATTTGACTACCTTTTCTTGATTCAATGTTAGCATGTAAATTAAATTCATAAACAAGTCAACAAGATTGCTTTCACCCTGATGGACTTTTAATTTGGAAACCACAGAAACGATCTTGTGGTCTATGAGGAGCGATTTGTTGAAAAGTTGGATTGCTTGTTGATCCTTCTCTGTAGTTTGTTTTTCCGTGTTTGGTAACGACATGCTCTTTAAGTATTTGAGAGTCTCTTTGTCTTGAGTGTCTGAGTTGGAATCTTTCAATTTGGATAAGTTGGTAAGAATTACAAGAAGACCGTAGTTGAGGGACGATTCCTGTGGTGTGGTAAGCATGGTCATTAACTTGTTGATTAGGTCTTCATTGTTACGGAGTTTGGACTTGATTTGCGTGTTGAGGGAAAGGTACGCGAGTCCCTCAATAGCTGACTCTGTGAGGGTATCTTTAGCAGCAGATCCTGCGAGGGTATCCCCAGCAATAGCAGAAAAAGTGCTTGCAGGTACAGGCTTATCATTCAAACTTATATCTCCCATTTTTCCAGTCAATGACTTCTCCCTCATAATAATCTCAATCAAGCTTTCGCCCAAATCATCAATAGTAATCCCCCCCTCCTTACTCAACTTTACAAAGTTCCAAAGCTTGATGATAACCAAGGTTGATAACAATTTCACCTCCAAATCTACCTTGATCTTGGCACCAAACTTCAATAGTTCGATATAATGTTTTGAGTTATAATCTCTTGATTTTTCAGTGACACACGAACTATTTAACAAGTTCAAAGTGCCTATTATAGACAATCTCTCGTTTGGAGAGAGAACTTTACCCGGATGGATATTTGCCGATCTTTGCAAGATCACTTGCTTTGTATTCTCATCCAAATAAACAGCTTCAATGACATCAGGAATAATTGGAAATAATGTTTCTAGGACTTTTGTATAATTCAAAAATTGTACTATATCAAGATCTTCCTCAAAAAAGGTTAGATACTCACTGATGATTTCTAAAGTTTGATCTTTACCAATCTCTAGATATTTGATGATAATAAGTAATATTAGCGGTGGAATATCTACACCTTGTAAGGACGTTATGAATGATAAGAACGTATGAAGATGTGAATAATTATGGCAATCGAAATTTGTAATAATGGAATAATAACACATCAAAAGAGAGTGCAACGATCTAGACTTTTTCAGTGGCTGTAATTCCTTACACGCTATTTGAATCGATGAGATTAAACTGTTCAATGTTTCTGAACTAGCATGATTGATTCCAAGTAAATTTACTAAAAGAATGTTGACCAGATCTCCTAATTTGATCAATCCTTTAATAAAGGCATCTGAATCATTCAAAAGGAGTTCGTATAACTTGGTTGAGTTGGCTTTATCTTTTATGGATTGGTTGAGTTGTTGTAGGGTCTCTTGGGGGTCTTTTATTGGCGTATCATCAATGAAGACCTTGGTTAGAATTTCAAACGCATCAGACATTCTATCGTAGCGAATGAGTAGGTATTGTCTACTTAATGTGCAACATCTGGTAGATCAAATTCGAGTACCACTAGGAAAAGTCACGTGACAATATGTTAAAGTTTTATAGAATGACAAACAATGGAATATATTCCACACGGACTGATCAATCTAATAACCGTTATTTGCAACGCGGTCGACATATCTGGAAGGATTTAAGAGGACATACTAGAAGTTATATAGCTATAAAGCCGAATAAGAAGTTTGAATAAGGGATCTGTTACCACCTTTCGAAAGCTACACATTAGTGATACCCAGTAATTTACCATACAATCATGGATACGTCAACCGTACTCGAGAAATACACACAAGACCTTGCTAACCTTCCCCTCGAAGTCAAGCACCTCCTTGAAGAAATCAAAAGCAAAGATACACAACTAATGGAGGCTAGGAAACGATATCAACTTCGAGACAGCCAACTTCACAAATTCATCAGGGCAAATGGAACCCTTACGAAACATCCCAAAGAACCACAACTTTACTCTCGTATTGAGGATGACTCCAGTACCGTTATAAAACTTCAGAAAGAGAAGATTCTTCTAGCAAACACGGCCCTCTTTTTGATGTCCAAATACTTGTTTCATTTTGAAACAGATATAGCCAAACTAGAAAGAGATGAATTATTACCGACAGTAGATAACCTTTGGGAAGATGATAAGGCGGTGAGCAACCATGGGTCAGATTCCGAATCTTCAACTCCGAGACAATCATCTGCCCCGACTCCAGATATAAAAAGACAGAAAAGAAGACTTACTATGCGTGGAATGGGTGGTCGTGTAAAGAGAATGAAATCAGAAGAACTGGAGGATAAATTGGGAGAATTATATATCGGTGGTGTGGATGATGGTATAAATGTAGGCAGTATTAGTTTGAATGGATTCATGGGAGAAAATACTCCAATGGGTGAAGACGCAGATAACAACTTGTATTGTTTCTGTCAAAGAGTCAGTTTTGGAGAAATGATTGGTTGTGATAATGATGATTGTAAATATGAATGGTTCCATTGGAGTTGTGTGGGCATAAGTAGTCCTCCAAAGGATGACGAAATTTGGTATTGTCCTGATTGTGCCCCGAAGAGGCGGAATAAGCGGATGAAGGTGCAGAGATAGCACCGGAATCATTAGGAAGGAAAGCCGTTAGGAAGGAAAACGGTTTGGAAGATAATCGTTAGGAAGAAGTTTTTCGTAACTCAGATGTAGAATTATGTTATTGTTACGACTGAGGTAGGTTATGATTAACAGGAGGTAACTTCAGTTAGCAAGTTGCTTGTCGGTGAGACTTTTATCATTTATTCTCAGGAGTTCAATCAGAGACGTTGTAATAGGTAGTGATGTTCGACTTCGTGGGATTCGAAATTACATAGAAGTAATCAAGACTGAAAATAAACATATCGGTTAACTAGTTGTAGAAATACATTTGTATTCACAGTAATTGTATATCATGATCTCAAAAGCCTAGACACACCCTTTTAAGAATCGATGAGTAGACCATCACTGGATGGTTTGCGGCACATTGTAATTCAGAAGAGGCTAGTTGCACATCTAGCAAGTACCATAGGTGTACTACTGAAAATGCAAGACAATAATGTGGTATTCCGCTAAATAACTATTGCATTGTGTATACGACGATTAATCGGCGAAATATGTTTAGAGGGGATTGGGAGTTGAGCTGATCGACGCTGTATGTAGCACAAGAAATATTAGCTTTGAACATGACACTTAGAAAGACCGCCTTGAAGTAACGCTAGTAATCATAACAATCGCATTGCTATACCACCTAGATTAACATCAACCGCCGATTTAGAGCCCGGTATCTTTCCGGCGAAATAGTCGGCCAAATCTGCAAGAAGTTCTGCTGCTCAGCAAACTCAACTTCACCCACATCTTTTTTATCTGAGTTCCAAATGCTTGAAAAGTATCTTGGGTGGATAATTATGAAGAATTCCAATCCCAACTCACGAGAAATATCTTCAAATGCTTTGGTAATATGCTTAACTATAAGGTACTTATTAAAAGGTGAATGAGAGGCCCTGGTATATGGCAGTGTGAGTGAAATATTTGGCTGCAAAATGACGCAATAAAAAAGAAGGTGCCACATTAAGAGGTCATAGATGAAGGCAAAACTAGCACATTGGAGGTCAGATACCTGCAAGAGATAGAATATTGATAAAAGATCCAATAAGAGTGATCGCTGGAAAATATGCCATGAAAGGTAATTGTTGTGGGTCAGAATATCATCATTGGATGAGCATTAACATGTAAATGTCACGTTGAGTATTATTCTTCTTCTCATGGCTTAAATAAGATATTTGCTTGCCAATCCGAGTTGAGTATTCACAATCCAGTTGGATTCTGCAGAAGTTCAAACATAATTTTGAAATTATCAATATAAGCACATCATGTACCATGTTAAAGATGTTGTTCATAAAAATAAACAAGATGTTTTCACGTTTATAGTTAGTAAAGACTGACTTGTAGATATTTATTCGTACAGGGATAGTGAAATGTCTGAGTTAAAGTCACAATAATATCATTCAGAGCCGATTCCGTCATGTGTTTTGAATCAAATACTCGTACTGTCATAACCACTCTCATAAACACATAGACTCTTCATCAATCACGGCTGGTACCACAATCCGCCAATCCCCACAGATTCGTATATCATAACCTGGAATCACATTCACTCTAAGTTGAGTCCAACCAAGGAATATCCTTGAGGATTCTTACTAACTTTAGATAATGTATTAGACAAAAATGGATAGGTATTAATAGACACGATTACAAAGACATCCAGAACACTCTACAAGTAAGATCAATGCCAAATAACACAATCATACATTACGCCAAGCACTACATGAAAGTCCAGTTAGCTCGCCGGTATTTGTTGAGGGTATAATTTACTGTCACCGTTTTAGTTAACCAGCCACTACGCGAAACTTCACAACTTGGCTAACCATCACTATGTCATTTTCCAATCAAACCTCCACGAAATGCCTGATTTCACAAGCTTAAACTTGGAATGTACCTGATTGGTGGTCATAACCTTCTGTTGCTGTGAATTGTCTCGTGTTATAAACGTTCATTTACTGACATTTATAGGTCGTATATGAATCTTAAACAGACCTAGATCACACTCTACATCTCATCTACCATACAATATCCTATTTCATTCACTTTTATAACCAATGAAAACTCTTATTGTCTGACTTCGTATTCATGCGACATTGTTGACCATAAACAAACACAAACGCCACTAATCCAAACTAAGGGATTTTTAG
This sequence comes from Kodamaea derodonti, assembly GCA_030570035.1. NCBI lineage: Eukaryota > Fungi > Ascomycota > Pichiomycetes > Serinales > Debaryomycetaceae > Kodamaea > Kodamaea derodonti. The sequence continues at coordinate 282,388 of JAJLUU010000008.1, forward strand.
ATTCGATCAAAACGAACCAAACTACCCCGAAAAAGTAAAACAAAGTAACTCGCTAATATTCACTCGCTATGAAGTTTTCCCATGGTTTAATAGGTTTAATGAACGTGATGGTAGTGCTTGCTGCTGATCCAGTTGACCCGGCTGCCGCTGCGACTACCCCAGTTGGCGCGGTCCCAGCTGCTGTCACAACAGCAACAACTCCAGTAACACCAGCAGCAGTAACACCAGCAGTAACACCAGCGGTAGCAACACCAGCAGCAGTAACACCAGCAGTTGCAACACCAGCAGTAGCAACACCAGCAGTAGCAGCACCAGCTACAGGTGTCACCACAGGCACCTCCGTTACAACTGGCACTGGAGCCACGACAGGCACTGGTACAGTAACAACCGGTACTGGCACCGCCAAGGCATCCAGTTCATCCGGATCCGACCCGGGCGCTGCAGCTGTTGCTGCAAACCCCCAAACTCAAGCTGCTGCACCAGCTCAAGTTCCAGGTGGAGTTGCGGGTGGTGGTAATATCGTTCCAAATACTAGTATTCTTACTCCAAACGCTCCCGTTCCAACAGCAAACCCAACAGATGATCCAACAACGGATAGCTTAACATTTGTGACAAGCAGAATTGCTAGCAATATAACAACAACAGCACACTCTCAAGGTAGTTCGGCACCAAAAGCCTCTTCTTCAGGTGTGAAATCAAAGGGAAGTGGTGAGATTATTACTGTTGGGAGAGTATTTGGATTGGTTGCTTTGGCTCATTTGTTATAAGTGGGTGGAATGAGTTCGAAATGTGCTTCCCCAGTTAGAAGAGTAATTCGAGCTTAACATTGGGACTTACGTATACCGCTTGCTTTTCTTATGAACTTTGAATATACCCAATAGTGGTCTATCTGCTGTAAATATTTCCACAGACAGAGTGTCGACATTGTACCATAACTAGGTAATGAATACCAATGTTTATTTCAAAAATGAGTACTTGACTTCTTTAGAGTTGTGCTCCTCTGTATTTTATATAGATTGTTAATTTATGAGTGTTTTAAGGATGTAGCGCAGCGGAGACACAATATCTATTTGGTGTTCTGTAATGAACCTCAAATCATTTGCACCCATTTTGCAGTATTTGATTTTACGCAATAGGAGTACGAGGATCAGGACACATAGATAAGAGCGGGTATGATGCATGTAGAGTAGATAATACGGTTAAAGAATCATAATGTATTCACTGTGTAGTTACACATTGATAATTATGAAGGATACAATGACCTTGGAGTGGTAAAATTCTAGTGAACACGGTGGAGAACGGCACTGCTGATTTGGCTCATGTTCTCGGGTGCTTTGGTTATTTACAAAATGCCAGAAATGAAACACTTATTATCGATAACATCCAAGACACAATTACCCAATTACCATCCATTGTAAACTCACCCGGATCCGGTACACCTTTATATTTTGGAATCCCTCCACGGCCTTGGATGACATTTCCAAATCATTGACATTGTCTTTGTAAGAAATTAGCATGAATCATCTCTTCCCACGGGAGTCAATTCTCCCCATACCACATTTTCTCAAATCTGAGAAGTCTGAAAAATCATCAAAAATCACCAAATCATGTTAAGAAGAACTTCCAAAGGAATGTCTTTGATATCACCAGGATTAAGGGTTCTTTATAAATCCACTCCAATGGAGTTTCAGAGGATGAATCGTGTAAGAAACATGCCTATTAAAAGTGATGATGCCTTCAAAGGCGTCATCTCCAGATTGCACACCATCAAATCTCAACATACCAACAACAAAAGTGACGGGTCAATAAAAGAATATCTCAAAATTGTTGATTCTGAATTGACCTCCAAACTCACCTCCGAAGATTTACGTCAAATCTTCCTTCTAAAATTACCTGTAGATATCAACTTGAAGGTTTTACAGATTTATCATTCTCAAGGAAATGAACCAATACCCAAAGAAATCGCGCTCATACCACTTAGGAGTGCATTATATGATGCAGAATATGAAAAGGCCATCGAGTTAACTGATTTAACAGTAGCGCATCCCAAATATATTTCGCATAGAGATACTTTGCTCAGAAGAGGTGTATTCAAATTGATTGCAACTTCGTTAGGTATTACCATTATGTCCAAATTTGGTATTAATGCTTCCATAGAAATATTCAATTTATCAGATGGTTGGAGACATATAAGTAGCATCAATTCCATGATCTTAACTTATATTATCAATTCTAGTTTCTTTGTTACTGCTGTTAGATTCGGTAGACAAGTCATCTCTTCGGGTGGAGACTATTTGACTTGGCAACAAGGAACGTTCTATACTCATTGGTTCAGACATTCAGATGAATTATTATTCGCAAGTAAAATCATAGAACTGGATAGATTATTAAATGGTGGTGAGTCCACCCCAAAATTGCTTGCCGAATTGACCAGAGCAAAAGAAGAAAATATGTTTGTTGTAGAGCACACACTAAAATCAGGAATGACTAGAGATGGTAAAGTAAGATTATTGAAAGCTAGAGATAATTTGGATGATTTAAGAATGCAGGCGTATTGGATGAGTGGTGGAGATGGGTTTGAATGGGTAGAACCAGACCAAGATCCAGCTGAATTAATCTGGAGAGATTATTTGGGTGAAAGTTTGATCGAGGATAGGAGGAATGAAATGGCTTTGGAAGAGGGGGAGATTGTGGACGATAGCCAGGAAAGGATTTTGGCTGAGATATAAACTTCGGCGCCTCATGTGAGGGTATAAAAACAGCTAATTACGTGGAATAGAATTGATAGATACTTTACAGACATACTGCCTTTGATAGCACCTTCACGGGTATTGTACCATTTACTCTTTCAGGTACATTCAAAAACATCACTGAACCTGGCACACAGAGTATATTAATCAAACTAACCGAAGTATTTGTGCAATCCACAAGGTATTCCCTGGATGCAGGTACAAATATACAACGAGTACCTTATTATACTACCACATCAGTTATCTTGTTCGTTTCTGAACACCAGACCTTGTTCGTACCCGAAATCAATCAAGGGGCTCTTTAGAATCCGCCCTGTATGTACATAATTGGCGTTGTGGATAGCAATTCTGTTAATTTAGTTTGTTTCACTGGACTATAAAAAGAATCAGTATCAGCCTTTCCTTCACGGCAATGCCCACAAATAAAGTTTTCCTTTAGATTTTAATGGACCCTTTAACTCTACGAGGACCAAACCCTTTTAATTTGAAGATTGTACGTCCTTTAAGTACCTCCATCGGAAATATGATCAATCTAGCGGAACTCCATATAAGCTGACATTACCGGGGTCGAGGAAATCGTCAAGGTAGGATATATGTAATATCCGACTTGTTAAAACATTGGAATTTTACTCCACAAGACCGAGGTGAAGTGATATTTTTTAGATATCTGGGTGCTCCTTTTCCTCTTTATCATGGTAGTTTTTTGGAACATATTTCTGAATTAAACTATCAATTACAATACCAGTTAGCAAGCTTATCCCATCAACAAGTATGCATAAGCACCTATGAAATATAGCAACTAGAGATTTTTCAGCCGCACATTATCTAGACAAGAAAATACATGTAAATACAATTTCAGTAGTGTTCGTAGAGCTAATCCTTGTAAAGTAAGGAGGTCGTATAATAATATAGTACATTTATGCTGCAATATCTTTCGGGCCAATTATTATTCAAGAATCTTCCGATAGTGATACCAGCAAGCACCAAACCTCGCCAAACTATGCGTCAGATAATACCTACCAAATCTCTTCAGACTATGCGTCAGATAATACTCTACCGAATCTCTCCAAACTATGCGTCAGATAATAATGCTCTGAAGCAACCTTTGCATCAGATACTTGGACTTCTTTTGCGTCACTTGGCCCTCAAATGTATTTGCGACAAATGGTTTGTCGATTATCCACGATTTTTCATCGAAGTTTGTCGTGAAATAAGTAAACCAAAAAACCTAATAACTTAACAACCTCGAAACTCAATCTTTCTTTACTTTAAAAAAGTTGTTGTTTCATGTATTAAACAGTAGGAGAAGTTTGTCATATGTTGAAAAATGATTTTTGATCCACCGTTTCCAAACTGTTTAACCTCATCTCTTACATGGTACAAGAGCGAATTATAATCAAAGGGGTGGGCACCCCATTTCAACATCTACCTCAGGGTCAGAGTGATCAAGAAACAAACTTTACGCAGATCAAGGCTACAAATTTAAAATAACCTTAAATCCAACTTTAACCGTCCCTTACTTTCTGGAACTCCGCCATAATAATTGTCCCACCTCGGAAATCAAACTCTAAGGCGAAAACAAAATTAATCATCTCAAACCTAAACGTTTAAGAGCTTCAACCTTGGATGTGCCAAAGCAGACAAAAAATAAGTCCCTGAAAAATATGATTCGATCTCGTAAAGTCAGACACTGTGAAGACCAAGCATATGGAACTCCGCTTGGGTTTAAACTTTAATGCAATGACGTGCTCGACTTCTGTATCCAAATGTAGAACTAAATGTCCTAACCCTTAATGAAGAAATTTGTGTCGTAATGATTGTTGCAGCCTCGAATGTTAAGTCGCAAAAATATTTTGCGGCAAACTTTTGTGTCGCAAGTTGTGCCGATGTGTCGTAAATTGTTTGCCGAAACATATGCGTTTAGAGTTCCAAATACACACAGCCTCTATTAAACACAGAAATATTAGCGACGGGGAATAATATTACTTGTATGTATGAATAAAATAGATTTTAGCTTAGTGGAAGTTGCATGGGGGGTTGACCCTACAATGCGCATCATTACCTCTAGCTGTTAGTATTGGCGTGGTAAGTCATAGGCTTCATTGGTGGAACTATAACTTTTAACCACTGGTGGACTATCAGTATAATTATTCATCGATCTCAGTAAAACGACCCTGAATCAAAGTGCTCATAACTCTAAAAATCACAGATACCGAAGTCATAAAATAATTGATGGAATAATTGGTGCAGTCATCACTGCTTGTGAAAGTTGAAATTTCAGGTTACAACTCCAAAACTTGCCGATTGTAAGGGCAACTGATGGTCCCCGATATTTGCATCGATCAAGTTTTTCTAGTATTTGGTAAAGCCAACTACATCATCTACATGTACTAGAAATCGTAATTAGCTATGCTTTTCTTTGAATATGTATAAAGGGATATCCCCTTCGATGTAATAAGTACAAATAGTTCCCCAATGTCTAGTTTTATGGCAGCAAGTAATGCTTGAGCGCAGCGAGAAGAAACACACACCAGACTGATACATCTGTACCTTTGGTTGGTCACAATGGAAACACTTCTCGCGGACTGCAATGAGGTCACATTAGAGTGTTAGTGGTTCTAATGTTGTCGTTGGCTGATCCGGGGTGATTTATGTGAGATGACCAGAATCCTTAATGAGATCTAAAATCGTGACATTCTGAGGGATTGTTCAACTACCAACTTGAATGAACGGATTTCGATTCCAGATTTGAAGTGCATTTCATGGTTGGTTCAAGTGTGAAACTCTCACAATGGCGCTGTGAACCACTTGCTGCAATACCAATGTGAGTTGGTAGCTGTTTTTGAGGAGTTGAAAGGTCACAAGAAACACAGTTTGGAGATATATAACAAATCCATGTTTCAGTTCACTGTGCACCACGTCTTTACGTTATAGCCAAGAACCTCACACCGCAACCTCAACACTGGAAAGCTCATTCTCCTCCATCTCCACCTCAGATCTCCTCGGACTCAGTGGAACCAACCTTACCTCACTCTCCACTTCTCGGCCCAATTCATCCCAAGGATCGAAACTTTCCCAAGCCAACTCGAAACCCACGTCACTTTCAATTCCATGATTTCCCAACGTGATTGGACTTTTCAAGAAGTATTGATTTATATAGTTCGTCCTTCCTTCGCTTATCAATCTTAATCTTTCCTTCGTATTTTCTTCATTCACCCCGCTTAACTCTTTATTAAGTTGGGACATTCTTCGAATATTTTGTTCTGATAACTTGTTATAAATGTCTTCGTATTTCGAACTATTATGCATTTTTACAAGGATATCTCCAACTGGAGTGTTTGGGTATGAAGCTCTGTTTGGGTTGATATTTTCTATTCCAGTCACTCCTCTTTCATTCAACTCTCTACCAGTCGCAAGAATATGCCTTTTCAGTTCATCTGTCCAAACATCCAAACCAACAGGTGTATACCATTTGTAAGGCCCAAACCAAGAGCTTGGCTTATCACCTTTAGATATTGCCAATTTCCTAAATACTTGAGCTTCTATTTGCCATGGATCAAATGGAACATTCAATCTCATGATTTCAAGCCCACTACCAAATATTAATGTAGCACTGGCAAGAACATTAAAAGTCAAGGAAACATACCTTGATGTTCTGAAAGATCTTTTAGCACGATTTAGAAGAAAACTTCCCAGTAGAAATTGAAGCGTAGTCATGAAATATAATGCTGGTCTGTTGTCTGATGCTGGTACTAATGGACCCCAAAAAAGTCCTATGGAAGGATTCCATGGAATTAATCGATCCTTTTTCGTCGATGGTATCATCCATGATGCCGGCTTATCATCATTGGGTGGTATGAAGGTCATTGATTAGTTCCAACTTGGAATTTCGTATACTTGATTTGAGGGATTGAGAGGTCACGTGAAAATGTTTAAGAAGGAAAACGACTAACTAGTTAATAAAGCATTGATAATAGGCATGGTACCCATCATTGGTATTCATTTTCAGATGCAATGTCAATTTCAATTTGAGTAGTCGAATGAATTTGCAGATTTGTATGTATTACGAGTGAATTAGCAGATTAATGTGTATTACGAGTGAATCTACCGAGGTTGATCAATTGACACAGAATTCTCGCAGTGGCAATCAAACTGAAATACAAATCTCCTGTATGTGATTCTCTCTTCTCTATGCAAAAGGTTCTCGCTGTTTATTGGGTTCAATTGCAAGAATAAGTTTAGTAGTGCGATAACTCCGAATTAACCCATTTTGCTGTTGAACAGATGTGAAGTTTGTTAATAGCAGGTATTGCGTACAACATGAGTAAATAGTGTTAATATTAACAATTGGAAAAGGTTGCAAGCTGCAAAATAAGAATTAGGGGAAGTTTTCTTTCAAAATGAGTGGAAATTGGAAGAAATTGGAGGACGATGTTTTTGAATACAGCCAATTATTGTTGAAATATGTTATCAACTCGAAAGGAAATGCAAGGGACTTAGGATATTTGGTATTTTGAATTGAAGAGGTTTCACGGGATCCTAACAATAGATGCAAGTTAAGAAAGGTACTTTTTGCTGGATATGTTATTACCGAATATCAGTTGATATTGATTACCTTTCCGGTGATTATCCATACGTGTGGTAGTTTTTTGCAACCACTTTTTTATATATTGAAGTTTTATACAACTCCTTCAAATACACCACCAATTCAAAATGACTTATTACTTACCAGACTGACCAGGTTACACACCAGATAATCAAAGTTTTCAGGATTAAAGTTTGCACAGCCAATTTTACCAATGTACCAGATCCGATAGCTCATATTAAGTAACTTCAAAATTAAGAGAAATTGGTGACCCAGAACAACGGTCACCAACCACTACCTAGTTAATCCACTAAGATAGTCAGAACTAGCAAAATTAATCAATTACCACACCCTACTGGTGCCAATACTTGATCTACACTCTCCTGATCATAAGCTATGGAAACTAGATTGCATACAATTCTCACCATCAACACACACAATTGATATTATTACTTAAAACAAGGTCAGTTCATATCCACTCCTCGGCTCTACATCCACAAACTTATTAATTCACTCAGTCTCACCTCACCCTCTACAGTACAATATATGCTTATACCTTATATTTCTATACGACATTCGGTATGACTGACTATCAGAATGTACCAGTTCTTAATAAAGGTGATGAATAGGAAGAAGGCACGGGTAGTTTTGCCTTAAGTTACCTTTTGGAGAATGCGTAATATCCACTGAAACAGTTCCACTGTAAAAGTAGTTACAATAGGATGTTCACTCACATTCACGTTAGCATGACACCCACTTAATATCATTCATTTCCATAAACTTCACATCCTCCCTCACCAACTTTGCATCCACCATTTATCACCATCATCCACTTAGACCTATGAACTTGCATATAAATCTTCCTTCAAGTCTACACCTAATTTCACTCTGATATCCTTCAATTCTTCCAAGTAAGCTTCGTATTGTGCATTGTTTTCAACCTTATGCTTTAAAGCTTCGAAGGTTCTAACAGCAGTTGGATAATCATTAACTCTTCTACAAGCTTCTAAAGCCTTTTCAACAACAGAAGGAGCTGGAACCAAATCATAAGAAAAACAGTTATTCAAGATTCTTTGAACTTCAAATAAATCATAAGCTTCTTCGAATTCCTTTTCGTATCTTACGGTAAATTCTTCAAAAGTTTCTTCATGGTGATCGGAATAAAATCTGATAGATTGAATTGGTTTACTTTGAATAAGATTGGTCTTGGTAACAACCTTTAAAAGTCTGGTATTGACTCTTGGTCTTAATGTTGAACGAATAACAGAGGTAAACATCTTTGGTGGGTAATGGGATGATTTTTCTCGTACAAGTATTCAAAAAAGGTAGTGCGAGGGTCAATATGACAAATGGGGAGGCATATAATTGGTGAATTCTGGGACCCGTAAAGAAGAAGGTTGAGCTCTTTGATTTGGAAATTTAATCAAAGGGCTCTTATGAGAAGGAGCATCTCCGTTGACGTGTGTTAATGTTAATGGTATAGATTTACAAAACTTCTTATTGGTTGAGAGATTTAGTGAAAATTGCGGTTATGTGCAGGTACGTACACTTTGATGCTACTGAGTGTTAATGTCATTTGAACTCCAAATGATTTGGTAATTATTACTTCTTTTACAAGCTGGTAGGCTACGTATGTCGAGATTTCGAGAGCAATAGGCAATGTAACTCATATTGATCGTGTAGTGTAATTCTCGAAACTTGTAGTTCTACAGAACAATATATTTCACAATTGTCGGCTACGCCGAAGTGCCCATTATAATGCCTTGATAACCCGTTATACTGCATCTTGTAATGTACAGCAGGTATAACATGAGTTTCACCACTTACTGTCGCTTCATTTGAAAGCTCATATTCCAGTCATGCTCTCGCCTGGTTACTTGTTTTCTTGTTTAACGAGGTTTTTATGTTCCTCTGGCTATCTCTAACCCAAGAAGTTAGGAATTCCATTTGGTTGGTATTGTCTGTGTAATGCTTCTAGGTGTAACTTCACTTCTATCGTCCATAACATTGATCTGGAGTCTTCTAGCACATCCTTTTATATGCGTCTAAAGCGTATATCTTTGTATCATTGTAGTTCCAATTCACGAATGTATGGCACCGCGGGTGCAGACCGGCCAGAATGCAAAGACACTCTAGCATTCAATAAAAGCACACAAGCCCACTTCTACCTCCTTGGAGGCCTCACCTTCCCACTTATCGGCTTCCACACCGGCAACTCCCTTATATCAACTTTCAACTTCTTGACCAAGGGCCTAGCAAACTTCCCCTTAACCATTTCCCCCGGTAGCTTTATATTCAACTGAACCCAACTCTTTGCCCCCTTCGAGTTCACCTTCAAGGAATTCGTTGGCTCCTTGATAAACATATAACCATGATGGTTTCTCTTGTAGAATGTGGAACAATAATCTTCTGAATATTTACGGGTTGTGTATGTGACCGTAGATGAGAAGGTTTTTTTATCAATGTTAACCGGATGAGCCTTCGGTAATGTTACCTTTGGGGGTGTAGAGAATTGGAAAGTCAGGTTATAGTCCTCAATATCACGACTATGACGAATGGAATTAATGTCATGTCGTTTATTGTCAATATCAGGACTACGTGTAACACCCCGCTTAGTATTTTCTTCACCCTGTGTACCGTGAATTTTCTGATGCTGCAGAAGATGCTTATACCTATCTGAATAAATAAGTGTTGGACGGTATAGAATCAACTGCTTAGGAGATATGCGTTTCTTTATTTGGACTGAATTCTTTTGTTTTAGTTCGACCTTTACCTTCAAACTTGCCTCCTCTGGAACAAACACACTTCCTGGTACAAAGGTTGGATTATTCACTCTTGCTTTATAAATGTTCTCCTTCTTCGGCTCTTCAATCATTTCTACTGAAAAGAACTCATCGTAGTTGTTATTTAGATGATTCACATCAAGATTTAAGTTCCACATTGGTGTTATCGGAGGAGAAGTTGGGGAGATGATGCCCGATGTGGGATCAGTGCTAATGCTGGTATTGGACGTGAACAGGTCCGCGTTTGAAGAGAGAGTGGTGAACAGATTACTTGCGGGCGGTTCCATATCTGGCGTTGGTTTTTGTTTGGATGGATCATTTTGCCATGCTTGTAATTTCGATGATTCAAGGGCTTTCCATGTTTGAGATGATTCTGGAGTTTGCCATTGTGTGTGCAACGTGGAGGGTTGGGACTTCTGCCAGGGAATGGCTTCTGGTGTTTTCCACGATGTGTCATTTTGCCATGTCTGTGGTTCCCATGACGTTGTTTGTGATGGTGTTTGACTGGGCAGCATAAGACTTCCCTGGAGGGTTTCTGATGGTATGGCAAGTAGTTTTTTGTTTTGAGGTGTATTTGACTTGTCTAATTTCACCCTTTGCATATCTGGGGAGACTGCATTAATATCTTGGACCGACTTATCCATTCCAAAAGTAAATCCCCCTAAACTGGTAGCCAAATCACCAAACATTGCCTCATCAAGATTAGCTAATCTTGGAACCACAAGCGCTCGTCCACTTGGAGAACTATTTACTCTAACATTCGGACTCAATTTAACGTTCGGTGAATGTAATCTTGATATTGTGGGGGAGCTTTGAGGTCGAGGTCTTACTTGTCCAAAGAAATCAGCCGGTGATTGGAAATCATCAATCAATGGAGTGCTTCCGGACCTAGGAAAGAAATTCGACGTTTTTCTTTGTGATAATTGAGGAGTACTGGAACCAGAATTATAGTGTTCGAAGTGATCATTTGGGTCGGGGGATGATAGGTCTACTTCGAACATGGCATAAGGCTGGATTACGTTTTTTGACTAGTTTTTGTGTGTTTTGTATATCGAAGCGCGGGATGTCCCTTCGTGTTTTGGGTGCGAGGACGAGGATACCGAAGATTATGGTTTATTGTGTATGTGTTGTGAAATGGTATCAGATTGACGGTATTATAGATTCAACGCTCAAGGTTTCATTATAGATAGATGTCGTATTGGGGTGTGTAAAACTTACTAGGGCAACATCTTGCAGAGGTACATTTATTAATAGAAGTTGGAATGAGTTAGTAGGGCTTGTAGTTCTGCAATTCACCAGAAACACTACGGAAGGTGAGTCAATTATTTGACGATCATTAGGAGCGCTTGAAATGAATATGCTCTACCTTCAAATTGGAGAGTATAGCTCTTCATAAGTAGTGAATTTAGCTTAGGTCAACTAATTTGTGCTCCTCATAAACGCTGCGTCCCAAAAAGTCTCAATACAGTTCGTCTCCGAGAACCTCTTTATTTCATAAAACTCCGACATATGAATCATTGTTAGGCATGGTCAAATCGGCTTAAATATCATTATGCCTAATTAGGTTCGTGGTATTGGTTGGTACCCTGATTAAGCTTTTACGAGGATTGATTTAAAGAAAACCCGCAGTATGGCTGTAAAATCGTTAGGTTTTCAGGGGATTCAGCTGAAATACTTCAAAGTACCCTAACATCCTATTGAAAACAGAACCACAATCCCATGGGTTTTTACAGCTAGTTTGTAAAGGAAACAATGTTAATTTAGATTTTAGTCTTAGGGATATAGCTGAATTTGGGTAATGTATCCTCCTGAGAGTCTAAGTTCGATACTACTGTTCTGTTCAAAGGACTCTGTTTGGAGAAGATAAAAGTCCCCAATTAGTTCCTGACCGCATGCACATTTAAAGCTACTCCTCAATGCTTGAATCGTTCCTGAGGGATCAGTTCATATAGCTGGTTTTCGCAGCACCCCTAAAACATATACATACAAACCTATAAACACCAACCAAGAACCACAAACAGCTGATATGTACTACAACTCAAACTCATCCCGGAAAGCTAACAATCACACTCACATTTACCACTCTTCCGAATTACTCCAACACCACCAGATCTAGGGTTAAATCACAAACTCAAAAATGTACTGCAAAACGACTTTGTTGACAACATATCTACCTCCTCTATACTGTACAATGAAACTACATATTACAACCATGTACGACATCTCCTACTAGGACGTACTTCACCGTCGGGCAGTTCCGAAGCGATTCTCACGTGACTTTTATATTTGTCAGAACTTACAAACAACTTACATAACATTCTTACATAACAAATCATTACATAACATGAATACGTTCTCAAGTTCCTGGGAGAAAGATCAACTCCAACAACATTTGCAACCTCAACAAGGTCAACAATTAAACCAAGATGAGAAATTCGACCCTTCATTTGCTCGTGATGATGAGTCATTTGATGAAGTGACCACCGCCGTTGTTGCTCAACAGAAACGAGATTATGAGGACGAACACAAGGAAGATGAAGCTAGGAATCCTGGTGGAGGAGGGGGTCATAAACCGTTGAGTGGAACCAAGAGAGCTTTACAAAATAGAAAGGCTCAAAGAGCATTCAGACAAAGAAAGGATAAATATGTCAAGGATTTGGAAACAAAGGCAAACGAGGTGGAACACTTGAAACAACAACTTGATCAATTGAGAAACGAAAATATGGAATTGAGGGATTATACCTTGGCTTTACAGAGTAGATTGATTGAGGTTAGTCCTGGTGAAGTTGAGGGTGGACTTCCAGTTCCACCGGTGGTTTTCAAGAGGGATTAGTGCAGGTGGAGCACAAGCCTCGCATGAAGTGTGTGGGATGTAAGGATATGGAAGGAGGAGTTGCGCGAAGCATTAACTGTTGAGACTGGAAGTCTTTCTGTTCAGGGTGTGGCGATAATCAGCCTCACCCAGGACATGGGACGGACCTTTGTGTGTGGTTCCACGTGTAGTGTGAAACGCTTTTAACATGTACCCAATAACTTGAATGACAGTCAAATACTAAAGACTTTGAGGACATTTGAATGACTGAACGCACGGATTGCGTTGTAAGCTCACGACAAGACAGCTGACAAATTCGGCACAACAATGGTGTTCACGAGGTAAGCTCACGACAAGACAGCTGACAAATTCGGCACAACACTGGTGTTCACGATGTAAGACACTCTCCATGTGGGTCTCGATATCTCGGCTCATTGACTCCACCTGAGACCTCACACATATGAGACCAACCGTTTGTGTTTGCCTTTATTATTGGTCTCATATTTTTATCTCTGCAATCAAATGCAAACTTTAATGCAGTATGCTTGTGTGAACCGGAATGCACGGTCTATTTTGCGGTTCCGGGTCGAACTAAGTGATTTACTGCTGTGCGATCTTGGCATTCAACTGTCAATTCAAGCACTAGCGCACGTTTGAGTGAATGGACAGGGGTTTACTATGAGTTGCCTGAAAGTGCAGTGAATGGGGGCGAATTTTTTATGACGAGTATGGGGTATTTTGAGCGGTGGGGAATAGTACTTGGGGTCAGTGTTTTATCGGTTGTTATGAATGTTATCGGTTGTGGTAAACTTTGTTAGCTGTTGTTGTTTTTGTGATGGTTGTACAGGTTGACAAGCATATCAGCTACACTTCTATCACAATAATGCTTACGATCGTCTACTTGCATGTCACTTCTAGAAATATTGTTGGACTTACTACGAATCTGAATGCGCATCGTATGATGACACAACTCGTATGATACGTGCATTTTCGTGCGCCTTTTCACGGCAAAGGACCAGATTGTACTTCAACATGATTGTACATTCAATAACCCCGTATGCAAGTGCTCCAGGCTCAATTTATCTATCAGATTTTGTGAATATTTTTTATTCAGAAAGACCAAAGTACGGTAGTGATTTTAAAGGTTATTGAGAAATCTTTAAAGCGTTGGTAGTTTTTCTCATCTATGTAGATTATGTATAAGTATTGGAAGGCGTTGTAGGAGTGCTTGTAGACACTAAAAAGGTGATTGCAGGATATGCTGTAGATAATAATACTTCGGAGGACAGATGACCCTAACATCAATACAACAAGTCTGAAAAAGGGGAATTATCGAGTACAATCTGACGAGTTCCGGTAGAAGTTGGATAGCATTTAACAGGCAGAGTGTTCCGGCAGAAGTTGGATTTAACAGACAGTTCCGGTAGAAGTTGGATTTAACAGACAGTGTGTTCCTAGGGTTCAATTCCGAGTTTGCGTGTACGTTAAACAGCATGAATACCGGGCATAAGCATGGTACTCCACTACGGATGTCTATTAATAACAGGCACCTCATTACACAGAGGTATGCTTTACCAATGCCGGCCGGTTTAGCAGGCGTGAAGATTATTATTAAACTTTTGATATTTCAACATATGAATAGTACATAAACCGTCAGTACCGGGGCAGATAAGTATAGCTGTGCATGGACCCAAATCCAGTTCCGAGGTATACATTAGCCTATTGGGTTCTGACGATCGCTAAATCAAGACTCAAAAATACCTTCAACACTGCGGAAGACTTTTAATCCCGTGTAGATCTCAGACTCCTCTCAATCTCGAAGGTACCAAGTCAAGGCTGAGTTAACTCAGATCAACTCACATCGTTTTATCTCCAATAAATACTTTAGTAATTCGTCAAATGCAAGCTGTTTCATACTTATATATAGGAGTGACCCCTAAGCATTGCAAGTGCTCGCTTGAAATGGTCGTTTACGGAAATTCAAACTGCCCTTTGGTTGCAAATTCAATGCAAGAAATGAATCTCGCACGACCTTACAAAACGTGCCCCACGAATCATTCGGTGTTGTCCGGATTTCTTCCGTAAAGGCTCATATCGAAGAATTTCAATATGCCGCACTAGACTTCTATCCTTTGTTTGATGCATTCAATCCGTGCTCATAAACCGTATAAACTATACTCTACTGGAATTCCCCCACGCTAGAAAAGATATCCTGCGGGTAAAAATCGAATAGCTGCGAAAATCCACTCGACTGTAAGGCATCCAGGTTAACTTGGCACGGCAATACCAAGATCGACAGTAACGTGCATGATCGACAACAATGAGCGGAAACACGTACTTGCTTCCAAATAACAAAAATGTCTTGTTGGGTTAGAATATTTCCTTGTGGTACGAACGTTGGGTTACTCGTAAACGATGCAAGGGTGCTACAGTCCATGAATTAAAGAAGTAGTAGAAGAAGAGGTTCTCGACCGTTGTTTCACACAGTGTGGTTTGAGAAATTAAAAGAAAATATGAAACGCCAGAAATGCCTCATGGCGAATTATGTTATGAGCAAGTTCATCGGCTAGTTCGGAGTGGAACTTGACCCACAGTTTGTGGTGAATTATTCCGCTGAACTATTGTCTTGAGCACTGCTAACTTGTTTGAATTAGATTCAGATTGGTCGAGGCGCTGGTGAGAGTCCTTGTGTTGTAATCATCAGGAATGCTGTCTATACTGTTATACAATATCTAGGATGCTGGAAGTTAATAACACAAATTTTTGAGTGAATTTGTACAACAATGACGTAGTAATGAGATTTCCTTGCAACCCATCGATACAACATTCTCTCAATGTTTTAATTTGCAGCCAAGGTGCAAGGAAAGGAGCTCACTCAAACATCTCCACGCAGACTTGCATAGATTTGGATTCAATTGTGCTTACTTTTGTTCTCTTAAGAGGAACAGATGACTCTAGTCATTGTTGTGAATCCACGTAAAGGTCAAGAAAATCATTATTTGATTTCCCGTTTAAACAGCTAGTCTCAGACCAATGTACGTAGATCAATGGCGCAGAAAAGGTGGACATGTCAACAAGTCTACAAAATAGGTTATTTAACATAATGAAGATCTATTCAAAGGCGATTGTCGTATCTCTAATCAAGATTCTACGTTCATGACCTGTATTCTCTTAATGCTCATGACCTGTAGTCTTTTTTTAAATATGTTCATGACCTGTAGTCTTTTTAAATGTTCATAACCTGTAGTCTTTTTAAATGTTCATAACCTGTACTTGTTGAGAATTTGCGTGGACCCGTTCACAAGCCAAAGTTCACCGAGCTGAAATCCGCTACTCAACATTACCATTTATGATATCCGGGTTACCAACAAACTCTCCCTTGACCAAAGTTTCATAATCAGTACACCCCCCGTTTGTTATGTTGCCTGCGGACCAAGTTGTCCTACATACAACATGCATGGCACAGCACGAACAATCAGGCTTATGAAGGTACAGATATAGAAGGATACATAATAAGATGTAATGTGTAGTGGAGTATATATTAGCACCATGAATTATATATTTAGTACTTATTCCTAGAGTTGTATTGCGATTAGCGGGATTTCTGAAGTAGGAGATATCCAAGAGGGATGTCATATGAAACTTCTATATGACTTTAGAGTGTTGCAGGTTAGTCTGTATTGATTGAAAATAAGAAAATTTATCATCGTAGTGTAATTAGGATGATGAGGTCCGCGAAACGTTGTTGACGGAGAAGGCCAGGAAAATGAGGTCCGCGAAGTTATTGAAGGAGGAGGTCAGGAACGTGTGGAATTTGCGTATGTTGAGAGTAGATAGCGTAATCCGATGTTGTTGATGTGCTCTGACACTTTACTCAATTTGGGGCCCTATGAGACCGCGCCACCACAACACGGCATTCGAAGACTCATAGTTATGAACGTATCCAACCCAAACACCTTACAAATATACTCCCTCATATTATATACACCTCTTAAACATGCTCCCTAATTATATATGGATTCTTTGCGCTTACGGCATTCCTCTTTGTACTCTCAGGCGATCTTCAATTATGGTGTCCGAAGGTGTGCCGTATGTAATTTATTGGTACGGCAAATTTATCATACATAAGGATGTAAGATTACTTTAAACTAAAAATTAACATTATGAATCATTTCGAGCTGTATAATGAGTTCTTGACTCAAATGGAAGAATGTTCCTATGAGTTGATTAATATTGGAGAGGAGAATAACATAGTTGATCATGATTGGAATGATAAGAGGTATCACAATTTGGGATTGATTGGAAGTAGTAACCTTGCCAGGCCAATACAGCCAGAATTACAAGATTGGACTTATAAAGAAGAGGAGGATTTTATGGAAGGTAATAGGAATATGTATGACCATCTAGATGCGATTGGTATTCATAGTAATGAGCTTCATAATGGTAATGTACACAATTTACAGGGAATACTATATGATAAGAATATGAAGCATAAACACACTAAACATGCATATTTATCAGAGAGTAGTTCATATATCTCACAACAAGGTACTCAAGTACCAGGACAAAGCATGCACAAACAGTCAATACTACCTGAGCTCATACCAAATATGATAAATACAAATCTTGATGATTTGATAAATGTGGAGAGAATCCATTCGGGAATTCATCCAAGCGTGTTTCATATGTGTGAAGCTGATGAAGATGAAGAGGCGTTTGATGAGCCATGCAATGAGACATGTACGAAGAGGTGTAGTGAAATTTGTGACAATCAAGTGGTACCGGGGTTGTTTCCAAGAATGAGTAGCGATGATTTTATGGCTGAATTGCCTTTGAATCCGTCGTATGTTACCAGAGCATAATACCACCTACGACGCAGCGATACTTACAATGCGTTGTCATTAATGTGATTAAATTCACGCTCTGGTTGTTCTAGAATTTGTACCGATTCAGACGGATTGGTTCTACAAACTTGCACTCACATCCCGGATTTCCAAGAAGCATTGGCGGGCCAATGCTTAGGATCATCTCCGAATGCCAATATCCGTTTTAGGGATTTTCATCAAACTTACAAGGTTTCTGCATTTGGCACCACTGTGGCTTAAGGAGTCTTTACATCTAATACGAAATGATGCTTTTTATGGAGTGCTTCTCTGTGCCGCTTCCTGCACCATCTTGCCTAATGTTCGATTTCTGCAAATAGAACATACATTCCGGATCTTCCGATCAAAGATTAGCTCATATCAATCTCCTTTCACTTCATCATATTCGGATACACATTAAGTATTATGACATTCCCGATGGATTCCATTACCCTCATCACTTCAACCTACTTTTCAAGCGTAGTTTGATTGCGCGGCGATTTCAAAATCATGGTTGGGAGCGTAATGAAGCTGATTGCATCTGATGTGATATTTATATAAGTTCTTTAACATTCATTTCTGCATAATACCACTGGTTGGATAGAACGACTGTAGGTTGAATCCTTTGGGGTTTGAGTGTAGACTAGTAGCATAGGAGAGATAGAATGCAGTCAATTGGCAAGTAAAGATGACAAGTAAAGTGGATAAGGATGGAAAGAGTGGATAAGGATGGCAAAAAATGTGGATAAGGATTGTACACAATGATGCCGTCACGGATCCGACAAGCAAGTCGGACTATTTGCATCGATTGTACCGGTCTCCAGTTGGCCGCGCCAAGTTCTGGAACAACGTTCCATAATGATAACTTCTACTGCATATGATAGTCAACAAGCCATTATCTTGCAACCCCACCACCTATACCGTGCACTTCTAGCCACCTCCGCTCCATACCCACAAAGCCATGCAACCTTGTGGCTAGTTAGATTTGAAAATAATAACCATATGTGCGACCTCTTAAATTTATTCTGGGGAATTGGCATGTGGTTGATTATGGAGTTCCTTAGATAGATAGCCAAGTAAACGAAGATGCGTGGTATACTTGATATCTTCATTAAAAATCGATTGAGAATCTGAAACATAAGCAGATTGTAGTGTTATGCGATGTTTCAAAGCTTACTAAGTGGCGCGAGATGAATCTGACGTTTAAGGAGTAGATGAAAGTAAAAACAAGAAGGCTTATGGGTTGCGAGAATGTATGCTCATGATGGCATGTTCAGCTTGTAATCACCGTATAATGGCTTTTACATTTCTAACCAACACAATAAGGATGAATAAACGGTTTTGACCTAAAAGACCTATTGGTGATGTTGTCATTTGATTAGGTAAGCAAACATACACAAGGAAACATACACTTAGGATAGCAAAAGGAATGTAGACACATTGCAATCAACGAGGAACCTACCATCTAGAATAACAATCAGCGGCTTTACAGTTTATATGACCAGACTATCCCAACATTATAATTCTGGTCCCATTGAAAAAAGCTACTTATAAACTTTCGTAAATAGAGTTATGCGTTGGATTTCACCCCATAACAAAGCTTTTTATAGGCAGTGATGGTTCACCTTTAAGAGAATATGCTCTTGTAATTTCTGATTCTAGAACGTCAATTCGGTGAGATAATTATTCAGTTGGAGCACTAGTCATTCAAGGACTTTGTCATTAATTAGATCATATTCGTTACGTTATTTAGTGAAATTTCCTCTGGCAGTTTTCCAAGAGATAACAATTCAGGTAATTATAGAGTACCTGTTTCAAACGATTACATCACCTAGCTCAATTGAAATTAACTAAATACCTGAATTACCGCTTCAGTTAGGCCGGGTAAGTGTGTACATCGTTTACATAGCCAACTTATTAATTCCCACTACTTAGGTTTTCAAAATGGCTGCGAAATCGCACAATCGCGGAGAGTGATGAAAGTCCTGAATAGTGAAATCCAGTATCAGTACGTAGATACACAAATGGTACGTTGTATTGATAGGACAACCCACACGTATCAACTATATAATCAAGAATGGCTAGGTTTCGACATACACTTAAATGTCAACTACAACTCCTCTTGTTTCGATTTATCTACCCAATCACACAGTAGGAAAATACAACCAAGATCTCTCTCGTTAACGAACAGAAATTGGCTGCCAATTACTAGTCGAGGAAGATCTTCACACCTCCTTCACAAGTATAGGAGAGGTGTACCCCCAATTTTATTGGAATTCACTATCACTCTTGCAAATGCATCTTGCAGCTTCTCACTAACCTCAACAATCATCTTCACTCCAGTCCATCAAAATCAATATTAGGCTACCACTATTGACGTGGATCCAGTTATTGATTGTCCACGTGACTTTTCCAATAAGTCGAAAAAAATCGATGAAAATTTCCCCCAACCATGCTTCGAAACTTCAAACGGTACCAATCAATATGGTCCGACTTTTCGCGTCGATCCCCCAGTTTGACGATTCAAAAGGAGGAGATTAAGTCTGCCCTTTTTTCAGGAGGCTCCCCAGCATCTTTAGCAGGTGAACGTAGGTCTGTGTATCATAGTCCAGCATTACTCGATGAGACTTTCAAGTCTGCTTATGAAATCTTACAACAAGATAGTGAACAAATTTACAAGGAAGTAGAGAAGGCTAAAGACACCAAACTTGCCAATGACCTTCTTGTGAGAGCAGAAAAGTACAATCCTGAAGTATTATACAATTCCAGGTTTGAGGGAAATCTCGATATGTCACAACCAGTTTATCGTGATTTAGCGAAAAAGAAGTGGAAATCTCACGATTTAATGGTCACCATGCAAAGATTGGAACAACTTCATGTCATACCAGATACTTTACCCACCTTAAATCCCAAGGTAAATGTTGAAGTTAAATTCGGTCATAATGTAGAAACCGAATTTAGTAACTGGGTTCAACCAGGAACTGTTTTACCTGCATTTGCTGTTTCAAAACCACCAACCATTAAAGTTCAAGCTTTCGATGAAGAGGGCTTATATACTGTGATTTTAGTAAATCCAGACACTCCAGATTTGGCTGCAAATTCATTCTCAACAACTCTTCATTTCGGATTAAGAGATGTGAAATTAGGATTTGTTGAAAATACAATCAACGCCAAATGGTTATTGGAAAATGAAGATAAGATTTTCTCCGATTATGTTGCATTGACACCAGAAAAGAATGCTCCAACTCAAAGAGCAGCGCTTTGGGTATTCAAACAGCACGCAGAAATTGGCGGAAAACAAGTGGAAAGAGAAAACTTCGATATTAGGAGTTTCGCAGAAGAGAATGGCTTGGAAGCTGTAGGTGGGTTTGTTTGGAGACAGAGATTTGATAGAAGTGTTAATAATGTTAGAGAGGAGTTTGGATTGGGCAAGGGGAGAGTATTCGAGAGGGTTAGGGGGGTCAAGCCTAGGAAGTGATTCGACGGTAAAGATGCGTATAGGGCCCTAGTTGTGTAGTGTGAAAAAAGGAGTCCGCACTTGCATAAAAATTGCTCCACCATTGTACTTAACTAAGAATTACCGTAATGCACTTCGATATAGAAAACCCCACATATGAATAAACCGGGGTTTTAATACCATTTTGTGGGAGTGGAATCCTCAACCAGCTCAACCATCGTTCTGAATCTAGATCTATTCGTAAATACGCAACAACCACAATAAATGTAAATAGAACATGAATATTTTGTACTACCTATTGTTGACTATTTTAAAAGCAAGTCCGATGGAAATTTTAACCGATCTAAGTGCATGGCATTGTTTGGGAGGTGCGTAACTTTTTTAATGCACATAACCTAGGTAGTTTATGTGCTTTGTAATTACATTATTTGTATTTGATATCCGAGCTCATACTTTGATCGTGGTATTAGTATAATTTTTCTTAGTTAGGCATGCAATGTGCCGGTAGCTCTTGCCCACGTAAAGGAGTATCACCTGATGAAAACTACATTCCAGTAAACATTACATTTTCATTACGAGCTTACTGGATAATGGCCATGAGAGAACCTTTATTTAAGAGGAGCGGGCTCTATATAGTCAAGAGAAATGGTCCGTAACCCAATGAAATCACTTCATGCAACCATTGAAGATGGAATATTGTACAGGAGCCTTCCAGAGTCCAAAAATGTCAATCGAGCAAAACATTGCTTCATCTTTCAAACATATCACGATTGAATTTTGATTCTAAGAATAAAGAATGGTTGCGAAAAATTACCTCAATTCCTGGAAATGGTTGCAAAATTTCAGTTCATCTGATTCATTTTTGATTCCAGAACTTCCTCAAATAGAAAGTCTACTGGATCAAAATAATTAATAACGCTTATGGTACGTCTGAATCATCCAGTTTTAATATCACTGATTTAAATTGTCAACCAATATTCTTATATCCAGAAAGAACCTTGGTGAGTATTATTATGGTAATTGTAATTGGAGACTGGTAGGCTATGGGATGTTGATTTAAGGGAAAGCATTGGTATTGGTATTCATTGTGAATAGGAGGCTCTGAATTTCAAGTATATGTTAGACACCTGTTAAAGTCACTTTCAACATAGTCATCTTGGGAAATTATTCTGGTGGATGTTTTAATAAGGGCAGCATTCTTGATCTATAAGTTTGATAGGGTTGAGTAGAATTAGTGAGACTTTACAATTATAGATTGAGCAGCATATTAGATTTGCGTAGTATATTGTAGAATTGTAGTTGTTTACCAAGGAGAGAGAAATTTCCAAAGGAAGGGGGCAGTGTTGGTATCTCTCGTTACCTAGCGACCAGGAGTCAGTATTGGTCTTTGCTACTCCCAGGATTCGACTCACCTGAAAGACTCCAAAATACGCACAGATCAGAAAAACTCAACCGCTCAACCAAACTCACCAAACTCACCAAACTCATCCATGGACCGCCTTACATTATCTACCTCCAATGCTCTCGCATGGGAAGAAGATTACCAAGCAATCATTCCAAGCAAACTTGATTCCTCTCTTAAAAAGAACACCACCTTCATTAAAAAAATGAAAACAATTTCATTTGATCAATACAAGCCAATACTCAAAGATATACAGACATTGAGTTTGGAGAAATACATCTCAGAGATAGCAACATCATTGACTGAAGGACTTACCAAAGTGACCAAGAGTGAAGATATGATAGCAGCGGTGGAAATAGTCTCGTCCTTACATGTACGATTTGGAAGACAATTTACTCCTTTACTTATGGTGATGATCTTACAAAGTTTATCTAACGTTGAAAGCAAGCTTAAAAGGAATTTGCTTAATTTGGTGATGGAATTCTATCTTGTTGGATTGTTTCGTACTTTGAAGGATTGTAGCGAAGTCAAACACGATTTCGGCAAATCAAACCAAGCAGTCATTGTCTTAGTACTAAGAGAAGTTTTCAGTGATGAAAAATCAGGAACCTTGCAAATTGCACATTCGTTTGTAAAGAAATATTGGGAAATCGAATTTGATCCAGAAGTCAAGGTTCTAATAAAGGATACCTTAAGAGAGTATACTTTAAAGTCTTTAGTTGAACTTGTGGAACAAGATAGAGCTGTCAAAAAAATGAAAATAGAATCAAAAAAGGCTGCCATCAGAACAGGTAGAATCTCAGAAGAGCTTGAGGTAGAACTCAAAGGTGCGGTGGAAATATTCGAGAAGTTCTACAATGTTTGTGAGTTTCTCTGTAATTCGTTGGGAATCAGTATGCCTGATTTTGTTGAGCTTGAAGAGGAAAGTGTGGTGGTTTTGAAGAAGGGGAATGAGGTTTGGGATGATGTTAAGGAGAGGGAATTTTACGAAACTGTTCCGAGGTTGGATGATTTGATACTGGAAGCAGAAGCTTCTTCTGTCGCAAGTAATTCTTCCATCACAGGTAATACTCCCCTTGCGGCCATCCCAGCTAGCACAACACTCTCCATCACATCCTTTCTTGAAGAGCTCTCCACGTCAAATGAAAGCTCCCTCAATAACCTTTCGTTGGCGTTTTCCAGTCTAAACAACAAATCAAATAAAGGCAAGCTACTCAAGTTTTTCATTGATGCTCAATCACATTATAAATTCTATGCCAGGTTTCTCAAAATCAATGAAATCCCGCTAAAAGAAGTTATAGATGATTTTATCGATTATCTTGATTCTTCCTTCCGATCCCAAATCACCCATACAAAAATGTCTTTCAAGAATATTTATTTTTTCATTGAAATGATCAAGTTTAAGTTGGTTCCAATCCATATTATTTTCCATAAGATTCGAACTTTAACTGTCCGTATCAAAGAAACTAACAACATCGACATTCTTTCCGTATTTTATGAAAACGTCGGCAGGTATTTGTTCATAGAACATAAGGAATTAATGATCGAAATGATAGAATTGTTAAAGGATAAGCAAAAATTACCAAATTTATCTATAAACGATAAATTTGCTATAAAGAATTTACTTAATTTGGTGAACCCCAATAAAGCTGTCAAACCAAAGAAGAGAGTTATTCCAATGGAGGACCAGTTCATAGTAAGACTTGTAAAGGAATTGGATGATCTGAATGTCAATTTGATCAGTAATATCATAGGTAATATGAACACACCTGTGGTTTTAGATTGTCTTTCTCGTCCTGAAATTGTAAATTATGATAACATTCCAATTCTTGCACAATTACTCAAACTAAAGAAACACCTACTTGTGAGGACAGTAGATACCGTAATAGAAAACATCAAAAGAGGCCTTGAACTCAACGATTACAGACTAAACAGAATTAGAATGTCTCAGGTAAAATACATTGCAGAGCTTTTCAATGCGCAACTCATTCCATTCAAACTTGTCAAAGACCTTCTTTACAAAATCTTAACGTTAGGCCATCCGAACAAACAACCGCTTCCAAATCATGAGATTTCAACCGATGCCTCCAATAATTATTTCCGTGTCCAATTATGTTGTCTTATGTTGAACTCGTTAACATTGGACAAGAAGAAGAAGAAAAAGTATACAGAGTTGATCAGAGTGTTTTTGATCTTCTTCCAATATTATCTTTTCTGCAAACAGATTCCAATACCCAGTGATATTCAATTTCAATTGAATGATGCCTTTGAAAAGTACGCTTTTGTTAAGGTGGAGATTTATGCTGGATTGAGAGATGTTGTGCGGGCCTTATCTGAGGTTGTCCAAGTGGAAATTGTAGAGGAGGATGTTGAAGAGGAAGATGACGACATTGAAGATGTGGATGAGGATGATGACGACGAAGAAGAAGAGGAGGACGAAGAGGAGACTACACCAGAGGCTGTAACCAATCCAGACGATGAAAAAAAATATATAGATGACTTTGATAGGGACTTCCAAATGCTACTTTTGGATTCATACGAGGCTGGTAAGAAGAATCAAGTGACTGGAAATAAAGTCGTTGGAGGCAAACTTGCCGAATTATCAAAAGTTGCAAATGCAAATGATGACGGGTTGAGTTTCAGTTTGCTAACAAAGGATAAAGTCAGAAGCTTACGCTTGCCAGATGGGAATGAATTTTCAGTGAGTATTTTGAAAGAGAGGGAGGATCAGAGAAGTTATAAAGAGAGGATTATGGAGATGGCATATGAGCAGGCTTAGCCGAGACATTCATTGAAAGTCTGTAGATAAAGTATTACCATTGGGCGATAACCTATTGCTCATTTGGTAAAAGTGTGGTGCAACCACTATATAAATAGAAAAGTCAACAGAATGTTGATATAGCATGTATTTAATATATACATATGTACAGTATGGTAAGATCCATATGTACATAATACACAGTATGGGTCCTTGATTCGAATGTAGGAGTTCTGTAGATTGAGGAAGGACAATTTCACGTTCATTTCCACATTCCTCCCGCTACTCATTTCCACATTCCTCCCGCTATTCATTTTCCATTCCACTCCCCGTTATTCATTTTCCATTCCACTCCCCGATGTTCATTTTCCATTCCACTCACCTCCCGTTATTCATTTTCTCAGATAACTCCATTGCCAAATGAAAATCATTGTGCTCTATAGGTTCTTTAACGTCCTCTTTACATGTCGTACAATAGCCCGTCTCCAACAAGGTCTGCAAGAGTGATTTGTCCACTTTTTGCTTTTTTAAAGACTTGAGAATGTCGTTTTTTGGTTGGCGTCCTTGTTTCTTGGGAGGTTGGGTTGGTTCTGGAGACTGTTTGTTAAAATCCTTGAATAAGTTTCGGATGTAATCCTGATCTTTCAGCGGTTCGAATGGATCTGGTGAAGGCAATTTAGGGGCAGTCGGGGTCGGCTTGATGGTGGTACTCGCCGGTAAGTCTTTGCGTTTGGCCACGCCATACGGTATAATGTCATTATTACTGAATCCTCTTAGAGCTTGCTTCCCAAGCATCCTCTTAACATCGTCATGATTTGCTGCGTGGTGCTGTGTATCATGATTTTTAGTAACTTGAATCTGAGTTGACTTCTCACTCACATCAAAATCACCAAACATCTTCTTTATGTATTCCTTATCTTCGGAGGATATTTCTTTAGATCGTGTAGCGTTTGGAGGTTGTTTAGAAGGTGCGCTTTTGTGAGGATTTGGAGGGTTGACTGCTCTCAGGATAACTGCAGTCTCATTTCCCCTCGCGCGAACCTCATTAGCATCCGACTTCGACACATACGAATCTATAACACCTCCCTCACTAGTTTTTACAAAGCCAGAAATAGTGACAGACATGTTCTGGATTGGAGAAACCTTTCCTGCGAAGATCTTTTCCAAAAGTGCCATTCCTATTTCTTCCATAACTTCTTTCAACTTTTCCAACGAAATGACAACTTTCATTCTTGATTGCTTTGAGAAGGACCCATCTTTTGTCCCCACATGAATGGCTATTGTTTTTGGTCTTTTTATACTGCGATCTCTTGATTGAGATAAATTCAAATTTTCATCATCCAACTCAATCATACGATTATACAAATCACCTGCAAATACTTTAATCCAATCATTGGCATCTCTAATGTTTCGTACCGGTTTATTGAACATGAAATTCTTCCTTGACATCATCGACTTGACTTCGACTCTGTAGGTGAAATCTTGTTTGAAGTTCCCACGAACGATGTCAAATATCTTTTGAGGCGATTCGACTTCCTCTTTAAGTTCCTCAAGAGTTACTTGATCTCGAATATACTTGATTGAGTTTTGATTTGGCGGTACGAACTTTTGAATCACGGTATCACCAAGTTTGCCTCCAAGACCAGTGAAGTCATTGAGCTCGAAATTGTTGAGGAAATTGTTGATAGCTTTGGTTCGAAGAATTGTTTGGTTATCTGGTTTCTTGAATCCGGCGGCAAGTTTGGCCATGGTTTTGTTTCGTGACACACCTCCGGAGGTAGTGTAGCCAAGTTCTTTATAGATGAAGCGTCGAATTGAGAGCATTATTGAGGAGGCCACTAATATGGTGATATCGTCCCAATCAGAAATACTAGCATTGACGGTAACTGCGTCTGGAGGCGAATCGGTTTGTTGAGGAGAGTCTTTATTTTCTGTGGTGGAACTGTCTTTGTTAGGAGAGCCAACGTCTGGAGAATTAGCGGTGGTACCGGGAATTCCTTGGGTGGAATTCTCAACATATATCGTACTCTGCACATTCCCCAAAACATCGTTCATCCCATCAGAATCTTCACCTTCAGTTCCAGCGACAAACCCTCTCCACTGTAGCTCATTAGGCAAGATCTTTGGAATTTCGGGCAAGTTATCTTCTGGCTGCAACCCCTCCAAAACATCACCAAACAATTCCTTCACCCTCTCATAAACCAATCTCCCAAAATCCAAGTAACATTCGTCCACACTTGCTTTTTCTATCAAATCACACTGTTCTTGTAAGATCCTTATAATTTTCCTAGATTCTCGCCTATAAGGATCTAAGGAGACTTTATGATTATTCTGTGGTGGTAGTCCTTTTAAATAACTCCAATGGGACTCACCTTTTTTGAATACAGCAGCATGAGCAACAACCAAATCAGGACATTTCAATTTGGCGCTATCGATCGTATCCATTCTATTTATGCCGTATTTTCTTGCTGGATAAGATACCGCTATCAAGGATTGCCATTGGGCACAAACAACGGGAGCGGTTGGAGGTAGGTCAAGACGGATTTGTTCGACTTGTGCAAAAAATGCATTCATATCAATAAGCCCTATAGTTGCCAATGGCAGTAGGTAAGCTTTAGATGGATCATCAAGGTCTAGTAGATCCTTCATCTTGAAAATGGAAGGGTTCGGAGTGGTTGTTAGTGGGTTAGTTTTGGTCGAATCATTCGATAGTACTGACATTTTGAGTATTGACTAGTTAGATTTGATGTCTTATGTATTGAATTCAAGAGCTATCGCGTGTATATGAATCGATTCAGGCTTTGACTGACATGTTTGTACTGGAGTGTGATTTTCGGAGTCGCGTTTTGCCTAGAGATTGGGGATGATAGGGAGATTCCGATGAGTTGGACAAGACTAGTAGAAGAGAAGGATAAGGAGGCTATTGATGATCATTCTGATTCAGTATGTATTCGTTGGATGTTGAAACAGTATTTTTTTTGTTGTCGCAAAATAACATACTGAAGTATAAACCAGAAGAGACCACTCCAGAGTTGATCCACGAAACGACAACTGGATGTATCAAATTTTATAAAAAGTGTATAAATCAATGTGTTTTTGACTACCTCAGCACTGTCGAAGGTCAAGCTTTCAGACTTCTAGGATCATGTTGGATATCACTTTAACGGCGAGGAAATTTTGCAAAATAATTCCAACATATTGTAGAATTTTACAAAAAAAAATGAAAGCATGAAAAGCGTACTTTCTCTTATCAGTGACTGTAGTTTCTTTTATCAGTGACTGTGCTTTCTCTTATCAGTGGTTGCACTTGTTTCCATTCAACATAAATTCCATCACTCCAGGGTCGCTTTTTGCAAGCCAAGATTGCATAAACTGCTGCATTAAGCTACCCCATAAGCCACCATTTGCCAACACACTCCCAGACTTACTAATTCAATGAGCCCATTTGATATGTGTGACTTTGGACCTGCAAGCTTGAATGAATACAGCCTTGACCTTGCATCACACTCTTACCTTTATCCTTGATCCTGCATTGCAGATGGTTAAACGTGTTGGCTACTTAATATTTTTAGGAACAAGAGTGTTCCGCTCATGTATGACGATTCATATGCCAATGCTCCACATCTTCTCTCCGGGCAAGATTACGCTATATTGCCATTCCCCATCTCTGGCAAGACTACTCTATATTGCACTTCCCGCCTCTGGCAAGACTACTCTATATAACGTTTTCCCGTTTCTGACAAGACTACTGTATATTGTATTTTCCCAGACAAGACTTCTCTATTTTCCCGCCTCTGGCACTCTATATTGCATTTCCCGGCAATAATCTATATTGTATTTCCCCGTCTGACAAGACTACTACGTCTTACATAGGCAATACTCTATAATTATCCTTGATTCCCCCTGTACTTTCTACATGTCTTCACATACAAACTGAACGCTATGACGCCTCAATTTGCAACCAAATACCCCTGTTTTTTCGCACCCCCGATTTAATTTTAAAGCTTAACTTTTAACATATATTACATAGAATTATTTAACCCAAGAAGCATTAAAAAGGAACTTAAATTATCTACTAGTTCTGCAAAATATGACAATTTGCTTTTAAATCATCTTACATAGAAGTGTCAGAAATTAATATTTAGACCATCTTACATGGAGCTCGTGTATCATCCCCTCCCCTTTTTTTTTGTTGGCAATTGTGATTTATGCTCATTAGCCACCAATTTAGCCATTAGTTTCACAAGGACGGAATATTTTTTGATAACATGTGGGGTGGTTGGAGGGTTTGACAATAAAAAGTTGGCGGGTCTAGCTTTTGGTTTAGTCAAGACAACAAACACCGAGATATTATAATAACCTTTGTCTATCTATAACAATCTAGCAACTTAAACTCATTTCGTCATTAATAATATTCTTTGAAAGTCTTGAAATTCGTTATATAAAGGTTGTAGATTGCAAATATTCTGCGTGGTAATTTTGAATTCTTAGCAAGATTATTTTTAACGGTCATATCTTATAACGTCTTTAATTTCTAGTTATCTCGCATTAACTCTAAATGCTTTCGGTAAGCTAATTAAAGTTGCTATGGAACGTTGATGTAGTTAAAAAATTGGGGTGAAATTGGATGACATCGCGAGAACCAGCATCTTTGAGCGTAGCGAAAGCTGTGAAATCTGAAGTGTTACTGACACCTGTGAATTGCTAGAAGAAGGGAATCAACTGCAAACAAATCTCAGTTATAAGCTAGAACTGGAAGTCTCAGTCGTAATCTAGAACTGGTAATCTGAGTCGACTCAGAACTGGTAATCTCAGTTGAATCAGAACTGGAATTCTCAGTTGAAACCGAAGTTATAGCCGTCTTTACCCAAATAGCATCGATAAAGCACTAAACGCGCCGACCGCAGCAGGTAATATAAACGAGGCTTTCGCCTGCTAGACGTCTCAAATCACACGCAGGGCTCAACTCTTTGCAACCAAAAAATTCAAATCTCAAATGAATTGAGAGTCCTCTCACGTACCCCAACCTGACCAATACAATCCAGACCTACCATGATGCCTTCACCCCAATTTTAACAGTATTCACAGAAAATGGGGTGATCATCTCATCTCAAGCTGTACGTCGGGTGTATACATTCCGTGCATTGTAAGCTCTTTGCATCGGGTGTGCATGTTTATCTTCGCTTTGATCGGGGTGTGTTTGTCGTGTATTCTGTAGAGTGGTGTAACTGTGTCTAAAGTGTGTACGCTCTTGAAGACAGATAACAGACTGCCCGATATTGGAAAGTTGGGTATCCTTGTGCGAGTCTCGGTGCGTAGCGTAATAAAAGAACACGGTGCGTAGCGTAATAAAAGGACATAGTGCGTGAAAAGTGCCATGATCGTTTACCATGTAGTACTTATCATTCTCTAACCAGCACATACTCGTTTGTCATATTTCACATTTATTAGTCATAACTATATTTTTATCAACACTTGTGATCTCTATTATACGTTTCTAGGCATACGCAGTAATAAGCGTTGTACGCTCATGCTGTACTACTACACCTTAAGCTCATACCTCATATTCCACCAACATGGAGAGATGATATTGGTTCTACCGAGAGATACCCTATATTGATTCCACCAACATGGAGAGATGATATTGGTTCTACCGAGAGATACCCTATATTGATTCCACCAACATGGAGATTATGTTAGCTGGCTCATATTTCGTACCTCTCCAGAAAAAACCCACAATCATTGACTTTCGCCCACCGCTTACATTCATCAACTAGATCTCCCGGACCACATGCCAAGACCCAGGAGTTTCCATTATCAACATCCACATTTTCCAGATAATCTGAGCCCACCAAAATTGAAGAAATTTCGGGTCTTGTATACGAAATGGTTAAATTCTCGCGCGACTTGTCATGTCCGAGTTCACCCATTGGGATGTTCAACAATCCATCTGCTTCATCTTCGCCTTCGTCTTGGCCAGTCACATACACTGTGATCTCACCCTCTACGAGTTTTACTATCTCTCCCGATACGGTGTCAAAGTTTCTTGTGTACCACACCAAATTTGCAACCACGCCCTTGTGATGGAAGTAATTTGCTATTGGGACTCCAAATGATATTCCCGACCCACCACAAACAATATTTACATGTTTTGCGGTTGCAAAGAAATTTGGTGAAAGTGCTGGAAATGGGCCTATCAACTTATAACTCGGAAGGTAGTCGTGTTTCCTTGTGATGAGCGTCAATGTTGACGAATCTTCTTTCACAAGTGTGAATGGATGAGAAGACTTGATGATCGAGCTCAGGAGTCGAATGTGCGATCCAGGAAGATAACTAGGAAAGTTATCAGGTCTTGATAAGTTGATGATATGGAGTGAAGAACGGGTATTTCGTGAAGTACCTCCTTCATTCGCCTCAACTTCCACGTTGTAACTCAAGAACAACCGTTGGGAAACCTCATAACTCAAAAGAAGAATATTGAATATAGCAAAATCAATAACTCCAGGTCTGGCATGAAGGATTATCAAACACACAAACACCCAAGCAGTGATTGTATGAACTAAGTAGAATGTCGAATAATATTTCTGCCTCAATACTTTCACGGAGATGATCAAAACCAGCACCAGTAACAAACTCACTAGCAATCCATACAAGTTGACTAACTCGAATATTTTACCTAGGGTCCCTTCAATGAACCATTTTGTGATAAACCCAATTCCATGAATTATCCCTAACATCAAACTACCTCTTGCAAGCCATTTGTGTAAACCGAGGAAGTTCAAATAATAGCCTTGAGCAAACACACCGTTTGGAAACCTAAGACTTAGAATTATAATAAATGGTAACAAACTGTAAGAAAGTCTACCAAATCTTTTGATAAGCGTTGACCATGCTATCGTACGAATGTTCATACTAAGAATCACAACCAATATCCCTAACCAAGTCGTCACTACTGCCCACAATGGGTAGTTAACCAACCGTCTGGTCCAATCTCGGCTACCGTTCTTCTTCCATTGAAGATCATAAACATGATGGGTAAGTAATGAGATGGTGATGTGAAAGATCAGAAGGGCAAATATGATGTATCCGTATTTGACATTGATGTAATGGGCATGATTATCATGACGTATTTCATTCATGTTGGTGTCAATTGGTTGTGGATATGAATTGTAATCACGTGGATTTTAAGTGGGGAGAAAGTATTTAGGGAGTCTACGAGACGAGGAATAATGAGGACGGTAAGAAGAGCTACATGACTTCAGAGAGCGACATTGACTTCAGAGAGCTAGACTACACACTTAAGAGATACATACACACTTAAGAGCTAGATTGCACACTTAAGAGATACATTGCAACTTCACAGAGCTACATGCACTTCAGAGATACATGCAACTTCACATGTGCAATGATCTCACTCACGGCATTGAAATCTCACAATATGGAGAGGAACTCAATTGATCTATCATGTCAGATTTGATAAGAAGAACTCAAGGTAATGCATGTCCTTATAACGCAGATTCACGATTTGGTGTAGGCAAACCTAGCGAATGATTAAGTTGGCACTAATCGTAACGCTTACAAGGATGAATTCTTCTGTCAAGTCGGTTGAATAAGCCGAATACCATGAATATGAAGCTCTATTTTTATAAACAAGAACTCTATTTCGAAAGCTTGTTCGAAGTGTTTCGAATTGGAAGCTTTATGGGGTCTTTCTCTTAACCAATTCAATTTCGAGACATCAAGCTCCAGTTATACCTTGGTCACCATGAAAATGTATCAGGAATGGAGCAATACCAATAATGTTTTCTGCAAATCTGATGAACCTCAACATTCGAGACCTAGATATTATAAAAGTATGGTAGAGATTGTCTGATGATTCTCAATTATCTCTATATAAATCCAGATGTCCGCCCACGAACTCAGGATGTCTAGACTACCTGAGCATAGCTCCGGCGTCGTTGTGTTTTTTACCCGAGAATCTGTGTTCATAACTCTGGTACTCGCTACGCTCGAATCTGTGCTGTTCTCTACTCTAGCTGAGTTCATAACTCTGGTGTTCGCAACGCTCAAATCTGTCATCTCGCTGGTGTTCATCTCGCTGTCATCCCTCTGGTGTTCCTGCGTTGGCTCGAATCTGGCTCAACCGTATGGGCCACGCTCTACCTACGCACCAAGGCATTTTGCAATCGCCCCCCAATTAAGCTTTCTTAACCCCCAATCTTCAACGTATTCCACACCACACAAAACCTTCCTCAAGTTCTGCAAGTCAAGAGGTCAAACGCACGTCCAATCTGGAACAATATTAAACTTTTATAGTTAATTTACATTCGTCCTTATGACCGTAAAAAGGTGGTACAATCAAAGAATTTCAAGTGTTAACTAAGGCGGCAGTAAATTTTGAGGAGAATTTCAAGGCGCCGAGGAGATCGTTCCGGTTGCAAATTTCAACTCAATTCAACTGATTTCACTTGATGATGTTCATAAAAATGCATAAGATCTTGGTCAAATTTGTATGAGGTAGATAATTACGCAGTTGAACGTACAAAATTTCGTTATCTAGCGTTAGCGCGTGTACGTGAATTAGAAGCGTGGCTTAAGAGGTATGTTTGAATTGTATTGTTAGAGTTTATCAGACTATCGAGAGCCGATTGTGTTACGTTGGATTGTTTAGGATTATTTTGGATTATTTAGGATGTGACGGAAGAGACCCCGGAGTCAATACAGAGTCAGTGGAGTATATACAGGAATAGACACGGAGTACGGAGCAGGCACGGGCCTGACACCAGAACAAATTAAACACATAGAAACAAATATACTATTACGAGATCTGCAATTACTAAAAAACCCAACTATACAGTGGCTCATGCCTCAGATATTATATGAAATGAGGATACAATCCTTTATCAAACTTAATTACCTGATTGTTGTAGACATACTCTATGCCGCACACGTGATACTCCTTACATAGAAGATTCATCACTCCGCGCACGGTTTCGGTGAATCACTGTGAATCACCAGTCCTCAGAAGTGTTATAACTACTCTCAAAATGCCTGCCCCACATACTGGTCTGTTTTTACGAGGTAAGCAGGCCATGTGGGAGGCCTGCTTACCTTATTCCCGAAGCTTACATTCAAACAATGTCGATTAGTTAAGGTAAGTTTCTACAATAACACTTTGACCTAACATAAGCGAACATAATCCAACATAACATAACATAAACTAACTTACAATCTAATCTACATTTTATGTTCCAAAATTTTACCAAATATAGTACGGTATTCCGTGATTATGGTAATGATTCGGCCGAATTATCCAGCCGCTCGTGGCGCACATATGTAGTGCACATTATTTATGCGGTATGGTAACAAATTTTATGAGTAAAATGATGTAATAGGGAGTGTTTTAAACTCGAGGGTTGAGTGATCACATTTAAATATTCGAGGGCTTATTTTCAAGAAAAATATCCGAGATTGATTTAGAAGAGAAAATGTAGTTCCGAGATTATTTTATTATCCACAAACTGTCACAAAAGTAGAATATCAGTCTTCCAATTCCGACTTTTCAAATCGTGGACTAAAACTCAAATGGTGAAACTTGATTATTGTAATTAAGGTTAGAGAATGTGAGGAGGGTCCCAGGGACGTTGGAAGAAACATCAAGCTAAAAGTACAACAACGAGCGAAAGCCATTCGTGATGTATCCCTTTCAAGAAGACCTCCCGTGAAGCGCTCTCACTTACGAATGAACTCCGCGCTCACCCACGAACTCCAGAATGGGTATTTTTCGGTAATGATACATATTTCATATGAACACTCTGCGTCACTAAGAATGATTGTACATTAATAAGAAGGTCGTAAGGCACCTTAACATGGCATCAAAAGGGGGTACGGAAATGTAGCCCTAAGTTTTCGGATTTCCTGACTGTGGTGTTGAAATACTGATGACAGGGTCTTTTGTGTTGGATGCAAATGCGATTAGGGTAGGGTGGGGAGGGATTCCAGGTATGTCATACACACGATAAATCCTAGGAACAACTTCGGATAAGCTGGCAAGTGTCTTGCAGATGAGAAACGAAACACCGTCAGAGCGTATTTGACGCACTTTGCGGTCCATCACAGCGTAAGTAGTTTGCTGGCATACTCAAACTAGAACCTACCGACTGAGTATCTCCTTTCAATGGTGTCTAAGTATCAATGCAATGACGTTACCCCACTGCTATGAATATCAGCTCACAAGTCCTATGATCTCATATGCAAAGACCAATCCAGGCTTAAAACATTCCATTCAAGTACGGTATGACGTACCGGTTATGTCAAAAGTTATGTAAGGTCCTTGTAATAGTTCGTATGTTTGACGGATCCAAAGTGTGGAATCATGATAACACAGATATGAAGTCAACAATTGAATGTAGGTGACACAGAGTCGTATTCATAATTATGATACCACATCAACTCAAAGATCCTACTGCCAAGTAATTCAACGGTCCAGATCCCGGCAGAGATCCCGGCAGGGTTCTATGGTAGAGTCCCACGGTAAAGATTCCACTGTCTTGAAGATCCATCACACAGGGAATGTGGAAATGCTTAGTTGAACCTGTTCATTCTATCACTGATTTTGCTAGAACTTGAATGACTGCATCACCGGCTCATATGAGAATTCAAGCACATCATGAAACAGCCGACTAATGCCTTGGTGAATGTGCTCAAGTTGAATTTGATCTTTGATATTTTTTATCACGGCTCTATGTCGGTTGAAAGTTCGATACGATTAATCCTCTAAATAATCTCAGTTATACCACCAGTGCATTTCAATGCTTCTCGAAATATCTCGCATAACCACACCCCCAGTCCAACTCTTCTTATATTCCAACACCCCTGTGATTGGAGTTAATTTGCAGCCTACGAAGGAATTCCGAATCCCCCAAAATATCACGTGGACCCACCAATTCTTCTTTTCATAATAATACTTACCGATAAGACTTCAGTTAAAGTTACTGCCCACCCCCAAGATACAGCCGCGATAGTTTAATTACAATGATCTCACTAGGGTCTAAAGTTATGTCATCGATATTTAACTGCTAAAGCAGTTACATCATCATTTTCCGAAAGTCGAAAAAACGCAAGCTTAATGACGCTCTTGACTGATTCTATGACATGAAATAAAGAGACACATTTACAAATGCGACAGAAAAATTATTTTGCGACAAGATATTTACCAGTGATATTTTTGGACAAAAATAAGTCTCTATTTAGTAATACAGGTCTAATCGAGGGTGGGCTTGTTTAGAGTAACCACAAATCGACGTACTCACACGTAGATGTTATTCAAGGTAATGGTAAAGTTGAGCAGCAGATTAATTAAATGTCTAAGGTGATCCCCAACTGAGTCACACTTGAGTCCTACTTGACTGGAGTCATCACACATTTTATTATCAAGTATGATGATATACGCCTGTGCAAGAAAGTTGTTCTTGAAATCCGTCAATGAATTCCGCCATGGATATCATTCATTTCCGAATTATTTTAAAACTCAAATTCGGGCTCCTCCCGGCTTTATTCTTCCCAATTAACATATTACACAATGCAAAATCACTTATGCATGATTTTTACCGCTGTGTCACGAAGATTTCTTTTTCTCAATTTTCAAAGTGGAGCATATAAGGAGTTGAAAGTGCCAATTTATTCTCTTCATATTACAAGTATAAGTCATTATACTATCAATCATCTATAATAACAAACACAACATGGTCTACTCATCTGATGCTTCCAAGTGGAAAGCTTATGAATTTTCAGATCCCTTTGCAGCTGGTCTGTTCTTTGTATGTAATAAGATCAATCAATTCTTCTGTCGTCCCGACTGTGACGCCAGACCAACCACCAATCTCAAGCTGGAAATCAAATTTGTTGATGATATTTCATCTGCTATAAATTATGGGTTCATTCCATGTGAGCATTGTGATCCTTTGGGGGTTCCTACTGTCGATGTTGGTATGTTGATTGAATGTGTTAACACTATAAGTAAAGAAATTGGTTTCATCATGCCTGAATCAGAAGAAGATGAAGATGAAGGTAGAAGAAGTAGTGTACCTCAAATAAATTTCAAAAAAGATACACTTTCCAAAAATGATACCGATCACTATAGACTTGTTGACCTTGCATGTCGTCACCTTGCGCTTGCGGCTGCTTCTAATTTATCTACTCCAAGGAAACCATCCAATGATGATGGAAAAAAACGTCGTCGTGGTGGTGTTCTCGGGTTCAAAGAATTGGCTGCGAAATCAAAATTATCTGCGTGGCATTTTCATAGAGTTTTTAAGAGTGTAACTGGTTTAACTCCTAAAACTTATGGAGACAGGTGTTGGGAATTTATGAAGGGCAAAACAGTTCAAGTTTTACCAGAACCTTCAAGGAAGAGAAAATATACTTCATATAATTCCGATGTGTCTGAAACTCATTCAGATCCCGTATCCCCAACAAAATTACCAAAGAAAATGAAAGTTGAATCACCAATTGAAACTGATCTTAATAACAACATTGCCAATATTCCATCCATATCATATTCGAATTTGAACAATCAACTAAATATGTTTGATAAGACGGTATTTAGAGAAGATTACGTTAGTCCTAATTTGTTTTCTCCAGATGTTATACTACCAAACCAATACGTTCCAAGTTTGGAGCCAAGGGATATCGGTTTTGAGGGAATCGATTATAATTTTGATTTGCCATGGTTGAGTCAACCTATCGAGGGGTTTGTTTTGGAGGATGATTTTACATTTGGAGGATATAACAATGTAAACTTGGGAGCTTGAACTTTGAGCGACCAACAGACAATTGAAAGTGACAACTTACACATTTGAATTCACAAGTAAAGAGCCAAACAGGCTGTTGTAATATAAGGCAATGGGACTAACAAGTCTGGGATTTCAACTATAACGATGTGGCATCATCGGATCGATGGGTAAATAATGAATTAATGATTTAGTGTATGATTGTAGAGTGTAGAGAATATTCAGAGAACTTGATAACTCTGAAAACCTGAAGAGAATATTCCGAGAACTCGATAACTCTGAGGTAAACCTGAAGAGAATATTCAGAGAACTTGATAACTCTGAGGAACCTGAAGAGAATATTCAGAGAACTTGATAACTCTGAGGTAAACCTGAAGAGAATATTCAGAGAACTTGATAACTCTGAGGAACCTGAAGAGAATTGAGTTGTAAACGGCATTATTTATATGTGAATCTTTAGCGATACTTATTTGTGTTAATCGATACGATGTCAATAATATTTATTATGACCATTTGAATAAGCTCGGTTCTCTGGCTGTCCTCTAGCGTTGTCTTCACATGCCTGCTTCGCAAAACATTCAGTGATGGAGTTCCGTGGACCCTTGTGATATAGTAAACTTTAAATGTAGATAAATAACCAATAACTACAAATGATGCTGCCTTTTTAAAATTTGCAGCCAATGTGTAATGGCATAAAAATAGTATTGTAAAACGAGTGAAGGCGAGTTGTAGGGTAATATTGTGAATTGCACATGTATGCTACTTTCTGCAATAAATGGCTGTGGATCCCCACTTTTTCAAGCGTCAACACGTTCCCTAAATATCAAGTCTCCACGGGAAGATTCAACTGACGCTACAAGTCATAAATACCCACATATTCATCACGCACATCTCTTACTTCAAGTATTGCAACCTAATCGTGGAGTGATGCAAGATTCAGCACCGTCACTAGCGTGTGAAATTCCAAGTGCCCAAAATAGAAAAGTTGAGCCGCAACCACAGTAGTTGTTGGTGAGGGGCGAGAATTTGGTGAGTAAGTCATACCTACGTGCAACAGCGACCAAACTAAAAAGGACGAGCGATACGTTAGACTATGAACCCCTAAATAGTGAATTACATAATTGAGGTGATTGACGCCAGGATGGAACCAAAATCACATTGTGAAATTATTTAAAAATATCAACGGAATCGCCGGATGGTCATTGTGAAGTCAGCTGAGGTTACCAAAGTAAACACAACAACCTACATTAGTTGCAAGTGGATGGAAAGAGCCCAACAAATGCTCACTCAATCTTCAAATCTAAGGAGACTTGAAATGGCTTCAAAAATCAATACAAGCGGGTAGATGTTGTAATAAAAAATACCCTGGAAGTGGTGGGCCGGAAATGTACACAACAAGCGAGAGTGTAACGAGCGAATGCAGATACAACAAGTGAAGGTGGATGCATTGAGCAAAGGCCAATTGTATTATGTCATGAGATGTAGACAATGAGCGAGATTGTTGAAGTTTACGAGTTTTTGCTCAAGACGTTCAAAGGATTCCTTATCGGTTCTGAAGTACTATAGAAGAT
This sequence comes from Kodamaea derodonti, assembly GCA_030570035.1. Taxonomy (NCBI): domain Eukaryota; kingdom Fungi; phylum Ascomycota; class Pichiomycetes; order Serinales; family Debaryomycetaceae; genus Kodamaea; species Kodamaea derodonti. Next base: position 322,159 of record JAJLUU010000008.1, read on the forward strand.
TCAAAGTCTAATCTATGCAAGAATGCACGTCCTGTTAACTGTTCCACTTCACCGCTAGTCTCTCTTCTGGTTAACAAGATCTGCTAATTTCGCGAAAGCCTCAATTCCTTTGATCAACGCAATATGGCCAAAGCCCCGAATGGTTGATCACCGCCAAATCCTCTTATCACCGTAGCATTGTTAAACCACTCGTGAGATTGCCAGCCAGCCTGCAAAACAGATTGATCTTGCCTCCAGCCTCCGAAACAGATTGATCTTGCCTCTTTCTGGCCAATTACGTAGCCATACCTAAAAAGTGGGCCGATCTTCGATGCTGCAACTCCAGTGTATTAGGACACCTGCAAGGCTGTGTAAGCTACCTCCAATTACATCATACGCATCCACATTCTTCGTGTCACAATTTTGAACTAAGCATATAACATTCTTTCAAAACATTGGAATATTTTGCAACCACTTCTAAACACCTCGTTGTACAGGCAATACAGCGGGAAAATATTAGACGATCATAAGTAAGGGTTAGGCTAGTTAGACCGGAACTGAGTGGCCGGGAGGATGACTAAGGAAGTGACGTGATAAACAAGATCTTATAGGACCATATTTGTGAAATACAGCAAGAAGATCTTTATAGGACCATATTTGTGAAATAAATCAGCAATGAGATCTTTATACTATCATGATTCTCTTTGGGTCAGATGGAGCAATAATTTCTTCGGTCAATACAGCAATACCAACACAAGGTAAAAATCTGGCCATTTTCGAACAATCAAATCAACCCATTATCCTATTTGACTATTTGCGATTGTGGTTTTAACTTGGTAAGCAGAGTTATGGTGGTTCGTACATTTAAGGTCTATTTAGAATATTTAGGGAACTGAGTCGATGGTATTATGGCGTCCTAAAACTTCACCTCCTAAAGTTTGATTGGGTATGCGATCTGGTTAACTTGGATTGATATATGGCAGTGATTAGAATGGCTCAGCTTGATTCGTGACCACGTATTCTACGGAATTGAGTCGGCGTCTCTACGGGAAAGCAACCATTTGCTATAGAGAAAATTTTGCCTTCGCTGAACTCCGAATCAATTTTGCCAGCGCATCTACCAACATCACAAATCAACCAACGTAACCCCTGGATCACTCATTTGTAGTGTTGTCTTACCAGCTGATTCACAACGCTGTTGCTACTGAATTTTTCCGATGTAGCCGATTTTCCTGGACGTGTAGTTATACCAGCATATTAAATCTAGTAGCTTTCACGGGAAAGTTGATTTCTTATTACCTGGTGATGTGAAGTTGAACGATGAGTGCAGTGATTTGTAGCCAAGGCTACAGCGATTGACTGTTACAGCTGGTACGACCATGCACAGAGATCACAACTCGTTGTACGATGACAATTCATCAAGGTCAAGGTGGCGACAATTCATCTAGGACAAGTTGGCGACAATTCATCAAGGACAGGTTGTCGACAATTCATCAAGGACAGGTTGTACAAGCTTTGGCCATTCCACTGGTTCGTTATTGTGTGATCTCAGGAAATCCGTCCCTCCTAATTCACCAAACAGTATGCATCGAAAGGTCTACGAACGAAATGAACAGGGCACGAATTCATACAACTTAGTCCCGGGAGGACCATGAACTATGGCACTGTGCAGAGAAAGTCTCAGGGTCCAATTCGTGTGGACTAATGCTTGAATGACAGTCATTGCACTTTGATACTTTGTACGATAAGAGTAAAGGGCCATAGACGATGAAGGGTAAACTGTCATTGACGATGAAGCACGATAGACGAGGTGTAAGAAAACGAGGTTATACTCGAGGGAACCAGAACCTGCTGATTAACAATGCAGTACCTGAACAATCAATGGTTAACATGCTTCTTTAGCTGTCCAATGACTACTTCCGTTACATGGACTGTAAGTTCACCTTCCTCTTCTGCCAGCCCATTGGATATTCCTGTAAATATTATCTGACCCTTTATGCATACTCATTAGTCAAGACATGCAAATGCTACACTTCCCACCTAAATTCTTGTACTTCCAAAAAGAGCATTGCTTGGATTTGAATGATCTTCAGATCCTCTTGGATGAACATCACTTCCATAACTGAATTGTTCCTTATCCTTCACAATCATAACGATCACATCGTAGACATCATCACTACACACACATCACACGGAAATGTGAAATTTAATACACATCTTTTATGCATGCAAGACACTACTTATTCGCAAGTAGTACACCCATATCTGGAACAATAAATAATGCTTGGGGAATCAGGCCACCAAGAATGAGGTAGTATCAATGGTGAAATCCCAAAGTTATACACCGGAACAATCCAGCTTATGCCAAATAGAACCCCGTTTGGTATAACACCGCCTTTTATTGTCCTTTTTAGCGTCACACAGTGAATTATTTTGTATATACAATAAGCTCTCTTTTGTATCATATGTTTGAACAGGATGGTTTGGTAACAATAGGGATAGTTTTGTACCTCCTGACGTTTTATTGGCACTATCGGTATGCTAGTTTTACATTATTTTCTTCGTTTGATAGGAACCGGAGTCGGATTAACCAAGGAAATCCAGGTAGAACAATAAAGGCAGAATAATCGATAGTGGTAGAAGTATCGGTGGCAGAACAATCGATAGTGCTAGAAAAATCGATAGTGGTAGAAGTATCGGTGGCAGAATAATCGATAGTGCTAAAAAAATCGATAGTGGCAGGGATTATTCTGCAAAGTGCAGAGTGTTATCCTGCCCAAAGAGCAGAGCGATTGTCACACCGATTGTCACCGATTGTCACCGATTATCACCATGGATAAAATTCTTGAACTCCGTTAGTGCTCGTCAGAAATTAATCTAACTCAAGTAGGCTTAGTGTGTCCCTTTGTCAACCCTGAAACTATAAATGGCCATACTAAAAGTCTATTCATGTTGGTCCACTACGTCAGATATTTACCGACTGCGTCACCTTCATCGCTTCGGAACTCCAGCATTCTTGGTATTCTAACCAACTATCGTATATAGACTTTATCGGAAGGATTACCCTGCGTGAATTCACAAAATGAATATATAAATGAACGCTAATCAATATGATCATCTCATCTCATCGCTACATTTATCTCACCTCATATAATCAGTATATTACATGAAACACACTCCACCTCGTCTACATACTTCCCTGCACGGACGACTAAATAATTGTTCCTCTCTTGATAAGGCATTCGATTCAACTAACAAGTGCCTTCTATATGCAGAGTAAGTTATCTAAAAAAAACTAATTACACAAATCACAAAGTATAAAGGAAGTATATCGGCAGTAGATGGCTCGGGCTGAATAGTTTTATGCCGAAGCGATCATGATGAAATAATTTGCACAACAAAAATTACAAGAGAACTTTTCTCGTCTATAAAATCAACACAGTACTTACGGATATATTGCGGGGATCGTCATCTAACTTTGTTTCAATTAAACAGTATAACGTATTAAGATTTCAATATCGACTTTGTACAATATCGAGTATTTTGAGTCACGTTGTTCAATCTACTACTTTGAGTAACTTTGCATAGTAATGGCCACTTTGTATCACATTCCACTCTGCATCTTTCGGGCAGTTTGTGCATGATACATAATTATTTTCCAGCCAATGCACGTGAATTTTAAGGAAAGATAACAGATGCACTTTGTGTGTTAATCCAAGATAGCGGGGAATTTCATTGGATCTAGAAGTCTTAAGTTAGTCTGGGGAGATTGAAAAGTTTAATTTGATTCGTATCAGGGGCCTACGAGGAGAAAGGTTGCAAAGTCTAATTAGATATGTATTAGGGGCCAAAGGAAGATTGGAAGTTTAATTTGAGTTGAATCTGAGATTTGGTTGTATCTGAGATTTGTATGCACACCTTTAATCCAGCCGCAGAGGATTCTTGATGTGGATAGATTATCTAGCTGTCTTCTTGGATGTTTACACCTGGGTGTGAATGCACGTTAACTGGGTGTGAATGCAACTTTGCTGGATATTGACCTTGGCTGGATATGGATACATCTTGGCTGGATATGGATTTATCTTGTTGCCATGTAATTGGAGAATCTCTCTTACGCCTACACCGTAGATACCGGTCAAGAATGTTCCTCGGTATTCTGGTGATGAGGCTGGATGTGTGTACCACTGTCGACTAATAAGGAATATTTTAAGTGGACGTAGACCATGTCAATAGGTGCAATATCAAATCTTAAGACGTCTCAACGTACTCTCAGGACACACTCTCAGAGACACACTCTCCGATATATACTCTCCGATATATACTCTCCATATATACTCTCCGTATACTCTCTAAAGACACTCTCCAAATGATTCTCCAAAACAGTCCACCCTCTCCAATACCTGGTTTTCTCCACCAAATGGAGCCCGGATGTTTACATTTCCAAGTGCTGTAATCCTAAATGTGACGTGCTTGGTGGCTAGGTTATTTTCAGACAGCGATCTAGTGTCACAAACTACAGCTAGAATGTGTTAGGCAGAGCATCCAAAACCCAACCGGCTGGAATGTGTTTAGGCATTGTATCCAAAACTCAATCTGCGGCTGGATTGTGCTCTGGTTTGTGTGTAACCATACTCAAACCTCCCGCCGTATCCCCCAACGGACGTGTACCGCCCAAAAATAATGGTTGCAAAAGGGTGAGGCTAAATATAAATGTGGTGCTTGTGATTCAAAGGAGCTCCGTCTACATTGTAGACCTTGCAGGTGATGGGGAGTTGTATAATAATATTAACAATGCAAGATGATGTGGTTATTGATAATGCGTTATTATCTCATGTTGTACGGAAAGATTTTTCAGGGATTAACATCCTTGGATTTGAAAGATGGTTGTATAAGGTACTGATCAGGCATAACCGTTTTTCTTAATTCCATAAGATTCAACGGCGAACGCTGAAGATAATTCCCATCGATGTTGGACAATGGAAAAGCCTTCATTTTGAATTCCGTCTTTGCGGATTTTTAACGAGCCACATGTACGATTCATTTTACTTTCTCATCAGTGCCTCCTATCTAATCTCGGAAATAAGCTTTTGTGAGCAGTGGCCATTTTCAGGTTCTGTGAAGAGTCGTAGGATACGAAAATCAGCCAAGAAGCATTCTAGAGAATTTCAGCCAAAAAATCGAGAGAATCTTTCAGCCAAAAGTGAACCTTCTAGGGTGCTTCTAGTGTGAACGTTCTAGGGCTTCTAGTGTGAACCTTCTAGGGCTTCTAGTGTGTGTATAATACTTCTTCATGATCTGATGATACCCACGGTGTCTGGAATGAGTGGTTAAGTTCGACTGTTTTTGGAAATGTGTCAAACTGTTCGAGCTGCCATTATGCTAATGTAGCTCATGTTATTAACGTGCAAGTGGCTTATTGATGTGCGCAGATTGTTTTCGTGGCTTGGTATCAAACACTCCCATTTCGTAGGTTGTGCTATCTGATCCTCTTAAGTACTGATGTTAGGGTGTTCCTCTATAGTATGAGTGAATTCTGCAGCAGTCCTGGTGGATTCTGTTGGAGCTACTCTCGAGGTTACTGTTACGTTAATGCTTGGGCGGAATACTTAGCCGTTTGCGAACGATTGTTCGTAAAGGGCCTTCATGCCTCTCATTACACAGCCCGACGTTTTGTAACACGACCGATTCTCGTTTTACCAAATGGTTCCTTACTAAAACTTACAAACAGGGCTTCTGTGCCAAGCCACCACCGGGGGTCCATGGTGCAGGAAAATGAGTTTGTTCTCTACGTAATGCTGAACCTGTATAAAGAGGTGCACTATCAGTTGCATCTACGATAAGTGACATAAATATGACATTTGGAACATAGAAGTTCATGCAGTTTCTGTGGGGGATAGAGAGTAGCTATTTTGTCGCTCAGTACTAGTGTTGCAGATTAAGATATATTTCCTCAGCACAGATATCTTTCCTCAGTACACGGGCAGATATCTTTCCTCAGAACACAGTTGCGATATCTTTCCTCAGAACACAGTTGCGATATCTTTCCTCAGTACAAGTGTTGCAGATTACATTTAACTGTGCATTCAGAACATCATGACAACTCCTCACGCAAATCAGTTAACTGATTTAATGCTCCCTGCTCACGATAACATCCGCTCAATTCCGCCAATGTCCCCCCTACCAATCTCATCAAACCCCCTCTCAATCTCCTCAATCTCCTCCTTATTACCCAAGTTCCTTCCTGCACTGTAAACCTTCCTAATTCTGGTCTTATAACTTCTGCTTGGAGTAATTGCCACCACTCCACCCAATGGCTGTGAGAAATAATCTTCCTCATTATCGATATGCATTTCAATAACCTTTATCTCCCTCGCTCTCAAGCTAATAAAGATCGTCCGCGTGAGGATCTTTTCATACGCAAAATTGTTCTGGTAGAAAAGCAAATCATTTTTCATCGCCGTCATAACCTGATTTTCCAACTTGGGATTTATAGGACATGATTGGATTGAGAATTCCGGACGGAATTCATCTGAAAAGGCCACGTTAGGAGATAAGGGAGGCGGCTTGATTATATCCGGTTGACCGTATTCATCATCGTCGGTATCATCACTAGTTATGGTTGATTGATCTACATCCGGGGTACTATCCACATTTAAAGTGAATGAGTCAACTTCCCATCTTGGTATACAGTTCATAATTCTTCTGCATTTGGATTGAATTACGTGTCTGTTGTGATCATGAATATTCATGACTTCATCTTCCTCAATGTCAACTTCTTTGATCTCAGATGTTTCAGTCCAGTTGACGTCGTCATATTCGAATCCAGGTGAAGGAGACCTCAACAGATGAAGAATGTCTCCGTTATTTCGATTGTCTTCTTCGGCCGGAATGAAACTGCCACTGCCACTGCTTCCAAAAGAGTTCTTCCATTTCTCAAGAAAACTGCCTCCTAATTTAGACAATGAATAGTTGGAAGTGGACGATAGTGACGAATTCAACGACGACGAAAGATAACTCATCGACGAAGACTTACTGAGACTGTTCTTGATTGGTATGCCTCGCAAGATCCCTTCCATATGAGACGTCGCTGTTGATTTGGCCGGTATTTCCCATCCCTTGTTGGAGCCAGATGAATTGGAATTTGGTGAGGATGACGGTGAATGGTTGTTCTTCGACGAAATGTACGAAGACGGAGAAGGTATATTCTTCGACGAGATATACGATGACGGTGAGTGAATGTTCTTGGATGAAACGTAGGACGATGTGGTCCCAGACACATTTGGGGATTTCATGTTACCCATACTCAACGCAGCACGAGATCTCATAAGTCTTCCATGATAATCTGACGAGCCAAAAATATCATCGTCCGTATCGGAATATGAAGAAGGGTCTGATTTCTTGAATCCCTCGTAGTATTGATTATACTCAGGAAGTTTGATTGGCTTTGGTTGTGCAGGTGATATTTCATCAAACTGGAAATGGTATGGATTGCGGTTCTTCTTATTCAAAGGTGGAATGGCCATGGAATTGGAATTGCTCTTGGCTGCGTACTCCGCATTCTCATCCAAAGAGCTTGCTTCGGAGGAAAGTGGTGGGATAAACTTGTTACCCGCTGCGTCGGAGGAAATCGGTGGGTTAAACTCGTTCGTCTCAGAGGAGATCGGTGGAGTGTGGAACCCTTTGGCGGTTTTCACGCTCAAGGTGTCATTGGAAGATGCACTATCGTTCGACTTACTCTGCGCAAGCATGGTCTTGTTAGCGAATGATGTATTTTTGGCAGGGGATACTCTGTTTGTCTTGCTTGTGTCGGAGGTAGTTTTGGAGGTTGGAGGACCATCTTTTGCGGCCATCTCAGATCCATCTGCGACAGCCGACACCGCGGAGTATTTCTCCGTAGTTGCAGCTCTTGCGGGTATCGACGTTGACGTCGCCAACCCACTCAAAACAAAAACCAACTTTCTCGCAACAACCGGGTTCCCGGTCATGACAACCACCCTGGTCAACTCTCTGCACCCTCCCTTCTCATAAAAATACGGTCTCTTTAAACTCTTCCTCAATGGGATGATCACAGCAAACAAACTTGCCAAAAAGCCGCTATTGCCTCCTTGGCTTCTTCCGTCTTTGAATTCCAACCAATTCAAAACCTCCATTACCCACGCCATCAACTGGCTTTTGGACTCTTCAGAATTCAACCCATTTGCTGGATCTCTGCTCCTCACCAAATCAATCGGTGTCAACCTTGGTAGATTGCAATAATGAATCAACTTGATCAACTTGAGCAACCTTGAATGAATATCTTGGTCATTTTGGAGTGTATGCGGAGGTAAATGGATTCTGTTATTATTGATATAGGGGTTCAGGCCATTGTTTTTTGAGTCCATCTGTTGGCCCTTGATCGACCTGGGAGAGCTTCCTGGATCATAGCTAGAACTAACGTTGATTGTGTTTCCCGTTCTAGCATTAGTACTTGACATGACATCCGATCTTGACTGGTGCTTGTTGGTAATATGAAGTGTTGTGGGTGGAGTCATCTTGAAGTAGTCATCTCTGAATTCAGTTGTGGGTGTGCGCAAATCTGGTCCATGAGGACGGGAGTCGGTGGGAAGAGTTCCATATGGACGGAAATCTGCGAGCGGAGCCGGTGCTCTAATGTCACCGAGTGACGTGCCAGAGGCAGCACCCATTCTGTCTCTGTGGTCTACATAAGAGGAGCTGTTGATTCTGTCCCTAAGATCACTCGACGTACTGTTGATCTTATTCTTAGCTTCCTGGCGCAATCTCTCTCTTCTCTCTGACTCTCGTCCTTCCAAAACATGTCTATCTTCTGAAACTTCCAAGAAATCAGAGTGTCTGATTTCCCTTCTTGGACTTTCATCAGGACTCAATTTGAGAGATTGTAAAGTGATGGTCTTCATCGGATCGAATTTCTTGGGTTGACCTTGCGGGGTATTATTTGCTAGCGGAGAGGTGGGGCGGTGTATCTTATCGAGCTTTGACTCCGAATTCGAAGATTTGAGCACTGCCTGTGATGCGGATGTCCGGGGGGCTGTTATAACCTGGCCCTTTTTATCTGACCTTCGAGTTGATGAACCATCTTTGTCATGACTAGAATTAGGCGACTTCTGTAACCTGTCGAGTCTAGTTTCAGATTTTGCTCTTTGGGATCTTTCGAGTGTTCTGTCTGTATAAGATTTATCAGAAGTAGTTCTTTCAGCCTTTTCATGAGGTCTCTCTGGAATTCGTTCAACGGAGCTGGAGGACCTCTCAAAACCCCTTTCAGGGCCATGTTGAATTCTTTCAACGGAACTGGAAGACCTCTCAAACGACCTTTCAGAGCCATGTTGAATCCTCCCAACCAACCTCCTGCAAACAACTCTCTCTAATAATATCAAAAAATGAACCATTTCTCCCCAATTCTCCAATACCCCACCAAAACCGTCCAATGGGATAACAACCCCAATGGAAAATCTGCTACTTATATTGACACCTCCTTTGATCATCTTTACCGATACCTCTTTAATTGGGAGTGTGGGAGTTGGATTCCAAAATTCATCTAAATCATCATCTTCTTGTTCACCATCAGTGATACTAAATAATCTAGTGATCAATACACACCCTACTCCTCCTTGTAAAACAGGTAAGACGTGGATCTTACTAACAGAGCCAATTTCATTGGATGGCACTCCACATCCAAACATATAATCATTCAAGTCACTAACATTGTGGTGAACTCCTTTCTTGGACTTATCATCAACCGAGTCAAAAAGAACTTGCTTTGATCTTAAATTACCACCGTCTTGGGATATTATTATTCGAAATAATCGATTGTTTAGCGGTGGCTTGATCGGTGGGTCATCGGGGACCGGATTCTTGAATAATCTACCAAGCATAGATTCGTTGTGTACTTTCAAGTGTGCAAATAGCCTAAAGCCCTCAAAAATGAAGATAATCGGATGGCGCTACCAAGAGTGCACACAAACAGGATGATGTTACGTGGTGCTAAGGCGGGATGGGAGGAAAGAGGGTATTTGATAGGACAGTTATACGACGATGAAATGATGGTGGTACGATGTTGAGAGTGTTTTGAGTGGAAATATTCTATTAATAACATATATCGTACGTGCGTTAATTTACTACCAACATCTGTCGTTTAATTAACAATCGTGATTTTGACAGGGGAACAAAAGGTGAGATGCGAGCGAAAACAAGATTTGCGTAGATTGAAGTTAGAGGTATTATCATTGCACAAGTTTATTGCTCTCGATAAGGTAAACTCAGCCGTACAAAGCTCATTTCCGTGGCATCAATAATGATGGAGTTATGTTGGAAATAATTTCTACATGTTTTGCCTAAGAAATGACGGAACGGTGAGACGACACTTAGCTGCAATTACTTCAGATTCATAAAAAGCACTCAATCGGTATTATCTTAATTTATCATATGGAAAGCCCTCTAATTGACCGTTATGTATCACTGTGTTTGTGTCATAATTACACACAAAAATACCTTTTAAATACTGTGCCCGAATACTCTGCCGGGCAATTGCATACAATCCTAAAATCGTCCGTAAACTTCTTATACATTTCCAGTTCGCTTAAACTGTACCTGTTGAAAAGTGATTTCAAAATGCCTTAGGATTGATGCCCCATCTATTCCTCAAATGTTGATGTACGCCTCGAATACGAAGGAAATGTGAGAATTTCAAATGACGTCAAAACATGTCTGATGTCATGTCAGGGATAACGAATACTTTAACGGTGCTTCGAACACAGTTTCCGAAGGAGTGTCCGCTCCAGCCCATTTGATAACATTTTTGTATTACTACACAATTATACAAATGTGCGACCATTCGAATTATTATCTATGCAATATTATTTGGCACACACTTACATCGTCAAGTAACACTCTAGAATGTTTGACTAATCTTCAAAGGGACCTCAAAATGATTTTGTGCGGAGTATTGTAGACATTTGCACCCACTGTTTTTTGTATGATTTTTGGAAATTTGCACCCATATTTTGAAAAATTTAGAATATTTCAAAAACTTAATTTGAGCTTGATTGTGAAAATGTAAAGCCAGGGGGGTAGTGTTGCTCATTTGCATGGCTTTTCCGAGAGCTTGGTATTGCAGGGATTGCAAGCCGGTTTTATCACATGTAGGTCAGTGACTTGAAAGTGACGGACGGCTGCTACATATCCGAGACCTTCCGGGATTTGTTGCTAGTTGCATACAGTAAACTAAGTCTCATTACAGTGTATCGTCTATGTCATCAGAGGGTAGTCTATATTATTGTTATGGTGTTCTCAGTTTACGCTGTAATTATAAACAAACACAATATTATTTTGCAACCATATTGATATCACTACCACGAGTAGTTAACTCCAAATTACATCCAAACACATAACTAGCAAAACTCAATTTTATACTCAGAACCTTGGTATCTGCTATATTCAGAAAACCCTCAGATCCGACAGATTGACTCCTCGGATACAATTAAAACCCCACCAACCTCCTTAAAATAGTAAAACCCCTCTAAGATAACTCATGCACATTCTAACGTAGATTGAGCAATATTTCTGCAATGTACTTTTATGACTTCAAGCTATGCATGGTTATGTTAAGCTACTAATGCAGTGCAGAATTCTAGGGTCCTCTTTGCAGGAAGTCGATATGAATGGTTAGATCTGGCAAGATTTCATTTCAGGCTCCCGCAAGCCATGTTTTATCGTCCAACCTCACAGGTGGGTTATGGCAGAGGCTCTTATTCAATACCTACGCCTTGTTGCATATTTTACACAACCGCATGAACTTCGATCCTGTCAGCTTCAATAAGCTTGCTTTGAACTTCTTGCTTATCAACGTTAGACTGCTTCACGGTATTTTGTTTTTGGCAGTTGTTTCAATTGATCAATTTGCAGCCAAATCAACTTTGCGGAATTTTTCGAATTACTTGAAATGGTACTGTGAAAATTGAAAATCGAAGGTATAAGAAAGGATGCTTTGATACCAGAAAGGATGCTTTGACACCAGAAAGGATGCTTGACACCAATGGGGTGAGTTAAACTGGAGTGAGTAATCTGGGGTGAGAGTTGAGTCGTTTGAAAAATTGTGCTCGTACCAACATCTGAAATTAAAATGAGTGCAAAGATAAAGAGTTTAAGCCAAGCGTCAGCATGATTAAGATGCACAGCAGAATAATCCTCGACGCTTCCCTTGGAGTGAAAAAATACCAGTTGGATTAAAGTCGAAGCAAGAGTTTACAGTGTTGGCGAAACATCGAAAACTGGGGTATGGGGAAGAAATCACCGACAATAGCTAAGCATTTGATTTAGTTGATGAATTGTGCCTGACGAAGCTAAACAAGTTGGAGCGTCAACAAACACTTGAGGAGTAGCCTCACCAACAGAACACGGTTGATTTCCATGAACTTGCATTTTGATTTTGAGAGGCTTTGATATGGTTGCAAAAATATTTTTGTGACACAGGACCTTGGAAGTACTAACTAAGACGATTCAGATACTTTTTGCTTCTTATCAACAAGGATTGAGAATTAAGGCGGTTTATCGTAGAGCCCTTAAAAGTACGAGTGTGAGTGACATTAGCTACTATGCGGTATTCGGATCGCCTTGCTGATTCTGTCTCCAATACAGCACCCTGGGAAATCTCTCCAATACATCTACAATCACCACCAGTCTACACTACAGAGTATTATTGGTACTTACAATCTATGCACAATCACCCCAATCTACACGAGTACGGTAGTTAAAATCTATGAATTTTCGAATTTTGTACTATAGAGTCCAGAGGCAATAACCCCAAGATTAACTCAACTATCGGTCCGGCATGGAAGCGTGAAGCATTATAAGTCTCGTACGCATGAGTGCCGACTCATCGTTTTATCTACTTCAAAACACCTTCAAGAACCCCCAATAAAAGATCCGCGTGCTTCTTCTCAAATACCAAGGTAGGTCTCAACCTAACTCCAACGTCCCCACATCCACCTATATTAACCCCTTTCTCTCTGCATCCCATCAAAATCTCATTTCTAACTTTGACGTCCTTACAGTCCCATGCAATGAAAGTACCAAACTTCTCACCCCTCAAATTCAACACCTTTCCTGGGTATTTATCAAGGAGGTATTTCAAGTTCTCGTAAAGGTAGTCTCCCACAACTCTTGTGTTTTCAACCAAGTCATTCTTTACAATTTCCTTATAAATGGCCTTGGCTAAAATGGCTTTTGATGGGTCACCGCACCAAGTGTTAAATTGTCTATAAGGTTGGTTTGGCTGCAAATCTTTATCGTGGAAATAAAATCCGGCCGCCTGGAACTTTTTGGAGAAGGTGACCATATCTGGAGGAGTGGTTAAGTTCCAGTGTTCATGAGCCCAAAACTTTCCTGAAGCACCAACCCCAGTTTGAACTTCATCTACAATCATCAAGATTTCATGTTTAAGAGTGATATCTCTAAGGCCCTGGAAATAGGCGGCAGATGCATGATTATCACCACCTTCCGATTGAACAGGTTCTACGATAATAGCAGCGATTGAATGGGGTGCTTTTGAGGAAATGATGGCTTCAAATTCATCCAAACATTTTTGTTCTTCTGCAGCATTCTCGGCCACGAAATCCTCCAATGGATATTTCAACGAAGGAAATGGGGCACTTGGCCAATCAAAGGCTGGAATGTCTAATTTGTGAATAGCCTTGGATCTGGTTGTTGACAAGGATCCAAACAATCTACCGTGGAAAGCCCCATCAAATGAAAGAATTGACATCTGAGAAGAACCTGGCGATTGATTTTTCATTACCGAAGAAAGTTCTTCTGGTGTGAAATCAATGTTACCTCTTATCTTTGTATGTTGATACATAAAAGCAGCCTTATAGGCAGTTTCGTTTGCACACGATCCAGATAAGGCTGTCCAGACTTTATTCATTCCAGGAGGAGCAGCCGCCAAAATCCCCTCTTCTAAAATCGATTGATAGTCACTGGATGGGAAACATGCTAACGCTGGTCTATTTACTATGGAGTTGATCATTTCATCGGATTTGGCAGCTTTGATAAGCTCGGGATTGGAATATCCAAGCGCAATGGATGAAATTTGACAATACACATCAAGGAGTTTATTCCCGTCAACATCTGATATGTAATTTCCAATCGATTTGGTGAAATCAGTCACAAAATAAGTTGCTCTGTTATCGAAGATTTCTCCTAGTTTATTGTTGATTTTGATTGATTCAGGTCCAGGAACTGATTCGGTGACGATTTTTGGAGCGGTTGGTTCGTCAGGGAAGTATTTAGCTGAAATCGAATTGGATTGTGGGGTTGAGGTTGCTAAAAATCTGGTTGAGGCTAAAAAGTTCCTATAGCCCAGGATTGGAACATTCTTGAACGTGGATTTTGAACAGCGCAACATGATGGAGCTGATTTAGGATTTTGATGGATTTTGGTTGTTCTTATACATGGAAGCTTGGACTTGGCTTCCCGGGACACAAAAGAGACGTCCCGATTAGGTATAGCGCGATTTTCACGTGAGGAGCGCAGCGATATTCTATCTAGTGCAAGGGCCGGGGGCCTATCTACTAGTCAAGGGCCGGAATCTATCTACTGGTGAAGCGAGGGCAGGCCACACGATACAAATGTACAACGATATACAGTCAGAACACATGCCACGAGCACAGCGAGTAGGTTACAGACTCAAGATCTGTAGAAAACCAACCATGATTGATGAGAAGCTCTAGCGATCTACGCAATTAAGTGTCGATCGTCTTAGCTCTCTTAACTACCCTCAAGATTCCGTCTCAATATTCCATGTTCATAACTCTGTGCGCAGTGTCAATCCTGTAGTGCCACCTTACATTATCCGAGTTACAATAACGGCAGAACAATAACGGCAGAGGGCCCGCACATTTCAGGAACGGCTATTGTTAAATATTTTCGCTGTTCATCTCAATAATACTCCCAAATAACTCTTAGAGCTTACCAAATAATTACGGAATTATCACTCGCTATCAATGTCTCTGTCTACCATGGGTCTTTGTATTTCTCATCTGCGGATTTGGTGACCCGAATGAATTTTCCACTTTAACTCAAACTTTATATAATGCGCTTCGGGATGTCAATTCCGAGATTTTGCAATCGCAAGATTACGTAACAATGGCTGCAATTTTCCAGATATGTCGTGGTCTGGAGGTGAGCATTCAATGAGTACAGTGAGAGACAGGGGAGACGTCTGGTTAACATGCAAGGATGTGCATATTCTGTGATATGTGGGTGAAGTTTTGATTGTGAGTTTGGTCTAACGGCGTAGAGACAACCCATTTGAAGTATCTCAAGAAATGTTCGCCAAGTGAGGTGCTGCATACTGTCTCATGAATTGAGAGAGCCCGTTGGAATCTGCGCCGATGAGTAGAAGAGACTTTATAGAATGTGTTAAGGAGTATGGCGTAGCCTGAAAGAGAACGCAAGCATTATCGTGTGAAGGTCAAGATCATTGTGTAAAAGACGATTTGGCGAAAGAGAACGCAAGCATTATCGTGTGAAGGTCAAGATCATTGTGTAAAACACGATTTGACGATTATTGTGTGAAGTTCAGAGTGACGGTCTTGTTACGATATGGTGTGAAGCAATGTGTGTCTTTGGATTGTAAACACTCCCAGTGGTACTCCCGCTCCACAAATCGTTAGCCTCAAGTGGCCCGGTACTATGTTCATAATATAAGATGCAACGGTCTAGTAACTGCCAAAGCCATATGAAGACTCAATCCATACCAATGAGTGTCAATAATACCACGATGGTAGTAGACTCAAAATGAGCATAGATGTTTTGATTATGCAGGTACTCGGTAACGTCAGGAGAGCGCCTCGCAAGCTGTAGCTGCAGAAGTGATACCAAGGACATTAGCTCCTTTAGAGGAAGTGCCGAAGAAGTTTGAACCACAACATTGCAGAGGATCCTTGATGACACTTGGTTGTAACTTCAGAGCAAAAACTTGAAGATCAAATCTGCTCATTTTCGTAGGATATCCTGTGAAGCCATTACAAAGCTTGTCGCTCCAGCACGGGAAGCAATTGGATTCATTAGTCCTATCCTGAAATAAGCTGTATTGAGTTAACTACAAAGGACACGGGAATGACTCCTTTATAAGGCAAAAGCTTAGCTGTTGGATTGCTATCAAAGTCGTAGGCGGTGTATCACACTCAAGAGAAGTAGCAAATTGATCAAACTTGAAGTGAGCTGGTATAATGATACCTTTGAATGGTAACTTGTCCACAACTTGTTGCTTCGGTTGTAGTTATTAGACTTACTCATGTATCAAATGAAACTCACGTATTAAGACGTTGATGAAGAACGTTGGAATGAACTCCTTGAGCAAATACTGCGAAATTCGTGGGTTTCTGAATCAATTGTAATGAAGTCCACAATACCACTTGAGATGATACTTCTTCAGCTGAGAATTGGATGATTGAATATTGCTCACCATTCTATTTCCATTGACTAGGGTAAATTTGTCAGTCACATAACCGCACGTTGATGAAAGTTGTACCAATCTCCATTGTACTGGCGTACAGCGAGGACTCCTTGGCTTAAATCTGGTCTTATCTTGAACCACCAAAGAGAGGTACTTTCTTTAGATAAGGAACTGAATCTTAATTAGTCTAAAAACTGCGAGTTCTTAAAACTCCCAATTCATCTATGACTGGTCAGGAAAAACATTGTATTGGATTGGAGGGTAAGACCTTTACATGAATATGTTGAATACTCAAGTACCTTGGTAGTTAAATTGTCTGAGATTGTCCTCTGTAAACGCACTTTGATCGTGTTTTATAGCCTACAACAGATTCCATCACCGAAACAAACGAACAATGTCAACAAACAAAATCTAGTAACCAAGGAAATGTTTAATGGTTGGCGTATCTGACTGGGGGTGGATTTTCAGAATTCAGTGGGAACGCCCAAATGTTGGGAAATGCGTGGTGATTTGACAACGAGTTATATCTCATTAAGGGGTACCTATCAAGTCAAGGAAGGAAGCTACACATTTTAGGGTTCAATTTTGCAGGAAATAGGTTGATCGTTTGAGATTAAGAAGCTCAAGAGTTACTCAATGTGTGAGACAGATGCATACGTTGGTTATATTCATTCAAGTTGGAGCGTATTGAGTGCAGTCAATGTAAGCGCTCTTTTGCTTAGTTAAGTTCTTACTACCAGTGGATTCTATTAGCTTGCATCATCACCAATAGTGAAACCTTGTATAATTATAAGAAAGAGCTAGATTCTCCTGTTGACATCAACAGGCAATACAAAGTTGCTCGTTTTGTAACTCTTTCAAAGATAAGACGTATGGATATTAAGAGAGAACAAACTCAACATTTTAATCGCTCACTCTCCCTTTGGCCCCACTCTCGAAGTTACATGACAACTTCATCGTACCACACATATTAACCAAGCTCTCAACATTAACGTTCGATCACAATCTTAATCTACTAAACCAGATAAAGTTTCAAACTTTATATCTTAAACAGTAAGTTGATTACTGGACACCTGAGATGACTTGATATGATGGTAACATTAAATGAGCTATTGATTGTTTTGAAGATGCTTAATGAAGAAAGTAATCAACTTGATTTTATATAAAAAGCATTAAAAATTCAGGAGGTGATGAACCTTTTCACTTCATTTCTCTTATTTGTACGAGCTGGTATAGGGTTATTTTGATTTGCACAACTTGTAATGCTTCCTGTTGAGGGCAAGGCTTAAGTAAACATGCTTACCCTTTCATTACTATGACCATTTTTGTGAAACCTTCAGTTGGCCTCTGTAGATTATCTGCTTTTAATGATCGACTGTATCAACGTTCACGGATCTCACTCACAATGCATGTGTATATCTGTCGCTATGTGTTATTATATCCCTGGATCGTACACAAGTTGCAAACTGGTGGCTGTAAAAATTGTCCGCAAACAAATAGCTGTTCTATTTTTCAGCTCAACAAAGCTAAACAACCGTAGCACTCGGTATTCCGAGTGCTACTGTCGTGCTGAACAGTACTAACTTGCGTTGCAGCAGTAGTCCCTAAATGCAATCAATCAACCTGGCCGCTGACTGTGTATTTTGCTCATTGTGCATTTCAGTTTTTTATACAACTCGCTTAGCTCGTTGCGAGAGCGCTCAACTAGCTCCGCTCCTTGTACACTCAGCTCAAAACTCGATCTGCTCCTTGTGCCCGCTCTTAGAGCAATCACGTCTTTGTGAATAGTCACACTTGCTGTTCACAACTCGCTTTGCTCACCATACATTTGGCTCTAAGAATATGTCATAGGACTTGCTGCTCATAACTTGCTCCGCTCATTATTATCCGCCTTCCTCCATTTCTTTTCCCCCATAAAACAAGGAACTATTTTTTACAACCTCGTAAACTTCCTTCCAATCAAGAATCTTTCGTTTATATTTTAAACCTGCAAATGCTGTATAAAATCCTGGTCTTGGTTTTCCTAATAAAGAATCCAAACAACTCCGCTCGAGCGTACTGATGTGATTTTTTATTATCAAAGTACCTCGGTTAACTTCGGATTATCCGCATCTTTTGCAGCCTCATATTTTTTATGAGAATTATGAGTTTGGGGGGAATGGGTTTGTGATGGTGGGAGGGTGTGAAGAGTGATATTGTACGACTAAGCGAACTTGAAACAAACATCCGTGAGTGTTGTAAGGATAGATGAAATGAATTACACCACCATGCAGGAGCATCTAGTAGATCTTATTGTTAGGGGATGCCAGTTACATGTATCTCATTGTTATCGATCTTGTGAATGTGGCTGTTCGTAATCAATAGCATATTTAACTTTGAGACAATTTCAAATGTAAATTTGAGTAGCAATATAGTTGAATTAAAAGCAACAATGAGTGGCCGGTGTATATGTGTTACGTCTAGTATAGATTTAGTTTAGTGCGTTTATACTATTTTTTGTACGTATTTGGTATAATTAGTAAGTATATTCCAAATCCTCTTTGTACATAATATACCTGACTTTAGTATATACATTCCCATGACCGCAATACATTGTGTGTACTAACTATACCCAGTCTACGCTTCGGAGCAGGGTCCAGAAACCTCTCATAAACTATAAAATATTTACGAACCAAAGTCTATTTGTGGCGTGAGTTATGTTGCATATTTCTTTTTGAAATCATCTCTTTGTACTTCACTACTTTGTACCTCATGTAATGTAAACGGAAACTAGAAATTCCGGCATCTCATCCGAATCAACATAACAAAGGTGACCTTCTTACATAAGTGAAGAAGTATGAACATTCAATTTTATATATAAAGAGAACATTCTCATCAATAAAGTTCCACCCAAAAATGGATGATGATTATTATAATAACTATGGACCTGTTTATACTAACTATACTCAAGCAACCCCAAATGGAGTGAATAATCATGCTGGTCATGTTATGCCTCCAACTAATCAAGTAAACCAACTTCAATTTACTCAAATAGTTCCTCCAGGTCAAGTTGCCGCAAACTTCACACATCCAACCAATTTTCCAGGTCAATCAATAAACTTCCCAGGACAGCCACTACCTGAAGAACACGCTTCGGCTTACCCCGACTTCACCACATATCTAAATAATAATCCAAATCAACCGGCCCCTACCGTCGATGCAGTTTTCATGGATCAAATTACATGTCCAACTTGTGGTAGAAATAATTTCAAGTCTTTAAAGAGACATATAAAAATACATCAGAGCAGCCCAAGGTTTAGATGTAAATTTCCAAGACTGATTTGCAGTTTCAAGATAAATACTTATAATAGGGCCTTTGATTTCAAAAGGCATTTAACAAATAAGCACTTTAAGTTTGATAATCCGGAAGCAAAGAGGAGGCCAGGGTTGACCAGTAAGTTGGACTGTTTGGGAAGCTGTCCCTGTGGTAGAAGGAGTACCGCCAGGGAATGGTTGGAGACGCACGTTTTGGGGGGCGAGTGTGAGTTGTGGTCTTAAGAGAGTGGAAGGTCATAAGAATAACTGAGAACCTTTGAAGCTACACTGCGCCATAAGACTTGGTAAATTCAGACAATCTTCGGATTGTCGATTGCTATCACCAAGTAATAACGAAGTACCACCGAATAATTAAATGATATTCTGAGATGAGTTAATATCGAAACTAGCCAAGCACTCATCAAGCTCAACCAACTGGCAGAATATCGGTGAAGTTGCCCCCGTCAAAACTATTGCCACCAGATTGTTATCTACCATCCAATAAGCGGTCCTACTTTGGCTTATTGAATCGAATGACCCTCTTTAGTTACGAACTCTACAAGTATGTTTAGTTGGGTGAGAATATAAACGAAAGTGTCTGTTTCAGATACATTGAATTTTGAAGTAGGTTATCGTATTATCTTGTATGACGTGTTGAATGTGCAGTGATGTTATTTTTGGCAGTTTATTCATAGATTGAATCGTCATCAGCTCCTCTTGAGTTGGCATCAATCTTTTCATAACTACATGCCGTCGTTCAGGAAATTGCTCAGGGATTGGCCAGTGATGCATTTGCCAGTGATGCATTTGCCAGTGATGCATTTGCCAGTGATGCATTTGCCAGTGAATGTATTGGCCAGTGAGTGTATTGGCCAGTAAATTGTAGGTGAGTCATGTGAATACTTCGTAGCCGATAAATCGGAGTAAATCTTGATGAGAGAGATTCTTGAAAATTCACCCTGTGAATCAATGAAGTGGAGTAAAAATAGAATATTCTACTAAAATAGCGTAATCTCGGCGAAATGAATGTGAATAAGCTTGAATTGTAGAATGCATGCTAAGCGCCATCGAAGTCTACGTTGACGAGGGCTGTAAACGAATCGTAAATTAACCGGAGTAGCTCTTCAAATTGCATGTGATTCTTGACATCTCTCAACCACTGATACTATGCAGATGATACTGAAGTTGGAATGTTTGAAGTCAAGATCATCGACGGAAGTCAACTCTTATTACCGAAGGTGCTCTCATTGGATGCTCACGATACACGACTCATCTTCGCACGGCTCTCTTGGCACGGCTCTCAACTTCGTTGGGTGCGCGCGGCTGCCATCGTCATTGAATGTGCATGGCTCTCAACTTCAATGGATGCTCAATGCTGTCTAGCCACAATGGGGCTGTGGGTAAAGCAGGTTGCTAACTCATCTGACTTGCACAATGTACTCCACCTTACAATCCTTCCAACTCCTTCAACTGTTAATTCAATAGTCCCACAGTGTAGAGTAATGTCTGGCTGCAAATATCCGAGCCATTAGTGCATTCTCTGTAACTTGTGTTATCACTATATCCCCCAATGCATATGTAATCACTGTAATTCTACTGAACCAATATTTGATCCCTCTTTCATACTCATTCCATGTACTTCATATTATCAGACTACAACTCTGCAAAAAGATTGGTAAATATTTGCAACCATTTCACCAAATTATATCACGATCCAAGGCTATTTGAAAATGCACCA
The DNA here is from genome assembly GCA_030570035.1 of Kodamaea derodonti. Lineage (NCBI taxonomy): Eukaryota > Fungi > Ascomycota > Pichiomycetes > Serinales > Debaryomycetaceae > Kodamaea > Kodamaea derodonti. The sequence continues at coordinate 343,641 of JAJLUU010000008.1, forward strand.
CACACTTAGGAAGAGCTAAGGTTGGCAGTACCAGCAATCAACTCACCTACCTAGAAAGTTTGGGCGAAATAGAGAACAGTTACACACTTCTAATCATAATCATACATTTTCTACAATAGACTCTCTAAATCTCGGCAATTCACCAAGAACTCTGCAGAGTCCAACTAGTCCCTGGTAAACAGGATCAACTTTTGTGAGACATTCGATAGAGATTTGTGCTGATTCGTCAAAGTGATATAGAGTGAGATATGAACACACGAGTGACTACTCAATGAGAGTATATTGTTGTGAGCCAAAATTTATTAACGGCAAGTAATTCAATCGCGAAGAATTACAAGACCATTGCAAAAAACATTAAAAACCACATAATTATTAAGCCTCTCTAGGGCTTCTTAGAACTTTGGGCCCCTAGGCCCTCGAATGCTTCTATAATTTTCCGAACGCAATAATCTTTTCTATTTTAACGAACTGTGCAGAAATTTAAATCTCAAAATGGTAACTTCAAATGGGACAATTGGACAGGCGCTTTGGACCTGAATGATTTTCAAGTCTCAGTTTCGTACATGGCTTCCAGAACGTCACCATATTTGTTCAACATAGTCATGTGCTTCCCCCAAATAGGAAATATACTACACTTGGAATATAATTCCGTTATTAACTCTTTTGCGTAAACGAATATGTAAAGGTGTTCCAACTATTTTTCAAATTCTCGCTTGCTAATCACCAAGTTTGTAGCACCAACCCAACTCTCTATCTCCGATAATAGCTTAGTTTAGATAAGTTAAGGTTAAACTTGCATGAATGTGTCAAAAAGTTCTCTAATAACGGCAGTTAATCGCGGTTAAGTTGAAAAATACACCATGATTACTAAATTTAGTCAATTGGATTTAACCGAGCGTACAAACATATCCAGTTCATTGGAGAATAGAAAATACTCGCTATAATATTCTTCAAAGTATTCCACGCTACAATCCATTTTCAACAAATTCAAATTCTCCAAACACCTTTAACTTTCCATTAAGGTACCTGCCGTGGAGTGGCATCACTTATATCCCCATCACTTTCCTCAACTACTTAAGGTCTCTTCCCCAAGCCCGCTTATGTTTCATCGGATAACCACAAATTTGCTCCGGCGGAACAAAAATGCGAATTGACTAACCTACAATATAAACCATACATTATTTTTGATCTTGTGTAATGATCAGCAGTTAAGATCTTGAGTCTTCTTTTCTAGTCGTAGTTGGTTCATTTATTATACACTGTCAAGCAGGATATTTTTTTTTGTTCCACCGATCTTCTTCGCGTGAAGCAAACTTGTACATGGAGATCGGCAACACAATTAGCGGAACAATGAGTCGATTACGATATTTTATTACTGGATTTGATGTTGATGGTACAAATCTTAAATCAAAATTTTCATTATCAGCTTCATCAAGCGATAGAGATACTAAGTGATTCAAAGAGTATGCTAGGGTTAGCTATCCGTCAAGCTATCAAAATAAATCCCACAATAATGGTTGGCATATCAAGGTCAAGGGCCGGTTAAAGAGAGCCTTGGAATTGACATGTTTTGATGTCTCACTGCAGGTTGGGAGAACTGAAGTGTTTGTTTGACAAAGTGACTAAGTTAGTCCTAATTGATCATACGATGAGTATTTTGGTGATGAAAATGTTGCAGGCGGATGCTAATGGCTTATATTCGTCTTTATTTCGTAGGAAAGAGGGGTTTTTGCTCAAAGCATTGCACTTCCTGACTGACAATGTCGAAACGTCACTCTCTGACGTTTGAAAGCTTAAAGTGTTTGAAGCGTCATCAACTAGGATCAATTGGTATTGCACCATCAGCCGAAGGAATAATTCTCCTTATCAATTGGTTATCAGGAGAAATTTTTCAATTCAAAGTCATTAAATTATTCAAATAATTTTATGATCTTATTGACCAGGCAATGAAAAAATCATCCATGACACTTCATGGTTGAACTTTCTTGCTCAGATAATCATCAGGACTGTGTAGTTCACAATCATATCGTTGATGAATCATAGAAGGACATTGGAAGTAAAATGGCCTAATAAAAATTACTCTTGTATTATAGCTCAATGTAGCTACGCTAGAAACTCTAGTGACATAGTGAGATTTAACCGCAACACATGATCGATTATGGAACCACTCTCATCTTGGAAACACCACCAGTATCCTGTGAAGTACCTGAAGATTCAGTTAGAGTATTATTAATGACAACACAATCTATTGAGTCTGATTTATGACAACACAATCTATTGCACATTATTTGGTAAGCCTCTGAACCAAAACTTTAAGAAAGATGTTCCTAACCCACTGGAGCAACCAATTTGTCATTTCTTTGCTTTATGGCGATGGCCAACCATTTTAATCTGCTTTGGGGGGCATGTAAGAATTTGATCTTACGAAGTCGATCAACTTTAAACTGAACTGATTATTGGATTATACGAATTGTAGGGTATGAAGTTCATGGATGAGCTTTTGGTGCCTGATTTTGGTGGTTGATTAGCATGATATCTAAAAGAAGTATGAATCACTTGATTCAGGGCCAAGAGACTTTATGGCTGATCGTGGAGCCATCTTCTAGGGAGTTTATGATAGTGGAGCCGTGAAATCAATAGGTAAACGTCGAAGTTGCTATAGCGCTAACACCTACCTAGTAACATCTTAGGCAGACCATTGTGTGACTGCCTCTAAAACATCCCCAGATCCGTCTTTTGGATCTGCCTAATTTTCTTTACACTTGTTAGCTGTTTTTATTTCCAGATCAACTTGCAACAGAACAATTGCTCCTATCCAATAGTCTTCCATACACAGCATCTAACAACCCGCCAACTAAAGAAGAGTGTTGATAATTTTATTTTCTTGTACAATGCGTTAACTCTCGATACTCCTGGATCAGTCATAAAATGTAGCGTTTGAACTACGACACTGTTCACACTCTGTAGAGACACTATGATGCAGTAACAAATCTCTAATGACAGGAAAATTCATATTCCGAGTTATACAAATAGTCTTTTAGCTTTGATGGTATACCATCTGGCATGTACCTTAAAGTTAATTTAGACCATTTAACCGTTATAGTCATCTGACTTTTCTACCGAAAAGAGAGCTTTACAGTCAGAGATGGAGTGGTGGAGGTGTCTGTTTATAGTAGTTGGGTGTCTGTTTATAGTAGATGGATGTCTGCTTATAGTTGGGTGTCTGCTTATAGTAGATGGGTGTCCGTTTGCCAGTTGGTTGTAAATTTCCATAGCGCTTGTTGGAACAACCCATTGGAATCAATCAAGAGCTTATCCTGGTAGTATCCCATACTTAGGAGCAAGATTAGCGGTTGTATCCTCTACGATGGAGCCGTTCTTAAGTTTACAGTAGATTAAACATCGTCTGGAAAAGTACACACAATAAGTATTCTACACAAATGATGGCTAAAGTGCTGTAACTACGTCGTACCATAATTTCAAATACTTCCATATGTTACCAATAAATCGTGCATGATCAACCACTTTCTTCGTTAGTACTTACCCTACTTATACTCCCTGGCTCACATACGAAAGTATGGACTTTCTTTCCCCTCAAACGCCGTCTTTAAAAGTCAGTAATTTCCGGTCCAGCTATTTCACCAAAAGTTCAAATACCACACAATATCCATTACAAATTCGAATTAGTAACACATAAGGTTATCTCCGGGGATTGAAGTTCTTGTGTTCATTCTGAGCTTAATTACTTGAAATACATCGAATAAAGTTGCCGATCTTGATTAAAATAACTTACCCGAGAAATTAAGCCTTACTCAAACTCCCCCAAATATCATAATATGCAAGACCTCCCCTGCTATGCATAACCATCCGGTGTTTACAATCCTTGTGATTATTCCTTACTCGTACTTGTACCACCGAAACACCTTGTGTTGTTCCATTTCAATCATATTATGATATCATCTTATCAACAATAAAAGCCTTACTAAAACGCCTGTTTGAAAAGGTTTTGATGTATGAGTGCATGAGGAATGAAATAATGGTTCAAAGATGTCCATTGATTACATTTTTGTATAAGTAACACATAATCCACTAACAGCACCTCATTGTTAGGAGATCTACAAAATCTCACCTTGATCTTTATGCACAGAGAGTAATTAAAGATCTACTTCAGCCGAGTCGATGCATAACTGCTAATACCCAACTGTGGTTATGAAAATAAATCATATGGTACTGAAATTCGTATGTATGAAAGCTAATGCGATGTTAATATTGGTTTATTAATTTACGTTTAGTAGAGTAATACGATGTGATTGCAAGAATATTAGAAAGACTCATAGGGTGTATTGAATAATATGCCACTTCATTAGAAGTTCGTAAATCTGTACCTCCAACACCTATGTTCTCGAGTATATGACAGTTCTGTATTCCTAGCACGTTGTATTGATCCGTGTCCACATCACTTTTGATCCAGACTTTACATGAATATGTACATGAAAAAATGTCTCGTGTAGTTCGATGAGAGAATATAACTGAGTAAGATTGGGGGTATTTGAAATGACCACGCCAATATCCGTTTACAATCCCAAATTGGTATGCCAATTATTTATCGAACAATTTCACCTCTGATTGGACTTTTTGAATGCGAACAAAGACACCCAAGCTTGTAACTGCCTCAAATTAGTGAGATTATTGGATATTCTAGAAGAGTTGCAGTAGAACACTAAAGCTAAGTAGTGCCATTGGTGCAGTGTTGCTGTCAAAAACGGCCATGTTTGACAAGCAGTGATGAGGCCAACTAAGGCATGAGCAGGCATGAATCAGCTCATTTTCACTTTGAGATTAATAACCGTGAGAGCACGTTAGCACGACAAACTGGGAAACCATTATTCGAAGTTCCCCATACAATATGCATCATTCCGGAAAGTTTATTCTTGAAATTCTGCCATATTTAGCTTAGTACCACAAGGCATTTCCCTGTGAAAATCTTGCAGTGCTAATTCACCATCCCAGAAAGAAGGTTCTGTGGGAGAAGCACAAGAAAAAGGGGTGAACAGGCACAAGAGAACCACGGTCAGTGACAATCTGGTTAGTTCAAGCTAGTTTGACTCATGTATACCATTGAACATGAAAACAATTCGACCATGCCGGAGAAAATAAATCTGGAACAAAATTACCACCACAACAATCACATATGGTGACAATAAGAATCATATCTTCATATTACTGGACCAGACTTTGACACTGTGAATTGGAATCCAAGGATTGGAAATATGGAGTGAAGCCGTCACTCATCATTGCTGTGAAAAGTTGAATGAAGCCCTCACTCATTATTGCTATGGAAACTCTTCAAAAGTTGAATGAATAGATCACTCAGTATTTCAAATTCACCATATACTCGCCTAATCTAAGTGCGGTCGAGATTAAATTCTTGCTGATATTCCTGTCTACATCCGGTTATAAGCAATACAAATAACCCTCAGCTCATTGATGGGAATCTCCTGACTGCACCATAGGGAGCTTCAGAAGGAGGAAGTCAAACAAGAGCTTTTCCAATTTCTAACCATATGATTTCCAATATTCGCTGTCTCATTCACAATGATTAGCAATTCAATTTGAGTACTCAACCGCAATAACAGAATGGGTCACACCATGTCAATAAGGTACCGTGAGCGTGGTGTATGCAATAGGAATCCCACCTCAGCAACATTTACACTCCAATGTCAATACTTTCAAGTCACCTCACCTCATGAAACATACTGTGACAACAGAAAACATGCCATAGAAATCCCTACTCAGCAACATTCCAATGTCAATGCTTTCAAAGTCACCTCATGAAACATACTGTGACAACACCTTATCACAGAAAACATGCCATAGAAATCCCTACTCAGCAACATTTACACTCCAATCTCAATACTTTCGAAGACACCTCATGGAGTACTGTCAACCTTTTCACAGGAAACATGCCATAGAAATTTCCACATCATAAACAAGACGATCTCAAGGAGTAGAGGCTCTTCCTCGCACCAACACCCCTAACAACAATGCAATTATATCATGAGTTTATGCAGATACAAAATGCGATACCAATCAAGCTGCCTCCCAATTTCTTGCAATCCATTGAAGTTCTTTTCACTCCATTCCAAGACCGATTATTCAATCAAAGAAGAAAAGCCAGCTAGATCGTGCAACGAAACCTAATCTTCAGATACGTCAAAGTATGCAAGGCAGCCACATTTCGTTGCTAATTATGCGTACGGAAATGTACGTTGCGAAAGCTAAAAAACAGATCTCATAGGAGAGACAAGATGCTATTCTCCAAGCTGTTACAGAGATGGCTCCGACACATCATGGTTGTATTTGCTCTCCAAGTTGTGACTATCCGAAGAAACCTCCACAATATCATAGTAACATAGTGGTATCATCAGAGCCACCCCAAGGCATTTTTAAACTCCTACCGTTAATACATTAACAGGTCCATAATAAATCAAAACTAGTTCTATCAATCGGCTGATTCATCAACTTAGACTAAGGAGGACTACGACCAGGGTTGGTTTATTTGGTGAAAATGAGAGTGAAAATAATTAGCTGTTTATTCTACAAGCTCGATGTAACTGGAATTACATTAAAGTCTAATGCTAACATGACTGCATGAAATCGCCCTTAAAAAATCTATATCTCTATTCGTTCGGAAACTTATGGTCTTGAGCTTAGCGATGGGCGTATGGTGAAAATCCTAATACTATTGCACACCAACGATACCAAGCTTATATAGTATCGCGGTATAATTGCAGGACACGTGTTGAAAGATACCACGCTCAAGACAATGCTTTATCTTGCTACGTTTATGGAGGTCACCACTAGCTACGCTGATTCAAGAACGTTCTAAATTGTCCTCCTCAAAAATCTTCGGAATCCTCAACTCTTCCAAAAACTTCCCAACTCCCAGTTTATCCGCTCTAAGCAATTTCCCAAAACTCCTTTCATAGTTATCGCAATACCTTACTGACTTCTTCATCGCACAGACCAAGTTATTATTATTATAACCCGTCTGACCCTCCTCAAATAGTTCGTTGAACTTCAAAATCTCCCCCAACAATCCCTTTATGTCAACCGAATGAATCGCAAAATCTCCAATTGAAAGCATCAACGTTAAATAATCTTCCACTGCTCCATTCTTTTCATTGACATTCCAAGATGAGATTCCATTGGAGGTAAGAACATTGCTGCCACCATCACAAACATAGAAGGGATCAGATAAATCCCAACCTGTAACTGGCAAGTCAAATCCAATTGATGAAGAAACATGACTAAGTCTATAGTTATTATTATCAAGAATTAAAACTGAAAAATGTGGTCGATACATTACGCTTCCACAACCACATTTGATAAGGTGAGATCTCGGGAATCCAGCCCAAATTTGTCGACCAGGCGGGATACGAGGGACCAGATCCAACTTGACGCTCTCTAATAGCTCATTAACATTGATCATCTGACTGCCACCCCGTAAATCACCCACATCGTCATCAATCTTCAACTCGTTATCTCTACGATAAACAAATTTACAAACCCCATCGAAGTCACATTTGAGAATTTCAAGGTCTTCCCATCGATAAATCAAATAAACAAACTTGTCGTAACCAAATTCCTTTCTTTCATTGTAATTAACAAAATGCACCCAATTTTTGGACTTATACCTTGATGGGAAGTCTGGGATCTTAAATTCGACTACTTTGTTGAATAGTTGATTGGAATCCTCCTCGGTATGTTTGCCGTACATGATGTCCTTCCCATATTGGAATTGGAACGGGAATGCCATGTACATGCTTCTCGGATATTTGGTGATTGTGCCCTTGTCTGTTGCTTTGTAGTACTTCACATGTTTAGAGTTGAATATCATGATTGGTTCTTCGCGACCAGCTGGAGTGGTTATTAGGGAAAGATGTCCATCTTCAGGCCCAAAGAATCGTCCATCGGATTGATCGAATTCGTGGTAAAACGGTATAGGGAGTATATTAGGGAAAGTGAGCGTTGTGTACGAGTTCCAGGATGTTTTCTTTTGGGAAGTGCTTTTTGGAAAGTCGTTCAAGTCCTTTCCTGGTGCTGAAATATCTTCTCTGGGAACAACCATCTTGTACTTGGACTTCTCGTTCCAATCTTTATCGAAAATCTGTCCGTACATCAAGGAAAAGGCAGGCGAGTCCCTATGTCCAGTCTGAGTATAAACAATCCTGGAGGTCATGAAATGGACCCCGAATTCCTTCAACCACACCGAAGACCCGGAAAATCTAAACCAGTGCCTTGAGTAAGTATCTTGTCTCAACTGTCTCTTCATATCAGCAAGATGGTACTTCAAACTCAGTCGAAGGTACACAGAATACTTTCCGTCACCGTATTCGATCTGCTCAACTATTTCTGCGACTATAGAGCCAATTTCAGTTTGGTACGACCGTGGCTTTGATATTTGCACGGAAATATCGCTAATTTCACATTTATAATCAAAAGCTCTTATCTTGTAATCTTTATATTGCTGTCTCTTTTGAATAAGGTTGTTATCGGAATTCTTCCCTCTGATGATGGGTCCATTGTGATCTAGTTTGGCAAGTCCGTTTTCTGGAAAGTCCTTGGGTATGTAGAGCTTATTATTTGCAATCGAAAAAGATAATTTATAGTTTAGACCTGTAATGACATGGTATGTTATTATCAATGAAGATAGTAGAGTGACTGCGATTATGATTCTTGCTGGAGTTATTTTCCTCATATCGGGGTGCTTTGAGTTATCTCCCCTTCAATTGTATGTACGGGCAGTAGCAGTAGCAGTTAGTTATTGCAGCAAAATTCCGGATCCTGAAGAAAGTCACGTTGCAGCTAGTTTGATTTGTTCCAATTGATCGTCCAGTATCTTTTTCAAGCTTTCAGGTGATATATATCAGTAGTTTAACCTCTTATTAGATAAAGAATATCTCTCAAGATCAATCTCGAACACTAAATCTTCCAAGTCTATACGTTCGGTGCAATCTGCAATTGTTCCTTAGCTAATTGCTTGATTGGTATGTAGACAATAGTATGAACAATAGTATGCTGCAAATAATCGAAGTAAATCTCTTGGTATTACGACTCGAAAAGGTACAAGATGAACCAAATCACAAAATGGTATAAGCACGACCACATAAAGATGCGTTATGTGAGTTGACAAGATAGTGTGTTGCTCGGCTATTTAACTTAGGGGAGGGTAGTGAAGAATCCGTGTAGAGGTGGTTCCAGTTAGAGTGTTTAAAATTGTGTTTTAGGAAAGAATGCAGAGACAGTAGGATTTTGCAACCACTTAAGGCTGACAAAGAACACCCATGGTAACTCTGTGCAAGTGTGAGATTTATCAGTGAAGCTGAATAGTGTAGATACTCAAAAAATAGGAACTTGTAGAATGCAAAACATGATAGGAGAATAAGGAAATGCTAGGACGATAAGGAAGAGGTACCGTCGGGCTAAGTGACAGGCAAGTAATCGGGTAGAAAGTCAAGACCAGTAGTAAAAGAAGGTCGTTCGAACTTAGGGCGAGGCATGGCGCTTTCCAAGAAAGGTACTTGCAACCAAGTTGTAGGGTCGAGTTCAAGAACGTGAAAATCATGTGCAATAGTATGAGCTCGAAAGAGTTGAGATGGCATAGTGGCATGGCACAAGTTGAGCAGCATAGATTAGATCACATGTTAACACAATACAAATGAATGTGGCATTATCAGTTTTGTTCACTTCACCTGAAGGTATTCCATTAAACTGAAGATGCGAAAACTTGAAGTAATAAGACTTTTCAGCGTTCTAGGGACGATTACTAAACATTTTGAAGTTCATGCCAAACTGCTCGTGTTTTGGTAGTCGTGACCCTTACCCGTGTTTGATCTTGTAGCCCAGTATGATCTCAAATGCTGAATACTCTTACACGTTCTTTTAAGCTCTTTTAAGCTCTTGTACGCCTTGATGCTCTATCATGCTCTATCATGTTCTTTTATGTTCGTCTGCACTTCTGCACTTCTGCTCTTCTGCTCTTCTGCTCTTCTGCTCTTCTGCTCTTCTGCTCTTCTGCTCTTCTGCTCTTCTGCTCTTCTGCTCTTCTGCTCTTCTGCTCTCCTGGGTCTCTTTCTATCCTTCTTATACGTATTACCACGATGCTCAATAACAACTCCAATAGATGAAGGTATGTCATCTCTGTCCGGGCTCTAAAGACTGTTTACTTGAATTGACCTTTTCACGAGTTCATACTGGCTTGATGAAAAACGCAGGGGATGCAATGAACCAAGCATATTCTCTCGGGATACCGACGATTCTCTGCAAGAGCTTCCCAGTCGAACAGGCAGAGCTCAGGTTCGGGTGTCGAGATGGACTGCCCCATTACCACGCAACTCTTTCGGTGAAGTAACATCCCGTTAGCCTCATTAGAAGCCAACAAGAAAAAATGCAATGACAGAGTGTTGTTCACGAGGAGTCAAAAGTAACTTAATTTCAATTGAGGGGCTGGTTGTGACAATTTGTTGGGTAGAAAATCTTAGAGAGCTTCTTTACCTTGAAATGACTCCAAGCAAACTCCCAAAGAGTTAAGTACGACTGGCTACCTCACTACACAATTCTCTACTCAATGGATATACGTATTATCCAGAACTCGACATCGTAATACTCGAAAAGGACACCCATTTCTATGTGACAAGCGTTTGAAGTTGCCATACTTAACAACCTGAAGATGTGCAGTGCATACACGTCAGCTTGATTATACTCTATTTCCACGACATTGATTTGTCATACTGCTTCATTTCTCACTAAACAACTTCCGCTTTTTCTTTTCAACACATCGTCCAAGCACATTACTAAGGAGGATTCATTGTGGAGGCAGTTACAATTCGATACTGACACGAGAGGCTCGGCAGTATGCACTACACAACAATGAGCATTGTTGATCTACTTTAAACTACCATCCCTGAAATTGTCCACAAATTATTACTTGCTCCAGGTGGCCAGATTAATGAAGTGGTACAGTACGCAATATAAATCTTGGTTACACCTTTGTAGTAAGAAGAAGTCACCTCACCATCTCCAAGGCCATGTTACCATGAAGAGCCCTACGTTCAAAGCACACTCCACGAATCCAAATCCTCACTCAGATAAATATACCTGGGAGAACCCCCTTTCGAGTCCATCATCAAAGCAGTATCCAGGTTTCTATGTCTTTCAATCAGTCCAACAGATACCACTCCTCTCGACGTCACCAAAAACACAGCTCAGTAGTGTGCTCTTTTAAATTAAGCCTTTCACCCTCGTTCAGTGCCATTGCTGTAGATTTCACACATTATATGAAGTGCTACGGAGATCAATTAACAATGGCTTTGCTCAAAGGCAAAGAAACATTCCCAGAGCTGTACAGTTTGGGCGTAGAAAGCTGACGAACAGTCAAGTAGTATACTTCGCTCTCTCAATTTAAGTAGCAGACTCATTGCAGGGTTGAACGGACTAAAACAGCTCACAACCACGCTGCGCTCAGAGTTGCTCTCACCTCTGTGTTCTCTGCATCAACTATTTCTTGCATTGTGGCCTGCGCAGACTTTGAACCACCAGTAATTTTTAAGTCTGCTGCTCTCAGGGTTGAGCCAGGTTGACCAGTGTTGAACAGACAATAACAATTCTTCGCTGCTCCTAGGCTTAAACGGAGTTAAACAGCTGCTCAAAACTCTTCGCTGCGCTCAAAGTTCTGCGTTCTCTGCATTAATTACTCCTTGCATTGTGGTCAATTGCGCACCCTCGCTATGAACGAGCTTATAATTTTTTTTCTAGCAAATTAGTATAAGCATCATGCCAGGTAGTCATGAGATCTTGGTAAACGATTCTGGATTGTTGTACAAATCTAATGAGGTAACTTGCTACCAGGAATAAGTTGGTTGATATGAAGCAAAATAACTGAAATACAATTAACCGAATCTATAGCCTATTATTACCGTTTAGGTACCGTTTAGGTACTTTAATTTGATTTACAATTTTTCTAGGAATATCATTAGTTTGGTCCATGTTTTGTAGGTGATAGCTTCCATGTACTCCGTGTGTATTTGGTGATATACATAGTTGTGTGGAGTGAGTACTTGATGAGTTAGTTGTGACTATACAAATGGGCGTAGTATAATTAATATAATTGGTAGCAGCAAATGTAATCGTCTGCATCTTAAGTTCAAGCGAGATGTAAACCCTTCGATGACACGATGTAACTAAGTCATCTCATCATAAGTATCACATTAGAAACAGAGACAGATAACTGAGTCTTCACATGCAAGCCAATTGAAGTTTGAGCTCAACAAACAATAGTGCGGACACTGAGTTGTTAAAACCGCAATTAAATATGTCAACAATAGGAAGTAATAAGCAATGACACAACATAGATCCATCAAAGACAGCGAGATGTCTTTGGCAACATCTGACTGTTCTGACCAAAGTCAATCTAGAGCTTGTGAGTCAAACCAGAGCTTGTAAATAAATTAATAAATCCAATGAGGACGACAAGTATTCGTCATCTTTCTGGTAACAAGCAGCCCAGTAACAAACATCGCAGTGTGAAAAAGCCCAGACGTGTGGTCTCGGCAACATTTGTGTTAGCAGTGTACACAATTGACCCAGAGCTGTTACTAGTAGCATCCTGCAATCGAGATGGAAGTAGTCAACAAATTTATTGGAGATGATCCGGAGTCGCCATATTTGCTGAACTAGTCGTTTCAGCTCAAAGCAACCACAAACAGAATGACAACCTCGTGAATGGCTCTACCATCATTGAAGCGCTTCGCCAACTACTCAGCTAAGGAAAATCTCAGCCGTGCCGATGACAAAGAATGGCTAGCCTTCAAGTTGGAACATCTTGGATCATTTCCAGGTAGAAACCACCCAACAGGTGTTACTGAATGGTTTCAAGGGCACGACCTCCAACTTAAATACTATGACTTCCATTTACCAGTTGTCAAATTGTTATATACCAAAATTGTTATTCACTAAAATTGGTGAAGCAGTATTTTCTGGTGGATAATTGGAATGACCTGCTATTAAGTAATGACTTCCTGGTCAGTCTCTGAAGGTTCTGGTTGTATAAAATGAATTCAGTTGGAGCTTAATTGAATTGGACTTGTGAAGTGCCTTTAATTTGCACCCACTAAAAATAGCCAAATTGAGGTATTGACTATTTGTAATACAAGTTCATTCTTTGGATGCTACGTTGACATTGCTGTGAGTGTTTGGACATCAAGCACACTTCATACAGAATTTCCGTGGACAAACGTCACTTCAAGCAGTCCCTGGATTCCAGGTTCCATGAGGAAACCATCAACGGAAGGTCACTGGAATAACTACGTATTACTGATTCTCCTTATCCCACTATTAATATTTTTGGCTTAGTTAGCATGCTGGTGGATCCAGTATGGACCCTATATTAGCTCAACAAGATAAAGCTATGATGGTTGTGGATGATTTTAAGAAGCATGCAGGGAATCTCATTGAGTGGTTGTTATTGTATGAGACTTTTGAGTGAGATCTTGGATACAGCCTCAGCTTGCCTTTAGCCTCCGGGACTTTATGACCTTTATTGATGAACGTTATTGATGAACTTTAATGATGATATGTTGGACATTCCTTTGGGGGCTTATGAGGAATGGCTTTCGTGGATCTATGATTGATGTCCTTTGGGGGTCATGCTGAGTTTCTGTTGAATGTTGACCTTATCAGCTCTTGGATTAATTTCGGAGTTCTGGCAATTCAATTCTGCCTCGTGCTCTCAAGTCATTTTCCTCATACTTTCAGGTATCCCGACTAGGCCCTTTCAATTTCAAGTAATCCTGACTAGGCCCCTTTCATTTTCATGTCATACTAACAGGCCTCTTTCATTTTTATGTCATCCTAACTGGGCCCCTTTCATTTTCAAATCATTCTAGCAAATTCAAATCTTCCTCACAAATTGACACAAGATGCTCCAGTACAGGCGCTTATAATTGGTCCTTTTGGGTCCTTTCCCGAGAAAACATATCCTGGGTTTCCACTAGAAAGTGAATAAGAATGTCCATTGAAGGTAGTCACCAAGCCTGTATGACTTGTATACGCTAAAACGATCCATATTATCAAAGAATTTCATCTATACGCTGAGAAAAGTTTGATCCTTGGTCTGATACTCCCATAACTATCATTAAGATAAGGAGAGTTCGCTTAAGATTAGAATACTTCAAGCTAACTGTTGTCATCACAAGGCACTTCTAACTTGAGCTGCTATTTCGTATAACCAATCAACTCGATGATTGCAACTAATCAAACCATACTTAAGTCTGACTATATTGATTGATGATTCCATTTCGTCTTCTCATGTTATTCCACAGTCAATTCCAGGGTTTAACTTCATACACGCAATAACATGACGAACAACTATTTAAAATCTCAGTCAAGGTGGTGCTCAATTACCAGATTGAGAAAGACGGCCACGTTAACACACAACGTTGACCGTGAAGAAGGAAACAAGACGAAGAAAAGAATTCAAATAACGATATGTACCAAAGACACTTGAAGGTACTTTTGTATAAGTATCAATATAGTCATTAGACTTAATGCTAAAATTAACTGAAAGTCATAAGGACGGGTAAGTAGGTGACTGATTACCGCCAAGTACTCGATGGGAGATAGATGCTATATGCTGTTGTATTTAAATGGTAGAAAGGTGCAAGATTTGTTGGAATGACAGCTAGTATTTGAACAGTTCATTGAGATTTACGTCACATGTTTAAGCATAACACTACCGAACATATCTAACAGCCTTTTTACCATGACTAACAGTCTTTTATTCCAAATATTGGACTCTACCTCATTACGTAAATTATAAGGTAGGTGGTACACAAATTCGCCAAAGCAACTTCACACACCCACAACTACCATCACAACTCTCATATCTCCTCGTTAATACTAACCACCTCCGAATTAATATTTTATGCAAAATTACCATAAACCTCTCCAGTTAAGAAACGTACGTTGGACACAGCATTTTCTTTCAAATAAAAAAAGAAGTTGCATGAGAGACTGATGTGGAATGAACACGCAGCAAAACCCTATTAGCTGTACAAAGCGACTAGTAAAGTGCTGGATTTATACAAGTTTTTGCGGAGGATGCTAAGGCGATATGGGGGTTGGATGGGTAAGGGGGTTTGCAGAGATAAAAGGGGGAAAATAGTCCTGTGAGCTATCAAATCAACCCATTATATAATGAGATCCACATTTTCCTACTTTAACATACAAGCACTGCACTACACTAATTATGCTACACCACAATCACGGCTCTATGATATGGAAATCTGCGAGCTGGCTAAATATGCTCCTAACGTTGTCGCAAGTGATGTTAACCTAGATCGGCAAGCTTAAATTAATAGACATGCGATAAGAACACTTGGGATATCAAGAACAATACCTTTGGAAGAGATAATTGCATGACGCGAGATAATTGATGCACTGGGCAGAATTTCATGATAAATATTTTATGGTGGTGAAGTATAGATGTACAAATAGCATCTGTTAATCTTCGATGCCGTATATCACACGTAGGTGGCAGCGAAGCGAACACCGGAGTCGGCAGCTACACCTAGTTGAGGACGAAACCATCACCGGTTATTGTACGAAATCCACGAGAGCGAGTATACGTGTATGGAGCCGAGCAGCCGAAGTAGTGATTGGCTGAGTCAGTTGCGGTACGACATTACTAATATTCTCCTGTACGACGGCGGTACCGGCAATGGCATTGATATGTACACTAAAATAATCATAGCTCACTGCTCGTGCATTATCAGCAGCTGAACAGTCACTTTCGCGTCGAAGGTATGTCAAGTTGCGGATATATGATTCTTCGTGTATGATGAACATAATAACTTGATTTGGACTGATTACGATGGCATTAGAGTGGATCTTCTTTCATGTTGTTTGTCCTGATACATATGCGCCTCCCACCAACTTCCAAGTGGAAAATCGAAATATACGAGCGAAGTATCATGAAACGTGTTCAACGATAAAGTGCTATGTACACCTTTCAATTTAAGCGTCTAACATTTTTTATCTACAATTGGCCATGTTGATGTCGTGATTGGTGTTGAGATATTTCATATCCTGTGGGGTTTGGACGATAGTATGGTAGGTGAAAATTTTTAGGAGGCTTACTTTGGTACATGTTCATTTGATCAGATTAACCCTAGTGAAGTCGCTTATGAAGGCCAACCCTTATCATAAATTGGATTTACTCGCTAGATTTTCCTTATTGAGTTGCATTTGACTTCGCCACATTGCAAATTTGAATCCCCTAATGAATAGAAGGTTATTTATGAAGACTATCATGGAGCTTCGAATCACAACTACTTCGAGTCTGACTAGTTGAATGTCGAAACTGGTTTGGGTTGATCCTCGGTTCTCGATTAGAATCATGTCCAATCAAGTCCAATCTATCTCAACTTGCACTTGCCAACACTCATAACTCATGGATAACGAGGTAGTAATCCTGATCAACTGTTCTATATGTGATTTCTTGTGATAACACCATTGTTTAGGCTCTAACCTTTAATCTGAATCTCTAAGCAATTAAATCTATTGTGAATTTGCTCTACCTCACCAAACCACTATTTACACTTCTGACTAATTGCACCAACACAATATTAACTTTGTATCGCCTCAGTTACTCCAGATACAATCTACAGAGGATAAGTAAACCTACATGGGTGCAAAATATCTTGACAATGTGAATGCCTACGTAATGTTTTAGCTATGGTACTACTAAGCCATGATCCACACAAAGAAATACAAAAAAGAGTGTGACTGTGACATTGTTCGGGGTACACTTTATTAGGAAGTGAGAGCATAGGAGAGCTGACCTGAAGACAGGGAGACAACTACATATACGTTGATGCATATAATTTCTGCTTCTTATTGTACTTGGATGTTAACAATTGAAGCACTTGTTTGATGATGATCATTGCAGAGCATAATTCTAGATCTGGTGATGTTAAATCACTACAGCGTCTAGTTGCTGAAGGTATCACAGCTGCTTCTGAAGTAATGCTGGAATCATCAACTCTTCAACAAAAACATCAAGCTCATTCTCTCGACTCAATTCCATTTCGTGGAAATGTTGCTTATAACCACTACAATAATCAACCGAGTAATGCATTGCACATGCAACATTATCGTCATTATATCCTAGCATATCAGGCTTCAAATTATGCTCGAATAACTGCGGTCCCTCAACATTTAACATTTGATCTAAAATGCCTTTGATATCAACGCTATGAATTGTGTAATCGCTCATTGACACCATTAAAGTGAGGTAATCCTCAACCTTGAAAACTCCACGATCATAGGTTATTTTAGGAACATTCCATGACGATATACCATTTGATATCAAGATATTGCCTGTGCCCACGCAAACCTTCCTAGGGGTGCTTAATTCCCACCCAATGACAGGCATTTCAAATCCAAGCGAAGGTGAAAGATGACTTAGCTTGTATATGTTTTTGAACATTCCAGTTGCTTCTGGAAGTGAATCCATGACCAAAATAGCAAGATTAGGTCTGTACATATTTCCTGCGCAACCACAATTATCGATGTGAGCTCTTGGGAACCCAGCCCAAACTTGACGACCCTCGGGAATGATTTCTTTGATTCTTTCTAACATCTTTTCGGACGTTGCCGATTCTAATAGCAACTGATTCACATTCACCATTTGAGTACCTCCTCTCAAAACACCAACCGAAGTATCTATGCTCAAATCATTGTCCATACGATATTCAAAAACGCAGTACCCTTTGAAATCGCATTTCAAGATTTCAAGATTAGACCAACGAAATACGAAGTACAAGAACTTGTCATACCCGTATTTCTTTCTTTCCTCATAATTGATGAACGGAACCCAATTTTTTTGCTTTTCTTGACGAGGCACACCACGTATGACCAATTCGTTTGCTTTATTGAATACTTCTTTGGAGTGTTTTGGAATATCAATACCATCCATATTGGCCTTACCAATTTGAAATTGGAATGGAAAAACCACAAACATTGATCTGTGGTCCACACCTTTATATTTAGCTTCTTGTGAGCCTTCTTTCCAATCCTTATTCTTGTAGTACTTCAAATGACGAGCATTATAGATGATCATTGGTTCTTCGTGTCCGGCTTTATTTTTGATGAGCGAAACATGACCATCTTCAGGTCCGAAGAATTTTCCGTCTGTGTTTTCTGTAACTTGATGGAAAGGAACAGGGACCATTCGTGGCCATTGGATAATTTCATAGGGAATGTCAAGTGGGGTTATTGGTTGATCTTCGATAAAACCTTTTCTGAACAAATCATTAGGGTCTCTGTCGTCTCCACTCCTCTTATCATCTTTATGCTCCTTCTCATCCTCCTTCAACGTATCCTCCTTATCCTTTGTGAAATCATTGCTACTCTCTTTCTTCACATTTGACGGAACAACCATTTTATATTTCAATTCCTTCCAATCCTTATCAAATATTTGGCCATAAAGCAACGATATATCGGGTGAATTCCTACTCATATCTCTTGAATAAACAATTCTAGAAGTCATGAAATGTACTCCGTATTCTTCCAACCAAACGGACGATCCACCAAATCTATACCAGTGCTTGTAAAACCTATCATGCTCTGCTAACTCCTTCTTCAAGTCTTCATAAAAGAGTTCGGCAATCAGCAAAAGATACGGATTTTCCTTCGACTCTATCTCCGCAACCATCTGTTGCAACATGGGCCTAATGTCTTCTTGGAAGGAAGTGACCCCAGTAATACGAACATAAAATCTCAGGGCAAGTTCACTAGCACATCTGGCTAGTTTTTGCTGAATGTTCTTGGCTGTGTTGAAAACGCTAAACGAATAATCGGTATACTTTTTAGAGACTTGGGATTCCAAATTCACTACTCTTTTGGCTCTAACCAAAGTCAACCCTTCGATCTGTTTCGCTTTGAAAGCATCACGAGCATATAGCTCAATATCCATAGGGAAGTTTGCGGGAAATACAAGTTGTGACGCTTGGGGAATTATAGGAACATTCTTTGGCGGTGGCCTTATCTTATCTAAAATAGCATATTGATCATACTGGGAAATGTGCCAAATTAGCAAACCGCTTGTCAATACAGAAACAATGATAGCAACATTTAGTATCGAAGGAGATTTCATATTGCAATTCAACAGTTGGGAAGAAATTCAAGGAGATACCATTTCTTAAGTAGTTTAAAAATACACCCCAAAAAAAAGCATACTGGTGCATTTCAAAAAATAAAACGCCAGAAAGGTTAACCTGATACGGGAGTTCAAAAAGCAGAGATGGGCCATGGTGCAAGTTGCTCCTTGAAGGAAGATTCGGGGTGCCCTGAACTCGATCCTGGACCTCGGCTGACATGTCCTTCTGGTTGCACATATATTGCAAAAGAATGCCCCACCACTTAACCAAATAAGATGGTAAAACTAAAAATATAGTCGAAGTTGTGCGTTTGTAAATACAGAAGATAAGCAAGGTGAATTAACAACGCAAAAATAGTAATTGTTATTGTCAACAGGAAATGGAAAAAAATGATCGTTCTAGTGACTGATTTGATTTTGCAACTCCCTCTAACTCCCGTAATCAGCAAACTTAGCCATGAAATTAGTTATCATATGAATTGTCAGGACCAGTTCTATGGGGTGCAAATGGGGTGCAACGCTTTAGTAGAATAGAAAAAGCAGGTTGAAGTACTAAAAGAAGATTGGATTTCCCAGCTTATCTTGATTGTGGCACGTTGGCTTTGAATCGTAGGCGCTGTATTTGGAAAATGCTTGGTACCCTTTCCCAGGGTCCCCAACGGTAACGGCCACAGTTAGAATGAGGTCAGATTGTAGAGCTTATTTTTGCAATTACTAACTAAACTCTTCTTAGTGTCAGATTTGCCAGTTTGAGAGATTTTCAGCTTCTCATATGAACGTAATTGATGTTAGGCTTGGATGAATTATTCAGCTGATAGACACACATGACATCATCTCACCCCTTTAAATTTTTAACTGTCGGTCAACATTTCAAGGTGACATTGTAGTGTCTGCGGAACCTGGCAAGTGGTGTTGATTGGTCGTAGTCACTTGCGAGATTCGCTTCCATTGTAAGACTTTTAAACATCAACAAATGGACTGAACCAGTTATGTCATCCTATTGTAATAGTACGAACACTTAAGATCCTCTGCATCATGGCTGATGCTTATGTGGAAAATATAATTTAGCGACATGGTAATGTTGTATCTGAAACGATTGATCTACCATCAGAGAAGGAAATCAAATCAAGGTGTATGTATGCAATTTGAGGGATCATGTGATGGTACCATGTATGTGTAAAGCAATGAAGGCAGGCAACGCAATGAAGCCAATATAAGCATCGAGTGAATCCATTGTACCGTCTCACAACTTAAAGTTATTATTAAATCTTCACATGTTCCAGAGAATAATTCGTGAACTGCATGATGGGTACTCTAAACTGTATTGGTGGTGGTACTTAGTCCATGTCAGCCCACACTTGTTGATTGTTTTGTTTTACGAGATTGTTATCTGCGTAATTCTTGGGATAGCAGATGACTAAAATATTGTGAATTGATTTGGCTGAGCGTGCTAATTATATACACTGAATGTTTTAAACACAGAGCTCATTTTCGCTGTAATTAAGTTTACGCTTGGTCAATTGATCGATGAAACCAGAGTATGATATTGATGTTGCGATACTTATGCTGATCACACTGCTTTCACTGGGAATTTAACAATGCTTACTTTAGATTGATCATGAATGTTCATGACTACGTAATTGCGTATACGCTGGATTGATTGTTCCTGTTCATTAGTATTGCTTACTAAATGAAAATGGAGATGTTATCAACACGACTTTATATAAGTCCTTACTCATAGATTGGTTTGATTGAGTGGAATATGGTAAAAGCATTCTTGCATGTAATGAAGAGAAGTCACAATTGATGATTCTGGCTAACCACTTGAGCAACATGGATATGGCATGTGATTGACGATTCTTGGAGAAATGTGATTGATCACCATTTTGTATCAAATCTATGAGGACAAATTAAATCTTTGCTTCTGATGTAAATGAAGTACATGAGGAGTAAAGATCACTTGTACTGATTTACAAAATCATCAGTGGTTTCCGAATTAGCGTAGTTTCATTTCGGAAAGGCACCCTCAAGTTGTTGGGGATCTAATATTTTGTTTGACAAGCACGGTCTGGACCACTTTATTGGAACTAGTCTTCCTGACCAGTGAATCCACTAGTGTGAACTTGTTACCTAAGTGACGAGTTCAGTACTTTCGAAAGCTATTCAAAACTGTGGGCAGGTTAAACCTCACTGGTTATTGTCTTTAGGCCATCAAGTTCTGGTCAGTTGATTTGATTTAAAGTTAATCTATTCCACTTCCTCCAGCATTTCACCAGCATATACAACTGTATAATCCAACCTTTGATTGTTTAGTTTTCACACAAACAACGTTGTATGACACGGCTTCACTTTGTCATCTAATTCCAACTCCAAACGTTGGTTAAATTCGGGGTGATGGTAGACGTCTGATTGACTAGTGCTACTATCGTGCTTGCTTGATTAATCCCACTGGCCAACTAATTTACCAAGGAGAACTTACGCAGCAGTCACTATGGATTAAGTCATGATAATGTATTATCTTGATATCTCCACACAATGTGCTTCAAGTCAACGTACCTCCATATTTTACTACGACAAACTCAATCCTGTCAATCCTTCAAATAACCATTCAATTATATTTTTGATACACTTCGAGCGTGATATCAAAATATCTTCCATTGTCAATTTCGTTCTTTAATAACTACAACATTATTATCTACATTGTACCCCATTACAGTCTTCAATCTGCACCAACTCAAGATTCACCAACGATATCCACTCCATCCTAATGTACTTGCCAAATACCCAGGGTTCTCACAACCATACACAAAAGCGGTAACAATACTCACACAAATCTAGCCACAAAGATAAACAATCGATTGCCGATAACCATAAAGTTAAGAACATCTTTGGAAGCCATTGATATGCCCCTCGTTGAATGGCCCCTCTTGGTATTTGGAGTTTTCCCTCAAGACAGAATGAACTTCTCCCCTCAGGGTAAAATCACATCATGATCGTACTTCGTATACCAAATCCACTTACCAATAATCACCTACAATTCAAAAATAGAAAACCTGGTAAGAAGGACTCACACGAAGGTCACCCTATGCATTACAGCTTTTACGCGGGGTGTACACCGCATAATTTAATGCACGCTGGTGGTTTAAAATATATCATTTGATAATAATCAGGTTTGGAGCGAAATCTTAGTGGGGGAAGTGGGAGAGCAAGGCATGTTTTGTTATGTTGATAGAGTTAGACAAGAAAGCTAATTATGGTTAGGCGAAATATTCAGCCTCTTGTGGAAGTCTGGCGTCGATGATGGGAGCTTGGAAAGCTGGTCTCCTTGTCTTCATATTAAAGTTACAACATTGAGCTTGTTGGCATTGCTATGTAGAGTCTGCCTATCTTATTGTGTGAGGATTCCCAACCGGGAATTTCACCTCGGTTTAAAGTTTATGATTTTGCAGCAAAACTTAGGAGGAACAGGTCAACAGACGGTGTTAGTCTACTTTGGTCTAGCTACTAGCGTATCTGTGTACCCATTGCCTATTTTGTTTCACTTGAATATTCGCCACGTATAATAATCTTGAAAATATAAATCTTGAAAAGTTACAAAATAACTTTCGGATTTCACCGAAAATAACGAGGGGATTGGTATAACTGGAGCTCGTATGACTTTTAGCAATTGGAGTTTCAATAAGGGACTATCGAACAAGTCACCTAATTTTTCAATTTCCAAGATTTTTGATTTGGATAGTTATCAGGAGGTTCGAGAAAAGAGTCTTTCATTTAAGAGCTTCAGTATGAATATATGTCATTTACTCTGATGGGCTTTATGATGTTGAGAGTCTCAAGAGTTATGCGGACATTATTGGGCGCCAGTAAAGTTGCGCTTCTTAAGCTTGTGTACAAACATGCTGATTCTTGCAAGTTGAGTTAATTTCAACCCTGTACGAAGAAGACAGAGCATGAAAATAACTTTATTCAAATGCCAGTAGAAGTCTCTAGCGTTTGATGTAACCCCGGTAACGTTGTTGAAAGCTCAATCTCGACTAGAAGGTTTTAGCGGAATTCGGAATGTATGCGGTGACGGAGTTTTTACAAATAGTTGTCTTGTGTCACTCCATTTGAATCGTCTCATAATATTCCAGAGACTCCGACATCTAACGGGTCTTTTACCTCACACCCACTTGCCTTAGAATGCAACAAGTAAGGAAATTCTACTAGTATCTTATGTCACGGTGATGTAAGAGCCTCAAGCTCATTATTTCCCAGTGAGCGCCGACGTACTGAAATAGCGACAAGGTTGAGATTGAAGAAGATAGTTTCCTAAGGCATGTATTAAAATCTCACCAACGAACTTCTTCAGGTACAGAGAAGGATTATGATCTTGATTCGGGATTGACCTTACAATTTTCAGCGGCCCTTGTTTTCTTATTTATAAGCGTTTACGCTTGGAGAGTCACTTTCCAACGTGTAATGAGTTCAATTGGTCATATTTCGAATAAGCTTTTATAGAGTTTAGAGGAGTCCTTTCATTAGCAGTTGTATTCATACACTAAGCAGGGTGGAAGAGACCATACAGCTACCTGGAGATGTATGCGACAAATGGTTGTTAAGAAGTAATCTAATTGTTGGATACTTACCAACATCCTTTGAGTAACGCCATTTGCACAATAATATCAACACGTCAATTACGCCACACCCATTTCACGCAAGCAGTCTAAAAGATACAACAGAAGTTGTTATTTACATTTGCATGGACTGCTCAGACTCCTTAAAGACTGTCAATCACCCAAGAAGTCTAACCCTATAAAACTTGAATCTGGTAGACTTCAGTCGCGGGTACATCATTCAAGTTATACTGAGATCGGTCTGATTGGGTTATCAAACTTTGAGCGTACCGAGATCAAGAGATCGACGTGTTACCACTTCTACACAATCAATGAACTACTCAAACTTTAGTAGAGACATTCAACACAACTGTACCTAATCCAGGCAAGAGTACAATTGAACTCTTCTGAGAGTTGACTTAAAGTCCTGATTTGAATACGATTGAAAATTCAAAGTCTAAATCATTCCCACTAAAGACCTTATGTTGGACTGATTGTTCTTCATCAAAGTATCATATTGTTATAGTGGTAATAGCCGTTACAAGAGCAATTGACTTGAGTTATACCTGACAATAAAACGATGGGTGTAATTCGGAATGCTCTAATTCTCAATTATTCCTGTCACATATGACATTTAAAGCTGTTTCCGGAGTTTTGGTTGCAAAAGGAAAGTAGATGCTGGGTGCCATTTTGATCATATTTATGGAGTTGAAAACTAAAGATTAGACAATTCAAGCCAATGCTGAATAACTCACCTCCAGATGCAACTATTCTAGAGATTGTTCAGGTCAATACTTAATATACAAATTTTCATGCGATTTAGTAGCAATAGTACAAAATATCGGGCAACACAGCATTTTGCCAAGTAAGGATGCTCAAGATTAAGGATTATTTGTAACGAACATGTTCCCCTTTATGTAAAATAGCGTATTAAAATATCGAGTGGTGTAAATAATTCCACGAAATCAACAACAATTTTCAATTTTTTTGTAAAGTTTTGTAAAAAGATGAACAAGTTTAGAAAAGGTGGGTTTCGTATAATTGACTAGAATTGCAATAGCTACGTTGTTAGAGGATTGAAGAGATAGCAGTGTTGTTGAAGGGAATTGTGTCACAAACTGGTTGCAAAAAATCTCACCATTCTACAAGCTTATGAAAGAATTTGCAATATTAAGAGGATCCATTGTCAATTTTGTTAGTGAGCTACAACCTACAAGTACCATTTGAGACAAACACTTCACTGCGAAATAGTATATTCATATCTTGTATTCTTCGCAAGAATGTACCATGTAATCTTGCAATGTATCCCACTAGGGATTATTCGTGGGTAGTGTAAAGTAAGCACACTTGTCATTTGTCAAATTTTAATTCAAGCGTTTGAGTGTATTCCGTGGAGCGACTCTTCACTTAATGTGGCTTGAACTATTGAAAATTAAGGTGTTGCGGTAGATTTGTAAATACTCGTAGTAGTTTCACGGCACACTATGGTTGATGTTTTGCAGTTAATTGTATTCGTATATTATGGTTTGAAGGATCAATAAAGCTGGGTATAAAAAAGGACCTCCATATGTCTTCCATTGAAAGTAATCATTTGAAGATATTGTCAACGAACAAAGCATGGCTCTTGCATTGTTGTACAACCACAAGATGCTCTACCCACAGGAGATAATGCCCCAGGAATTTTACTGCGCAATTGGGCATCGAACTTTTTGGGGTTTTCATTGCGAGTCCATAATGCCAAAAATGTGGTGTGGAGAGATCTGACCAAGCAGTGGTAAGTGGAGTCCTTGCTGTGGCCTCATTTATTGTGTTCTTCTCTACATTGTTCCGAGTAGTGCCAGGTAATTCAGAGGCTACTCTTGAACTGTGTCTTGAGGTTTTTCCTACATCACCAATTTGTACAAATAATCTAACTCTCAAACTGTAAGAGTTTTTGCGTATCAAAAAGTACTTACTGATTACTTGGGAATAGCAACATTACACTTCCACAATCTACCTTCGACTTGAAAATGCACTTTTGGCCTCTCCTTGTACTTCTATTTTGTGTAACATAGGATGGCTGCAAAAGTTTTGAGAGTTTCAGTGTCACCTTGGCGATAGAATTGAGTACCTGAAATATTGTGGCTCAATCTCATTTGGCATAACTTTATTCGGACAAGGGGTTGTAATTGACTTTGAAGAGTAATACAGCTAATCCACAGTCCGCACGTGTATTGATGAACTCAACACAATAAATTGAAACTCGAGATAATTTTGTCAAACCTCATATCATGAAGACGTCCCTCTTAGACAAATACCCCCACGAAATACAGGAACAAATCGTGTTTTATCTTCACCCAAAAGACGCAATAAATTTATCAAGAGATTGTTGTCTTTATGATTTGGCATTGAAACGAGTGTTCCAAAATGTCTATTTTAAAAGTAGTCCACCACAAGAGATTCAGTACTTGGAAGACACTGTCGTGATTCCTCACCGACTTTTTCAATCATTATTTTTGGAGAAGAAAGTCCGACCAAAACGTATACGATTCAACGATGTCCGTAATTGTATTCAAATCAACGATTGGTACCCTAGCATTGTAGATGGATTAGAGGGCTTTGAATACTACAATGATACGGGTACTAGCTTAGCCGAGGTTCTGAAATTACCATTTTTTGATAAACAGCTTCGGCTTAATATAAGCCAGAGGGAAGTAATAGACAAATCTAACTATAAACTACCAAAAATACTAAAATCGTTGATTTCTACAAATATTTCTTTTGAAGCTTATCCAGATAATTTAAGAACTCTCGATGCTAAATACTCCGGAACCTTTGAGCCAGTTGCATTGCCAAGTAACTTGAAAGAGTTAACTGTGAGCTCGACTCGAATCCTGCAAGCCTTAATTGACATGTTACCAAAATCATTAGTGAAGCTCAATTTAGATCAACCCAATGTAAATACTTCTATAGATTTGGACTTGTCTGAACATACAGCATTGCGAGAAATACGCCTCAGCTCCATTGTATTGGAGAGAAGTGAATATCCCAGCTCGTTAGTGACTATAGCTCTCACTAAATTCTCTTTGAAGAATTTAAATTCAATATTGAAGCTTCCAAAATTGAAGAGGTTAACCTTGCACTCATGTTGGCTACCAATTTCATTATCATTTGAATTTCCACCTACCTTGATATCTTTGGAAATGACAGATGTACATATGTCAGAGCCTATTCCTTGGGAACTACCACAAATCTTTGATTTCGTAGTTCCCACGAACTTGCGAGTTTTTAGGTTCGATCAAGCTGCTAGTTGCAAGTTCTTGATATCCCATAAAGTTATTTCACATGCTACTCTACAAAAGCTTTATTTGATAGTTCATGGAATTTACTATGATTATGATCCATTTCGTGATAAAAGCCCTAATTTTCAATCTCTAGAGCATGTTCGTTTTCCTAGCGGCTTGAAAGAGTTATCATTGAAGGGTAATGACTTTAGTGGTTTCGAGGGTATAAATTATATGCCGAAATATGAACTTTAAATGACATGGGAGATTTTACAATCATTATCAATGGGCTATGCGTATAACGGTATAACATGTAGAAGTTATGATCATACGGCTAATCTTCAACAGCAACGGTCATCGGGGGTTTTATGCGGGGTTGTGCCATGAGAGTAGCTATGGAAGGTAGCCATGGAAAGTGTCATATCAACTAAAATGTGTCTTATCAGGGTGATGAAGAGAATTCCAAAATAAGTTGAAGAAATGAAAAAGAATCCCTCTTATATAACAGATTTAAGAGCCATCACGGTGGCCTGCCTCTGTATATAAAAAATGTCCGTCTCGACGGTCCTTAAGTTTAGACATTACTATATGTTTTATGATAATTGGAGTAGAATTCAAACTCCTTCAATGAGTTACACCATCGCAAAAAGGAATTTTTGTTATTTTAATGGAGCACAGTGTTTGTGTCATTTTATCTGGCTGCAAAGTCAGGATTTGCAGCCAGGTTATGGTTTTGTGTAACCATGTGAACTCTAACTATAATCCACTAGTTGTGGCAACACATTGGCAAATCGAACACATAATAGTTCCCGAAATAGGTGTAATCATTCAGAGGACGAACCATGCTAGATCTACATTAATTCAATAAAGTCTATATTTCAATGTGTCTTAAGTGATCACAAGTAGTAATATTTATACACAGATAAAGCACACGTTAAATGAGCAACGCATTCTCTAGCCTAGGTCTGTGGCAATTTTCGGAAACAAAAGATAATACATCAACATATAGTTGTTGGTTGAGC
This sequence comes from Kodamaea derodonti, assembly GCA_030570035.1. Taxonomy (NCBI): domain Eukaryota; kingdom Fungi; phylum Ascomycota; class Pichiomycetes; order Serinales; family Debaryomycetaceae; genus Kodamaea; species Kodamaea derodonti. The sequence continues at coordinate 371,740 of JAJLUU010000008.1, forward strand.
TACTAAATCCACATTATTAAGAGATTTACTCAATTCTTCACCCTTCCACTCTCCACTCTCCATTCTCTCAACTCCCGCTTAAGCCTCTGGCCTGGGAGTGTCTGCCAAATTCCACGGAATCACCATATCTTGGATGAAAGTTTCCACTTCTGCTCCGTTAGTTTCCACCAACTTTGCAAACTCTCCTCTATAGGCTGCACACATTTCGAATGAAATCTTCAATGCGCAAACCAAGTTGTCATTGTTATACCCCTCCGGTTCTGGTTTGGCCCATGTTCCAAACAACGATGGTCCCTCTGTATAAATCATTTGGTCAAGCAACCCCCTTATATCGACCGTGTGGATGGTATAATCACCTATACTAACCATTAAAGTTAGATAGTCATCCACGACCCACCTTCCACGATCTCTTGCCAATTTAGGTACGTTCCAAGAAGACATTCCGTTGGAGATGAGGACATTTCCTGCACCATCACAAGCTTTCAAAGGGTTATTCAAATCCCATCCTATGATAGGAATCTTGAAATCAACAGACGACGAAACATGACTCAATTTATAGGTTGTGTGTAAACTTCCAGTTGGCCCAGGAACAGTGTCCATCATTATGACGGAGAAATTAGGTCTATACAGATTTGTCGCACAGCCACAAGCATCTATATGGGTCCTTGGAAAACCTACCCAAACTTGTCTACCTTTTGGAATCAATTTTTTGAGCGAGGATTCAAAAGATTCATCCGCTGATTGTAATAAAAGCTCGTTGACATTAACCATTTGAGTACCACCTCTTAAATCGCCCACATCCAAATTCATATCTAAGTCAAGATCTGTGCGATATTCAAACACACAGATACCTCTAAGATCACACTTCAAGATTTCAAGATTTTCCCAACGATATACAAAATAGATATATTTATCGTATCCATGGAAACTCCTCTCTTCGTTATTTATGAACGGTACCCAGTTTTTTTGCATAGCTTTTCTTGAAGTACCACTGATTCTTAATTCAGTGACTCTATTATATATTTGTTTCGCATGAATTGGTACAGCCTTACCGTCCATGTTCTCTTTTCCTACTTGGAATTGGAATGGATACGTGAGGAACATTGTTCTATGATCAATTGGTTCAAATTCAAGCACGTCTTCCTCAGACTCAGGACTCCAATTTGGATTCTTATAATATTTAACATGACGAGAATTGAAAGCTATAACTGGCTCCTCATGACCAGCAGGATTCACAATCAATGAAACATGGCCATCTTCCGGTCCAAAATACTTTTCATCTGGGTTTTTATAATAGTGATAGAATGGAACGGGTATGAAATTGGGCCACTCTAAAATTTCGTACTTCTTCTCACTGGTTTTGAAAGATGAAGCTTCATGGTCTTTGAAGTTGATGTCATTTGAAGGTACTACCATTTTAAAATCCTTGAGTTCAATCCAGTTCTCATCAAAGACTTGTCCATACATCAAAGATAAGTCCGGGGAATTTCTGCTTAGATTCTTAGTATATACAATTCGAGAGATCATGAAATGAACCCCATACTCTTTCAACCAAACAGACGAGCCTGCGAATTTGAACCAGTGTCTATAAAACCTGTCTTCATCCTTGAGATGTATCTTCAACTCATCTAGAAAGAGTTCTTTGAGCAGAGCAAGATATTCGCTTTTTCCTGAGTCCGCATCTCTCGCCATTTTCTCCAACACTGGTCGAATATCTTGCTGAAGAGATCTTGAGCGAGACACCTTGACATTGAAAACCAGAAGTAGCTCTTTACATTTGGCCAATGTCTCTCCAATGTTTTTGGCTGTATTGTACACATTAAATGAATAATCGGAATAGTGTTGATCATGCTGTACTATCGAATTATCAACATCATTGGCTTTGACAAGTGTTAATCCTGAGACAGCTTTCGGATCAAGATTTAGCTTTGCAAAATTTGCCAAATCCCCCTCGAAATGTTTCGGAAATGTAAGAAATGACTCTCCGGTCGGTCCCGCTTCTTGATAATAATCACTTTTGGAGTGAAACGTACTGGAAATTATCACAACGGTGGTGATTAAAGTTAGCACGGCCGCTACCCTAAGAACAGTTGAATTTCGACGAAGTATAAACATTGTCTCGGTGTGTGATGATTTCAATAACTTAAGATATTGCCTTGAAGATAAGGTTTGGGGGTGTTTATGTTATAAATTAGCAAATGGTATTCTTCGTGCTACTTAATAGTACAATGTTTTTAAGTATCAGCGACTTCCTTATTATACTTATACACTCCTGACACCGCCCAGACCGGCTATTTGGAATCATATGGGAGCCACCTGATTAATGTACATTGTGAAATTTACCCGCTGAAAACAATTACACCACAACACCTTGCAGGATCACCGCATTCAACGATAATCTCGATTTAAGTGGTAAAAGCTGTATTCGATTTGGACTTGGTGATGATTATATTTGCCTTGACAATTAAATTTTCATATTGGATTGAAAAATCGCTTTGGTATACCTCTTTATAAACCTGCCAAGTCGTTGAATTCCCAGACGACGTGGGACGTCTTATTCAGATTTCAAATTAAAAGGATTTATTGTTCCATTCAATAGATTTTGTGTCCGCTATGCAGACAACTTTAAAGTAAATTTGCATAAAGGGTGTTTGAGGTGTTTAAGCCAATGTCAATAATTAAGGAGTGGGATGAAGGTAAACACCGGAGTGGTGATAAGGCTAAAATCAGTAGAGAGGGAAACAGTAGGAGCTGCTCTTTTCAGATTACACTCGTAGACCCTTTTTATTACCTGTAGGGCCTTATTGTGATAATAACTCCAAGTCCTTGTTGAAGATAGAGCTAAAATTGAGACATAGTCGGATAACTGTTAGGCGTACGTTCTAGAAGTTCAAGGCGAATGTTACGTGGACGATGTTAAAATGTTTTGCACCAATTTAGCAGATTTGCATTGATATTGGATCTTGAAAATGCCCAAACCAATCGTAAGTGAGTGGATATGCAATGGTGGGGAAGATGAATTTTGTGATAGGCGTGTAGTTCCAGTTTTGACCTCGTGGGTATACACTTCCGCTTGCAGTTCCAGCTGTGAATTCGTGGATATAATGTCCCGCTTGCAGCTCTATTTGTGAATTCGTGTGTATTAGTTCCACGTGCACTTCTATTTGTGAATGTATATAGTTCAGCTCTCAATGGAATATTGGATACCGTAAACGCTTTACCAAGCTTATGGCTAAGAGACTTTACGTGCCTTAGATCAAGTCGTATCGGATATAAAATATTAGTTTAGGTTCAGCGCTTATATTTCCTAATTTCGTCTAATGTCCATTGCAATGTTCGAACGTTACATCCGAGGTTTACAAGAAACATGTGGATTGATGACTCAAGCTGGGTTAGATCTGATAAAGATGAACGTATATCTCAGATTCATCGGCTCTCACTTGCTTCTCCTCGGTGTTCAGCATACTTATCGATCGGATTCGTATATCATCAAACAATAACAAACAATAACAAACAATACCTGTCAATCAACACGCATCTAGTATTACTACTAACGAATACATCAACTGGTCCTACGCCGTCTTAAGGATTGAGGGTGGAGCATGGCTTGAATAAGTGATAGGTCTCTAAAATCAAATCTGATTTTTGATGTGCGATTTGGAAAGACGGGACTGTGAGCACTGTTAAGTGTTATGATATCGTACAACGAAAACTACTTTAACGGTCAGCATCAATATGGAAAGCTTACTGGAAAGCACTAAATTGCCCTATGTCTGAGAACCAAAAACTAGCAACGACACAGTAGATCTAGTAGTGCCATCACCATGATGAATATCGTACGGATCATCTTGAAATACTTGCAGGGCAGTCTCTTGCAGAGGCTGCAAAAATAGCACCAGGAGGAAGAAAAAGAAATCGCCCCAAATTAGAGTTGCAATTCCGCTTTGACGTATTGTGGTCCACCTGAATGCCATAAATAGAACATTCATAGATCACACAGCCCGCTGGTGTATGTTTACTGTGAATCAAGCACTTCGTCTCCTATTTAGACCTACAATTTCCAAGCTACCTTTCTGTTAACTTCTATATCTTATCTATCCAAAAATCATAGAAAATCCTCATTTTAATTTGGAGTCAGAAAAAATTTATTTCATTCTACTCCCACCGTCATTGGCTGCTTTGGCTGACTGGCACTTAATATTGCTTGAAATGTTCTAATCCTCCATGGAATTTGACTTCTCTCATCGCTAGAACTATCACTTGTACTCTCATCGCTTGTACTTCTGGAACACTATATCACTTGAAGTTCTGAACTATCACCAGAAGCCCATGAAATACTCGCTATCGCTCGTATTTCTCGATTACTGCTTACTCAAATCCAACTCCGAGATGGCATTCCGCTCCTCCGGTAAAACCTTGGCCAATTTTGGCAAGACCTTTGGAGGGTCTATAGCCAAACCAGAATTCAAACCAACCTTACTTATCCCACTCAGCAATGATTCGATTTCGCCATCAAAACTCTCATCTAATTTATCGCCGTTCAAATCCAATTCATCCAAATCATCTTCTGCATCGAATTCTTCTTCATCTTCATATTCAACTTCTCCATCTTCATATTCAAGTTCTGCATCCTCGATGTCGCCATCATCGATCTCATCGTCATCTTCACCATCCTCATAATCGTCATCATCCTCCTCCTCTTCATCTTCATAATCACCATCATCGTATTCTTCCTCATCCCCAGTAACACCATATTCATCGGTATAGTCATCAGTATCATCCTCATCTTCATTCAAAGCTTCTCTCAGTCCAAACATCATGAAATTCTTTAATGGAGACGCAAATGAAGATAATGGCCGTTCAACATCTTCAATAGCACCTAATATAGGGGATCTAGACCCTGCTGATTTCGGCGACGCACTTCCACTAGCTGGCTCATCTTCATCATCTGATAAATCATCGAAATCACCTTGAATTGGTTCCCTCCAATAATTCACATCGCTGAACTTTTCTTCTGTTTTCATATCTGCAATTGGAGCCCCAGTATTCAAAGTCAAGTCTTCGTGTTCTTTTTTATGTATGAATTCATTCAATTGGTTGTTGTTCCAATACGAATTGACCGTCGATACAGCCTTGATAGGAGGAAAGAAATGATCTACCAATTCTCCAATATCCATATAAGACGATTTGTAACCTGCTAACTGAAGCAATTCCATATGAACTTCTCCATTCGGATTGATGGTGAAAATACGATGACTTGGGATCTTGACAGACCTATAACTGATTGCATCTGTTATACGGTTACCAAACCCAGCATAGAATGGGGTTCTATCGTCTTCTTCTCTAAGTTTATCAAAATATAAACTACGAATATCATTAAGACATGCCATTTTGAACACCTCCGGTTTCTTGAGAATCACTTCTCTTTTAAGTGCAGCCATTGTACGATCAGGTGTCAAGATCACAGGTCCTTTTGGAAGTTTAACACCATCTTGCGCAACCCCATCTAAATATTGTCTTGTTGAATCCGCTAGTCCGATGGATCTGGCAGTAAGGTAGATGATGTTATACCCGTTACTTTTGATATCTTGGAAAAGATTTGCAACACCGGGATGTGTCCAATCCTTTCCAATAAGATTGAGAACATGACCAAGGGCATCAGATTTAGTAATTGTCCCGTCAATATCAGAGATTACAATCGGGGTCTCGGATTTCCAAAGGAAAAGATTCGAAACGATTTCGGAGGTTCCTTCGGCAATTTTAAACTGGATCTTATTTGCCCCGTAATGAAGATTCATCGACGTAAGCTGTTCCGATGTCAAACGGAGAGTTTTGAAGTAAGTTTTCTTAGATGAGTTTAATTGAGATGATGCTGATTCGGACGCAGATGTGCCAAGTAACGATGAGTCCAGAGAGTTCACCCCATTTATACTTATATCACTAATACCAGTGGTGGTACTGCTTAATCGTGGGTATGTTATACCTGGTAATTCTGGACTTGGAGTAAGATCCGCTGGGTCTGATGGTGTGAGATCACTATTACTGGCGACATCACTATCTGACTTCTCATTGAAATCACCTAAGATATCAGACACAGTTATTCCCTCTGGAACCAAAACACTAGGGGTTTGCTTGTTAGGGCTGTTTTCCGGGGTGATGTAGTTAATTTGCGGATTTCTCTTTGGGGAGGTGGAACCAGCGGGTGTGTTTGATTCTGAAAGTCCGCTCACTGTTACCTCACTTTCAGGACTATCATTCAAATCCCCAGCGGTTGCGATTCTAACTCTACCGTCACTATCTCTACTGATCAAGACATCCCAATCAACGTCATCACCCTTTACGTCCAATTCCTTCAACACGTCCAACTCTTTCAAGAAGAGCTTTTTGAAATATTCCGCTGAATTGTCAATATTTCTCTTTGCATCCGATTTATACCCATCCATATCCAACACCATATCTCCGTTGACATCGATATTGGAAGGAATGTTCAATTTCTGGGTGAACCTACGGGCTTTCTCAAATGCAATTCTACGTGAATTTGGAGAGCGGGGAGATCCAGGTGGACTACTTGGAGTTCCTGGTCTTGAGTTCTTTCCATCCAATGAGAAGGAGTCCACATCTTCTCCGTTCAATCCAACGATTCCAGGACTGCCTTCTCTTGAGGTTCCTGGGCTCCCTACGGGAGAAATGACTGGGGATGTTATAACACTTTGAGATAAATCTTGACCATTTTCTGTTTCAAACACGAAGAACGCCTCTCCTCCATCACTTAATTTCATTGGTAAGTCTGTTTTTAAACCGTTCACAAGAAGATCGATTTTCTTCTGCAGTGGCTTGATGATTTGGAACTTTCCAAACCGTATATGCCATGGTGAAGTATGTAAAGTCCCATCTGCTTGCTCAATAACTATGATATCAATTGCTCCAGATAAGGTTGCTGGATTAAGCGAATTCCATTGATTATAAACATAACCTCCAACTTTCCCAACGTATTGCATCGTTAATCTATTGGTGGATGTATGGGTTGCTTGTTAATTTATATGATAGATTCGTATAAGGTGTCTGGTACTCTTTTTTTATGGTGGTTCAGATTTGGTTTCGGACCGAGCATGTGAAAAAGGTGGAAGAGTGCTACAGGAGAACGAAGGAGTGGAAGAGAATGTTAACAGGTTAGGTTAGCAGGGTTAAATCTTGGGTAGGTTGATTTAAATCGAAATTTGCTAATTAGATTTCCGTAAGATATGTCCAATTTTGGCAATTTGGGAATTAGGGTTTAGTGTTAAGCTTTCGTGCAGCAGGGAATTGCTTTGGTCGCAATTGTTAGTGGGATGATGGAACGATGGAGGAGTTTACGGGTTGGGTTGTAGGTCAGTTTGACCGTTTTAGCTATTTGAACGAAATATTTACTGGAATGTCACGTTGGTAGACGCTCGACAATTTTAGTGGGCCAGGTAGATATTTAGTGGGCCAGGACGATCCCAGATCAACAGAATGTAATTCAAGGCGTCGTCGAGGAGCTTAATTGGAGTGGGGTATTTTTAGACTCGGAACGGCTGCGAATGTCTAAAAGAATGTCTAAATGGATGCACAAAGAGTGTTCTCTCTTGACGTGAAGTCAATTGTGGTTAAAATGGTCTTATAATTTGAGAATGTGACGGACTTTGTAGATCCCAAATACGACCACACTTATTGATGTGTATCAGACAAAGTCAGTGTACTACAATTGGTGAAAACATGGTCCGTAGATCAACATTTGAATGTTACTGCTATATGTAAAGTGCTTCTCATAGCGGAGTATTATTCCTTCCAAGTACACCTTAGGGGGTACTCTTCACCAGTGTTTTTTCCAGTTATTCAGAGGGTAGTGTTTTTCCAGGTATTCAGAGGGTGGTGTTTTTCCAGGTATTCAAAGGGTGGTATTTTTCCTTTGTTAATGACCCTTGGATGGCTGGCTTAGCCATGGCAGAGTGTTGACACTACCAAATAAGGAAATGATCTACGAATCCTCCTATGCATCATACAACTATATCCCGTACCATACATCTATACCATATCACAAATCTCTTATTACACTTCTAATCACAATATAATGTATTACACACCTGAAAGCCTCCTTGTTGGGTTATCCAATTCTACTCTACCATTTATTATCTTCTATATACGTTCTCAAACAATCTGTATACATTCATACACGCTCAACTCTTACCTCCAAAACCAACCTTATACACTTCCTAATTTATGCCTGCTTATTTCACCTCCCCCACATTTTGCATTTTATTTCAAATTTTAATCATTCTTCTTAAGCCATGAACAACTACAATGATTGGACTTTGGTTTATGGAGAATCAAACGGAAGTACTCCATGCGGTGGATCATTTATCGATTTGGTAAATGAATTCGATACATCTAAAGAAGAAGTTGGTAATGAGAAATCACATACACAAGAAGTGGTCCGTAATGAGAAATCATATACAAAAGAAGAAGCGGTTGATTATAAAAATTCAAACACTCTAGACGTCGCCGCTCAATCACAAGAGAAGGGGTGTGACCAGATTGAATCAGTGGTACTAATAGATGGCCCTCTAGATATGAAGATTGCAGATAATCAGCCGGGGTTGACGTCACACACTAAGGGGGTGCTGTCAAACCTACTGGAACAAGATGAGTCAATGTCAACTAAACACGACGGGAATTTAGAGAGATTATCCAATGCACAAGAGGCATCTCCAAGTGAACAGATAAATAAATTGGCAGATGTCACACCCACATCTACTTCATCTGCAGCAGGGACTAACAAAATGACAGGTTCATTAAATCAGGATATTCTGGTGAAGGCTTCAACAGACCAACTTGCTGGTGTTCTGGTACCCATGCAGTCAGCCCCTGCGCCGATGACCCCACTCCCCCCACAATCAAGTATAGTCTTACCATTTTCAATGTTTCCCTCACTTACAATCAACAACCTATCCACTCAAATGGGGAGCATTACCACGAGAATAGACGACATCTCAAGCCAGATTGATACAATTGGGTGGAAGCTATTCAAAGGATTTGCAAATCAAATAGAATTGATTCCGGGAAGAGTCGATGAGGTTGCAAATCAAGTGGACTCGCTTTATGCGGGTGTTTCGAGGGTTATTACCGACCAGGTTGAGGCTTTCTATGATCTTTAGTAATGTGTACTGGGATTGACACTCACCGAAACCACATCCACGTCCAGTTCAATTCATCATAAATTCACATGACTGCATCGTCCTGGTGTATTTCATTTTTCATATAATAAACGTTTGCGACTTTAATGCTACATATACTCTCCATAAATATATAATTCGCCATATAAATTTAAATATGAACTGTATGAGTGGAACATGAACTGTATGAGTGGAACCAGGGATTATTGTCACTCAATGTGGACGATCTTTGCGCCGCTCAAACCTTGGTCAAGGGATCCTTACCACTTGCAATATTACATTGATGCATCAACCTTCTCTCGTCCTTTCCATCTCTAACGCCTTTAAACTCACCAGTCACCGAATGCCAAACGCCTCTATTGAAGAAAATAACCAAATCACCTTGACTCCAACCATGGGCCAAAACATTCTTCGGACTGATGGCTGGTCTCATCAATTCTCTTGCTTTTACTCTAGCGTCGGTAAGTTCCAAGGTGGAAATCCCACCTTCAGTCTTTGTATGAAGCTTATTCAAACAACATCCATGTATTTGCAAATGGTGTTCGTTCGTCACTGGATTAGTCCACACCATAGGCAATTTCTTAACCTTTGAGGCTTCCCACTCTGGCAATTTATCAAACGGAATTTCTTTTCCTTCCGAAACCATGGTTAACCCATCTGAGGTTGCACCAGCTGGTGAAATCACAATATATGGATGTGGAGCGTATTCTACAATTGTATTCAAGGCGAACACTTTATCCTCAGGACTCAACAAATCAAAAGCATTTTTACCACTTACAAAACATGTTGCACCCTGAGTGATTTCTAATTCATCTCCAGTACCATCGTCATAAACAACCGTTTGTGTCTGATTTGAAGGTGGTACTTTGATTCCCAATAAAGTTGTTACTAAAGGAGGAGAAAGATCATATAAAGCAGAATCAATGTGCCATCTATAGAATCTAGTCTTTTTGCCTTGTTTCACAACTTCCGGACTTAATGGAGTATGATGGAAAGTTGTGTGACTTGGATGGGTCAATGAGATTCTTTCACCATTCTCATTACCTGGTTCATCAGCCTCAAAAATACCTTGTCCCAAAATTTGGACTTGAGGTTGGTTTTTGACGGTTGTTCCGTCCTTCTTAAGGACCGATTGCTCATGTCTGAACTCCTTACCATGACCGTAGTTAGCTTCCTCGTCCGCTTTTGGAACTGGAATAGTAGGATCAAATCTTGTTGTTAAGGTATATTGTGATTTTGGAGATAATTCAGCTTGACCAGGAATAACAACAACTAAGTGGGTATGTACAGCGTTATACAAAGCTTCAAAATCAGCTTCATTCAAGGTGCTGGGATCGTTCTTGGCGTATTCAGGAAGTTTGATGGAACATCCGAATGGTTTATCTAAGGGAGTTATTATAAGGGAATCTGTTGATGGCATGGCTACCCTGAAAATTCTGGGGTAGCAAGTGCATTTATAGATCGTCTTATCTAAGACGTTTTGGATTTCGGAAGCTCCGCGGGAAGAAATCGGAGTGCCGGTAGGTTTGCGCGGAATTCGGTTTCATGCGGAGCGGAGAAGATCCAGGGAGAAGATCCAGAGCGAAGTGGGTGCAACAGTAACTTGCGAGGAGCAGACGAAAACTTACATGATTACTTCCTGTTGTACTGATTGGGTGAAGTCGTTGTTTGGCGGGTGAAGTTGTTGCTTGGTGAGTGATGATCGATATATCTCAGTTAGCTGATACATCAGGTGATAATATCGGTACTCCTTGTGTGATCTTCTTATCTACTTGAATGTAGTGCTCGTTTGGTAGTTCCATAACCATGTAGCATTTTAGAGTAAAATTGGAGTACACATCTTCCGATGAACTCGGGTATTGCCTTGGGTGCAAAAAGATAAGAGATTTCTTAATTACACCTTGTATGGAAAAGATTGAATAGATTTTGGAAATAGTAAGTCAATACAATAGATTGGTTATTGATGGGTCAATTAGATTGGGGTGTGTATTCGATATGCGGAGAATAGTGCAGTAAAATGAAGTAGTATACGGCATACACAACGAAGGAATGTCTTGTTAAGGTTACTCATAGTTCGTGATTACATTAATTATAGGCTGTATCGGAAGAACGTTTTTGTTAATGTCGAGAATGTCAGATATGAGCTCAACTTTATCTCGTTCGTTTTCTGGCTTTCCTTGTAGGTGAGCGCCAATTTGTTATTGCAAATGCTTTGTAGTAATCTTGCAACTAATATATCAAAGCTTAGTTTTAGTATCCTTAAACTCTCATGGAGGTCATTTACAGTCTAGTCGGAAGTGACTGTTCATGCTCCTCCATTGGCACTCCGACACTTGTACAACTTAATTAACTTTATATTAAGATCATTTCTCCTTAGAATATGATATACCCACACTACATCACTCATCATACAGAGAAATTACATAAGTGGTTGACAATTGCAGGAAATCTCTCTTTTTACTTTACTTCCTTTTATGCCACCTCGGTTCATCCTACTCAATCCTACTCGAATGACTCCATTCTTTCACACCCCATGACTCATAACAATCATCCTAATCCATCACTTATCTAAATCGCTATACACTCATCAAGCAAAAGTCTCTGATACAATCTCCACTCGGTATTCGCTTTCTCAATCCTCATTTTCGATCTATAACTTTTTCTCAGGATATTCAAATCTCCAAACTCAATGGGTCAATACATAACCATCTCAACTTGTAATCTTAATCAATGGGCACTTGATTTCGATGGTAACAAACAACGTATTATCGAAAGTATCGTTGAATCCAAAAAACAAAAGTCGAAATTAAGAGTTGGACCAGAATTGGAGGTTTGTGGATATGGATGTTTAGATCATTTTCTTGAAAACGATCTCTACGATCAATGCTGGGATGTTTACAGTGAGATTTTGACCCATCCAGAGACCCAAGAAATCTTGATTGATATTGGTATGCCAATAATTCATAAGTCAATCAAATATAATTGCAGAGTCATATCGTACAATGGAGAGATTTTATTAATTAGACCAAAGTTAAGTTTAGCAAATGATGGTAATTATAGAGAAATGAGATACTTTACCCCTTGGAAACCTCAACAATTCGAAGATTACCATTTACCAAAGGTTATCAGAAAACATGGTCAATCAAAAGTTACATTTGGTGATTGTATCATTCAAACTTTAGAAACTAGATTAGGTTGTGAAACATGCGAAGAGTTATTCACGCCAAACTCTCCTCATATTCAATTGGCTTTAGATGGAGTTGAAATATTTACTAACTCAAGTGGATCTCACCATGAATTAAGAAAGCTCGATACGAGATTGAATTTGATTACCTCAGCAACTAAGAAAGTTGGTGGAATTTATTTGTATTCAAACCAAAAAGGTTGTGATGGTGATAGACTTTACTATGATGGTTCAGCAAGTATTATTGTGAATGGCCAGATTGTAGCTCAAGCATCCCAATTCTCATTGTTAGATGTTGAAGTGATTTCCGCTACAATTGATCTTGATGATGTCAGAGCGTACCGTAACCAAAGATCTGCAAATCTCCAAGCCGAGAGTTCTCCAAAATATAAATCCATCGACTGTGATATCGAATTATCACCGCTGAAAAACATCTTCGACCCAAATGTAAAACCAACACTTACCCGTCCAATTTTGTATCACACTCCAGAGGAGGAAATCGCACTCGGACCAGCTTGTTGGCTATGGGATTATTTACGTAGATCCAAATGTGGGGGTTACTTCTTGCCTTTAAGTGGTGGAATTGATTCATGTGCGACTGCCACGATTGTCCATCTGATGTGTAGATTGGTTACCGAGGCCGTCAAAGAGGGTAATAAACAAGTTCTAGAAGATCTCCGTGCATTAACTCATGACCAAAGCTTTACTCCTACTACACCTCAAGAAATTGCTGCTCGTCTTTTCTATTCCTCCTTCATGGGAACCGAAAATTCTTCTAAAGAAACAAGAAAACGTGCCAAAGATTTAGCTGCTAAAATAGGTGCCTACCATGTAGATATGAATATGGATACCTTGGTCTCTGCAGTTATATCTGTTTTCGAGATAGCGACTGGAAAACGTCCAATTTTCAAAATCTTTGGAGGGTCACAAACCGAAAATTTGGCTCTTCAAAACATTCAAGCAAGATTGAGAATGGTATTGAGTTACTTATTCGCACAATTGTTACCTTGGACGAGAGATCCTAAGAATGCAGGTGGGTTACTTGTACTAGGTAGTGCTAATGTAGATGAATGTTTAAGAGGTTATCTTACCAAATATGATTGCTCATCTGCTGACGTCAATCCAATAGGTGGGATTTCCAAAACAGATCTTAAACGATTCATTTCCTGGGCCGAAATAAATTTCGAACTTCCTATTTTGAACGAATTCATTACAGCCGTACCAACTGCAGAATTAGAACCAATCACAGAAAACTATGTCCAAAGTGATGAAATAGATATGGGAATGTCTTACGACGAGCTTTCAAGATTTGGAAGATTGAGAAAGGTTGAAAAGTGTGGTCCTGTTGCCATGTTTGTGAAGTTGTATCATGAATGGTCTCAACCTCCATTGAACTTGACAGCAGAGCAGGTGGCAGAGAAAGTGAAGAGATTCTGGTTCTTTTATGCGATTAATAGACACAAGATGACCACTATGACCCCCGCTTATCATGCTGAGCAATATTCTCCAGATGACAATAGATTTGATTTGAGACCATTCTTGATCAACCCAAGGTTTCCGTTGGCTTCAAGGAAGATCGATGAGATGGTTGGGATAATTAACGAGGATTTCGAGAGTAGGAGGGAGATTGAGGAGAGTAATGGGAGCGTTGATTAGATTGTATTACAAAAATGTGAGTATCGCCAAGCTGCATTCATGTGGAACTAATTATTTTCGACTGATGAGTGTGGACATACAGTTCGAGATCATGACTGAAAAGTGAATTGGGCCTATTTGGGTCTTGTTCTGATTTCACTAGGAATTGACATATTTGGTGCTCGCCATGCTTTGCTTAGACGTTTGACTCCTCCAAACTAGTAGTCGACTTTGAAACTCACTCCGATTTCTTACCAACCAGAAAGACCATGATGTTTCTCTCAATAATTAGAATAAACAAATTTGATTAGAAAAGATTGTATGTATCCCCTGGTTGAACGCTAGTTATTTCCACCATGGCTAGTTGTGTGAGTGTTTGTTTAAAAGGAGATAGTGGAGTTTGCACAGATCGTGTTTGCTTGAACCACCACAACGAAAGACAATGCGACTCAATGATTTGCAACAGTTGCTCCTATTACATGGTCAAGTAAACGTTTAAAATGAGGCATAATATTTTCAAATAACCACCTTGGCTAGCTCTGCATACTTTTTATTTTATTTTTACAACGTAAGGTTGATGAATTGCATCATAAAAATAGGGTGGAGTATTATTTTTGATAGCATATTTGAATGGGCAAAGTGCCATTGCGTGGAATTGAATAACTTTCGGTTGCGGCCATATCTAGTAGAAAGCACCGTTTCCCGTCCGATCAACTGTAGTTAAGCTACTAAGAGCGAGACCGAGTAGTGTAGTGGGAGACCATACGCGAAACTCTCGTGCTGCAATCTTTTTTTGGCCTTTTGATAGTAATATTGGAGAGTATGTTTTAGATAAGTTAATACTGGCTATTGGGGATGAGTTTTTAGGTGGATGTATAGGAACATTATCTTCTGCACTACTGTAGAGTAGACAAGTAAAAACTTGGCTTTGCATTTTTTAAGTGATTGTACTAACCTACTTGCCAGCTCGCCCTCACGAAAGAATGATTGTATTGATATTCGTGTGTATTGTGAAGCTACGCCTGATCGATGTTGGAATATTGTACTAGTCTGTGAAGGGTCGCTACCAGTTACTTGTTAAACTATGCTGTCATAAAGGCTAAACATTGCATTCCTCTTATGAAGTACTTATATTACGTGAATCTTAAGAAGCAAGTGATGTGCAGCAATATTCTCACATTAAACTGGTTATAGTCATCAACAAGGTTTGAGGTTTATATAAGCTTGCAATCAAGTGAAGTACCATAGGAATTTGCAACTATTAAGATGTGCACGACTTATATCTGGATATTTGTGTACAAACTCAATGACATAACCCGACCATTTTAACGAACATATTGGTAAGCACTCAGCTAGAACTTATTCACGCTAAATGCCTCCAGTAAGTTATGTATCGTATCACCACCTGCACGTGCCAATATTTACGAGAATTGTGGTTTCAAAAATGACTTCAAATATTTTTGCAGCACATCCCTTGATAAATTTTCATATTGCCATACATCTATCGTGATATCCTAACGCTAGTCTGATTGATGATTCAACCATAGTTATTACCACACATATTAAGGTTTTCAGTATGGGTGTTATGAACACCAAATGAACCCTTTCTAACAATGACCTTCTTGATTGGGATTGTTCGATTTGGTAGAGAAGCTATTTTTACCGCAGACAGCCATGATGAACTCATCACGCGGATGACAGCTCCAGATCACTTGAACGGCATTGCTACATTCACGAGCTTGAATTACCTTCATTACCGCGTCCTTCCAATTAACGAACTCAAATTACAAAAGGCGTTATCCTCAAATTATTTTGAAATTCAACAATCCAAGTTGGGGTAGGGTGCACATATTAATGGGTGAATCATTATTCGAACTTGCCTAATATTCTCGCGTTTGATAGATAGTGAAACGTGCCAGCTGCTGTGTGAAATTCACAAGAAGTATATTTCTCATTGTAGGTATATTTGCAAGCAGAACGTTTGTCAATTACAACTGATTTTATCATGAGCTTTCAATCCAAATCATTTGGTATTAAGCGTACATTATCAAACTATATGGCTAACATTCACGTCAATGTCATTAAGCTAAAACTGTGTGGGCTTCCGTTTCTGGACAATTCGTATCCACTTACACCATGCAATTTGCAACCTTCTATTCTTTGTTTACGACAGGGTGCAATCTAAATTTATCATGCCAAGACTAACCCATTCTAAAGGGTATACTCCACAAGTGTGAATGATAACCCATATTAAATGATTGTTTCCCTGGACATGAAAATATCATAGACCACCATGAGCAAAAAGAGCATCATTCAAAATGTTGTAGCAATACTGATTATTTCATTGATCGTAGTAGTCTATAAATTTGCTGATAACCTACCTGATTTTGACTATCAATCTAAAGGATTATCCAAAAACACTTACCATAGTGATAGTTTTACAAGAGTTGAATTTTCAAATCATGAACTCACAAATTCGGATATTTTGATCTTGTCTTCAATCTCAGGCCCTGATAGCTATGGACCCGAGAGGAATTTCGAATCTTTGTTCACCACGCTAAACACTTTAAAGAACTCGAAATATGTCTATACTTTTGGATTCCTATTAAGCTCAAAGAATGAATTTGATAAGGTGGTGCAATATATGGAAGTGCAAACCTGGGAAAACGTTTCTAGAATCGTTCTTGTCTATGCCCCATTCTTGGAAGAAACATTTCTGGTCGATGGTGGCTCAAGACACGATGATCATATTCAAAGACAAAGAAGAAGATTGATCGCTAGAGTAAGGAATTTTTTGTTATATCATTCATTACAGTTGGAAAATTATACCTTGTTTGTTGATGCTGATGTATTTCAATTCAAGAATTCTCGTGGATTATTGGAAGTGTTCATTGAATCGAAACTAGATATCATAGTACCTAGAATCATCAAAGGTGGCGATTTAGATTATGATAGAAATACATGGCGCGGTGAAAGAACAAAACCCTCACAAGAAGAACTCAATAAACTTGATGCTAAGGAGGAAATAGATTACGTCCCAAGAGATACAGGCAATATGTACCATCTTGTGAACTATTTGGAGAACGAAGTAGAGTATAATACCCATAAAAACGACGAGAAATACGTGGTCCCGTTGGATTCGGTGGGTGGAGCGGTTTTGTTTGTTAAGTCGATTATCTTCAAGCAAGGAATTGCTTTCCCAACCAGTTATATTGTGGGAACTACCTGGGATAGGCATGAGGGATACGATGGGATTGAAACCGAGGGGTTGTGCTATTTGGCAAAACCAGCGGGTTATAAATGTTGGGGGATGCCTAATCAATTGGGGTACCATGTGGAGAGGTAGCGAGGAGGCTACAACTTCTGAGCGTAACTTCTGACCGTTGCGAGGAAGTTGGTTGCCAGAAACTTCTAAGCGTAGCGAGTATGTGGTTTCCAGAATTCTAAGACTACAGTCAAATGATTGTTGAAGTGATTGTGGATGAGACTGCTGGAGTGGTTGTGGATGCGACTGTTGGAGTGTTTGTGGAACTGAATGTGACTGTGACTGTGATGACTGCATTATAGAATGATTAATACTCGGCACACGTTGAACTTGTTGAGGCGGAGATGTAAATGCATTCAGCGGATGTCCAGAGTTTCCAGTAGTTGGAGTCGCGTATGGATACCCTCTATTCACACCCCTTGGCGGTTGAATAACCAGGGGAGGTTTCAGTTTCTCTTCAACCACTTCCGGTACCGAATTTCTAATTAGACTGCAGTTCCATTTATGTTTTCTGCAAGTTAAACAACCTAGATTTTCATAATCTTTTTATAAAGACCAGGTACAATTTGGACTTCTTTAAAAGTCATTGATTCAGTGGATTCATCAAAACACTACATTTCAATGCCTGTTTTTTCAATTGATCCAATGTACGTATCAGGGCGTTTGGACAATTTTTGATATTGATCGGATGATGATTGAACATTTTTGGTGGGAGCAGGAGACTTCCCATTAGACAGGTATGACTTAGCACCTGGTGGTGAGATTGTTATTGAATCAGAACCTTCCAGTTCTGAATCAGACATGGTGTAAAGTTCTGTTTGTTTGTATGCGCGTGAAAATTGAAATTCAGCCTTAGTAGATGGATATGATCAACTGAACAAGAGAAACACGCGAGGAACCGTGTATTTATATAGATTATTGCCATCGAAATATGAGATGAATATAACACATTATGTTAAGGGGATGTTTCAGAGTTGACCAAAGGGTGAAATTGTAGGAATTAATTGGATGGAATGAGTGAAGATTGGTGAGGTATAGGAGGTGTATGTTAGGTGCCATGGTGGTACAGTATATGTCTTCCTAACTGTTATGAGATTTACTATAACAATATGTGGGTAAATAGAATTCAGTCAATATCTCCTGCTTGATTCATTAATATTGTGTAATTTTCTGGTATACATGGTTAGGGGTATCTTCAATCGCCTTAAAGTTCCCGAATGCACTTACAGTCTCCTTTATTATATCTTTTTAAGGTCTCTATTTCACAGCCGCATCGCGATGCGGCTCCCATTTCAATGTCCTACAGAACTCACTCTGATTATCCACCTCCCAAGTTTATTCGTAATCAATAGAGGTTTATGTAATGTATTACGTCTCTGACGGAGCTAGAGACTAACAACAACACATACCATATGGTTATTTGGTAATGTTCGTATTCTCTATCCAATCAGGGTCTGCAATTATTGTCATACAGTTATCCGCATCCACAAAATGTATCGGTCTTCGATTGCAGGTTCTAAGCCTCGTACTTTATATAACCCCTTAAGTAGCCTGTTTTATCGCCACCCGTAAATACTATAATGAACGATATCGTCGAAACTCATAGAGAGAAAACTCATACAGAGGATTCAGAGAAGCTCTTGGCTACATTGGGAGATGCTACATCGGATGATGTTGATCTTGGTCCTCAACATAAATATTTAACGGCTTTCTCACTGAAAATCCCTCCTGATAATGATATAAGACTATTAGCCCACGTATTTAACGATTTCGACGACTTCACAAAGTTAACTGTTTACCTCGGACAAATAGCAAAGCGCAAAGTAAAAATATCTACTTTCAAAGGTTACAGTAGAAAGGAAGAGAAGGCAGCTTTAAGTTTTATTAATGCTTTGCATTATTTACGTCTGACTCCAGAAGATAGAGCACTTGCTAAGAAATATCATAACGATAATCATCGAAGTTTGAAAGAAAGTAGAATTCGTTATAAATTAGCAGAACCGCATCCTCTAGAATGGGAACCGGAGTATGTTTATAATTTGGTTGATTATTTTGATACTGAACGTTTTGAAGTGAACGTTGCAGTTTTGGTTTTGAAATCAAAGCAAACTTATGGAGCGATTGTCGACTTCCAGGATAAGTTGATTACTGATTTGGTTAGGAAAGTTACTTTGAGGATGGATAGGGGGATGTTTCCTCCGGATTATGGGGCGGTGTCGGCTGTGAACGATAGTGAGGAGTGGCCCAGTGGCAAATCGATACATTCGTAACACTTCAGGAAGTTCACAATCTTCTAACGAGCTTGTGAGGAAGTAGCTGTAGTACGATGCACCAGCCAACTTGTACGAAAGCTTTGATGCTCTAGTTCGCGCGCGTCAATAGCTTGCGAGTAGTGGGTATGATCTTGCTCTAGAACTTCGTTTGCAAGTTAGTTCGGAGTTTCCAAATGAATCGGCAGTCAGGTGGTAATATGAAGTCGATACTTGAAGTACTTTCTCCTTTCTTTGAATATTTAAATTATGCGCAGTTATACCTTTATGATATTTTTCCATTTTCTTAACCAATATCAATACAAGTACATGTGTCCTCAGGTAGATGATAGACAATTAGGTTACAATATGGCTACTAAACCATTCTGGTAGTATCATATCTTTGAAAAACTCTTATGACTGGCTCTCAAACTAAAGGTATCCCAGTATCAACAGGATATGAAACCTGCTGTGGAATCAAATCTTTCATTCGGTAGATTTGCTTCTTCTTCTTGAAGCCCCTTGGATCCTTTCAAATTCCTCATCGCCCAATTCCTTCCTCTTCTTCCCCTTTCCATATTTACCCTCCAACAGGTTAATCAAATCATCCATTCTTACTCTTTATCAAAGCTGCGAGATCACTTTCTTTCTTGACTCCTCGTTCACCGACATTTATTTTCTTTTCCAACTCTGCAGCTTCTTTAGCTTCCTTTGCCAATCTCTTCAACATTTGCTTGACTTTAATTTTCCTTGATTTCTTGTATTTTTCCTAAGATTTATCACTATGCTTGTCCAAATGTTTCTCTTCCGATTCGATGATTTTGAATACTCTATCCTCTTCTGATTCTGTGGTACCAGTTCTGAGCCTAATGAGAAATTTGATCATAGTCTGACACTGAGTAAGCTCCTCACAAGCTCGGAGTTGTTGGCCATGTAGAATCAATGGCAGTTCTGGGCTGGGCTGATACGATACTACGAGTCCTAGCTAACGTACTAGACATCCCCTAATGCTTCCTACATATCCACCTTGAAGCATCACTATATATCAATAGTGTGAACTTATCTTGACACCACCAATACTATACTAAGCAACAAATACTTGATGAAATCCCCATCTGTATTGCCCCTCAAGTTAAGTATTAACAGCACTGGTATGAGTCTAGTCAAAAACATTCTCAACTCTTCAGAATTTTGATGTGAATTTGTAATATAAGCTAATTTTAACCATGTAGTAGTCTCCAATTGATTAAGCAATTTGGAACTGACTTCTTTACAGTGTCAATGATAAAAGTTTGTATTCGCTCTAAATAAAAAGACTTGCTAGCAAAATTAACAAGAAATATCACGTGATTGCATTGGCTGCAAAATCTGAACAATTTAACATATGGTGCATATCGAACATAATCACGTTCGAAACAATTCAGTGGAGCGTCAGGATCCGCATAAGGTACTTAAATAAGTCCGAAATTAGGAACTGGGAATTGTGGGCCCAATCCGACAATCAACCCCTTGACAGCACTAGCCAAAGTATAGCCCAAACTGATGGACGCACCAGGATAAGAAAGATTTGAAATTCTAGTTTTGGTGACACATCCTTTTACCGTTGATCCACCGTTGAATAACTTCTTGACCCAGGCTAAGGCGGCTGGATTACCGCTAACAAATTCACTTACGTGACCATCCAAAAGATCGGTTGCAAATTCCAAAGAATCAATACCCCAATCACACCAATTGTCAACAATTCTTTGCACTCCTTTGAATGGAACAACTTCATCAAGTCTAGATTGGAAAACAAAGAATGGAATTTCAGGTACATGACCATCATTAGTGAGAGCCAAAGTATTGTCAGCGATAACTGGGGCAACGATTGGAGATCTGATGAAGTCCCAACCATTTTTCAAGTACCTTGTAGGGCCACTGAAAAATCTATTACCAAGGAAGTTGATCATTGATGGGAGAGTACAAGTGTTAGCAGCAGTAGAGTACTTTGGTTTTGCCCAGTCGTACAATTGTTCTTGTACATATGGTGCCAATTGTGGATAAGCATTTGATAATCCGTGGAAAGCAAGAGGAATGAGACCAGCAAAAATAGTACCATCACAAACTTCGGCTGTGAGAGTAACGTTACCCATAAATCCACCAACAGCAGCACCAATCAAGTTTTTCTTTAAATCAGGTGCGTATTTTGGTTGCAAGGCACCTGCCCAACCGGCAGCAATTGAACCACCGGAATAGCCCCATAAAACTGTTTTAGCGGTGGAGAGAATTCCAGATTCATTGAATTTCAAAGCAGCTCTAACGGAGTCTAAAGTTGCTTGACCTGCTTGTCTACCAACTGTAAACTGACCTTGTGGACCCTCATAATCCGGGGCGACAATATAATACCCTTCATTTAAAACAGCAGAAACAATAATCATTTCAGCTTCAGTGACAATGGTTGAAAGTGGTGGAGCACCAACGGAAATACCGTACGATACTGCGCAATCCACACCAGCGGCATCTTGAGCAACTTGATAACTCACCAATTTGGAAGGATCAGCATTGAAAGGTTGAATGACAGTTGTAACAATGGCATTGGGGTTTCCATGAACATCAGTGGATCTGACTAATAATTGCCATGTGTTTTTAACCTTAAGTGGTAAGATAACAGATCTCAACTGAGTAGGAATCACTCTTGATTTCAAGATGGTACCAGGAGTTGTGCTTTCGAATCCAGCCGAAGGAACATAGAATGGATCTTTACTTGGAGGAATGGCTTGGGTTAAGATTCCTGCAGATGTAAGAACCATCAGCATCAAAGTGATTATCAAAAGTTGGAAGGTATTCATGTTGATGATGTTTAAGATGAAGCGAAGAACTCTTCTTTTATAGCGAATGAACGAATGTTCAACTTCATTAATCTCTCAACTCGGCTGCAAATCCAATCCAGTCAAGAACATGTAAACAATGCAAAAAAGTTAAAATCCAGAGAAGTAAAAAATATACCAGTGAGTCAACCAAAGTTAAAATGTGGAAGTTTATCAAGCAAAGTTAAAAATAATAAATTCATGAAAACTTGAACAGCAACCGGCAGAGGCGTGTCCATTACTGTAGGTGTTGACAACGAATACCAAACGGGTAGTCCCGCCAGTCCAGTTGATAAGTTAGCCCTCTTGAGCTGCCAACGAATTCAGCATAACACTAGTGCTTGTTGATAGAAAACGTTCCCCCTCCTTTACTAACTAGGATAACCGACATACGCTCCCCACCAAGCTTCAAAGACTAAATCTTTTAGATTTTTAGCCGTTCTTAATCTTATAATGCCGATCTACGGTGATAGATGTGTTCCATAAAAGATAATCTCGGATTAGCATGAGATAATCTCCCACCATTTGAGGCTTATACGAAAATGAGTACGAAAACCTAAACAGTTTAGTGTAATGTTTCGCTTGACACTTCACCTGTCAAGTATGCACAACGGATAAATTATTATTCTTCACGATAAGTGATGCCAAGATATTCATATATTCCAGTGCCGAGGCTATACTGAATAGCACCTCCCTGTTTCTCCCGTAAGTTCCAACCTCCTCCAAAACATGCCATCAACGTAGCTTGACTTGAGCGATTCAGTTTCGTTATGAATGTTGATCTATTGTGTCTTATTTCCGAAAAATATCTGTAACAAGCCACATGCCATTCTTATCGAGATCCACACTTGGTTTTCCATACAGCGTGTTTGCAGTTGCTTCGCAAGAAGAACCCTATCGATAACAAGTGAGCGCTTCGCCTCATGTACATTGTGTAAAGTTGACCGCGAAATCAATTTCAGGTACCACTAAAATACATACAACTAGACTCATTCTAATGCGTGACATTCGGTGATATCTCCCAAAAGACTTGGATCTTTTGTCAATTAAGGTATTACTGCGTCATCATCACCGAAACTCGGCTGAAACTACAATTTCAAGTTAGCTCTGATTACATCTGTAATACACACACGTCTTCAATCTAGCTTCAGCTCAATTAGCTCAATAAACTACAATAAGTTCCAATCAAGTATGTCAAATATATCTTATTAAACTATATCCCATCTTCCAAAGTCTATAAAATCCTATTTGGGGAAACCAAAATAGGCTGAAATTTTTCATGTATGGGAGCGATTTTGACTTTCCGTGCATTGTTGTCTACAGCAATCGCTTTCCAAGAGACTACTTGCACATGGCAGTCAGGAACTCTGATCTGTGGTCTACATGTTTTCAATTACACCCTTGCCAAGGTTATTCCAATATCCTTCTATACCTTATTTCGTGTTTGTATCGCGGTGCGTTTTCGGGTGGCCTAGATTTGTTCTCACCGAGGAATCAAAACAAGTCCTCAAGCATACATGCGCTTACCATGATATCGCAAAAGCATATGGTTTAGCGTCATTGGAAAGTTCGCTTGTTACTTCCATAATATGTTGAAACGCTAATTATGTCAGCCAATCATGTTAACGTCATAATTGGCCCTGAAAAATTGTGAAATAGGCGTGTACTATTAAGTGCGTTTCCATGATTTATTCTAAGCCGCAGAGCGCAATTCAAGCATTCGGTAGATCGTATGATTCATGCAGTAGGGGCCCACGCAGCCATATTGATCAAATGCGTCTTTTAACGTTATTATTAAACTGATCAACAATTAGAGTAACTTCAATATCACTCAAAAGGTAGGGTTCTTATCTTCCATTCGTCAGGTATTTATCTTTCCTCCCCATTTTGGTATCACCTTCACGTCCTCCACTCCATTCCTCTTTATGAAATCCAAAACGGTAATTCCAATTTGGCCAGGCAAATCCTCATGAATAAAATGGCCGCACTTGCTGTTGTTGAACACCACCAACTGATACTTCCCTTGCATTTGGCCAATAATCAACTCTTTGTCCAACGTTTCGTGGGTTGACAAAATGAGTAGTTTCAGTTGCGATACTTTCAAGAAATTTTTACTTAACCCTTCAAACCAAGTATCCCAATATGGTTCAGTTTTGGAGAGGTCCAATTTCCAAGTCAATGTATCACCAATGTTGAAAAGATCTGGAATACTCAATTTAGCCAGTTCTTCATCGTAAAGTAGGAAGTTCATATGCCATTGAATCGCTTCCGAGATATGATTAAAATACGTTGGTCTTTTCTTGATAAATTGGGGCATTACCGAGAGAGATTTGATTGCGATTTCCTCTACTATATCAAGGAGGATAAGGCCGGAGTAGATTGGATTCGCATCGTATTGGTCAGAGCTCTTATCTTTGCCAGTAAGGTCCACACTTGGACTCTCTGGGGTACTAGTCGATGTACTGTCTAGCTCTTTCTGGCTTCCACTAGAGCTTCTTTTCAAGCTAGTATGGGTTGCGCTGGCACTTCTTGAACTTTCCAGGCTTTTGGTTATGCTTGCTTCGGCCAAGAATTGGGCAATTATGGATCCTCCAAGGGAGTGCCCTATAAAATAAACATTCTTCAAGTTATACTTTTGTACAAACTTTCCATAAACAAACTTCAAGTCCTCAACAAATGATTTCATGGAGAAGTCGTCCACCTTAGATGAGTTCCCATGACC
This sequence comes from Kodamaea derodonti, assembly GCA_030570035.1. Taxonomy (NCBI): domain Eukaryota; kingdom Fungi; phylum Ascomycota; class Pichiomycetes; order Serinales; family Debaryomycetaceae; genus Kodamaea; species Kodamaea derodonti. The sequence goes on from JAJLUU010000008.1 coordinate 396,832, forward strand.
TCTCAAATCATAAAGAAACACACCAGCTTCTTTCTCCACCTTCTCTGCAAGTTTGCCAAATGTCATTGACGATGATCCAGCGCCATGTAGACAAAAAAGAACTGGGCTTGTTTCTGTAGGAGGGGCCTTGTAGTATGTTTGAAAGGAAGTGCTACCATTCGTGTATATCTCTTGCTCCAGGAAGAAGGTGTCTTTGAAGTTGAGATAATCTTGCACAGTTGCATCAGTCACTTTCGGTATAGGCGGTTGAATTGATTGCAAGTCGGACAATTCTTGAGCAGCCATTTCCGCTAGACTCAATCCGGAGTCATCTTCATTGACTGCATCCAATCGTTTCGTCTTCAATAATGACTTATGAAGCTGGGACATGTTAGGTGACTATGAGTATTGTTTAACGCGTGGGATTTTTTACTTCGATTACGTGGGGTGAGCTCGATCGTGTGGAGTGGATCGTGTGGAGAAGTGTGGACACATATTAAGTGTGAAATTGGGTTGAGCTCATCTTGGCCGTCTTTCCCTTTATATAGCGCTGTGCCTTAGGGTTGGTATTGGGCATAGAGGGTATCAGAATGGGTGTATCAATTAGAATCTGGTGTTTTTGAAAACGTATACTACCAGCAATTTACTACAAAAAGGAGTACCTCTGTCACAGTACGAGTACCTCAGTTACAGTACAAGTGCCTCAGTTGATACAAATACTTCTGTTACAATACAAGTAAACTCTATGTATACTGATCAAGACCTTTAACACGTGATCCAGCAGCTAAAGCTCTCAAATTACGATTCATCATTATGGACCTAACGACACACTTCCGTCATATGGCGACAGCCTTATTCATAGGGTATAAAGCACTAACCATCAATGAGACACCAGTATCATGTTTAATGGTTGATATGTCAACCAACAAAATCCTTAGTATTGGGTATAATTACACCAATACTTCCTTAAACGGTACACAACATGCTGAGTTTCTAGCTGCAAAAAGGCTATATGATGAAGGGGTGAACTTCAAAAATGTAGTACTATATGTTACGGTAGAACCTTGCATTATGTGTGCATCATTTTTAAGACAATTAGGGATTGGGAAGGTGTATTATGGATGTGGAAATGATCGATTTGGAGGAAATGGGACTGTTCTTCCAATCAACCTGGATCCCAAATTACCAGATGACGTATACCCTAGTTTTAGCGGAATACTACGGATAGAAGGAATACAGCTTTTGAGGAACTTCTATATTCAAGAAAACGAATCGGCACCAATACCAAAGAGTAAGAAGAATAAAGAAATCGAGTTGAAAAATTATCCAGACAACTTTTATACAATTACAGAAGAGGAATTTGTTAAGGAGTTTGGTGAAGAGAGACGAGCATTGTTTGGACAGAATAAGGAATTGACTCCAATCTTAGGTAAGGGTTATAAGTTAAGAGAATTACTTGACTTGAATGCATTGAAAGAGACTCCATTTTTGAAGGAGGAGTTAGGGGAGGTTATGGATGACGAATTGAATGATTTCTTGGATTTGTTTTACGATATAGATGACGATGGGAACGTTGATTATTCAAGGGAGATAAAAAGGTATGGACAGAAGAGGAGGCATTCGGAAGTGTAGAGTCTTTGTTGGTAGTGGGTTCCTATCAGTCAATGAGCTACTAAGTAAGCTATCTTTTTTTACAAGATCGTAGCTAGGAGATACGATCGGGCTCTGTCTCGTATTGATTCTGTATAATATTGAGGTTTTGTCATTGAACCTAATACTGTAACCATACAAGTGGCAAAGCTTTGATTTGAAATATGCGTTGGAGCATTTTAGCATTTACCTAAAAATTAAAGTATCAAACTAGAGAACATAGAATAGAATAATTAGAATAATAAAGAGGCATGCTGCTGGCATCGCTTCGATTTGTACCCAATCAAGTAGAAGTATCAATCAAAACCACAAAGCTCGAGAAAAACGCACGTCAATCAAAATAAAACATGAAACAGCTCATATTGAAAAACGATTCAAGAAACCAAATCTCACCATCTTGAAATGACCTCAATAAGGGCTCAATAATCTCACCATCATGGAATGAGATTGAAGGGCTCGACGAAATGCTAGTATTAAGCAATTCGACATTTATCAACATTCCCTATTTTAACTTGCCCTCATCCACTCATCTCATTGTAATAGACAAGCGACACCTCATTGAGGACGATATTACGAATCAACCATCCTATACGACAATCTTTGTGTGTTGGAGAAATCAGCTGATGCAAACCGCGCTATAAAATCTTCCTGGATAGCTGCGAAAATCATCAAAAGTTGCAACCAAATGGGACTTTTAACCAAACTAATCAACCTTATTTCGGAATCTTCAATCGTTGTGCAAATTGTTTTATTTTTAGTCACACCAATTTTCGTAAATGTTCTTTGGCAAAAAGTCTATTCATTAAGAAAAGATCGTGCTCCATTAATATTCCATTGGATTCCATGGGTTGGGTCTGCAATTACATACGGGATCCAGCCATACACGTTCTTTGAATCGTGTCGTGAACAACACGGAGACGTATTCTCATTCATGTTACTTGGTAGAATAATGACCGTTTACCTAGGACCAAGGGGACATGAATTTGTGCTCAATGCTAAGCTAGCTCAAGTATCTGCGGAAGAAGCTTACCAACATTTGACTACTCCTGCATTTGGTAAAGGTGTAATTTATGACTGTCCAAACCACAGATTAATGGAGCAGAAGAAGTTCGCAAAGAGCGCGTTAACTACATCGGCGCTTCGAAGCTACGTCCCCAAAATCTTAGATGAAATCGAAACCTATTTCCAAGGCAATTTTGAAGGTAAACTGGGTCAAATCAACGTGCTTGAATCTCAATCGATTTTGACCTTATTCACTGCCTCAAGATCCTTATTAGGAGATGAAATGAGAGCTAAGTTGAATACCAAATTTGCTGTTTATTTTTCAGATCTAGATAAAGCCTTTACTCCTTTGAACTTTGTCTTTCCCAACTTGCCCTTGCCTTACAATCAGAAAAGAGACGCTGCACAAGTTGCTATTTCTCTGGCGTATATGGAATTGATAAATCAGAGAAGAGAGGGTGAAGCAAGATTGGAGAATGACTTGATATATTCTCTAATGGACAACTCTACTTATAAAGATGGCACCAAGATGACGGACCAAGAAATCGCTAATCTTCTAATTGGAATATTGATGGGTGGTCAACACACCTCGGCTGCAACTTCTGCCTGGTTCTTGTTGCATCTAGCGGAAAAACCAGATATTCAAGAACAGTTACATGAAGAGCTCTTAGACCAACTAGCCGGCAGAGATATCTCTGAGTTGAACTTCGATGATATCCAAGCATTGACATTATGTAATAACACTATTAAAGAAACTTTGAGAATGCACCACCCACTTCATTCAATCTTCAGAAAGGTCAAATCTTCAATGATAATCCCAAATACTACGTTTATTGTCCCAAGAGGTCATTACGTCATGGTCAGTCCGGGTTATGCAATGACAAGCAAAAGATGGTTTCCAGAACCTACGCTCTTTAATCCTTCAAGATGGGATAGAACAGAGAAGCACACTACAAACGAAGAAGGAAAAGTCGATTACGGATTTGGTGCTGTTTCAAAGGGGGTATCTTCTCCTTATTTGCCTTTTGGCGGTGGAAGACACAGATGTATTGGGGAACAATTTGCAAATACTCAATTGGCTATTATTTTGAGTAGCTATGTGTTTGGGTTCAAATGGGAATTAGTAGGCGAAAAGGTCCCAGAGGTCAGTTACGATAGTATGGTTACTTTGCCTGCTCAAGGAGACAGTGGGATTATTTGGACTAGGAGGTGAGTAAGCTATAGAGGCGGAAGCTTGAGCCTTTAATTTGTCAATTGTACATAGATATCAAGTAGTACTTTGCAGCTGCAAAGTTCTGAGGACTCGTTAGGTTAATTTCACTCAAATACATTTGAATCACCACGCAACAACGTCATGTAAATTCACGCAATACATTCGAATCACTAGGCAGCCTCATGTAAATTCACGCAATACATTCGAATCACTAGGAGCTCCTTGTAAATCCACAAATTATCAACATCATCGTAGGTACTGGCTGCCAAATAATGTATTATATGCAGTACCATCTACTAATAAAGAGATTAAAATGTCCATCTGGATAGCATGCATAGCATGGATGGTGATGAATAGTAATGGATAGTCATATTCTACGTATATCAATGCCACTTCATTTGTATACCTCTGTAGTTAAGATATGAAGGTAAATATTACGAATTCATGCTCCGCATTTTTCAGGCTCTTCGAAACTCAGTAACGCGGCCAAGCCATGGACGACGAAGAATACGAAGACGACTTCGCTCCAGATTCCCCCTCCAACCATTCCCTAGAGCCACATCTTCTCAAGCATGACGTGACCAAACGTACTCGTTCCAAGGGAACCAAAGCAACCCCCAAAATTAGTGACCTAAAGGGTGCCAATGGATATTCATGGGAAGATCAGTATCAAAGATCATGGGATATTGTCAAAGATGACGATGACCATCGTTCACTTGAATCAATCATTCAAAAGATGATTGAAAATAGAAAGAAGAAGATCATGAAGAACCCAACAACGCCATTCCAAAGAGGAATCATTCGAACATTGATTGTGATTGTTGATGGATCAGAAATAATGTCGGAAAAGGATTTGAGACCAACCCGGTTTAGCAAGACCATTTCATTACTACAAGAATTCATCATGGAGTTCTTTGACCAGAATCCAATCTCTCAAATGGGGATATTATTGATGAGAAATGGGGTATCACAATTGGTTAGTGAAGTCAGCGGACTGCCCAATTATCACTTGGATAAAATCAGAAATTTGCAAGCAAGACAACACAATCGATACGAGCCTAAAGGAGACCCATCGTTACAAAATTCTTTAGAGATGGCAAGGTCGTTATTAAAGTACAATTTTGGTAATTCATCAAATGACTCCAGAAACTCAAAGGAGATATTATTGATCTTTGGGGCGTTGTTTACAAGCGATCCTTCAGACATCCACAAAACAATCCAACATCTTGTAGACGATGAAATCAAGGTAAGAGTGATTGGGCTCTCTGCCCAGGTTGCTATTTGTCAGGAACTTGTAAATAAAACAAATCATCAACAACGTAATATAATGTCTCACAACTATGGGGTTATTTTGAACGAGGTCCACTTCAAAGAGCTTCTATTGGAATGTGTCATACCGATTCCAATTACATCCAAAGAACAAAAAGAACAACCTCAAGAAAGTGGGATCCCGCTAATAAAAATGGGTTTTCCCCTGAAAATCCAACCAAACCTCTCTGTGAACAACTCCAATTTGGTGATTGAGTTTCCCTCATTATCTGCTTCCGATCCCTCTAATGGACTCGACGAAGTTGTTGAATTTCAAAATGACGTTAAACTTCATCAAGCAGCTTATCAATGTCCACAATGCAAAAACAAGGTCTTGAACTTGCCAACTGTTTGTCCTGTTTGTGGGTTGATGTTGATCTTGTCAACTCATTTGGCAAGGTCGTACCATCACTTGGTTCCATTGGCTCCATACAGAGAGGTGAAAGCAGCTGTAAAGTACGACAGTAAAAATTGTTACGGGTGTTTGTTATTGTTTCCCGAGGGCAAGGAAGGGAGTTTGGAGGGCGTTGTTAGTTCGAGATACAGGTGTTTGCAATGTAACAAAGATTTTTGTATTGATTGTGATGTCTTTGTTCATGAGGTGTTGCATAACTGTCCAGGTTGTGAGCAGAGCAAAGGCAGCCAGCAGGGAGAGTAGCCGCACAGAGTGTGTCAAGAGAGTGTAGAGTGTGAAGAGAGTACCAAGAGAGTTAATCCTTAGAACGAGCTCGTGATTTTCATACTCCTTCGGCTGGATCACACTTTGATGGTGTTCATATACAATATTCTGAAATAATGTATTTTAATCAACCGGGCAGTCATAGATATTAGATAAATATAAGGCATACTTTTTCATTGTAGTTGTATCAGTTATCGGATTTTACCTGTGTAAGTTGATCAATGTTCATTCGGTAAACATATTACCTCGATATCATCTGGGCTGAAATCAGTACACCGGATGCACTTGAATGCGGTGAACCTTTCGGTGAAATCGTGCTCTTCTCTTCCCAGATGCTATCGTCCCTTGCGCCATGTCTACAGCACTGGAAGCTGCTTTGCAACCCACACTAACAGTTCTCACTGAATTGCTATTGCAGCCCACTTATCAGCATTACTATCGCTTATCAACACTCCCCACTGCATTATTGCAACCCGCTTATCTATACCAAGTCTCCACGGTTGTAACATTATGTCATCTAATTTGAGCATGTCACCTAATTGAAGCCACTTATTACGATAGGTTTGTAGCACGGTAATTGAACAATATACTATAAGTTCGCTACAACTCTCACTCCATGAAGCCACTTATCAATACCACATTCAAACTAGTTTCTTACTCACTTAAGTTGTCATTTCAGAATCTCCTACGTAATCCGAATTAATTTCGCAGCCACAATTTAGCATGTCTCTGGTTTTGACTACACTTTCAAGATTTGTTCCTACGTTACGTCATGTTCCAGATTATCCAGAGACTGAAAGGGTAAGCTCAGGGACGACTTCAAATGCTCCACCAAATGGAAAACAGGGCCCTATTATAGAGCATGAATATGCTTTAAGTGAGGATAATTCAACAACTCAATCGGAGGTTTTCTATTACAACCATCCACTTGAATTGAGAGACGAAGTGAACCGTAAATGGTGGAGCATTTTCAATGAGTATGAATATCGATTCAGTAAGAAGACCAAATCGAAATTCAAAACCAAATCAAAAGAAGAGAAGGTGTTATTGATCAAACTACACCTCATAATCACATTCTACTCATTTGTTGGTTATTGGGTTAAGTATCTCGATCAACAAAATGTAACAAATGCGTATGTTTCGGGTATGAAAGAAGATTTGAATATGAAGGGAAATGCGTATATCAACGCTCAGTCATTTTACAATGCTGGATGTGTTATCTTCCAGGTCTTTTTTATGTACCTCCTTCCACGAGTTCCACTTCATTATTTAATTGGGGGATCTGAAGTAGTATGGGGTATAGTTACATTATCACACTATGCAATTACCACTGTTCCACAATTATACGCACTTCGATTTTTGACAGGAGCTGCTGAAAGTGCCTACTTCATCTTGTGGCATTTCTGCTTTTCAAACTGGTTCTTACCAGATGAATTAGGGTTTGTTGGGGGGTTTTATTACTGTGGTCAAATGTTAGGTATATTAACCTCTGGGCTAATTGCTGGTCATACGACTCAATCAATGGAGGGTTTGCGAGGACTCTCAGGCTGGAGGTGGTTATTCATTATTGATGCTATCATTACAATTCCAGTAGGTATAATTGGTTATTATGTAATCCCAGGTACCCCAGAAGCTTGTTACTCATTGATTCTAACAGACGACGAAATTAGATTTGCACGGAAAAGATTGAAAGACGCCAATATAAAAACTACTAATAATAAAGACATGGATGGCTTTTTCACAAAAGCTTTGTGGAAAAGACTATTGACCGATTGGAGAATCTATGTGGTGACTTTGCTTGATTATTTCTTCTGGAGCAGTTCCAGTACGGTTGGTGGTGGCATTGCGATTTGGTTGAAGTCCACCAAAAAGTACTCCATTCCAACGGTCAATCGGCTATCGTCAATTCCTCCCGCTTTAGGGATTTTGTATATATTGTTAGTGAATGTTGGATCTGATTATACCCACTCGAGGTTTTTTTCGATTTCTTGGGCTTATGTTTTCAATTTCATTGGTTGTGTTATTTTGGCTATTTGGTACGTTCCTGAGGCTGCAAAATGGTTTGCATTCATGCTAGGGTATTTTAACATAACAGTCAGCTCGGTAATTTACGGCTGGATGAATGATATAATGAGGTATAATGCTCAAGATAGAGCAATTGTCCTCTTGTTTTCTAACTTGTTCTCACAACAATTCAGAGCGTGGGTAGATAGGTTGGTCTTTCCAACTACAGAATCTCCGAATTATAAAAAGGGGTATATTTTTGCAGCCGTGAATACAGTTTTAACGGTCGTGATGGCGTTCGTCACTTTGGTCTTCTATAAAAGACAAGAAAGGAAAGACGCAAGAAATAACGGAATTCTTATTTATGATAGCAGTAAAGAGATAACTGAGGAGGTGGAGGAATTGCTAAGGATTGAAGATAAGAAGAAGACGGATTTACCGTAACAGCTACAACTTGGAACGCAGAAGTTGGTCAATAAAGTTATGTGCTGCATGCCTCATTCACTGATGCCCCATTAAATATTTGTGAACTTCTGATAGTATACGTAGGAAGAGTTCAGTGAGAAAATAGACGTAAATACAGCCTCATTGTGTACTGAGCATGTGCGACTTTGTGTAGCGTTTTGCAGCCAAACTTTGCAGCCATGAAACTGCGACAGAAAGAATTGAATACCTTGTTTAGAAGGTTATGTTTTAGAAGGGCTTATGCTTTCGCAGGTTTATGCTTTAGGTCTCTCAGAGTTACGTTTGAAAGAACTTATAAGAGAATTTTGATATAGAGACTTTTTTATTAAATATACATGTCAACCATAGCCTTATTAGAACTCCTAACCTAGCAGGTCAAACGAGCACGTTCGTTATACCCCTCAATATATCCCCCCTCGATGTACCCACCAGCAAACGCATGTAAATACGTCTTACTATTAAAATGCTTTGACGTTCCATTGAGGTATAGTAAGTCTTGAAACTTTTTATTCAGTAGCCCCGGAGCAATGTGATCTTCAATATTGCTACCCAAAAACGATAAGTAATTGGAATCTTTTGTGAAACTTTCAGGATTGCCTCCAATTAGTCCTCCTGTAATGCCATCATCGAAACTACTTGTCACAAAATAACCATCAAAATACCCCTTGACAGTATCCTCACCAAATTGAGAAGTTTCAACCATGGAGCAGCAGAACGCTTCGACATCGTTGATGAGGCTGTCATTTAATTGGGGACAAAATGCCCTCGCTATTATACTGCCACTTGAGAACGTATAGTAATCTTGACCACCTTGAGAAGTTTTGTGAGAGGATTTTGTGTTGCCATTCAGCTGTTTAGATCCAAGTCCAGATTTGATATCCAATAGGAATGAATTCCAGACCTTAGCAGATACCTTTTTGGGACTCTTGTTCTTTTTATATACACTGAATGTATATTTAACCATTTTGTGAGATTCAATTGAGGATGTAACATTTGGCATAGCAGATTTGCTAACACTTGAAATTGGGGTGATTGGTCGAGTGCTAGGTGGACTTATAGGTTCAGTAATTGGTGCAGTGATGTTTATGGTGGATTCTTTCGAAAGTGCTGCTTCGCTTCCATTGGGGGGTGACTTGGCGCGGTCATTGGATTGATATTGCATTCCTGGTGAATCTCTTTTAATTGTAAGATCTGTAGGCTCTCTTATAATTGTAAGGTCTGTAGGCTCTCTTCCAATTGTAAGGTCTATAGGCTCCCTTCCAATTGTAAGGTCGAAATGCTCTCTTCCAATTGTAAGGTCGAAATGCTCTCTTCCAATTGTAAGGTCTATAGGCTCACTTCCAATGGTAAGGTCTATAGGCTCACTTCCAATTGTAAATTCCCTTCCAATAGTTGAGTATACTCCGTCAAAATTGCTAGTAGAGACGTCTTCAATAGTTGAGTGGCTAGGATCTGATATTTCATTAGGAGTGCTGCTTATCTCAGCTTCACCGAATGTTCGAAACTTGGGCTCCTCAACGTCAATTGAGCTGGAACTACTGCTGGCTCTGCCTAGCGTAGTATAGCTAATAGGGAATACAGACCCCATACCATATGGAAATGCCAATTCATATGGCATATCAGTCACTGTCTTTGTACTTTCCGTGTCAATTGAAACACTGCCTTGGGGATTCGACGGCTCCTCAGTAGATTCAGTAGAGCTATTCAAATCTTGGACATTGCTAGTATATTTGGTTCCACGTTGAACATCTTGAAGATCCTTCAGATCATCTTTAACGTACTGCAGATCATGAACATCCTTGACGTACTGCAGATCATGAATATCCTTGACGTACTTCAGATCATCACCATCTTCAAGGTACAGATCATAACCATCTCCACCATTGTCGTTAACATCGCCACCATGCTTGCCCCCCTCGCCTTTGAAGAAATCATGAATCTTGACTTTCAACTTCAGAAATGATGTTTTGATAGAAGAAATTGTGCTATTACCCTTGTCAATCGAGTTACTGGTAGAAAATTGAGACGTGGATTTGAATGTTGGAATCATCTTAGATGACATAGAGGATTTTATAGGGGTATTGGCGTACATTGCTAAAATCTTGATCGCGTTAAAGAGATAAAAATTAGAGGGGATTGTTGTTCTTTTATATTAGCCTTTTTTGCAGCCAATAGCATATGAAAATATTTCAACATCCATGGAAGTAAAGAATGTCTGTATTGGTTTTAAACTGAAAAGAACTCTTTGTGAACGTATCGTATCCTCATCGGTAGTAGTGGGTTCTTTAGCGGCGAGTTCTTCTTGGGTTTATACCGTATTACTGCATACAGTCGCAAAACACTCCATTGAAGTCTAACTCAACGCCCTAACTTAACTCCCTTTGTTTAGTAAACTTCCCCATTATTAACTATGCCATACCAAAAAATCTTCATTTCTAAAAAGAGGAAATTTAGCACACCAAAGTTGCTCCTTACTGAGCCTCACGTATTCTACAGGGATAAATTTCGATGTAAAACTTTGCTATTTACTTACTAAAATACATTGTTGAGTGGCTTTATTCAAAAGCTCTTATTTGGTTCCCTGTAGGAAATTGTGTAGAAAGGAGGATTATATGGAAACCTAGTTTAATGGAAGTTACGAGATTATTGCCCCCAGGTACTACCACCACCGGACCCCCACGCACTTCCTCCACCATTACCCTTACTTCCCCAGGAAGAATTATTACCCTTATTCTGTGGATTATTGCCCCACGCCGAATTTCCACCCTTTGGATCTTTGTTCCAACTAGAACCACCGCCCCAAGTAGAAGCACCGCCTGGGGTTTTACCTCCAGGGGTCTTTCCACCCCAGGTCGAACTTCCGGAATCTTTATTCCACGTAGATCCACCACCCCAGGTAGAGACAGCACCGTTTGCAGGGGTCTTGCCACCATTATAGGCTGGAGTCGCACCACCATTCCAAGCAGATCTACCACCTGAGCTGAAAGCAGGAGCCGCCATTCTGTTCACTGGGTTTGGATCTTGTGGAGCACCAATAAACCGTAAATAAGGAATAGCCTCACCTCTAACTATAACATTCAAACTGTTTTTATTAACCTTGATTTTTTTTGATTTTGTGTGTAATTCAATTCTAGCGTAAACATCATCAGTATCTGTGACCTTTCCCATAAGACCTTTATAACTACCTGAGGTTACAGTCACGTCCTTTTGTATCAACTTATCACGGCCGCCTACCGTCGTTCTCAATCCAGCAGCAGCAGCAGCACCTGAAGGAGTTGGAAGCTTCAAGTTTGGATTCATTCTACTTAAATCAGGACCCAAATTCTTGGAAGCAACACCTTCTTTGGTTGTCACAGTGCCCACATTCATTCTGTTGGTGACGAATATACCCAAGTTATGGGAAATCTCATTAGACTTGATGAAAAGCGAATTCTTATAGATATGCAAAATAACACCCTCTCTCTTTTTATCACCTAACGATTCTCTTACAGTATCACCAACTTGGATAGTGAACCCATTCTTATCAGTAGCAATTTGTTCTTTACGAGACAATTGGACCTTTGAGGAGATCCCAGACGGCTTTAATGATAAAATCCTACCATCTGAAGTCAATACTTCAAAAGCACTCTTTTCAGCCTTTAAAATAACACCAACACTGGAAGCATTTAATTGAACTAGATCTTTGATGTCGTATTTGGAATTGAAGTTGTCCATGGTTGCTGACGAATCAGTGGCCTTCACAAGATAATTGGCAAACACACGTACATCTTCCCTAGTTTGGTCACTTACCAAGATGACGGAATCACCGTCGATTTTAATAACCAACCCAGTCTCATCGAAATGTTTTCCTTCAACAACTCTTACGTGATCACCTTCGTTGAAGATTTTCCTTAAGTCATTGGCAGGTACTGTTAATCTTTGATTCACAAACTTAGGGTCTCCACTATCGGTTACCGAGATCGTGATTTCATATAAGGTGAATTCCACCACAATACCAATTGTTTTAGCTTGTTCACCACGACGGATTTCAACTTTATCACCCGGTTGGAAGGCCGTTGATTGTTTACTCTTTCCTTTCAAGGATGAAGCAATTGAGGCCAAATCAAGACCATCTTCTTCAGAACCGTTTTGAAACAAATCCAATTCTTCCAATCTTGGATGAACATCTTTTGTTTGTATGAATTGTAATTTGAAATCTTTATACAAGAATCCATCATTATATTCTTCACCTCTATAAATGAAAGACCTTGAGCCTCTTCCTGCTTGAAGATATTCACCATCATACATCTTGGCTTCTTGTTCACTGAACAATCTTGGTAGTGGTTTGACTTTCAGCTTGATTCTCTTATCATCTGCAAATTCATCATTTCTACCGTAATCAAGTCTAGGCACCAATCTACATCTGACGTCTAACCCATTTTCAGATAAATTGTCCACAATGGCAAGATCGTTCTTATATTTACCTCTGGTAATACGCACATAGATACCAGGTACTAATTCAATATCAGAAGACTTGACTTGTTTGAGTAAATCAGGATATTCTTTCACAGGCACTAACAATTTATCTCTCACATAAATGTTCACCATACCTGCTAAAGCCTTATCGATAGCATCTGGTCTTTTGGCTTCAATATATACATACCCTTTGAAAGAGTCTCTTTGGAATACCGTCATAATATCTAATGGTTTCCCTTGTCTTTCCAAGGTTCTCTTCTTTTCATATAATTTTCTAACAAGATCCTTTTCACGACCGGGACTACATCTGATGGCATAAATCGAAGGATCATTGATGGAAGGCATCAATAATTTCTGCGACACAGTACCAGAGGTGGCACTGTCACCACGATAAACAGTATGAGTTTTTCTATATCTTTGTTTTAATGTTTCTGCCAACTGTTCAGCGTCTTGGTCATCTGCTTCTTGACGACGTGCATCATATTGTCTGTGCAATCTATCATCACGATTTTCCGGATCATTGACTCCAGTTTCACGGTCATCCGTAATAAATTGTTCTCTTAATAGTTCTGCTTCTTCGTCCTCTTCGTCTAATTCGTCTTCTTCTTCGTCATCGACTTCTGCTTCAATATCAATAAACTGATTGGCCCCTCTCCTACGTTTTCTTTTGGTTGAGACTTCTTCATCGGAGGAATCTTCTTCGGAATCCTCAGAAAGTCTTCTTTTGTCTTCTTTACTGCTTAATGTTCTTTCTAATCCTTCATCTTCTAATTCATCTTGATTGGATGGAGAAGTGACTGCAGCGCTTTCTTCTTTGACTGGTTCAGACATGTGTACAGTTTTTCACTCTAGCATTTTGTTGATGAATGACAATCTATAATATCCCGCGTGGAAGAAATCACGTGATGTGTATTTGAACTAGGTTGAGTATGGAGGGTGCCTGTGGGGATATTGGTACTTAGGGTGTTTACCGTGATTTTACATTGATATTCAGTGGAATTTCGCTCTACTGATCTACTCTTATGTTACGTAATTGTCATATAAATTATAACCTCAGTTTTTATTGACCAGTCAATACAACCTCAGAGAAAGTGTCTCTTGCACAGGGGCTCTAGGATTGAAATTCGTTGACCACTCTAAAATGACAGGGCGGCTTAATAGAGACAGTCAAAACCATTGGCCGTCGCTTGCAGAGCTATTCCTCCACATGCACATGGGCCAAATACCCCAAACTCTTACTGACCGCAAGAATATGCCATGGGACAATCCTAGTAATCTCTCCTTCTAGTCCCCCCTCAACCTCCCCATAAATATCTCTCAAGCCCAATACATCATTCAATACAGTTAGCTTCTTATAGTGGCTCAAAATCAATCTCATTAGGGTATCCAAGTCCCAATAACTCAGACAACTTAACAAATTAATGTCCAAGACCAAATAGTCACCCTGTGACAGCTTCAAGTGATCGTCATCAATATCCAAGCCTTTGAGTAAATAACCAGTCTTCATGCCCAATCTTGTTGAATGATTAAATAACGATAATGGTAGTTTTGGCACAATTCCAATCAAAATGTTGGCAGGGTCAGATAAAATGGCATCGGACGATTCATTCTGGGTGGTACCTGTCACAGTGTTATTGGGAGTCTGTTCCTGAGGCGATAAGAAATTCCCAGGAACATTCAAAAATTGTTGCGGCGAGTGGAAGTTTATACCACCAGACGGAGACGTTATTAATCCATGGGAGGCAATGTTTGGTGACGAATTGTTGGAATGGAAGTTCTTAAAAAAGTTATCTGACGGAGCGGATGTAGTAGCGGCATTGCTTGACTTTGATAACCTCACCTTTGGCGTTGTATCTGAAAAGAGCAATTGTGGTAAGTCATTAACTGTCAAGACAATCATTGAAATATCCCTATGTTTTAATGAAAGTCTTTTCCAATGCACCAATTCATCATCAAGTAAAATATTGTTAACCCTCGCTAGAACCAAGAATTTCTTACCTCCCATTATACTTCCTTTACCCTGTTCGTCGTTCAAATTTTTGAAGAGCTCACTTGAAATGTTCCAAATGTTATCACAAATCGAACTGATATCATAAGAGTTAGTTCCGCCACTATACCAAGACTTGGTATGAGTGACAGTTCCTAGAGGATCAGACCAAGCAGCAGAACACCATTGTTTATCTATCAGTCTCTCATAGGCTAGATGAAGAAACAAATCTCCATTGAAATTATTATCCTTAAGGTTTGAGTTCATAAACTTGAACAGAATCTTGGACGGTGGTTCTTTGACTAATTGCGTATAAATGTTCTTCGATATCAGATTAGTCAAATCATTTGGGCATTGGTTATACAAATTCATGGAAACCTTAGATAACTTATAATTTGATAAGTATTTAAGTTTTCCATTTTTCGAAATGAAACCACTCGGGATAATCTTAGTGAAAATATTAACCAACGGGAGTTGATGGTTAGTCAATGCAACATTGAAATTTCTAAAAATCTTGCTTATTTGTAGAATGGAGTTGAAACTCTCATTGGTATTTATAAACATGAGTAATAATGGTCTATCGAATTCAAAGTTGTTAGTCTTGTTGATCAAATCTAACTTGATCAACTCAACCAATGAATTTAACTTCTTATCGATTTGCGTATAAATATCATTATGGTTCCCATTGCCATCTACCAACAATAACCCATGTGATATGCTTTCCAAATCGGATCTGGTTTCTACTGTTGCCAAATTAACTCTGGTTATTTGTCCTAAATTACATTCACGGTAATTGCAAATGATCTGGCTAAGAAAGTTGTCAAGATCATCCGAACTGCTAGATTCTCCAATAAGTAGAACCTGAAAGTTCTTAGCTGATTTGATGGGAGAAAAGTTCAAAAACTTCCAAAAGTTGAGTGCAATATGATTCAAATTGACAATGCTCTCGTTTTTCAATAACCTTGTCTTCACAACAGGCAATTTGAAAAACTGCTCTTCCGTCACATTAGAAGCAGAAATATACTGGTCACTCAAATTCTTGTACTCCTTGTACGTTGTATTGTTTGTTTCCGAATCAGTCATGGAGTCCCATTCGAGAGATTTCAACTTCTTGTATTGTGCAGTTGGATGAAGTTCATCAATGTCATCAAGGAAACTTAACTGGTTGTCAGCTTCGCCTTCCTGATCAATAAGAAGTTCGGTCAAATTGAGCTTGTATGAATTTGGAAATATTTGAAAGAACTTGTTTGAGAAGTCTTCACTAGGGAGGATGAAATCAATTGCATGGTTTTTGAGCGAGTCCTTTCTAATTGTACCTATTGGATGGTTTGCTAAAGTGTCTCTTACAACTGATGTTGAATTAGTCAGATCACTCTGCTTAGCTGAATTCGCTGCATTTCCCAAGCTCCTATCACTTCGGGAACTCCCAGGAATTCTCTCGCTCCGCTCATTCCCGACCTCAACACTATAATAATCCATATTGGCTTTGTTCCCATTCAACCCCAAATCAAATATCAAGTTTGGACCCAAGAAAGATAAGAATTCATCCAAATGACCACTCCTAACAATCATTTCGTTCCTCTTCACCAATTCCAAATCATTCTCGATCTCATCCTCATCAACATTGAAATTAGGTAAGAGCGCACTACTTATCAAATTATTAAGTAAGAACACGTTCGGGATGGTTATCACATTTATACTACGAAGGATCAAGGGAAGATAATTGGTTGACTCGGAAACTACCTTGACCTCCTCAATTGGACTCACGACTGGAGGTATAGCTGACATTGGTCTATTCGCCCCTGGGGTTGACCAAGGGTTTTGGTTGGAGTTTTGAGTATCATAATCAATTGGTGAAACGTCACTGAAAAATGGGCTTTCAGACTTGGAGAGTCTATGAAATTGATTAGGCAGTCCCACTGGTAATGATATTGGTGTTTGTTGTTTCTCAACAACCGTGTTGCTTGTATATGTACTGGAACTTGATACACCGACAGGTACACTCAACCATTCTTCTCTTTTTGGAGAGTCTATTTGCATTTCGTCTGCGTCCGATTCTGAAGAAGAATCAGTTGAAGGTTCATGGACTTCGGCATGACCCAACAATTCGTCCCTGACCTCCTTCACTGTAAGCTCATACCCCGAAACACTAGTTGCGCGTATATTTCTTCTTTTCTTGTCTATTTCTTGATCTTTATCAACGTAGAATTTTCCTCCTTTTCCATATTTCGTATCTATATCTGTTTTTATAATGGGATTGAAGATAATGGGGGAGAAGATAGATCTTGGGGAAAAGTCGGGAAATGTCGCCGATGTTGCTGATGGAGGAAAAGTGGAAGTGGTTGTTGAAGGTGGAATCGTCGACGCTGCTGCTGCTTGATTAGGGAAACTCGGAACAAACAAAGGAGTTGGCATCATTGGTAATGGAGCACCTGGATCATTATAATCGGGAGTATTTAGTTTTTTCAACATCATATCTTTTGGTATATCAATATAAGCTGTTTTCTGTGGTATTGCGGGGATGTTGAAATCAAATACTTCTTGAGCGGTTTCCTCTTCTGGTTGTTCTATGATTTCCTGAATTGACTCATCTTTTTCTTCCGGTTCCTTTTCTTCTTCTTTCTCTTCTTCCTTTTGAGAAGTTTTCTCTTCGTCACTATCATCACCAAATAAATCGTCGATTTCCATTGGGTCTGGTATGATGAAATCCGTGTTGTAGATGGGGGTTCCAATTTCTATCAATTCTGATTTTATATCTGGGATTGATGCTGCGATACTCGATGGTCCATATTCAAACGGCACTGTTTGTTTGGTTGTAATATTTAGATCAAGGAATGTTGATATAAGGTCTAGGGGATTGATTGAGGAAGATTCGTCCTCCTGAGCTGATTTTTCAAGCTTACCCAACTGCACCAAACATAACCTCCATGGCCAAAGTATGAATTTCTTATTATCTACAGAATGAACAAACTTTGATATTGACGAAGTTTGATTATTAAGATGTTTTAGGTTGGGTATGAGTTTAACCCAAACCATTTCAGATCCTTCATTTGTATAATCGATACCTGTGCTTAGTTTTATGAGATTGAGTAGGTTTTCGTTCTGGTTATGTCTTCTTGTCACTAGGTTCTTCTTCAAATTTGAGGGATCAAATAGATGACATCTTATACCACTTGGTATTAGGTATATCACGAAATCTGATGGACCATAAACCTCTCCATTATTAAACTCATTATTAACAGTTGACCTTTCCAATATGGATGTATCAAAGAATGTTAGTTGATCTTTCAAAACCACAGATAACAATAGATCACCGTTTGGGTGTAAACACGGTTCAAGGTATAGTAGCGAATATTTCTCTGCTTCTTCTGAAATGATGGAGTAATTACCGAAAATCTTCACCACTCCTTTGGATGATAAATTGAATAGAACCATCTTCTTGAATGCCTTCAAAAATGAAAAACTAGCAAATGGTGTGTATTCATCTGTTGGTTTGACTTGAGTTGTGGTAGCTACGTTTTCAATCACAATATTGCTTTCATATTTCAATTGCAATGTAGGGTACTCTTTAATAAAATCTAATACTGGTAAACCCCCTCCAAGCGTGAAATAGTATAACGACTTATTATGATATGTGATTAAGATTTTGGGATGATTGAATCGTATAAGCAATTCCAATTCAAGTAACCATTGATCATTATTATTGGTGGTGGAGTAAATGTAATAATTGATCACATTTAGATGTGCCATCTTATAATAATGGGTGGTTATATTGGATGCATTGATAGACATGGCAGTGACTGGGTTAAGATTTGATCGCACTTGAGTTTCAAAAAATGAGAGGGTGCAAAAATGGCAACTGTACGGTTGACAAGGTTGACAAGGTTGAGCGAAGGTCAAGTGTGTTGAAAGTTGGTAAGCTCATAATAATGAACGTAGTATTGCTATGGTGGTGCATTTATGGAATTTTAGTGTTGTAATGTAACGCCATTATTGGAAGTGTTGCAAAACTGTATAGATTTGATGAGCGCTAGAAGGACTAAAGAACTTAGAGGAGTGCCTTTCACCATTAGGCTAGGAGGCCAATACCAATCATTTTTGAGTGACATTATGCTTTATGGCTATTTCATCCGTATTGAGAATTTGAGTTACATAATGGCTACTTCATCTGAGAATTTTACATGCTTTATGTTTCATCCGTCAACTTAAGTACGCCTTATGGCTTTCATCCGTCAACTTAAGTTACGCTTTATGGCTCTCGTCCGTCAATTTAAGTTACGCTTTATGGCTTTCATCCGTCAACTTAACTCATGCTATTTATCCGTAGAGAATGGTATCCTACAAAATCTAGTACATTGGCTGGTTTGTGTTTAGCTTTCTGGGGTCGGTACTGTACGTAAAGTCGATTGTGTTGTAATGCTAGTCCTCGGGGTTTTGGACCAGAATGTTGAGTATTTTCCTTCAGTTGTACCAACCGAGACTCAACACGGTATTGGTTGGGCACCCACGAAAGCTAGTCAATCCAAACTTGGAGATCACACTATTAGTACAGGTACATCCTACTCTTGAAAATTGCCATCCACAGGAAACTCCACCAAGCTCCAACTCCGATCATTGAAATATTATATAATCTAATCTCATCCATTGTCACGTAATTCCTTCTCTATTCTTATCAGTATCATGCTGTCACTGTTGCAGCCATATTATGTTTACGTAAGCACAATACAATTCGCTTAGGAAACCCTTCGATTAGGGCATTGCACCTTGACTAACCCAACAATATCCATCACTCTTCCTTACTACTCAAAACCTGCTAGTCATCTTTTTTGTATACGTGAATTTGTACGGCCCAAAACCTAAATCTGGAGAGCGCTCTTACGAAGAAAATCAATAAACATGTCTGAGAAGGAAATACGTAAGTATGACGAAGAACGCATTGAAGGTGGCTCCAGTTAGGTGTATTGGTTGATCCGGCTGGTCTGTATTTGCTGATTCTCAAGCGGACGTTATTGAAGGTTGATTAGGAGTTATCAACATGTCTAGCAAGAATTGACGAGATCAAAAAGGACAACGTAAATATGATAGTAGATCACACATCCAGTCATCCTCACCTCCACGCTTTCCAACTACTAACCTTTAGCAATATTAAAGGCATCTGACCTTCCTGAGGAGATCCAAACGAAAGTGTTTGAATTAGCACAAACATCAATTCAATATAAAATCGAAAAAGATATCGCCACATTCTTGAAGAAAGAATTGGATCAATTGTACGGACCAACATGGCATGTGATTGTAGGTAAGAGTTTTGGTAGTTATGTCACACACGAGCAGGGTTTTTTTGCTTATTTTTATATAGGTGAGTTGGCGTTTTTGGTGTTCAAGAGTGGGTAAGCACGACGATTCAACGACGAGTCAACGACGAGCGAAGCGAGCGATGCGAGTTCGTGGGTTTCCTCTGATCTCACTCTTTTCTGTGGGAGGCTTGGTGTTTTGTGGGGAATAGATGGTGAGGTTTTATGATACTGGAGATCTGACATAGACTGACATTCCATGTTCATCCTGGAAGAGTTGCTAATACAAAGCTGCGGATCTCAATAATATGCATACAATTCAACTGTTGATATTTGACATGCACTGGTCAAACATCCCATAATTGATAGAAATAGTAGAGGAGTTACGTTTACTTTACCGCGTTGGTTGTCACTCTCTCGGTATTCTTCCTATCTGTGTATCAAGCTGGCTTCAGCACCCAACAGCGTCATTGCTACAATTTAATATAACTTACTTTACGTTGACGCTGGTGATACTCTACCTGTACCTTCGCCATAATGGTTGTATTTATGATTAGTTGTTTATTAAATAGTTCAAATGTATGATGCAATAGTTTAGATTTGGATCGTGTCAAGATAGGACAATGACATCGTTCTTTGAAACCGTAAGAGTTGGCCATTGGTACTTTTAGTCATATTTATAATCATTAGTCTCCAGAATTTGATAATCTATACGACATACTCAAATTGGTAGTGGAAAGAGCAGGCTTCGCCTACTCTAAGCTACTCTAAGAAAAGGTAATTGACCACTCTTAGTTACCGCACCACGCCCACGCACAATTAAGCCAACTTTTCATCTTGTCCGCTCAACAAGGTAAACACTGGAGCATCTAACTTATCTCTACCGTGTAAAAAGTCCAATTCCATGACAAATAAATATTTCACGATTTCTCCTTCATTCAACTTAACCAATTCTCCAGCACCAAAAGCACTTCCACCGGTAGCCAAAATGTCGTCGACAATGAGAATCTTACTTCCCTTTGGGAAAACACCCTTTTGCATTTCGAATTTATCGGTACCATATTCTTTTTTGAATTCAACCAGTTGCAATTGACCAGGTAATTTACCTGGTTTTCTAACAGGTACAAATCCAGCATTCAAGGCCAATGCTAAAGTTGGACCAAATAAAAATCCTCTACTTTCCAATCCAACAACATAATCAACTTTGGTGTCACCAAGGTGCAACTTGAAAGCATCGATCAATTTTTGGAACAATTTTGGTTGAGTGAAGATCGGTAAGAAGTCTTCGAAAAGAATTCCCTTTTCTGGGAAATCAGGGTATTGCTTTAAAGCTCCTTTTAATTCTTTGGCAAGTTCGCTGACAGACATTGAGTTGTGATGAGGTTGAAATTTGACCTTCGATTTGGTGCGAGAAAAATGGCCCACGTTCGTGTGGGTGAGACCATAGCAGGTGATGGAAGACAATGGGAATCGGTAGGTAAGTACGGCTTTAACATTTCTTGGTAATTGGATTGATTCAGTATGCCATAATCACTCGATGAGAAAAGATCGCGGTCTACCTAGTATCGCAAGACTAGTTACCTTAGGATTGTGCAATTGTAAAGTGCGTTGTATATGTAGAACAATGGGTAGATATTGCTTCTCGATCATTAGACAAGACTGGTGAGAGTTGGTTGACATTACACACGCCTACGGATGCCACTTTTCTACTCGGATCACAAATATCACAATACTATGTCTTCCTAGGTACACTGCTCATGAAGTTGTCAACGCAGGCTTTTACTCTCCTCGGATCAAAATTGCACCTTCTCTACAGCACTCTCACATGAAATGCTTTCTCTATACCCAATTAACAATATTGGTAAATTTGTACGAAATTCTGCCAAAATCTACGATCTCATCCAGTGGATGCAAAATAAAAAGAAGTTGCTTCAGGATTAGTTTAAGCAAAGCCGGTTATAAGAGGTGATTGGCCCAAGGGAATAGTGTTGGAACTAACGAAGACTTATTGTGTAAATTTTTAGTACTAGCAGCTGTAAATATTAATCGTTCATTGTGAAATGTTTTTTACACCTTCTAGTGGGTTTATAGCGAGTACCCTACAACGCTTTGCTATGCTGAGCCAATCATCTCTCAAGGCTCTCTCTTGATCAAATCGTCATACATCGGAGTTGAGCTATAGTGGAGATTTTCTTGGGCAATGCCAAAATGAAGTGGTAATATGGCTGATAAAACGTACGCACTCACTTTCACTATGCTCTTAGAGTTGTCAGAGCAGTAGCAGTTCTCTCAAGGATACCTCATAGTGCTGCGCGCTATGAGGAGCTGCGCACTATGAGGAGCTGCGCACTGTGAGGACTGAAGAAATCGCGCTATCACGAAATCGCGAAAACGTATTTGTACACACCATGGAATCCACCAAACAACTACTTCACGACTACCTGACCACCCAACCGATGTCACCTTACAAGGACGACGACATCAGTTTATACTCTGATTTCAGCGATTCCCCAGAAAAGCCAAACCAATCGTATTCCATACCGAATATCAACCTATCTAATCTATATGATCTTCTTGATGATGATTCCATAGAGATTAGAAGGTCTTCAAAGCTTGAAACATTGCTGCCTATGAAACTCACATCCCCATCAAGAAAGATCAAAAATGATTACCAAGATCTATTATTCAAAGCAAGGAAACCAGATTTGAAGCAAGCAAACCCATTTGACGAGAGTACTTTTGACACTATAGAGAAGAATATAGACCTGTTTTTGAAAGGTCATTCCAAAATCGATGAAGAAGACAAGACCGAATTGCTTATCAAAGAAACTCACAAATTAGTGAACAATATTCCAAGTAATATTTTCAGTAGTAAAGACGGTGAAAAATATGGTTCTACATTGACCTCATCAATTAATAAAGTGGTCACCTTATTGGAAAATGTCAAAGGTGATAGTAGGAAATACAAAGAAGAGATCTTCAAGTTGAAAGAGTCTAACGAACGAGAAATTGCCAAATTGAACCAAACTCATGAGATAGAGTTGATGAACGTGAATAGTGAGATTGGTGTCTTAAAAAGAGAAAGGAATATCTTTAAAGAAAAGTTTGAAAGAGAGAGACGTTCAAAAGAATCCTTGGAACGCGAAAGAGACCAATTCAAGAGGAGGTTGGATCAACAAGAACCTTATTATAACTCTCAATTGCGAAGGGAAAATAATCTCTTAAGAGATAAGTTGATAAAGTATAAGAATTTGGTCGACGACCAGAAATACAAATACAAGTATGAGAAGGTTTCTCCTTTGATAATTGATAGAGGCGTCCAGGCATCCAACCCGCAGGGTAAAGAAGGAGCATTTAATGAGGGTGGTCCTTTACATCCCGGGAGATTAAACCCGCCTGTGTCACAACCGGGACATTTCGAATACGCTCAGAGTAGGCCTCAATCGGGGCTGCACTCTCATGGGCCTCAATCGGGGCTGCACTCTCATGGGCCTCAATCGGGTATGCACTCACATGGACCTCAATCGGGTATGCACTCCCACGGGGCTCAAAGTAACTTCGTAGTTCAAGACCAATCTGGACCAGCCTCGATCAACACGAGTGGAACCACCGAATTGAAACACATTCAATCCCAGATCTCCAACTTTCTAGAAGAGAAAAATAAGCAAAATACAAGCAGCACAGCCACTGCCCATGAATACAAAATGTTACCTATCTTTGAAGAATTTATAGAAAAGTTAAAACAAGCAGAGGTGCAAACTAAGGGGGTGCACATCAAGGAACCAATGCAAGATATAGACCCCCAAATCAACTTGTTAAAAGAACTTCTTGAAAAGAATCTAAAAATAAGTCAGGCGAAGGAAGTCAATTTTGGACAGAATGCTGAGGTTGATTTCAAACAAAGCGACAAATCTGGCGAACCCCAACACGGTGAGTATCCAGATCAAAGAGGACAAAATCAAAAAGAACAAACTCAAAATGATCAATATTCAAACCATAGCAATTCCGATCTAAGAGGAAATCGCAACGGCCGCAACGGCGAAAATATCAATAACCTTAATAACGAAAATAATAAAAATCAATCTCAAGACCCCCAAACCGGCAGTTTCCACAATAATCTAAGACCAACTAATGATTTACGGAAAAACCAAACTGCACAAACGAAACCACAACAAAGCAACGACAGTTCAACGAATATGATGTTACTTAACCGGGTTCTTTCTACAATGGATAATAATAATGAAATGTACGTTTCATTATATGAGCTCATACAGGACTACAAGCGAATGGATAGAAAGGCTTGTGAAGAATGTGGTTCTGAAGGTGCAACTGATGATTTTGAAGAAGCAGAAGAATATGCAAGTGGAGTTAAGGAACATGAAATTAAGCACAAACACCAAAACACGAAAAGAAGATGTGCGAAATGTTCGGGGGATACAATCGAGATGATGGGGAGGTACGAGTGGTAAAATCGACTAAGCAGCGGGAGCTGAGAGAATGAGAGACCGGGAAGTTGAGAGAGTGAAAGACCGGGAGTTGAGAGAACGAGCGACCTAAGCAACGGGAATGGATGATCCCCCAATTTTATATAATAGTATGTAACACTTACTGCAGGCCCTAAGTATAGTAACAACATGTCACACTTACATGGAGACGCAAACTACGTCAACACAATACTCATGAGGAATACCATTTAAACAAATCGAGTAATATACATGTACAATACAAAACATGTGCAGCAACAACCCCCGGAATATCTTCCAGAATTCCATAATAAACATTCAACCTTTGCAATCTTGTACCAAACTTAGCTTGCTATTTCATGTGTGTGCCGTATTAAAAACACCTACTCTTATAATATTCCTATTATTTCACGTTCTTTGCGTTATGTTAAGTATGCACTACTGGATATGCCAAAGTGGTGATCTCTTAGTTGTGGGGATGAAATTGCATGAAAGGGCTTGCAATGGTTGTATTTTGATATGTTTTCTATTCTCTCGAAACTCCCAGCAGAGTAGAACTGGCCTGCTTAGGATATATCCTCACACCACTTGCCGACTCGCGGTGGTGACCTTAATCGCGTCCATCGCGGTCTGACTCGCGCTTCAACTAGGCTTTCAAATTCAGTGCGAAATGCCCTTGTTTACAAAACCTAATCCGGACAATCACCTCGTCATGATGAACTGCAATTATGCATTGGTTTGTAATATGAAATGTACCTAGAATCCTAATTTGGGGTAATGACAACGAAAATTCAGGAGGTTTAAGGTTAAGACGAGATCAGAGATACAAGGAATCGATTGTAGAATGATAGTAAGGTGTGAGATGTATATGGGTTATAACGTCGTTTGCAAGGTGTATATATAACAATTGCCAGCTATGGCACTCTCTCTGTATTCGCCCCACTCCAACCAACTTCTCCTTCCTCTCTCCTCCAAAACACGTCTTCATCAACCGCAAAACCAAATCGCAATATATACATAAATTTTTTCCCTTATAAAAATCCAACACACATAACAAGGTCTTTCTTTAATCATGGTTCAAGCCGTTAATAATGAAAATGAGCATAGGCTAACTAGATCCAAGGTTCAGCAGAATGCTATTGAGCATCTTGAAGACGATGGAAGAAAATATTTGGGAGATGTATCCAATCAATACGGATTAAATGGCAAGGTTAAAAAGGTCAAAATTACAGGTAAACCGCTGGTACGGTCAAAGAAACAAGAGCGGGATGAACTTGTTCGAAGCGATGTCCTTAATGAAGTACAAATTGATAAGGAAAATGTCATTTACCAAGAGAAAACTCAGCCGGATACTAGTAAGAAAGACGTTGTCGAACTGAACAAATTATCCAAGCCTGAACTTGTTAATGAAATCAGATTACCTCAAAAAAGACCAGCTACCGAACTGTCTACTAATCTCGTTGAGAAATTGAACAAATCCCCGGAATCAAACTCGTATAAACGCACTCGTCTTATTGATTACGAATGGCAAGATTTGGATGAAGAAGACCATGATGATCCTTTAATGGCCCTGGAGTACGTAAGTGAAATCTTCACCTACTTCTACGAATTAGAAACCAGAATGTTGCCGGATCCAAAATATCTTCATACCCAAGGCAACATGAATCCAAGAATGAGAGGCATTCTTGTTGATTCGTTGGTTGATATGCATTTACGTTTTAGATTATTACCGGAATCCTTGTTCCTAGCTATTAATTTGATGGATCGGTTCATGTCCTTAGAAATCGTTCAAATTGATAGACTTCAATTATTAGCAACAGGCTCACTTTTCATAGCTGCAAAGTATGAAGAAGTGTTTGCACCTTCAGTCAAGAATTACGCCCATTTAACGCAAGGTGCCTACTCGGAAGAAGAAATCTTACAAGCAGAAAAATACATGTTAACCGTACTTAATTTCGATTTGAATTACCCAAATCCAATGAATTTCTTAAGAAGAATCTCAAAAGCGGATGATTATGATGTGCAACTGAGAACGTTAGGTAAATACCTTTTAGAAATCACAGTAATCGATCATAATTTCATCGGGATGAAACCATCATTATGTTGTGCTTCAGCAATGTATTTAGCACGCTTGATATTGAGAAAATCTCCTGTTTGGAATGGAAATCTAATACACTACTCAGGTGGTTACAGAGTCAATGATATGAAGAAATGTGTTGAGTTGATTTTCGACTATTTGACTGCAGAGGTTGAGCATGGCGAATTCTTTAAGAAATACGCTACCAGAAAGTTTATGAGGGCAAGTATTTTGTGTAGAAGCTGGGCCAAGAGGTTCAAGTTGGATTCGAAAGATTTGTTTGACGAGGGTTTAAGTACGCATAAGATAACTATAGAGTAGACACTGCCTAGCTTCAGTTTTTCACAGTACATCTGCCATTACTGTGAGTTTGAACAACGACACTATCTTCTACTTGTGATCACTTCTGTTGTACTAGTGAATGATGCGTCGACTACGGGCTCATTAACTTTGACTATCAAATCTTCGACACATAAAATTGCACGCCCGTGAGATGAATAAGCCGACATTAGTCATTCGGTCAACTTCATTGTACTTAAAGTTACTAAGGCCAATAGAATTGACTTCGAATCTACAACGAAGGTCATCATCACCCATTCATTCGCTTAATACTTTGATCATTCTGTCCAATGTTCCTAACTATGCATTAAAATTTACAGATAACGCACTGGAGGTTCGGTAGATATTGACTTTACCAGATTCGTGGTGGTCCATATTTTCCGTATTTCCAGGGTGTTTACATTCACGGTATTGACCCACTTTCTTTCTTACCACCACTGCATCCATACCAGTTATTTCAATTCGATTGCGGGTAAACTCTATTTAGAGTCGCCGCTACTTCCGGCTGCAAAATATACAAAAAGTACGCCCTGCATTTTTTATCAATATTGAAAAGTTTAAAAATTGCAAATCTAATTAGGCTCATCATTATTTTCATCAATCTAGCACTTTAGCATTACATACCCTACATACTTATATATTGCATTGGTATGTTTTAATTTATTATTGTAGATTTAGTACTTACATTGGAATCTTTATTGAGATGTAATACTTACGTTGGTATGTTTATTGAGATGTAATACTTACATTGGAATGTTTATTGTAGGTGTAATTATAGCGGGGATCATGCTTGTAAGGAGAGTAGGCGGAATGATTCGTAAGGTTCACCTCGAGCGGAGTTGCCCGAAGGCAGGCATGTGAGAATACAAGCTCCGTATGCTGCCTCTGCCTGAGATCTAAGCCTATCACTACATGACAATTCCAGCTTAGAAACAACACATACCAGTGCCTACAAGAATGCTTGAAATATAAACAAAGGAGACCTGATCGACACGGCGTTCTCGGGTGTCGCATATTTGAGGTGAATTCTTGGTTATTTTCGGCTGCAAAATAAGTCTCACATTGGTGTTTGATTACGCGAATGATTCCATTATAGATTCAAATCATACAAGTGATGGATATCCCCATTGGGTGTAGAGATAAGGGAAGTCAAATTGACGGAGAATTGAAGGGCAATTGAATTTTGTGAGTTTTTGCATTTTAGGAAATAACGTCATGGAATTGCGGTCTAAGGAACCCTATTCTATAAGGCATTTTCGCAAGGCATCGATAGCACCTTCCGGTACACTATGTCGTGTCATTGCATCAATCCACAATACCTTAAATATTATACATTTCAGCCCTAAAAAAGACCCTTGATTTAGCTTTGCTAACCCTAAGAGACACAAAATTTACCGTTTTAGCCCTAACACTCCAGATAACTTAAGCGGGTTTCCCCTTTAATGAACATGAAATAGCCAGAATTGGTAATTGGAGAGTGCATGCAAAGCATGTGCCAAATGATATCATCTTCTGGAAAGTTTGTACTTTGGATTGATTTGAGGAGATGTTGTGTAGCTCCGTCCATATTGCTTATATTTGGGCAGTACGCAATCGTCTATGAAATCCGAGGCAGTTTGCAGGCACTTGAGAACATAATTGGCCATTCCAACCACGGCTTCTTAACATCCCAATGACTTCTTATTTACTAACAATGTGTGATTGCACCCCAAACACTTGAGGCTAAGGAATTATTTTGCAACCAATTTTTTCTCCAAATCCGATCATCATCCCAAGCCAAGCAAGTGGTGACAGAATGGTTTGGAGAGATGGTTTGTCATTGGTCACACTACCATTGAGAGGTGCTACCACTTTCGTATTTTGAATTTGATCTCGATCTTGATTTCGCACCCACGCTTGATTTTCGAACGCGTCAAACTCCACAACAACTACACGAGTCAGAATACTTAGTAACTGCTGGACTGTATAATTTCAAGGACTTCAAGCTAACGAGTGTATATTAGATTTCCTTAGAGTAATAAACCACAGTCAACTCAAAATGTTCATTGGATCCACCTTCCTAATAATTACTTCCTCAACCTTCAATGATCCAGAAGAAATATCCACTCTTGCAACTAGTCTTGAAGAAAACCATGCAACTGTGATAATCAAAGAAGAATTCAAAAATGATACTAATTTCTTGCTTACAACTCCCATCAATCACATTATCACCAATCTGATTCAATTTATCGAGTACCAACTTGCACGCACACTGATGATTCCAATTACAACTCCACAATGGGTTTATGACTCGTTGAAAGCAGAGAGGAATCTCAATCCCAAATCGTATAACCCAGACCCGAAGTTCTTCTTGAAGGATTGTTTTGTATGCGTTGCGGATAACTTGCCAGTGGGTGATAAAGAGGCTATTTATGGCGGAGTTAGAGCCTTTGGAGGAAGTTATTTGGATGTGCTTACAAAGTATACAACCCATCTAATTTCCACTGATTTAACCAATGAAAAAAGCGTTATTGCTAGTAGTGTTATACGAGGAGAAGATTTGGAAGATAATATTGATATCAAAATAGTCTTACCGCATTGGATAGATGATTGTTTAACCGTAGGAAGAAAACTTGATGAGAAAGCCTATTTGCTACCAAATCCCTCAATCTTGAGAAGTAAAGAAGTCCCTCCTCCAGATCTAAATTTATTAACAACTGATGAGGATTTATCTACTCAATCAGCAACCTTTGAAGCAGATTTCCTTAAAGACAAGACGTTCTATATTGCCAAAGATTACAACCTCTCAGAGAGGTTATCTACATCTCTAGAAACAATGATTGAAAGGAACGGAGGAAACGTGGTGACAACTTTTGAACCCAAAGAAATAGATATTTATATTGGGAAATATCGATCTGGAGATGCATACCGTGAAAGCTCATTGTCCAATCGTATTATTGTTGGAAATCTTCATTGGCTATACTCTATAATTGTGCTGAATAAATGGATATTACCAGTGAACTCGAATATTCTTCATTATCCTTCACCACATCAACCTTTACCATCTTTTAAAGACAAGAATATTTCAGTAACGAATTATTCAGGAGATGCAAGAACCTACCTTTCGAAGTTGATCACAATACTAGGAGGAAAATTTACCAAAACTTTGACTAAGGATAATCACTATCTTTTGGCTGCAAAACCAGAAGGGAAGAAATACGATACCGCAGCAAGAAAATGGGTCGATTCCAAAGGAAAGCCAATAATTCATGTTGTAAATCATTTATGGTTGGAAGAATGTTTTGCAAAATGGGAGTTACTTGATCATGACCAGAAGAAATATAAGTTTTTGGGTAATGGTCAAAAGGGTGTGGAAATGTTATTGGGTAGAACTAAACTCGAAGAGAATGATTTGAAAAGGTGGTACAAATCCCCAGGCGATACCAATAGCTCCAATGATATTAATGATAGTATGAGTGAAGATGAGTCAACTCAACCTAAACAAAATCCCAAAATAACAGAAAAAGTGAAACTGAAAGTCGATGAAGCTCTACCAAAACGTAGAAACGCTGCAAAGAAGGCGGCAGAGAAATTACATGACAATATGTCTGATCTTAATAGTTATCAAGAAATAGCAAAGAGTACGAGAAAGATGAAATCTTACATGGAAGAGCTTGAGCAATCGGATGAACCTAAGAAGAGGAAGTCTGCAGATGAAAAACCCGAAGAAGTTGGTAAACCTAACGACGGCGCTGACAAGAAGAAACCAGAAGTCTCAAAAAAGAGAAAAACAAATGATACCGTTTCTGGCGACTTCACTACGATAGCTATTATGACCGGTTGCGAATCAGAAATCACTCTCTCCAAGAAAGATGTCACTAATCTTTCAAATATGGGAATCAAAGTACTTTCTGATTTTTCCTTGAAGCATAAATACAATACCCTTATTGCACCAAGAATACTACGTACCGAAAAGTTTTTGCGTTGCTTACACAGTGTTGATAGAATCATCCACCCTAACTACCTTATTGATATACTCAAGAAAATCAATCTGGGAGAAACAAGTCCAGAAGCTCTTTCATTGGAATATAATATCTTGGACTATTCTTTAGATAAAGTACTTCCATTAAAGGAATTGAATTCTGAATTAGGCAGTACTGGAAAAGGGAACGCCTTACAATCGTTGCTTCATTCAAAAAATAAAGGTGTAGTCTTTGAGCATATCAAATTGAACCTCTCTTCTAATTTGAATGGAGGTGTTGATGTCATTGCCCATATTTTGAACGACCATGGTATGACTCAACATGAGGTCATTAGAGGGGGTGTTACGTTGGCAAATTTGAGGAAGCAGTTGTTGGTCTCAACTGTCAAAGGGAAAGATTTGGTTGTTTTTGTTTGTCACAAGACAAAGGACGCCAAGTTGATAAATGTATATAAGAAGTTGCTTAAAGATGATGGCTTGAATGGGGTAGTTGTTGAGTGGGATTGGTGTGTGCGGACAATTTTTAAAATGGAGTTGCAATCTTTTGATGAGTTTAAGTTGTGAAACTCTCTAAGTGGGGCAACTTTTCAGCCTAATCGATCTCACAGTGGATTTAAAACTAATATTATGCAGTTCTTTGAAAGAGTTTCTAGTGGTCAATTCTACGACCATCAGTAGGACACTAAACTCCCTATTAGTGAACCCAAGAGTTAGCTGTATGACGAAACGTTTATTTTAAGTACTCCCCAATAAATGCAAGTTTATCTGATATGACATCCCGTAGACTTTTGCGAGTCAATATGATTATGTACATAAACGTGGAAAATGTAGGAGCAAACCCAATTAGAGATTCGAGAGACGGATAAGTGAGTTTGAAGGAAGAGCTTCATACTTTGCTCGAAAATAGACATCGCGACAACTAAGACGGTCTCCAACTGAATTCTTGGCTCCTTAGACATCACGGGTGGCAAGCGTTAATTCTAATATTCCTGCCTCTACATTATCAAACTCTATTCACATATCATTACTTAGTTATAGAGTGCTTCTAATACAAAAAGAATAACAATGAATAACCTATATATCATTTTGGACAATGGTTTGGACTAAGAAATAGTGAGAGTATGGAACAGAGCTCACGCGATGGGTCCTATATTTTATAGATACGATGTTTTCGCACTAAATGTCAATCAAACTGGGACCATCAGTTCTTCCACCCTGACTAGCGTTACCAAACCCATACCCAGTATAAGCAGGATTAATCTTTGGTTGTCCGCCGTATGCAGCAGGTTGAGTTTGTTGTTGTTGTTGCTGTTGTAAGAAGGGATTCCCAGTAGCATTGGAGCTTACTCTAACCTCATTAGTTTGAGGCATATAACCTGTTCCGCTGGAATTGATGAAAGTTTGAGTTTTTGTATGTTGATGTGGAATTCTGGTAGCACCAGTGTTACCGAAAGTATCCAAACCAGTCGCTTGAGCTAATAAGTTGTTTAATTCAGAGTGAGTATCATCGTTGTATTTAGAAGAAGATGTTGCTGCTGGTTGAATTGGGTTGGCTTGAACAGGAGCAGGTTGTTGCTGTTGTTGATATTGCTGGAACAGTTGAGTTTGTTGTTGAGGTGGAGCTTGAGGCTTTGATTCCAAAGCAAATGGATTATTGCTACCCGTTTTCAATGGCTGAATTGGATCTTGAGCTTGGGGTTGGAAACCAGTAAAACTAGGTTGTGTGAAATATGGCTGTTGTTGAGGTGGTTGATAAAATCCGGTATTCAAGCTTTGTATTGGATTACCAAAAAGATCGAATTGTTGAGGTTGAGCGGTTTGTTGTTGTTGGAAGAATTGTTGTTGTTGTTGTTGGAGGAGCTGTTGTTGTTGCTGTTGATATTGTTGTTGTTGAAGTTGTTGTTGTTGGAGTTGTTGTTGTTGAAGTTGTTGTTGATATTGTTGTTGTTCAAAGAATCCAAATTGAGGTTGAGCAGGTTCATCACTTAAATCTAATAAGTTTTGATTCTGTTGAGCTTGTTGAGGTAATTTCCTCATTTCGTCTTCTTCAATTGACAATTTCAATGCAGCTTGTAAATCTGGATCATCTGATTCTTCGGCAGCTCTACGTTTTTCATCTTCTGCGGTAATTCTTGATATTTCCAAAGCACGTTCTAAATCTTCATCATAAGGTTGGTTACGATCACGTCTTGGTTTCGACGATGGACGGTCATTCCTTAAAGATGACCTTCCATTAGTTGCATTTGATCTTTCTTGTCTCAATCTTTCATCATCTCTCAAGAGTGATACCAATTCTTTGGCTTTGACTCTAATAATTGCACCTTGATCATTATTACTTTCATCAAAGTGAATAAATTCTCTCAATGTCTTAATAATATATAAATTATCTTTGGACCAAAGAACACATTTATCCAGACCAAATCTAACCAAATAATCTAATACCGTCAAACTCTTAGCAACATGACGCCAATTTTTTCCTTTATCATTCAAACGACGATCTAACATATCCATGATTTCCAAGAAATCAGTTTGACTGGAGTAAGTATTTGTAGCAATTTCTTCCATTTCGAACGTGGTTGGTCCAGATGGATCATTCGAGGTGGCGTTTCTAACAATCACTTGAACTGACGAGTAACCACTGGCTACATTCTTGATAGACCTAACAAATTTGGACATGGTATCGATTGATGTTCAGATTGTATGTTCGAATTTAGAGTGACTTGAAGGCGGAAAAACTGAGCACTGCCGGAGTGTAGGTCGAACAACCGGAGCGTTGGGAAGGCAGGAATTGTAGTGAGAACCCCTAAAAAGAGTGGATTAGGGTGCAGGAGATGTTTGTAAGAAGAATGATATATCTATATTACACACAAGTAATTATTAGTGGTCATTTGATTGTCGTTTATACTATGACAAATGAAGTCACTCCAGCCAATAGATCACGATTTAAGCCACAACATACAAACGAACGAACATTCGTAAATCTGTAACATGTAGCTCTTATAAGTAGGCAGTGTCGGAACGACACTAATTACTTACATGTTAAACTTTAACTTACAAATCGTTACCCCATATATTCAAAGATAAGGAGAGGCCTGGAAAATTCGATAAGAATGATATAGTATTAGAGGTGATATTTGAATGAATTAGTCAACAGGGATTCCATTGGACAAGTCTCAACAGTAATCCAGTTGCAAACATCCTACAAGTTACTCACAATAGCCAGTTGGTTACTCTCGTGTAGTTGACCAATTACAAATCTTCAGTTTTTTTGTGCTAAGATGGTGATAATTACGATTGTAAGGTAGATAATAATGGGCTATGCAGTGATTGTAGTAATTCTCTACCGAATCCACTTTTCAGGAATTTGTTTTTCCTCCTCTGCGGGTATAGAGTTTGTCAGAGGAGTGATTAAATGCAGAAAGTTGCATATTCCACAGTTTAAGCCTTGCTTTACCCATAGTCAAACTGAAAAACTGGCTCTTATTGTCCAAGGATTACGGGTGAATACAGCCGGGAATCACCTTTAGCAATTGTAATCTTGTATCAAAACATTGACGTGTATTCAGCTTAATTGTCAATATGTCCATCTGCCAGATTTTGCAGCCAGGTTTATAAAACCTCACAAAGAATTCATACTCAGTTCAATTTGTCAGGAATGTGTTGACAACGATTGAGAATAACTTTCAAGTTTATATTTGAGTGGTGTGGTTGTTCTTTCAGTCTCACTGTTCTCATATAATAACCTAAGTTAGAGTATTGATCGTCCTAAACGTTGTAGGGATCTTATAAAATCAGAATAATACTTATCGTAATCACCAAAGTATTTCACTAACTTGTACAATCACAATTAACCCTACAGTGAATAGAAAATAGCTTCAATCCGTGTTGTGTGTACTATGCTTTCGCTCTTGTTACATCCGCGAATACTTCTTCCAAATCACCCCACCAAACCCCCCAACCAACCACGCACTGAAGTGAATTTTTATCTAGATTTTTTCAAATTAACCAAGTCAACTCTCCAGACAATCTTTTCCCATTCATCCCAATCCTCTCTATCATCCCTTATCATCCAATCATCTTGATTATCATAATTTTGCCACTTGTCCACACGTGACCAATTTTGTATGACCAAAAAAATTCTTCCATAAGTATTTGTAATTCAATCACAAGAGTAATCCATACAATCAATCGACCTACGAGATTGATTAAAGATACCGACGTAGATAAATTTACAAGGACATTCAAAAAAAAAGTACCTAACTAGGCCGCCGCGAAATCCAACCAAATAAAGAGTCCCGCAATGCCCTCCGATCAAAGAAGATGTCGTCGTTGTAAAAGAAAAAGACTTGAAGATGAACCAACTGAAGTCATGCAATATAAGACATGTGCTAAATGTAGAATCATCGAGAGAAACAAGAAGAACTCTCGTAGACCTTTAGCAGATGAAACTATGTTGTATGGATTGAAACAATTTCAAGAACAAAGAGCCAGTGACAACTTCATGGAAGAAGAAGGTTTACTTGACGATGAATTCTTTAGAAGGTTTCAAAATAAGGTGTTTAATTATGATGCTGAAATTAGAGAAGTTTTATCCAATCCTAATTATGTACCACCGGTGTTAACTTTAGGGTCTCGATATACTTTCAAGCAAGATCCAGGTGTTAAAAAGGTGTACCAAAAGAAGAAGAGAGAAGATTATCCAACCACAGCTTCGGCTACCACAACTCCAGTTGGGAATACTGCTCCTGTTGAAGAATATGGAATTTTAACAGAATTATCTAAGTTAGGTAATGCTGGGGAAGAGATCGAACAAACAAATGGAGCTGTTGACCCATATGCTTATAAAAATGTTTATTCTGACTTCCAATCATTTTTAACGGCTGTACTTAATAAAAAGGAAAAAGGCGAGAATGTTCATAATCTAGTTTACTTAAAGGAATTCGAAAATGAAATCGTCGAGGTTCTCAATAGTGATGTCTCCAATTCCGATCCTTCAAGTGTGATTGTCGATGGAGAAAAACAATTGAAAATCAATCTTCATCATAATATCAAGAATCTCTATATCGATCCAATATCAGCTTTAACTCAAGTCGAATATAATCAAGTTCACACCAATGTCCAAGATGTCAAAAACAATGTCACCATTCGTGGATATCATAATTTAATTCAACCTCCTGGCGCAACCATAGTTGCAAACGCCATCAAAAATTCCTCAATCTATTTCACTTATGATAGAACTTATAATGTTCTTATCATTAAAGTAAACCATCATACTTTCAAACCAAGTGCTAATTCATATTCTCCAGATATAAAACAAAAGATCCATGAATTAGTAAGACCAATTGGTGAATATAATGTTTATACTGCTGGATTAGTGTACGATAAATTACTTCAATGGGGTGCAAGCATGGACCCAAAAACCCAATCCTTTATTAGCGGATTGACTAAAGAAGATTTTGTAAGTGATTTCTTGAACTTTGATTCCGTATTTGCTTTGGTAGAAGAAGAAGAAGAAGCTGTTGGCATTGTTGAAGAGGAAGAGGAGGAAGAAGAAGAGGACGAGGAATCTGAGGAAGAGGATAGTGTAGGATTTGAGACTCCGGATGGCAGGGCTGGCAGTGCTGAGGTTTTGGATCCTACATTGAAGCCAGAGTAGATAAATCGGAGATATTTCTCCCGAACTCACAGTTCAGCTTATAAATATTTTTATTCACTGCAAAAATCATGCTCCAAGCAGTAGGAGTATTTCTTATATATTTCTTATATATTTTATATATTTAATTGTGTACATTATTAATAACACTTTGAGTCGTACCAAATTCAACTCCATCCTCTACCTCCAACCCTTCAAGGCTTTCCACGTGACCAAACACGCTATGCGTGGAATGATCCCTTTGGCTCCGAGACTCATGCGTCACTAACACAGCACTGGCCATTATACACAAAGTATTAGATCCCAGATCTGAGTAGATTCTGCGTGAGAGATAAAGTTGATGTAGAAAATGTAATTTTATTTGTATATCAGATAACAAGGTTATTTATGGGTTGATTATGATCCATGTCAAGGCTGAGATTATGAATTTTTCAAGGCCCACTCCGATCTTTGATGTCCTACATTTTTGATTTCAAGATCCATTTCTTTAAAAGGATCTACAGTTTCTCTTGAAGGATCGATTTGGTAGATCTACGTAATCCGTACTACCTAATTAATGTCTGTTGTCCAAACTTGAACTCTCCCGTAATGTCTTGGTTTCCAGCACTGCCACAGATTTCTCATTTTTCGAGACCGAAAATCTGTAGAAAACTTCCCCCTTTAGAGATGAAGTTACTAACAATCGCTTTAAGCTTTATACAGCTTATGCTGTTGGCATATGGTATCGCCTTAGATACCAACAACTTCACAAATATCAAGTATTCAACAAGTCTCATTGCAACAGGTTTAATGGATTATTACCAGGGAGATCAATTCGGTGGTACTGTTGGGATGTTTACTTGGCCATATTATTGGTGGGAAGCTGGTGGAGCGTGGGGCTCGATGATTGATTATACATATTATATGGAAAATGATTCGTATGTTCCAACTATCATGGCTGCTTTACAATATCAAGTTGGTGCAGATTACAATTATGTACCTGTAAATCAATCTACAACTGAAGGTAATGATGATCAAGGATTTTGGGGTATTGCGGTTATGGGAGCAACAGAAAAGAATTTCACCAATCCAGAAGATCCAAAATTGGCTTGGTTGTCATTAACTCAAGCTGTGTTTAATTCTATGCAAGCAAGATGGGATGATGCTGAATGTGGTGGTGGTTTACGTTGGCAAATTTTCCAATGGAATTCAGGTTATGATTATAAGAATTCCGTTTCCAATGGTTGTTTGTTCCATATCGGTGCAAGATTAGCAAGATACACAGCCAATGATTCTTATGTTGATTGGGCAGAAAAAGTATGGGATTGGATGGTTGCCGCTCAATTATTGGTGGTTCTCGATAATAAATGGTGGTTTGTTTATGATGGTGTCAATGTAGCTAACAATTGTACCAACATCACAAGATTACAATGGTCGTATAACCAAGGTTTATTCTTATCCGGTGCTGCTTATTTGTATAATTACACTGGTGATGAATTATGGTTAAACAGAACTAAAAACTTGCTTATCGGTACTCAAGTATTCTTCAATCATTCGGTAATGTTTGAAGTTGCTTGCCAAGGTGCAAAGACTTGTAATCAGGATCAAAGATCATTCAAAGCATATTTAAGTAGATTTTTGGGATTGACCTCGAAAATGGTCCCAGAACTTGAACCAACAATCACTCCTTTACTTGTTGCTTCAGCTAATGCTGCCGCGTGGGGAAGTTGTACTGGTGGTCGAGATGGTCATACTTGCGGTCTTAATTGGATGAATGGTACTTGGAATGGTCAAGAATATGCCAATAGTACTTGGGATGGTTACTATGGGTTGGGAGAACAAATGAGTGCTTTGGAAGTGATTGTGAATTTGAGAGTACATGATAAAGATGCGCCTTACACTGCTAATGTTGGGGGTAGTTCGTTGGCAAATCCAGACGGTGGATATACTATAACAAATTATGCAACCCCATTGAAATTGGGAACAAAGGATACTGCGGGTGCGGCAGTCATTACTGCGGTAATCGGGGTTAGTTTGATTGCGAGTGGTATTTGGTTGGTTCTTTGAGACACTTTGGACTTAGTGAGAGGCTGCGAAAGCATTGACTAAGAACACGACTCCACCCTTTATAGCGAGTTATCACCATGTTTGGAATTATTGCTCGTCACATCCAGGGACTTTAAGAGTGATAGAAGCAATGATCTGGATTCTTGCTCATTTTCCGGATACACGTATTCACACGTATAGGGGGAAGATCTCATTCTAACTATCGCCACATTTGCTCAAATTGAGTTTGTTGCAAGATGCTGGAATACTTTGCTTTAGTAGCTTTATCTTGTTATTGTGTATTTCAATTAACTACAACTCCTACTTCATTTTACCTACTCCATTTAAAACTTTAGTAGGTACTTTTACCTGGTGTGGTTCTATAGCTAGCATATTAGTTAGTAAAATTCTTCAAAATTGTTATACATGTAGTGGAATGGAAACAGTTTAGAGTTTTCATTGATTAGCAGCTTTGGATGGTACCGATTGCGATAAAGATTTAGTGGTGTGACGTTCGAAACCTTTATCAATTTTTTTTTTTCTCAATATTTCATATTTTTGTAGATTGGCTGCAAAATTTGTAGAAAACTAGAACATCAAAAGATTGGGAAATCGCAAACTATTCAAGACCTAATATTGCCTTCAAGTAACGGAATTGCTCTAGTATGGGACATTGGAAGTTCCAAATATGAGGGATGCTAATTTCCCCAGCGTGGATTGTACTTCAATAAATTAGCCGAATTCAGTCTTGACTACCTAAGCCTTCAGGTTTAGACTTTTAGTGTTCAAGACAGTGAATTTTTCTTTTGTGGTCCTGTTAAATATTATTGGGTGCAAAAGTGTAGACAGTGAGAAAGCACACAATTCTATCATTTACCTTTAAATGGAAAATATAGCCAAAACTGGAAGGGAACATTTCTTAGAACAATAGGGACTGGTTGTTGTCGTGGATATATGTGTACGATACCGGGAGAGTCTACATACAGGATTGAGCATATCAGAGGTTTACAGGTGATGTTTAATCTTTACATGGCGAGCAATAATCTGGAGCAATGTAGAATAGTAGAGTGGGAGAAGTAGTAGAGGTATAAGTAGTAGAAGTAGTAGAAGTAGGAGAAGTGGTATAAGTAGTAGAAGCAGCAGCAGCAGCAGCAGCAGCTACCAATGGAGG
The DNA here is from genome assembly GCA_030570035.1 of Kodamaea derodonti. Classification (NCBI taxonomy): domain Eukaryota; kingdom Fungi; phylum Ascomycota; class Pichiomycetes; order Serinales; family Debaryomycetaceae; genus Kodamaea; species Kodamaea derodonti. The sequence continues at coordinate 436,554 of JAJLUU010000008.1, forward strand.
ATGCGCCATCATCACGCCGCTAAATCAATGCATTCCTTATACTCATACAAACCACAAGAGTTGATTCCAATTCAAGTCAGCCTATGTGTTTTCATCCTTTCAATAACTCGCCTGATCTTCAGCTCGGACTAAGGCTTCGGACCTCAACTCGTTTGGGTCATTTCGCACCACGCTAATTTCAGGGGAACAAACTTGAAGGCAAAGTTAGAGTACACAACAAAAGCGACTGACGATGTCTGACGATCAATTCACATCAGTTCAATGGGACAGAGAAGATATAACAAAAGTACAGGAAGATTATAATGAAAGTAATGATACCAATGACAATGACCACGAGAATAATACGCCCACAACAATCAACGCCATCATAGAAGAAGAACCTGAAGAATCAGTTCCTCCATATACAGAACACGAAGCTGATAAGTCAAGCGAAGACGCTGATAGTGATTCATATCCAAATAATTCGATTCTCTTATCCAGGTCGAATGATGAGCCTACTGAAGATAGAGGTGTGACCGATACCACGGATAATACTGATTATTTTGATGAGTATTCAATTGAAACTGCAGTCACATCTCCAATCCGTGATTTGGATACTCATTCCAAAGGATTCATTTCATATTTATTAACCACAACTACAGATCATCCGTCAGTATTGAAATTATCTTCAAAGAAGTCATCTTCCGGTAAAGGTGATTACGTAAATATCCTGGTTCGTCGAAGATATGGAGATTTCCGTATATTGCATGATTGTTTAAGTAATGACTATCCTACGATACTTACACCTCCATTACCTTCGAAATCAAACTTCAAGTACTTGACTGGTGATACATTTAGTAGTGAGTTTGTTCACAAGAGATTGAATTCACTCAATAGATTTATCAAATTTATTTTGACTCACAAACAACTTTCCCAGCTGTCAATATTCCATCTTTTCATTGCAGATAGCAATGATTGGACAACCTTCATAAAAAACTTGAAGCTAAAGGAATCGGGCCTGGAGGAATCCACTACAACAACAACCTCAAGTGGTTTTGTAAATAAAGTTGTTAACGAAGATTTGATCACCGAAACAGTCATGAACTTCTTAACTCCAGCTAAATATAAACGTGAAACTAATAAAGATATTTTGGAAATAAACGACAAGTTGAAGAAGTTATATGAAAACTTGACTAAGTTAGATAAAATCTTTGTTAAATTGAATAAGAAAAATCATGATTTATCCGTTGATTATGAGAATTTTGCATCTCAAATATTGAAATTATCAATAGTTCAACAAGCTGATATCGAAGGAAATGGCACAGTTCCATCCACACCAACAAAACCACTTTCTCAATCACAAATAACTTCTCCAAAAAGTATTGTAACTACCGAAGGTGAGAAGAGTATTTTGAGCAATTTCAAGATTTTTGCTGAATCCCTCGAATATTTCCTGAAGAACTGGACTAATTTGTATACTTATATTGATGAATCATTTTTAGTATCATTAAAGGATTGTTCTAAGTATATTCTTAGCTTAACAAACTTGATTGAATTACAACATAACAAAAAAATTGATTTGCAAGTCCTTCAAGATTATTTGGTAAAGTCAAGAAATGAATTATCAAGTATGACTGGAGATGCAACTTCAGTGCCACCTCCAAATCCAGTTATAACTAATAATTTGGCAGGTGGATTGGTTAATAATACCACGCAACTTATTAAAGATACATTATCAACAGGAGCCACCCCACATATTGGTTCTACTTTACATGATGGGAAGATTTTGAAGCTTCAAAGTAAAATAGAGTCTTTGGAGTTTGAAATTGCTCAACAGACTAAGTTGGTTAATGATTTGACTAATAAGATTATTCATGAGGAGTATCCAAATTGGGATAAATTTAATAGGAACGAATTGAAGGATTCGATGGTTGGACTTTGTGATGAGCAGATTGGGTTTTATAAGGGATTGGTTGATAACTGGAGTGAGGTTGAGGGAAAGTTGTTGAGGAGGTTGGATGAGTTGGCGTAGCGTCAGGAACTGCGACTTTTGGACTGCTATGACAGAGTAAATTCTGCCTAAATTATTAGAAAGTATTTTGATCGATTAATGACATAACTCCCAACAAACTTGATTGAACTCAATGATTGATTTATTGGTATCACCAAGTAACTCATCCTGCTATTATGAAATATTTTCTTTTTTACGTCTATAAGGTTATTATAAAGTATTTATTCTGTTATTAAATGTATGTATGTAGATTAATGCCATGATCAGCATTGTGTGTTATAATGACGAAGTGTTTGCCTGGGTAATTTGGCACTGAATCAATCCTCACTCCAGCATCTTACTCGCTATGCTCACGCCAGCAGACTCTCCCCCACGAGTACAATCGTAGACTCCCGCAAACTTCAGCTCTTCCAAAACAACCTCGTTCTTGAAATTATAGCCCTCGTGTGGGATATCCCATTCCCGACCCATTTTTTTTGACAAATAACTTGCAATATCATCACTATTGCCTAGCAACCTCAAGTCAAATTCTCTGTCAGCAATATCATCTTTATTGATCAAGATCTTCGGTACGCTATCAGGAATCTTTGAAATCAAAGATGCAACGGGATCAACTTTAAGGGAAGTCCCCACAACTATAACTAGGTCACACTCTCTACAATCTCTCTTCACCGAATCGTGAAATTGTTTCGGTAAGTTTTCACCAAAAAAGGTTATGCTAGGTTTAATTACGCCAAAATTAGGCGCAACTGATGAATTATCCAGAATCTCTGCAAAACAATTATAACAACGAGGAATACGCTGTTTTCTAATATGATCATATATTTTAGTACCAGCAAATGAAGTCTTACAAGTGATACAGACTGCTGTACGGAATGAACCATGACATTGAATCAAATTTTTATCTGTTATTCCAGCCTTGGTTTCTAAATCATCAATATTTTGCGTATAATTTCTTAACAATTTATCTTTATCTTGTAACAATCTCAAAAATGAGTGGAGCAATGAATACTTTGATTCTGGAGGTAAAACTAAATGAGCTATCGAATAAAAGATCCTTGGATCATTGTTAAAAGTATCAATATCAAATACTTGTTGTGGATCATTCAATTCTAAATGTGTTAATTGAGCGTATAAACCTTTGAAAGATCTAAAATCAGGAATACCTAAAGAAGTCAGAATACCAGCTCCTGTTACAACTAAGACTTTTTTAGCACCTTTTAAATCTTCAAGGAATTCTTCCAAGGAGTAGATCTTATTCTTCGGAAGCGGTTTTTGTTGATATGGATTATATTGAGTACTTTGAATATGTTGTGACATTGGAGAAGAATTAATTGAAGAGTCGGAATCAATACCATTGGAAATTCCATCTTCTCTAATCAATGAACTGATAAGAAATTCTGAAGCGCTTCTAGCGTTAAATGCTGAGTAAGTGCTGGCGGTATTCTTGGTATAATCTAATTCAATAAGAATCTCAATTAATGCTTCTTTATTCATTATCGGTTCCATATAAGTATCTAAAAATTTATGAATTCCATTGCTTTCAAGGTATTTTCTATATCCTTTGAAGGTGGTATTAATTCTTTCGTCAGGTTTTGAATATTCACTTCCACTTGACGAACTTGAGCCATTCTCACCACTATCGCTACTTTCACTATCGTCACTATCATCTTCACTAAGTTCACCAAGATCAACTTTCTTGGGTCCGTTCACTATATTATTGAGGTTATGCTTCATTCTCTCATATCTTCTATCATTCTGAAGTGCTGGCAATGTATGGCCAGGTTTTGTAATTTTTGAGTCGCTAGCTCTAGACAGGGCTGCAACGAACATGGAGTTCACACTTAGTATATGCAAAACAAAGTGGTAGATAAAACTTTTTTTAAATATACAGAAAACGAGCTCATGGGTAGATCAGGAAAATGTGTTATTCTGGTCGGATATTGCATTCCTTTACAAATCCCATTCCAGATCAGTCTGGGTCGTGAGTCTCACGAGAGTACATTTTCCATAGATATCGCATCTACAAAAAATCAGAAAGGTCTCCTACTATCTTGAACGTTACAGACCTCTGCAGAGCTTGGGAAAATGGGACTGTCATTTTCAAATGACGAGCACTAATTATTGCGGCACGGATGTAAAAGGAGGTAAATTATTTTGATGCCTGTGGACCATATTTTGTGTGCGTCTGCGACTGAAAATGAATCAGCTCTAGGAGCATCATGGAGTTCTAACTAGGGGGATTTTTTGTAAAGAACCAGTATACAGTTCTGGATTATTTCCCACCACATCGAAATAAATTTAGCACTTGAGTTAGGGACAGGGAAAAATATTTTTAGAATTTTCAAGTTTCAGTGGTTACCTACTTAAATCAGAATATTTCAAATAATATCAATTTTAAATAAAGAAATCTTCGACAGTACAATCAACAATTCCCTGTTAAAGTAGATTGACTCTTCTACATATGTGGGTTCACAATGCTAGTTTGGTGGAACTCTTGCCAGAGTCTAAAAGCTGTGCAGATTTTGTGTGCGTATCTCGCAATTTGCTTCGCGTAACAAAATTTGGAATCCCACCGTTTAAATTGGACTTTCAGCGTATGTGTTGAAGGAGGTGAGGTTCAGCCAGATTACTCACAAGATTTATCTGCGACTTTAATGGTGATACGAATTTTTCTCTCTCCTTCAAGTTGGAAGCACTTCACCTCTAGAAAGTGCTCCGCAAAAATGGTAGCAGTGTTTTAAGAATTGATTCCAACATGGAAGTTTCAAACAAGGGAGATCACCTCAACGTAGGTAATACCAATCTAGAATCACACCTTCAAAAAGGTTATTTCGGTTCACTTTTTGAGAGCTCCGACTAAAGATCGCCTGCGGCCAGTTGTGAAACGCTCAACATCTCACATCAATATGTTAGCAGCGTGCACAAACTATAGCTCACTTCGCTCACAAAACAGTACGTTTCAATCTATCATCCTCATCACTCTCCTCATCATCATGATCACCAACTTCAAACAATGTATTACCATCGTCAATTGGTTCCTCTATAACCTTTTTATCAACGTCTTCATCATAAACGGGAGGAGCCGAAGATCCACTTTCATTTACAGCTGGGTGATTATTTCTCAATTCAAAACTATCCTGATCACCATCACCACGTCTATTATCATTTTCATCTTCATCATGACTCAACAATGACAAATCATCTAATTCAAATTCCCTGCCTTGATGGTATCCAGCGTGTTGAAGTTCAGCTGCTTGATCATCATCAAGGTCCTCGCCACCATCACCTGATAATTGCTGTGAAATAGCCAACATGTAACTAGTCTCAGTTGGTCTCCATAACCAAGCAATTCCAATAAACACAAAGAAGAAGATGGCACTTGGCCAGAAATCGAAAATAAAAAAGGCCGATTTCCAATGAGATTCAATCATGTCAGTATTACTCATACTTAAAAAGATGAAAGACGAGATCACCAACCCACCCATCGTTAACACAACTGAAAATAAGATAATACGGAACAACTTTTGATACAATTGTAATTTAATAACTTGACGTTGTTTATGCAAATTAGCAGTTGTTTGTCTGATACTACCCAAAATGGTAATGTAATAAATAGTAAGGGTGATTGTTATTGGAATCATTGAAAGCATACCCCAAATGCTACCGCCTGAACTTTCGTCAATTTGAGAGCTTGCATTTGTAGTGAAGTTTTCTCCATTATAATAGGTTGGAATCAAATAAACCAAAGACGCAACAAAATGAATACCTGCTAATAATTTACACTTGAACATTAAAGACTTCTTCAACTTCAAAGAAACAACACCATATCCTAAACCAATAATCAATAATAAAAAGAAGGAAAACGTAATCTTTGCAGCATTCAATAATGATAAGAAAACCATATAAATAAGTACAAATACACTGTTTTGGTTTTTGGTACGATTGACTAAATCATAGTATGACCATACCACAATAGTATCAAAGGTTAAAAAGATAAGGATTGCCAATAAGTAACGTTGTAAAGGTAAAATTTGATTTTCCTTTCTCTTTTTGAAAAATTGGAATCCAAAAAGCGATAAAGCAATTGCATAACAGATACTTAAAATCCCATAAGCTGGTAATTTTGGAATTTCACTTGCACTTAATTCACCGAAAGCGTTATGGAAATCCACAATTCCTTTATATCTTTTATCTTTAATGGTTGTGAATGTTGAAAAACAATAATAACCGGTTGTATTCACTTTATATTCAATATGAGATGAACCAACATGAGTTAAAATACCCGAAATAATCGTACTGTTGGTGATATTTCCTATGATGAAATGGTTTTTTTGATTTTCATTACATACACCAGCAGCAATAGTTTTATCATCACAAATATATTTATAACCATCATTCAAATAAACACCAATATTAATTAAATCTTTATATTCAAATAAAACGTAACTCACTTCTACGTCTTCTTCTCTGTTTGCATCATAACTTTTGCTTTTTGGATCATAAACTTCTTTACCAAATTGATTTAAATTAACTTGAATACTTGGAACATCGGATCCACCCCAATCATGTTTGGAATAAATCCCAGCACACACTTGAGAACTTAGATTGTCATCAAAAACTACCTTATTAGCATTGACTACTATAAGGGACAATGATAGCAAGATACATGAGGAGAGTTTCATTTTACTACTGAAGATCTGGAGTGTACTTTTGAGATTTGGTGCGCCCAAAATTTAAACTGGGCGGTACCAAGAAATCGAGCTGTAAGCGAAGCCATCTTTGAGATGAACGTGATGATACTAACAAAGCAAACATAATCTCGGAGGTGATAAACCTGATTAATACAGAATGCACCGCTAATGAATATTATCTGGAACCCCCCTCCGATGTTTTGGTCAGGTCATAAAATTTCCCCAGGAAATGCCTCAGGCAGATCGAGCAGAATACTTAAATATACTGCAATACTATGAGCAGAGACAAGAATGAGCAGAGACAAAGAATGAGCAGCACAGAAAGGTGATAATTTGCGAGTATGCTTATCAAATCCATTCAGCTCACTACAAGATACACGGTACACAGCTAGCTGTTAACACTTTTACATAGGCAAATTTCAAACTCCGCATTATGGCCGAAAATCGGACCATGGTTCATAATTGAAAATGGTATCACCGGATGGTGCGAAATATGTAGAAATGGTGCTGGATTGATCTTGCGGAGGTAAGGTACTCTTGAGCGCATTCGACCGTAGTGGATAAATAAATTCAAGAGTGATCCCATAGCTGGGGTTTGTTGCGAAAACAGATATAAAGGAGTTCATGCTGAGTGGGCTGTTTTGCATGCAAGTTGAAGTTTGAGAAGAGTTCACAATGTGTGGGCTGTATTGCATGCAAGTTGATTTTAAATCAAGTAGATTCTCGAACATCAGCATTATTTTGTCAATCTTAGAGGGTTGTTAAAATTTTATAAGAAATCTCGAAAATCGCGACATTTTTGCAGCAACGGAAATGTTCAAGATTCCTGAAACTGGTAAGTGTCAGAGTATTTCTAGTTCATATTACTGCACCAGACATAACTGTATCTGAAGTACCTGCTCTAATCCCTGTATATCGATTTAACGTTGACCCTCACAAATGCTCATTAGTGAAAGCTAGGGACTTCAAATACGCATACTGGTTTATGTAATAATTTATTTCTATTACTATGTAGTTTTTGCTAAATATCGATCTATTCTCAACAAATAGCATTGTGGGTGTTCTGTGTATCTTCTTTGTAGGACAGGTCGCATTGAAGTGAGCAAGCAACATATTGGAGCCAAAAAGGATACTCATTTCTGATTGGATTGACAAGCAGCTCTTACATTGTTCGGGCAAGATTAACTCATGATAAGCATTAGTTGTATCCAGCATCACATTCAAACACCGGCCTGAATTAGCGACGCACGGGCACCACAACAATACAGAACCAAACCACCAAGGTAGCTAATTATGGCAAAAGGTAAGGTCATCCAAGCGGAATTTAGGTACAAGGAGTCAAGACTGCTGACTAGTCTGCCAACATTCAATTACGGATTAGTCTGTCAATTATTTTGCAAGACTGTCACTTACGACTGCGCCCAAACATTTCCCCCGTTCTTATAAACATCCCTCGCCAACTTCTCCACCTTATTATCCCAAGAATGCAATTGATTATACAAAACCTTCACTTGAGACAAATTCAAAATTCTTGGTTGCAACCAAGTAACCACCAATGTCTCATTAATTTGATTAATATGTCCCTTTATTAAATTCAAGGAGAAACATTTTATAATCAAATGCTCAACATCATTGACTGGGGTACCTGTGAAATCTGATATTTCTTTAAAGGTCAATTGTTTATTTGTATTACTTTTCAAGGAAATCAATTCCAAAAGACTCATTATAATAATTTTCTGTTTCAAGAATACTTCTGATTTAACCAAAAATGGGGATTTAACAAAAGCTTCAGCGAGCCACTTATTGAATTCATTCAAATTTCCTGAATTAAGATTTTGAATCAAATTATATAACCAATAATAAGGATTTGATTCATCTTTAATTATAACCAAAACATCGTGTAAAATCAATTCACCGAAGTTGTAAATTTTATCTCCCAACAATGCAGAAATACACAATTCATAACATAATTTGGTTGAGGTATCCAAACTCAACTTAGTATTATCAACAGAACTTAAATATAATAAACCATTTGTATAATATAAATTGTAATTTTCATTCTTTTTATACAATTCACATTTACACAAGTAATAAGCCGCGTTGATTTTTGAATTGGAAAAGTCGGTATTATTGTCAAACAATTGTACTACTGTATTTAACAAATCTTCAGCTTTGGCTAACTCATTTAACAAAATATGATATCTTGAAATTTGTAACTTAACATAAACAATTGATTCATCTGAATCAATTAGCTTTTGTAAATCTTCTTCGGCAACACTAACATTCAATTTGGTTTTGAATTCTCTTACAAACTCTTCGTTTAAATTTAATAATTTAGTTAATGTTTCATTTGGTTGTTCATGGAAACTTTCTAATAAGAAATCAACTATCTTGATTGAATCCAACTTGGAGCTGAATTGAGAAATGAATAAATTATAGATCTTTAATTTCAATTCCGGCGTAACATCCTCAGCTTTATAATAAAACTCATCCAATGTTAAGGTTAATTGATGCCATAATTTACGTTCATAGAAATCCTCTAACTGATAAAAGATATTTATTAAATCAGTGGATTCGGTTTCCAGTCTAAGAATGGCTAATATGGTGGAAACATCGTTATCTAAATCCATTGCACTCATGATTGTTAGTTAAGTTTGTTGCCACTGAATTTTGATTTGGTGGAGGTTGAGAATCTTGATTTCCCATTTAGGAAGTATAGGCTTGTGCGAGCGTGTATAAGATGTTGAGAAAATGTAGTAGAATTGAAAGGTATCATTGAGAGGTATCATCGAGAGGTATCATTGCGAGGGTATCATAGTATGAATATTGATTGACTTTACTTGAAACGAATCGGAATGGCCTTGTAGGACCTGGAGAGATCCGGAAAATCGTTTCTGAGTACTTTATTTGTACTTTTAGAAGAAATCCGCGGAAAGTGAACATTCAGCTTCAATTGAAAGTTATAACATACAATTAGCTGGATTCGTTGATACATTCAAGCTCGTGGCAATTATCCTGAGTAGCTACAAGAATCGCATTTTACACCTCACTCCGATTATGAATTAAGCACTTACTTTAAACATTATTTAAGAACCGAAAATTAGCCAGTCACCTCAATATTAACAAAATTGTGCTTCAGTGTGAAATACACACTAGAGGTCAAATCAGACATAAACGTGAATGCAACAGCTCAGAACTCTACACCTTGCTATGGACTTCTCAAGGACTCCTCACTTCAGAGAACCACTCGAAACAACGGTATTGTCATCACTATCACCATCACTCAAAAATCTCTTAAAATCCTTCCAATTATTCAAATTCTCATTAAATAATGTCTTACCATTCTTTATATATTTCACCATTATAATCAACCATTTCTTTTCTAACTCCACCAAGAACTTTTCATAAGTTGAAGTCAATTCTGCTGTCAATTTTATCAAATCCCCATTGGATAATTCAATCAATTGATTCAATTTGTTTAATTCATTTTCGATTTGGCCAACTTTGAATTTCAATTGATTTGAAAATTGACCAGAATCTCCAAGATTATTTGTATTCAAATTATTTGGATATTGTTTATTGCCTCCGAATAATCCATACCATGACTTCTTATTAGTTATTCTTTTCCTGCTTTCCATTTTTTGGATGGCTTTATTTATACTTGGACTGTTTAATTCTTTTAAATGCTCTAAACTTGGGGTAGTGTCTGTTGAATCCGTTGGAACAGATGACGATGTCAATGTGATGTTTAGTAATTCCTGTAATTTGTTGAACTTTAACTTGTATAACAATTTGAATTGAAGTATTTTGTATTTATAAAATTTGATCAAACTTAAACTTGTTACATAATATTGAATAAGTTGATGAATTGGTTCTTGCCATTCTGGAATTAAACTGTCTGCTATGAAGCTTTCGAAGTTGAGGAAATTGCTATCGATGGTCGACCCGAACTTCTCTATCGAAATACTGAGCGAATTATCCGGGGTGTAGTTGTTTGCTTGCTCGTAGATCTGTAAGGAGAAGTTGTTAAGATTTCCTCCAAGCTCTATTAATGTAGAAACTACTTGTTTGTAATTACGGGTGTTTCTTGCATTTAATTTGTTGAGGTCGTTCAAGATTTTGATCATGTGGTGGAATTTGATTTCAAAGGAGACGAGATTTGGTGGGATTGAGGAAAATGTAGCATTTGAAGCATTAGATTCGAACAAACTGTCATCTTTATGACCGTCGGAATCTTTGTGGGTCCCATTATTCTCGGTATGGGGATTGCTTTCGGAAGAAGATTCGCCTTCAGGGATGGATTCGGTAGTGATTTTCAAATACTCCTTCCCTTTCAAATCAAATAACCCGATTTGATCATTCAATCCTTTCAAATCATCATTCAATCTCCTCAAGGATATCAAATTATCTACACTTGAGCCCCCATCGAATCCATGAACCATGGGCAACAAAGAATATAAACCGTTTTGATCTGTGGGATTCAAAGGATTTGCTAACATCAAACTGTTTGGTAATAAATTCACCGGGGGTTCCATAATAGCATTAAACCAACATAACTCATAATTAGGGTCTAAGAATTTATGTAATAAGACACAATTCTTCAATTCTGGATTTGAATGGAATATCAAATCATTTAAGAAACTTTTAAATGATCTCTTTCTCATTTCAATGATATTAATTTCATTTGAATTATTGATGCTATTAGCTAAGAATGTAAAAATCGAATGTTTTTCTGGAATTGGAGGGATAATGGTTGTTGGATATAATTTGATAAGATTATCTCTTATTGATTTGAATTCACTATAACGTCGCTTCACTATTATTGGTGAGGTATCATCGTCCTTTAAGGATAATTTTATAGAATAAACAATCACAGAAGAATTCACCAATTTCTCACTGGATATAATATCAACTATTAAATCGGAATCATTAATAAGGTTATGAATTTGATTCGATAATCCTATTTGACTGTTCATTAGATCATTTTGAGGTAGTTGTGATGTTAATACGGAACTTGTTTCAACGTCATTAAAATGGTGGCTGGAATTGTTCCGACCATATGGGTCATTAAGTATAGATTGATTTCCATAGAATGATGGGTTATTATCTTGTTCAATATCTTCAAATAGATTATCCGTTGATGTCATATCTTTCTTAGGGTATATTTTGAGATAAACTCGCTTTACAAGAACAAAGATGTGGCGAAGTGTAAATGCGAGATTATAGCAATCTGTGAAAACAATATTTACGTAACAAGGGGTAGTGATAAGCGATTGAGTAGAAGGTAGTATAAGTATAAGTATCATTACTAGGGGGAGTACTTAGTACGCTCACAAGTGCAGCTTGACACCATCACTCGTTGCTGGCGACACTCCTATAATATTAAGTCAAGCATCTCATTAGGCTTCAATAACATGTTGATATAGAATGTAGACAGTTAGACCGAACATGGAGAATATAACGATTAGATTGAAATAGAGATATTAGGGAACGTACTCAAACTCCTTTGTACGCACTCCTTGCGAGGGTCCGCATTTACAGATGCGGTTAATTTAGCAAGTCGATGAGGACTTGATCTACGCTTCGACCCACAACTCTTCTAACTTCATTATAGGATCTAACGTAGAAGAATTCAAAATTCTACAAGAAATGCCATATCTGGACGAATCAGAGTACTGATACATTGTCCACGATGTATACTTGAAAGGTGAATCAGAATACTGATACATTCACGCAGTATACTTGAAGGGTGAATCAGAATACTGATACATTCACGCAGTATACTTGAAAGGTGAATCAGTATACTGATACATTCACGCAGTATACTAGAAAGGTGAATCAGAATACTGATACATTGTCCGCGCAGTATACTTGAGAGATGTGCCTCAAGAATTTTCAGCCAGTCTTTATCAAGACCGGCTGAACTATCTGTTGTAACTGCAGAAAACAATAGAAAATAATAGAAAACAAGCATATTCCCATGCAACACATAATGATATTCGGTGGAGGACGTGACTGCTGAGTCAATGAATACACCCACTCTAATTGTATTCGCGCTCCTATGGAACTTCGTCATTGTTTTAACAGTTATCGTATGTAACAGGAATAATTACACTAAGCTGAGATGTTCTAGAACATGGAATAATGGCCATTGATTTGTAAAAACAATCTAAACCTACATAGAAAGTTTAACAAGTTCAGTCTCGTGGCATCGTTAATATTCCTATTCGAAAGTTATCCTTAATATTCCTATTCGAAAGTTTGTTACTCAACAAATTAAGATCCATGAGAACATACTTGAGTGGGAATTTCCTACTTAAATAACTCCAGTTTTGATTATTCAACTGCAATAACTGACCCTTACTAGCGTGAATCAGCCACACTATTCATTATAAAACTATAACTGTATATCCCTGAACTTCGCAAGAAATATGGCTGCAAAAATTGTTGCAAGTACTCAAATCCAAAATAAATAGGGTTTTTTTGCCAGTTTGGATTTTGTTTACTTCACACTCAGCCTCTAGTATAAATTAGTCTTTTAGACAATCTTCACGCAGATTCTCCGAATTCTGCCGTTCAGAGCACCAACTTTCCGGCGTAGCACCTGCGAGGTTTAACTCCGTTCAAATGTCCGTCCAAAAATGCACTACAAATGCATAGATTGAAGCTTAAACATAAACTTATACTCAAGAGGAACAGGGCGACCACATCATTCGGGAGGAACAGTGAGTGTTTCATTACACTCATGACATGGCCTAACTGAGCCCAAAATGTTTGTAAATACAAACATAAGTAGTCCTGGCCCATCTTGCAATTCCTCGAAGCGGAATTTAGTTTTGTACTTTTTTTAAAGCCGCCAATCACGTGGATTCATGGCTCCGAAATGTACTTAAATCGATATCACTCCTAATTTCACCTACTGATACTACCGGCATGACAGGCGAAATAGACAAGACAAACGGACCTAGGAAGAGACTTCGTCTCACGGTTGTATGTGAGAGCTGCAAACGAAAGAAGATCAAGTGTGATAAACAACTACCATGTAATTCATGTGTTAAGGCCAAAATTGCGTCAAGTTGTATATATAAATCTGCTTTACCCTATGAATCGAGTGCCAGGAGGCCTATTGAATTAGGCGATGAGGAGACTCTTACAGAGAAAGTAGAGATGAAAACTGGATCGTACGATCATCAGCCCGAAAATAATTTGGACTCTCATAATCATGCGAAGTATCTGAATCTGGTGGCAAATGCAAACTACGATGGTAGAAGTGTCTTTGGGAAGGATAATGTAACGAGTAATACAGGGAGCTACGTTAAATCTGCGAGTTCCAATGCGAGAAATACTGATGGTAGAATCGGGAATGACCTAGGTGCCGCACTGATTACTCAGAACGGAGCACGTACTCCAAGTGTAGGGAATATTATTAATAATCTTTTGAATGAAGACAAATACGATGGCTCTGCGAATTCTAACCCTAACTTGGATAAGAATCAGAACAAGATATTGGATGGTTATGGCAGAGACATATTCAATGTTTTCCCTACAGATTCCCCTAAATATACACCAAATGATGTTCATAAGAGATTATTTGCCGATAATTACCAACCGATTGATAGACTGAGTGGATTTAGTAATCCTGAACAATATAAAAATCAATTTTCAGCTAGAACAAACTCCTCCACATCAACACTACAATCTTCAAATCCTTCACCTGGATTTCATAATGGAAGCAATTCATCAAGTGGAAGCTCATATTCATCCAACATATCCTTACCACCTTTGAAGAACAAAATTATTCTAAAAAAACGGTCCAAAGTGGACAGCATTTATTCACAAGGTAATGAACTCAAATCATTGGTTGGTGTGAATCCATTCACAAACACTAGAGATACTATTGATTTTTATCAAGGGTCAGATAAAGGGATTTTTTCAATTTCATATTTAATGCAAACAGATCCTGGATTGAAATGCGTGCAGAAATATGTGAGCGATCACAATAAATCCGATCCAGAAGAGGACTTGAATTCAGATGAACTCGCACTTGATATTAAGAAGATGTCCACAATAAAAAATAGAGATCCTCATATAAAGCCTGTTGAATGTTATTATATAAATCAAGTTAAACTTTCATGTGAGAGACAACAAGGTTGGGAGAAAATGTCTTTAATGGAGAGGATTTTATCTGTCTTACCAGGAAAGAATAGCATTTGGTTATTAATAGAGAGATTTTTCAGATATGCTTATCCATTCGTACCCTTAATTGATGAAAAGGAATTTATGAGTAAATTGACATTATTGATTGGACAAAAGACAATAATCGATCATGAAAAACCTTTGAGAATAAACATAACTAATAGATCTGATTATATTACCTTAGGTCAATTAATGATGATGTTAAGATTTTCATTTATATCGTTATTTAAAAATAATGAGCTTGAAAACTTGCAAAGTATTAATTATCATAACCCCAAACCGGCGCTGGATTCAATTCAATTTTTAATGCAATTTCCAATAGACACAGCGGTTGTGAAAATAACGCATGAATGCTTGAAATTATTTGAAAATCTTCAACCCGATGATGATGAATTGGGAGTCTTACAATTGAAAATCTTGTTGAGAGTATATTTGAAATATGCACCTGAAGATGGAAATTCAGGAGATGGTGAAGGTAGTATGCTAGTCACTCAAGATGTGCTTGATATGGCATATCATCTTGGATTAGATAGAGATCCCGAAACGACTAATCCAAATGAAAACCCGAATTTCATGCATTTGAAAAGAAAAATATGGTACACAATTGTTGTGATCGATGTTTTTCAATCGTATTCTTTTGGTACACCACCAAGAGTAGCAGATTCCAACTATGATACTTTGCCTCCACAGGCGTCTGTTGAAAGCAGTAATCTTATTGATTATGAAAGAGATAAGCAAATTACTGCTATGAATTATCAACGATCAGAATTAATAGAGAGCATGAAATATTTGACGTCTGCGATTGTAACTAAAGATCGTAAACGATGTTTTGTTGTTGATATTGTTGATAGATTGAATCATTTTGAAAATCTTTACTATAAAGATTTTCATGCAGGTAAAGCTGAGAATCTCATGAAGATCGATTTCATTCCCGATTTAGATTCGACTTATGATAGTAGAGAGGCAGATCTTGCCTTATTAACGGTTCAAAGAAATTATAATATCAAGCATTATCTTGGGATGGGTTCAGTTATAATGGCTATTCATTTTAGTATGTATTCTCATTATCACAGCTTAGGTGATACCAATATCTCATTCTTTTATTTGAAGAAATGCTTATTATTTTTGACTGAAGTTGCTCCTCATTTCCACCAATTGCTTGATTTATCCGATACCTATAGTGATTTCATGTATAATCCAAGTTTGCAGTCATTAATTCATAAATCAAATCAAATCGTACAAGTATTGATTGTTAGATTTAGTTTTATCTTGCATCATAATAAGTACAATAATAACTTGAGAGAAGACGAAAAATCATATTTTGATCTTTTAAGAAATATCAAGGACTCGTTAGTTGAAATTACAGAGTTATTTATGAAGTTGATTGCAAAACTTTCTCATAGATACTATTATTCTTGGAGAATTAATAAAGGAGGTAGTTTCTTCCTTGCCATCATCAATAATGAAGATTTTTATAGTAAGGTAATGGCCTCAAGGGAAACAAAATTTAAGATTGATTATATTACACCTCAATTTACTAAGTCTCAATTGGTGGAGATTTATGATTTGTTGATGTCTTGCCCTTGTGATGAAAGTTACGGTGTAACTGATTCTAAAGCTGATACTACTAGTGTCAATAGTACAACCATTGCTACCCCTCAAACTTTGGTTCAAGATAACATTGATGTTGATCAAATGTGGTTGGATGTTTTCTTCAATCCGACGGAAAATCATAAGGATGCTACCTTGTTTGATTTGTTTAATGAGTTTCAATTTGATGTTCCGAGTGTGTGACACCTGGAATCGCACGAGACGTGAAGCATTATTCAGTTGATGCTATAGCTAGAGAACGCACCAAAGTGGGTCAAGGAGTAACCCTCCAATGAATAGCCCCTGAAGTCGCTGTCCTAGAATGGCAACCATTTACGCAGTATTGCGTGTGTTTGTGAGTTACCGCAGAAGCCGCTACTTTTTTAGAACTCTTAACCCTTTTATTCTGATGCTTTGGTTTCGTGAGGGGCTTCTTATTTCTCTGTTTGTATTATATAATGTATTATATTAGTTTTTTGGATTTCAAGTTGATATTGTAGACTAATCTGGATTTTGTTCACTCCATACGACAATAAACATGGCAAACATGTCGAGGAAGTGTTTTGGATTTTTCCATTGTGAACATAACGCAGTCAACCATTACGATGAGGCTCTCGATTTGGAGCTACCAAATTGAAAAGCAACAAACTCCATAATAGTCAATTGCTCTGGGGGATAATGCTGATATAGATAGTCAGCTGGTTCAGTTTAGTTAGTTCTAGGTGCTACTTCAGGGGTATTAAACTTTGTAATATTAAACTAACGAGGATGCTAGACACGTTTCCAAGGGGTAAGATAAAGATCCATTTGAGTTCCTGTGATAAAAGTGTTTTTCATACCGAGGTGGCTGCAAAAAAAACAACTTGTGCTTGTGTCTTGCAAAGGTGAGAGTTTGGTGCTAAAAAAGACTTAGGAACTACACAAATGTACGGTGTATCATATGAGTTTCAAGTATGCTTTGTTGTATTATGTTTATGACAATTATATAAATTCACAATATATTCTTAAATAGTAATCACATTAATATAGAACGTTGGTAAGTTCACATCTTCAGCTCGCTCCTATTTATAATCTTCTTGTAATGTACCAAGTCTTTGGACGTGCTGCAGCTACCTCCACAAACGACTATCACCACAATATCATCTTTTTCCAAATGACCAAAGTTTTTGAACAATAAGTCCAATTTGTTATAAATCACAGCAACCGCTGCACCACAAGCTGGCTCCACTATTTTATCAAAAGCATCATAATATTCAATGCAAGCTTTTAAAGCATCCAAATCATCTATTAATTCTAGATTTGTTTTAATGTTTGTATTATCGTGAAAGTTGATCAACGTTTGTGAGGTTGTATGAGAGCATGCTAATGAGGTTGCCATTGAATTAACTGAAGGTAATGTGATAAGTTTATCTGCTTTTAAGGATTCGTATAATGTTGGAGCCTGAGCAGTTTCTAGTAATAATATAGTTGAATCCTTAATTTTATTCTTTATCATCCCTTGGTAAATCCCATTATATAAACCGCCTCCGCCACATGAACAGACCATACCCTTGAGATTTTTTACATCTTCTTTAGGTAGTTGATATTGTACTATTTCATCAACCAAACTAGAATGACCTTCCCATACTAAAGGATGTTGAAATGGATGACAATAAATAGGAATTGTATTTGTTGTATCTAAGCTTGCAATTATGTTTTTCAAATGCTGGTCAGCTTCATTGATAGTGTTTCCAAAACATATTACGTTTGCATTATAATCTGCTAATTTGTTTGTAACTACAGCCTTAGCAATCACAGGCAAAACAACGGTACATTTAACTTTGTAGAAGAATGCCAGGTAAGCAGCAGCTAACCCAGCATTTCCACCAGATGAAGCAAACACATGAATTTCCTTGTGAGGATTATTAATTTTAGCATCTTCAATTGATTTATGAATTAAATGCCCTATACCTCTAAGTTTGAAGCTGCCTGAAGGCTGTTCTAATTCGTTTTTAAGTAAAATACGACATGGTGGTTGCATTGGAAGTTTGTGAGTAACATCGGTTAATGTGGTTGTAATATAAGGATTTGGTAATTTCACTGGTTGCAAATTTAAGTCAGTCATAATTAATGAAAATAGAGATAAAATATATTAGAAATATTCCATCTCATATATACAGATGAAAAAAAAACATGTGGAGCTTGATCCGTGCAAAGATAACAATTCACCCCTCTATATTTACACCTTGAGGCTTTCTAAAGTCATCAGCAAGGTTCTTGTTCCTTTTTAGTGTAAACTTTCCTATCTGTGACGTAAAACTCCGTTTGACCTGGGTAGATTTGACTGGGTGTGAGAACTTTTGACTGCGTGCAGGCCTTAAGGGCCAAAATTTGACTCGAAAATCTGACTCCATCATTTTTGAAGTCAAACGGGAGAATTCCCGCGGGAATCCCTCCGGGGTGTCTAGGAGGGATGTGATTGTAATCGGTTAGGTGCGGCAGCGTCTGGTAATATTGTTAGATAGGGTTTTTCAGGAGCTAAGATTAGATAGGGGTGATAAACCGAGATGATGTATCGAGAATGGTGTCTAATAAAGTGTTAGTAATTGCACACTTGACTATGCTTCCACAATACTATCATCACACATTGGCATGACCTCAACTCCTCTTGAAATCAAAAATTTGCAGCATTATTTTGCAGTTGAGGGTATCACACAAATCTATATTTGGAGTTGAAATGTTTGTCTTGAAAGTATTCGAGATGACCTGACGATCTCGGTTTTTGTAAACCTTAGATATTGTGCGATGAGCAGTTGTGTGGGTGGTTAAATGGGGTCGTTGTCATGAAAATTTAAGCCACTTCATAAAAATGCAAGATGACGGAGAAGATGACCTTAGATGACCTTATAAAGAATTCACTCTTAAAGCTGTGTAGTTGTATTGTCCGTACTTGAGTGTGGCATACTAGACATCACTATGAAGAACAAAATTAAGTTCCAATGTTCCCGTATGATTCAGGTGAGTTCCAATATGATGTCAGGTATCCAATATGAACTAGGTAAATTCTTATATGATTCTTATGATGCCATCCATTTAGTTCCAGAGGTCTTATGTTAACTATGATTCAACTTGTATGACCCTGAAATACGAGAATGAAGGCTCATCATCAATGTCATTATACAATTTGAAAGTGCTATACAATGTTGAATGGTCGGACTTATCATTGTAGGTATTTCCAAGATAGCATTTTGTGCAAGTTATTGAGTGCTCTGTTCATATTGCTGGCAAAAGTACTTATATTGTATTTGGAGTGTTCAATCGAAAGAAGTCAAGGTATACCCAGAATTACCTTCCTATTTGAGTATTATGCATTGTCTAACTTTTAACACCCTTTCATTGAGATGCAAGATTTCTAAATCATACTCACTGACAAGTAATAGTCACCCTAAAAGATCATCTAAAGCACCAATTAAGGATGATATTCTTCGTAAATGCTCTCTTCAACATTAAACAATCGTCATACCTTTGGAATATCACCAGAACATCATCTCGAACAATATAACACAAACCAATGCCAGAGGCTTATTTGCTACCCCACCAAGTTAATCTAGGGTCTTTGATTTGAGTGATGTCACTATATAAATTTAGCAATCGGCCCTCGAGAATGTTGTAGCCCATAAACATAGTACTTACTTATACTAAGATTAACCAACCTAACTATACCAACGTCACACCAACGTCACACCAAACTAACTACACCAACAACGTCTCACCAAACTACACCAACATCAGACCAAACTCAAACCTTAAATCACAATCTCACCGTTATCGACTTTGCATCACCACACCATCTACAGTGTTGCTCTTCTCACCTGCACACAACTTCGTATCAGACACCCACGGATACCCTCGGACTTCAAGCGATCTATAAATCAGTGCAACATTCCCACGAGGCATCGAGAATAAACAATAACGTGATCGGTATTAATAAGGTAGAAAATTTACATAGGTACTTAACAACGATAAATAACATAAAGCTACAACTGACACTCACAACACACACCTGACATTCACAAGATACCCAACTTCAACCACCATGGCCTCACCAATATTCTTATCAAAACCTTCTGATTCATTTTCATTGTGGATCATACTTAGAGGATGTCAATTTGGGATTTTAAGTATCTACAGATCATCACAAAATCCTTTATTACTTAATAAAAGATCGTTTGGTGTACTTATATATACAATCAAACTATCATTATTAATCTTCCTTATAACAAAATTACCGATTATATTGATATCTCAAATATCACCAGATTCAAAGCTTATATTCCTATTAAGATATTTTATTAATCCTAATGTTTTTCTAATATCATTTACTGGTTACTTCAATAATGTCTTAGACGGGTTATTTTTATTCAATTTGAAATTCATAGATGGTACAAACGGTTCAACATATTATGAAAATTTGACAAATCTTTCAAATGAAGACATTCTTACTATAGACTCGTTTTTGCCGCTGTATAAAGAATTCAGAAGTCATATGAAAAATTCAGAAGCTTTTAGAACATTTTTAAAGAGGTATGTTCAAATGTTGTCTTATAATTTGTTAGTGTTTATTTTAGTTACTCAACAGAATCAAATCACTTCGGTATTTTTGACATTTACTGCTTTTCAAACCTTTTATCATAAATTAGGACCAGTCCCTTCGGTTTTATTGATTGCTTTGTTGAACTTGTTACCTTATGATTATACCTCAATTGCCCTTACAAACTTTTATGCATGTTCAAATATGTCCACTGATTTTTTACTGCCTTTTGTCAATAGAATCAATCCAAGCAAATTGGAAATAGGCTATTGGATGAATTCCAGAGATGGGGTTTTGTTTGGCTTCACTTTTGTTTATTTTTTATTGATGAATTATTTCAGTTCATTCGCCGTGATATTTTATATGTGGGGCCAAATGAATACTGCTTATTTGGTGACAAAGTTGTCCAATAGTCCTCCACCGGTAGTTACTGAAACAAGAGGGACATTGATAAGTTGGTTTTCAACGGAGTTGATATGGAATAATGTTTTCTCATTTACAAGTGGGGGATTTTTGGAGGATCCGTTTGTTGCGGTTCCGGGGTCGTTCTTGTTAGAGTAAAGAAGAATGAAGCGACTGTCCATTGTTTGAGCCTTCACACTTTAAAGACAGATTAGGATGCATGAACTTATTTTGTGACTTGCCAGCTACTTTAACTCCATCAAACAGCCATACTATTCAGAATAACTAATATTTCAAAGAAATCAATGCTATGTCAAGACGTATCCCAAGTCTCCATTCGAGGCTTTTTTTGAAGAAACATCTTACACCCAGAACTGAGAGAATGTTTGTTTTCATCGCTCCTACGCTACCCTAACAACGCAATATTTATTAAAAATCTTTACCACCACTATTGATAGTCAAGTGGAGCTTTCTTTATAAGTCCTTGGCTGGCCCAGATTAAGACTCGTTTATAGACAATAAAATTTTAAAGATTGAACGTAGCTGCAAATTATGCAAACATTTCGAAAACCAGGAACTCCATGTTCAAGACGCTAGTGATACAAAAGTCATATATCAACCACAACGAGATTACATTGCGCAATTTCTTGGTTACCCCTGAACATCAACCGTGCTCTTGTAGTTTCAAATCCATCAATACCACACCAACCATAGTAAGTTGTGCCAAACTTACCTAATTAAGACTTCAAAGGAACCATTCAAACAAAAGTCTTGCAATACCGCCTGAGCTACGTCATTGTGGTTAATTGTACTGGCAATGGATGTTGCATTTTCCTCACCTATGTGTTATCTTTGGGTACAAAATTACCTCTTTGGGTTGGCAAAGGGACTTCTGCAACAAAATTTCGCAACCAAATAAAATAATTTATATTATCACGTAGAAGTGTGTGTGATTTTTAATTTGGAACCAACTTCGATGCAATATAGGGGATTTTGTAAAATTATAAATATCCATGCTCTTTCGTTGATTTTCTAATCATCAACTCCTCAAATATGAAATTCACTAACATCGCTTTACTTACCTTCGCCGCCGCTATGGTGTCCGCCGCACCAACTCCAGATGAGACTGGATATTCCCTTTCAGCTGAATCGATTGTTGAATCTTACGAAATCCCAGATGACATTCATCCAATTGCTGTTGATGTCAACGGACAAAAGGTTGTTCTCTTTGTTAACACTACCATTGCAGACGCTACTGATCCAACAGTCCAAAAAAGAGAAGCTGAAGCAGGACTTGGCTGGATCAAGTATAGATTGTTTGAACCAATCTCCAAGAGAGATGCCTCTCCAGGTTTTGGTTGGATCAAGTACAGATTATTTGAACCAATCTCCAAGAGAGATGCCTCTCCAGGTTTGGGTTGGATCAAATATAGGTTATTTGAACCGATTTCTTAGGATTGGAAATGACTTTTTTCGTAAGATCAGTACTTGAACCCATCCACGGATTTAATGTTACTGGGACGGTTGCTTATTTACTATTAAATAGTAATACATTGTTTCTACTTATAATACATGAGAGCCTTGTAGACTCGATTGCTCTGTTGGCTACTATGGCTTTGGTGCAGCGATAGCCCTGTTAACTTTTATGGCATTGGCGTAGTGGTGTTAGCTTTTATCTTCGGTGTAAACACTTCTGCTTACGTAGCATACGCTTTGTTTCCCGTCACATAACAATAGCCCAAATTCTCCAACAATTGATAAACCAAACTGTCAACCGGCATCAAGCTCAAATCACATAAAATATAATTAAACAACCCCAATTCATCTTTTCTAGTGCTCAATTGCATCAAAGGCAAACTTGTCAATATACATTTTGACCATTTATGAGAGCTTGTTGATTCTATCAATCCCCCATCAACATCAATATCATCCTTACTGACTTTGAACAGTTCCAAGAAGAATTTCGTGCCAACCAAGATTTCAGATTCATTGGGTAACTCAAACGGAGAGTCCACTTTAAGCGCATACTTCAAGATGACAAACTTATCAATCTCTTCTGTTACTTGAAAATCATTTTTCGCAATGAAATTAAAGAATAAGTTAATCAATAACCGTTCTATTGAATTCAAAGCTTGGGCATTTTCCTCTTTCAATGAAGTCAAATATGCACCCACCACTTTGTCATCAAAATAAAGTTGTAGTGAGTCAATCAAGATTTTATTGAAATTGAATAATATTTGGATATTTTTGGCCTGCTTGTTGTTATGGAGTCCATCTAGAAGAGTTTGTTTCAAAGTTGACGAGATCGCAGTAGTCTCAGATTCTCGGAGTGAGAAGTGCTTTTCCTTGAATGCTGTAATTTCTCGCACGAAGCTTATATGCTCTTCCAAAGATTCTCCAAGTACTGGCAACTCATCCAATTTTGTTATCCATAAATTATTAAGATAAGCAAGAGGAGTATTCAATTGAACATCGTCTCTTAACTCGTCAATATAAACAAACCCGATTTCGAGCTCGTTGTTTGCAGCTGTTTCATAGTTGAGGAAATTCTTAGGTAAGATTCTGAAAATAAGGGTGATTACTCCTTGTATTAATTTAGTGCCGTAACTTATGAAATTACCTTCAATTATTTGGTTAAGATATTTTGAACCAGTTTCTTGTTCCTCGTCCTCTGCTGTTGAATTTAGAAGTTGGAATGAATACAAGCACTTGGAAACGTACGAATTTAACTTCTTTTCGATTTCAGTTGCAAACGCATCTAAAAGATGGAGATCTAAAGATAAGGATTCAAATTTCCCGTCCTCATAATTAATTATGATTTGAATGTAATTGCCTGTTTGTTTTGTGATCACACTTGCTACATTAATATACGAACCTAATTTTAAATCTTTCAGTTCGTATGAGTCTCCATCAAACCTGAACACCTTCAATAATCCAGTGAAACTGACAAATAAAAATTGGTAATCTCCAATTGATATCCAGTTCAAGGTACTATTTAAAAATCTTGTTTTAGGGGAGATAACTTGAACCTTGCTCAAAATGAAATCTTGAAACGAATACACAGCAACTGAATTATCCGAGTTAATAATAGATAAATGAGTTATACCATCATTCAATTTGATTTTTATGACATCATGTTCAATTCTAGTTCTAAATTTGAGCTCTAAGATACCTTGATGAAGTTGATATATTAATAAATCTCCATTATTTGTTACTATAGCAAGGAAACTGTCACCATTTTGATCATTTCCAATATCAAAGGATCTTATTCGTAACGACTGGAAGTCATTTGAATTATTGAGAAACGACTCCTTTCCTGAGATTTTCAATTCAATATTCAAATCTCTTAGTAAATAATCAAACACCACAACTTTTACTTGATATTTATCGATTTTACTTGAATCTCTTTCAAAGATTAACAACTCTCCGGTATTGAAAAGTACTAATAAGTAATTGTTCCTTGTAGCGGGATTTATTCCACTCCATTTGTGAAGAATAATACTTGGATCATTTAGATTCCTAAAATTGAAAGGTTCATCTAATGATTCAATGGTAACGTTATTCAATCTTCGAAGTGGTAATGATTTGATTACCTCTGGAATTAAGATATTTGTTGATTGAAAGAGACTTCTTGAGTCTAAGAGTTTTGTATTATCGATCATCTGAATTGATTTCGATCCAAATGTTGGTAGTTTTGGATCTAATAAGGTTATTTGAATACCATTGTTAATCGCAAGTTGATTGTTGGATGACCATTGAATTGGGTCATTGTGTGGAGAGACTGAATCCGCTCTTTGAAGCGTTAAGCTTCTAACTAGACTCATGTTGTTGTGACTTGAACTCGCACAGTAAACAAATAAAATATCGAGACGTGAATTTTCCATAATAAAACTAGCTGCATCGAATCAGCAAGATAATGTAATGCAATGGGGCAATCAAGGGAGATGTAACTTGTTTGACTCAAGATGTTTATTTGGGATTATTTGAAATCGTGTCTGTCTTTTGCAGTAGGATAGTTATATCAGCATCCGCTTACAAGTATGCAAAACTCTCCATATTTCGTCAATTGTAGTCATAGACTTATTTCATACCTCTTGTGATCTGCAGATCTGATATATCTCTCATTTCAACCCCTTAGTTGAGACAAGCCCTGGCCCCAAGTTCGCGGTATCGTACTCTTCACTGGAATTTTTGGGTGTCAAGCGCTACTGAGTATCTTAGGCTAACTATTCCAAGCGTTGGTAGACTTGACTCCGTTTCATGTCACTTGATGAGAATGGAATTGATACGACACTGAGTGGGAAATCCATTAATGTTGCCCACAACTCAAAGGTAATTTCCAGGAATAGGTTGAACGATGACTTGGAGGATCTGCTAGATACAGATGATTGTTCTATTAGCACAATTGCTAGAGATTATGGTATTACATCTGGAATGAAAGCTACCCGCTTGGAGAAGATCGTCGATGATAAGTCAAATGCATTCAATGCATCTAATAGGATCAACCACACCGATGCTGAATCTTCCCCGGGCTCATTAGGAATAACAAGAGGTGTATCTTCCGGTACTTTGGTAACAAGTGAAGGTGTGTCTGGTAATCCAAAAGACCCTGGGAATATGGTCCCCCAATTCACTACTGCCAACACATACAATCATCCCTACTCTCCTTATAAAATCCAAATCGATCTAATGGACTCAATCACTACCACAATAAACAACCACAAAATAGGAATGTTTGAAAGTCCTACGGGTACAGGGAAGACCCTCTCTATAATATGCTCCACCATGACCTGGTTACGTAATTACAAAAGGAACAGTCTCTTTTCAAAAATCTCGGATGATGATTCTTCATCTGATGAAGAATGGGTGAAAAACGATTACCAACAGAATGTCTTATCTACAACGAAGAACAAACTAAAGGATTACGAGATTTATTTATCAAAGATACGAGAGGATTATGAGAAGAATATTCAAGAAGCAACTCCGTTGGAGAGACCAACGAAAAGATCTAAAGTTTCTGTAGAAAGAGATTACCTACCGAAAGACTACAATGAAATGGAGATTGTCTCTGCCAACAAGCAAATTCAAAATCAGATTGAGCTGCTCATGAAAAAAGATGAAGAAGTAGAAATGATTAACGAGTGTCCTATTAAAATATACTTTGCTTCGAGAACTCATTCTCAACTTAATCAATTTGGAAGCCAACTTGATTTGACTAAATTTGATTCTTCATTTGAAGGAATTGATGAAAGAGTCAAGTATCTTCCATTCGCATCAAGAAAGCAACTTTGCATAAATCCAAAGGTGAATACTCTTTCCGATACTAATATTAATGATGGTTGTATTGATCTACAAAATAACCATGGCTGCGAATATTTACCCAAATCTCAAAAAAAGCCATTACAGAAAAAGTTTTCTGATCTCAGTTTATCTAAGATTCATGACATTGAAGATTTAACCTCACTTGGCGAAGAATTGAAAATCTGTCCCTATTATTCAATTCGTAATGGTATCGAATTAACGGAAATAATCTCATTACCTTATCAAATATTGCTACAAAGTGATACTAGGCGTGTATTGAATTTGGATATAAAAAATTCAATCATCATCATTGATGAAGCTCACAATCTACTAGACACGATAACTTCGTTACATTCTGTTTCAATTTCGATGAAGGACTTGAATACCATCATCAAATCTCTTCAAATATATCTTAACAAATTCTTGAAAAGATTGAATAGTGGAAATAGAGTCAATTTGATGAAATTGATTAAGATTTGTAAGATTTTGGTAGTCTTCATTGAAAAGAATGAAAAACTCGGGAGAGTTAATGTTGGCGAGGAAATTAACATAGGAGAGTTATTGGATTCAAATGGGGACTTGTTTAACATTCATAAATTGGAGTCATTTTTGAACACTACAAAGATTGCCTATAAGATCGAGAGCTATCATCAAGATAGTGAGGGAGATTTAAAAGGGAATAAAAGCAAATCTCTGACAACTCCACTATTATATAAGATTGTTAAATTCCTAAAATCATTAAGCAATCCTTCTAATGAAGGGAAATTCTTTTGGGATCTGAAGGTTGAAGGTGAAAGAGATGCTTACGAGCCTAAAGGGTCTAATGGCAATTTGAATAGATCAGGAATGTCCGGCTCTGTGATACCGGGTGTACCTGCAACTGTGTCAAACTCATCCGAAAGCAACACCTCCATAAATTATATGCTCCTCGATCCATCCTCGATCTTTAAAACTATCATTGATGAAGCTAAATGTGTCCTTCTATTTGGTGGTACGATGGAACCAATCTCAGATTTCACAAATTATCTTTTTCCATCGGTTCCGTCTTCTCAAATCAACAAGTTCACTTGTGGTCACATCATCCCAGATGAAAACTTAAAAGTATTCACTATACCGAAATATAAAAGCCTACAATTTGATTTCCTGTTTAATAAACGAAATCAGATGATAACCTCACTTGGTGAATTAATAATAGACATTTCGAACAGGGTTCCATTTGGGTTAGTTGTGTTCTTTCCAAGTTATCAATACTTGAATAAAGTAGTAAGCACTTGGAAGAACACAGATATCTATGATAGAATTGAAGGAATCAAGAAGATTTTTGAAGAACCAACTGATTCAGCTAAGGTTGAAAGTATTTTGAAAAACTATACTAAAGTAATTAAGAACGACCATCAAGGCGCCATTTTGTTTTCTGTAGTTGGTGGTAAGATGTCTGAGGGAATCAATTTCTCTGACGAATTAGCCAGAGGTATAATTATGGTGGGTTTACCGTTTCCAAATTCTTTTTCTGGAGAAATCATAGCAAAAAGAAGATTTATTGAAGAGAGAACAGTCGAACGAGGAGGATCGAGAGAACAAGCTCTCACTAATTCCAGAGAATTTTATGAGAATTTATGCATGAAAGCGGTAAATCAAAGCATTGGCAGAAGTATCAGACACATAAAAGATTATTCTACGATATTCTTAGTTGATCACAGATTTGAGGGTAAGATTAAAGAAAAGTTGAGTGGGTGGGTCAGGGAAAAGGTCGAGAGTAATGAATTGGAGGCGGTATTGGAAGACACTGGGGAGTTCTTTGTGAGAAGGCATGAATAGATATTTACATAGAAATTCACTTTCGTCTAAGTCGTGCTATTAAATACAAGTATATAAGCAAACCATTTTATTTATATAAATTATCTGAGTTAGATGGCCGTAATACTTGGCATTTTTACTCCAATTAACTCTCTATGTTGCTGTTAAGAGCTTTAAACTTCCGAAGTTTTAGTTATATGCTGCTCCTTCAATTGATAGTGTTACCATATGAAATTAAGAATCTTGTATTGAAATTATTTGCCGAGTAAGCATGAGAAGTCGATATTATCTGTAACCCATCAATCACTGTATCAATTTCTCTTACCACAGCTAAATCGAATCGCAAACATATGAACGGCAATTACTCTCAATTAGGCTTTTTGCCACTAGTGAGAATAAGAGAGTTCTATTGACTCGTACCATCAACCACATACGGCACATATTTTTCTGATTTGGTGGCTGGTTGCGAAAGTTTGCTGAGCGAGGAACCTGAAATTGTAACACCTAAATTGGGTACTACAAAGGGCCGCAGTTCCCAATGACGCGAGCCTTCAAGGGATTCGCTCGTAACAAGTATTCATGTGGACTTCAACCTCTAAAGTTGAATATTCCAACCGAAGCCTAAGTTTGCATTTCGAGTTTTACGTGTCGTTGGACTTACGCACTCTCCAAACTAATCAACAAACTATAGACCTCCCTCGGCATCTTATATTGAACCATTCCCGCGTAAATCATACAATTCCTTGAAATCCCTCTCAACCTTTCCAACTCCTCCTTTTCGTTCCCTAATGCTTGGTATCTCTTTGTCAAGATTTCATAGTTCAATCTTGATATACTAGTCATGACAATAATCAACAAAGAAGGAATCACCTTTATCAAGCTATCGTCCAAATTATTATTTTGAATCAAATCGCTTAAACTTCTGATTTTAAACAAATCATCATTTGTATCTACTGGAATCAACCCCAATCTACCGATTTGAATCAAAACTTGATTCCAATTCTTTTCCAAGAACAAATCTCTAATATCAATAATAGATAGTAATAGATCACAGGTCGACTTGTTCTTCAAAGAGATCTTATC
Organism: Kodamaea derodonti; assembly: GCA_030570035.1. NCBI lineage: Eukaryota > Fungi > Ascomycota > Pichiomycetes > Serinales > Debaryomycetaceae > Kodamaea > Kodamaea derodonti. Next base: position 466,177 of record JAJLUU010000008.1, read on the forward strand.
TAAGATGAAACTATTATTGTTGAAGATCTTCATTAAGTGTTTGGATAATAAGATGATATTATTATCGATTGTATCAGCAGCATTGGTATCATTAGTACCTGAAAGAATTTCGTAATTCCCGTACTTCAATATCGATTTATCTAAGTCTGTTGATGCCAATATTTCAGACAACAACCTATTAACCAATGAAACAACGGTATCAAATTCTTCACACAATTGGTATAATAATAAAGAGTCGAATATTCTGCCTTCTTCTTCACATTTAATAGCAGATAATTCTATGATTTGATAATGGAATTCGCTCAAATTATCAAGTTTTATTAACCCTCTTTGTCTTTGCAATATACCTGGGATTTTGCTACCATTAGATTCATTTAATTCACCTAACAACATTGAAAATTCTCTTGAGATCAAAATCAACTCTCTCAATGATTCATGACATTTGCTGATTTCTTCCTTCGAGTTACCACCTTTACTTAAACCAATCAATATCAAATATTGACAAGCGACTTTTGGATCACTTATTTTGAATGTTCTTGTATACGAACCAATCAATCTGCTGAAATTGATTTCGTAATTATTATCATTAATGATTATCAAATCATTCTTATTAAGATTGGATGCCTTTAATAATCCGTAATAATTCAACCCAATTGCTAAATGAATTGAATCACACTCGTTTATGGAATTATACGAGTATTCAACCGCTAATTCATATAACCCTAATAATATTAACGTTTTGAGATAAAGTGGATTGTTTGGTGAAGTGTTGAAATTCTTCGGACCTAAAGAAATGACCTTATTTTGTAAGTTCAATAAAGAATAGTTTTCAAAAATCAATCCACTCTCATTATACTCGAATTCATTAATAATACTCAAATGGAACCATAACCAATCCTCAATACTCAAGTTTAATTCTTGTGGTAAAGATTTCCTATTCAAATCACATTTACCAATGATCTTGTAAACTGAATATTTGTAAGGATCAAAGTTGGTATTGCTATTTATATCATTGAGAATGAATTGAAATTGTTGATTGAATTCCTTATGAAGTCTTTGATTGAGCTCGGATGGTAATGAGTGGTTTTCGTCTTCAACGTACTTTTGAATATAAACTGGGAAGTTAGAATCAAATTTGTTGAATAGATCTCTATTTTGAGTGGTTAATTGTAATGCTTCTTTGTACAACCCTGCCCTAATGAGGTAGAAAATTAATGCCCAAATGGGTGTACCATTGACAGATAACGTCTTTGTCAAAAATTGGGAATCATTCTTTAAGACGATTTTGTTAATGAAGTAGGAAATCTTATCAATGTAGGTTGCAGGTGAACTTGTACGTACACCAGCGTTTGCGCTAGAAGTGACATCATTTGCACCAGCAGTCACATTACTATCACCTGTTGGACTCGTACTCTCCTTTAAATGAATCTCCTCCACGTAATTAAGAAATTCCCTCTCTAAATAACTCTTACTATTCCTAATGATAACTTTATTCAAATTCTTCGATTTCTCATTCTGGTATTCTTGGTAGAACTTTTGTTCTTGATTCAACTTACTGAATTTCTCATTGGTTAATTCAATCAAAATCTTCCATGCTTCTGTAATCTGTTTTGATTTTAAATCATTTTGGAATTTGTTCAATTCAACAAAGTTAAGTCCAATTGGGAAGTTTTTATTTTCTAATCTTGCTTCGTTGAGTTGGTAAATAATTTTAGCATGTTGTTCAAACTTGTCTCTTGATACTCCCTTTGATGATGAGGAATTGTTTAATGGGGAAAGGAGGTTGTAATTACCTGGAATCGATTGATTCCATGAAATCGATTTTCCTTTAGAGTGATCGCTCTTGGTGTTACTGGAGAAATTTCCAGTACCATTGCTTCCACTATTACTCCCGGTAGCATTACTCCCAGAACTGGTGTTGCCACTTTCACCTCCCAAGCCAATCGACTTTCTCAACTCGTCCCTTCTAACTCTCCAATCAATAGAAATGTTTGTGCTAATAAATTTATCAAAATCACTGGATGCTAAACTTAATGATTGCTCAATGGTGTTCAAAATGTTTTCGTGTTTTTTACTGCTAAGATAACTTTCTAAATTCTCTCCCGTTTGACTTACCGCAGTTCTCTTTAATGAATTCACAGGTAAACTAATTGAATTCAATTCATTTTCAATCTCTTCTGCTGAAATCCCACTAGCTGCAAGTAAATAATGAGCTTTAGTGAAATTAGTGTCGTTATTCACATTCTTTCTCTGAGATTTCCTTTGTAATTCATTCAACGTTAAATGGATTGACCCAAGTTGAAGGTTGTCTGGTTTTGGCAAATTGTGTGCAGACTCCAAAAGATCTTTCAAAAGGTTAGATGAGGTACTTAACGATGGTTTGATGTTGCTAAGTGAATTTGAAGTAGAGTTAGTAGTTGCGAGGTTCAACGAATTGCTGGTTAAGGAATTGGCTGTGTTGGTTGGATTCGAGGTGTTTGTATTTCCACCAAATAATCCACCAGAGTTACCTCCAAGTCCCGATCCCGTTGTACCTGCGTTACTATTAGCAGTCCCAATGAGACCAGATGATGTGCCAGGCGCACTATTACCTGAGTTGGCTCCAAAAAGTCCCGATGTTGTGCCAGGTGCCGCACCAGCATTACTAGTGTTACCTCCAAAAAGTCCAGAGGTTCTATTGGTATTCCCAGTGTTACCTCCAAATAATGTGGACCCAGTTGTCCCAGTATTACCAGTGTTACCTCCAAATAATGTGGATCCAGTGGTCCCAGTATTTCCAGTGTTACCTCCAAACAATGTGGATCCAGTGGTCCCAGTATTTCCAGTGTTAGTTGTACCACCCCCAAACAATGTGGACCCGGTTGTCCCAGTATTACCAGAGGTAGTTGTACCACCCCCAAACAATCCGCCACCAGTATTATTAACCTTATTCTGACCAAAAAGTGACATGTTGATGATTGTTTTGATCTGCCTTGAAGATGAAAAGGTTGAAGAGAATGAAAAAATACAGTCACGTGATATAGAATTCTGGAAGTACTCATGATTGGCATACCTGAGTAATAAATGGATGAAACAGCGTCAATGGCAAAAGTGGTAATTGCTGAGATACTGGAGCATAAATTGTAATTTCTCTTTAAATGAAGCTGGCAAGTAATGTCAAAAATGCTAATGTGTAACAAGAAGACACTTTGAAAGCACAAGATGAACGGTATTCGAAATTACTGGATAAGTCTGATATACCAAACGAACATGCAATGGATACTCTATGCCAAAGAATGTGGATATTAATTGGCACTACAAATTTGTGCCGCAAGTAATGGCTGCAAAAATTCTCAATTAAGTGCAAGTATACAAGAGGTATTGGCAAGACATTTTCATACTCTACGGGGAGTTGTCAATTGCACCTATAGTGAATCAACGGTAGTCTACTTCATTAATTGAACTACTTTTTCACAAATTAAGTAGGTTGTTTCATGAGACTGAGTCACTGAATCCACGGTATCAACACAATAGCAGAATGCACTCCAATGTACTAGTTAACTCCTTTTCTGTTGTTTCCCTCCATGGCATATTACTCTTCATGTGTGCCGCCAAAGGTCGTGCCCGCCCGATTTCTCCGTATAAAAATCAACTCCATCGCGTTATTCAAAGTCATCCACACTTCAACCTTCAAACGGGTCCTGGGAGATTGAATCAATCGTGGGTTCAAATGCGTCATCAGTTCTTGATGATGCGAATCCATTAAGCGAATTTTTTAAATGTTACCTTGACTATTTAGTCGTTTTAAATGTTAGAAGCGTGGAGATATTAATTAGACGTCTTAAAAGAGCCTGCCTGGAGATAATTGATGAAAGGGAGGTGTCAATAGATTTGTACATCCTTGACACGAGCGTGGCGAGTGTCAAGATTTTTTGAATGATGGGAATTCGAAAGCTGGGTACTCGAGTGGTGGATATTCGAGTTTTTGAGAATATGTAATCGGGAGTTTTACTCCTTGTCTCTCCAATAATTGCCTGAAAGCCTTCTCTATGTAAGCATTTACTCTCGAGCGGAACAATATACTGCTAACTTCTATGTAGCTCAAATGGCTTACACACAGGGGTAAGCCACAGTGATATTCACTCCTTAACCACTTCGAGCCACGGCTTTTTTAACCAACAGGTTTTAAGTATAACTCTCTATACTTATTCCCGTTAGCGCTATTGTTGTTCGAAGAAGGCTTTATTCATAACCATGCTCCTAAGAGTCATGTTATAAATCGGTTCTAAAATCTAGATCTTGGATTACCTTGTTTGGTACCTACGATGAGTCAGATCAAATCAAATCAATTTAATCAAACCAATTAAACTATACGCGCACCGTCCTATATAACAAGCCACATTTCTTGAATTTGAAATTAGAAATGCCTAAGCTAAGTTTCAGACAACAACTAGAAGGGTTTCCAAAATGGCAAGTGTTTGTCTTCAGTATTTCCAGGTTTGGGGAACCGATCTCGTTTTCATCGATCTTCCCGTACCTGTATTTCATGATTCGAGATTTTGGAGTGGCCAAAGATAAGGCCGACATAGCTACGTATGCTGGATATTTGGCGGCTTCGTTTTCATTCAGTCAATTCTTATTTGCGATGAAATGGGGTCTAGTCAGTGATAAAATAGGTAGGAAAAATTCCTTGTTACTATCAAGTTCGGCTTTTATTATAAGTGTGTTATTCTTTGGATTTGCCAAATCATATTGGTTTGCATTAGCTGCAAGAGTTTGTATGGGAATTGCGTTTGCAACTGGTCCTATAATAAGAGCAGTTGTGGCGGAAATCGCCCCCAATAAAAGACATCATGCAATGGCATTCACATCCATTCCATTGTCATGGAATTTGGGATGTGTATTAGGTCCAATGATTGGTGGTTCGAAGTATCTAACAAGGCCCAAATTCTTATCTAGTACAACTGATTTGGGCTCCGCTTATGATGCTTTTATGGACAAACATCCATATGCATTAGTAAACATTGTAGTTGCATTAGTTGTATTTGTTTGCTTTACAATCACTTTCCTTTTCCTTGAAGAAACTCATGAAGATAGAAAACAAGTTAGAGATTATGGTCTAGAGATTGGTGATTTCATACTTGGAAAATTCGGTTTTGAGACTCCAGTTAGACCTTGGTTGGTCAAGCGTGATGAAACGACTCATCTTATAGAAGAACCCATAAAAGTAATAGATAACACGCCCTATAGACAAATTTTTACTAACGCTATCATTCAAGCAGCAATTGCCAATTTCTTATTAGCGACTCAAAATGTCATCTATACTGAATTCCTTCCAATCTTGTTAGCTGGTGATTTCAATCGTGAAGGTCTTGAATTTCCAAACAAAATTGCTAGTGGTTTTGGCTATACTACAAATGAAATTGGTACGCTTTTATCGACTACAGGTTTAGTTGGTGGTATTTCAGTTATTTTGATCTTCCCCTATGCTGATTATTACTTTTCCACTTTGAATGTTTATCGTTTCACAACCTTATTCTTTCCGTTAGCTTATGTAACGTTCCCATTTTTGATCTTTACCTTGAATGCGTACAATCCAGATATCCCACCACACACAACTAGATTATTGTTATACCTTGTTTGTGGAACTGTTTCATTAGCCAGTGCGGTCAGCTTCTCAGCTATTATTGTAATTATTCACAGAGTAACTCCTTCAAAACATAGAAGTGTTATCAATGGGATTTTGATGCTGTTGACCGCCTTGGCAAGATTCTGCGGCCCAATTATGTGGGGTTATATCACCTCAATTGGGGAGAAATTAGGAATGGCTCAAGTACCGTGGATCTTATTGAGTTTGATATGTGTTTTGTTGACCATTCAATCCTTCACTTTTTCAGAGAGCCAGGAGGTCATTGAGGATGAAGATGAAGGTGTGAATGCCGCAGAGGAGAGGCTTGAGTTGTTGGAGGATGTCCTGATTGAGTATTCTTCAATAAGAAAGTAAAGCTAACTAGGTCTAGCGGAAGCGGATTTGATATTCCGTGAGGCTGGTACAAGGTAGGATTAATTGACTAATTTCCCAGCTCACAATCTAAATCTGTCTTCCTGGAGAAGCGTTTAGTCATGGTTGGCCATGGTAGTGTTGAACAGCTTGCCAATTTATATGCATTGTCGCGCTGATGTACTTGTGGATGCAAATTGTGTATTTTGAGACTCCCGCTGAGTCCGTTGAATGCCTAACAACCTCCATAAAGTCATTCGTGACTTTTAATTAGAATAATAGAATTAAATAAAGCCATGGATCAATTACTTGTAAATTTTGTCCTTTCCATGTCCAATATTGTTCTACACTCTACCGTTATTCATTAGTCACCGACAATAAGACTCTAATCTTCAAAATGATTCCATGCAAAGCGCAATAACTTGACACACAAAACCATTATTTTGCGCAAAAAGGATAAGAAGTATTTAAGAGAAGGGAGCTGCTGTTGATTGGAATTTGTCAAAACAATAACGAAATCAAGATGAATTATAATTAAGATGTTTTAGAACGTTATAAAAGAAACTTACAAAGTCCACGAGAGGCAGAGGACACACATGAATACAATAATGTTGATTAAAGACAGTAACAACAGAATCTGGCCAACATTTTTGGAGCTTTGATTGGGAGCTTTTAGTACCAGTTAAGGCATTTCAATGAATTTCATTGGTGACATTCGAAATTTGAAGAGATTTGAACAGTTTTCGCCCATTTACCACGGGTAATTTGGCCTGGTGGATATTTTTACCCTTAATGGAAAATGCGCTTTTTCGGTTGCAAAATTTTCGTCAACGCCTGCAAGATTGTCATGGGTGTATTTATTAAAGAGGGAACTTGGCATTTCAAAAAGACTCCATGAAGAGTTAAATGTTCATGTGAGAGTATTCTATTTGCATTATGAAGTTATTGAATAATTTTCAGTAATTTTTATTGATGCCTTCGGAAGAGCGCAATTTGTTATTCCTACATTGTGCTACATTACATTGATAAGCAGGCGTGAAAATGCGTTACATGGTTGACGGTGTTGAGGCATTGATAGGTTTGCTTCCAAGTAGTACGACTGTACTATGGCTTGTTAGTGTTCCGAACTGTTGAACCTGTTGAAATTATCATTCAGGTGACCACCATTCCGACATTGTTAATTCACTTCATCCGCGTGTCTACATCAATTAGCTAATGTTTAAAATCATGCTACTCATCGGTTTACGTCAATGAATTAAATGTGTATTTCTAAATTATGCTACTACACCGGTGCTTTTAAATATAAACAATCGCAGGGCTTGTTTAGAAGTCTGTCAAACAAACATCACTAAAGTCTTCCTCATCGCCACCAAACTTATCTTTGATACCGTATTTTGGCATCCACCAATATCCACCTACCCAAACAAAATATCCAACCATAACAACCGAAACATAATTCATCAGTTGTGCGGTTACAGGCATATAAGGAGGGAAAGAGAAGAAAATCAAGGCAAAAACGGCCCAGATGATGGTCATAACATTACAGAAGTAACCAAACTTACCCATCCAGAACGGACCATGTTTGATGTTGTTTCTGCCTCTGTATAATAAAGAAATGGTTGGAACCATATAAGAAAGTAAACTGAAAGTGACTGAACCAACCACCATAGAGTTAAATCCGACATCACTTGCTAAATAAAGTAAACCTAAAATGGCTACCCAAAAGGTTGAGAATATATGAGCTTGGACTGGGACACCTAACTTAGGATCAACGACAGATAAACGATTAGAGAAAGGTAAACCATTATCTCTTGCAAATGACCAACATAATCTTGTTTGCCAAGTATGAGAGCCAATGGTACATCCAAAAGCAGTTAAGAAAACAAGTAACCCTAAGATCAAGGTACCTGCTTTACTTCCAACGGCTTGTTGGAAAATAATCAAGATTGGGAAACCTGAAGCCGAATCCAAGATTTCTGCCAAGTCTTGAACACAGAAGAAAATAGCAATTGAATAAGTGAAAGCAGTTATGAAACCAATTGCAACTGTACTTAATAAGGCCTTTGGAATATCTGTTCTTGGTTTTTCTGTTTCTTCTGCTAAATGACAAGCTGAATCCAAACAGGAGAATGCCCAACTTGGATTAATAAGACCTACAATGAAACCAATTCCAGAAGAATTCCAACCGGTATTGTTATCGAAAGTTGCAAAAACAAACAGGGCGTCTCTGTAACTTCCACGAGCACAAACAAGTACTGTGATTATAATAGCAAAGTATGAGGTGATGGAGACCCAAAATGAAATATTACCTAATGTTGGTAACCATTTACCGTAACAATTAAATAAAGCTATAAAAACATTGACAATTTGATAAATGATGAATAATTGCCATTTTTTACTAACATAATCTGGATGCATTAAAGCATAGAACGAACTTAATTGTTGAGCAATAGCAAGGGCCATGGAAGCAGAGGTGAAAACTGAACCAGCCCAACTGAAAGAACCACAGCAATAAGCCAAGAATTTCGAATATTTCTTTGGAGCAACCACTCTGGACCAAACATATTGACCACCAGCAGATGGAATAGCCAGAGAAAACTCGGAAAGTGTCACAGCAACACAAATCGAAATACTAGCAACGATGAGAATACCATAAATAATCATTAATGGACCACCAGATTGAATACCGGTTACCAATGAGGCTGAAATACCTAACCAAGAATTTGTTAAACTGAAACCGATGGTGATAACTGAGAAAGTAGAAAATCTTTTCTTGAGATCGGTTACACTGCCTGTTGTAGAATCATTTGATGAATCGTTAATATCCAGGATATTCTTTTCAATCACGTATTTTTCATCTGATTCAAATTTTTCTTCAGTCATGGTTGATTTTTTAAAAATCTACGATTGTGGTGACTTTAAGTAATTTTTGGATCTCATGGAGTGCCAATTTTTCATCTTTATTTTTGGGGCTTACGATCAAATAACGTGATGGAATGCATATACAAGACGAGAGTAATAAGGTTTTGATGACCAGGAGAATCATATCTAGAGGATAAAGATATCGTAACCTAAGAGTTTTGATGAGATGAGATCTATTTAGCCTTGACTAGTTATAACCACACGACAATAACGTTTTGTGGCTAATTTGCACCTCTTGTCGTAAATGAAAAATTTGCTTCATTGTTAAGGGAAAAGAAATGTGAAAGAAGGATGCGATGAGAATGAAATGTGGGGATATCAACGATGTAAGTAGTAGGAGTAATAGCACGACATAAGACGAACCTGGGATGAACTGCGATATGTTAGTGTGGTTATACGAATTGTTGAACTACACAAAATTGCTAGCATGTGAAATTAGACGATGGTTGGTACAAAGTGAAGCTTAGATTATATAGGCAACTAAGTTAGTGTAATGGGATATAGATGATAAGATATGTAGTTTGTGTTATTTGAGAGCGTTGGATAACGTGCGAACTCATCTAGCGATTCCTCTGTTAGGTGATGCAAGCTCATCTGCCGACCCTCTGTTAGGTGATCTTGATGCGAACTCGCAAGATGTAGCATCGAATATTCTCAGGCTATCAGTTATACATCAAAACGCTACAATCTTAAGCTCCATCTCATAGCTCCATCTGTAGATAGATCAACACCGTCTCGACTTCCACCAACGATGCCAGCTCCTAAACTTTCGGAAGTATTTATCCGATATACAGGAAACGTGGTTAAAAGGGATTTCCAGTTTAAGATGGTTAATCTACTTAAATTGGTTATGTAAGTGAAGATGTCATAAATAATAGAAGGTAAAAGTAGTAACTATTTGATAAATTGGTATTGCTTATAGGAATGTATTAGAGCTGGAAAATGTGTATTTGTGTAAAGAAGAAGTGGTACAATAATAAATGTTCATTCGAATGTACACTCTTGATATCTTATATCAGTTGAAGGCTTATTCTTCCTTGTATCCTCATCAAGGTCTCTCTTTTCACATTCATATGTTAAATTGAGTATTTGACTCTACATTTGACTCCAATTTTGCAACCGTAAATGCATGACCCTGATCCCATTGCAGTGGCAATTCTGATTCAAATACCACTTTGTAGCTGGTTGCCATTGGTTTTTATACTAACCACTAGCTCCTACCTATTTCCGCTTTGCCAAGTAAGTCTACGCACCTTAACGAGTTGTGAATCTATTTGACAGGAATTAGGAGAACATTGGGGTGACTTGGAGGTAACTTGTAGTGACTTGGAGTGACTTGGAGGTGACTTGTAGTGACTTGGAGTGACTTGGAGGTGACTGACATCCATGCTCAATTCAACCACAATTGATATTTGTGTTCTTTCCCTCCCAAATACGTCATACCAACCATGATTGATATTCACAACCCTATATCATTTAACCTGGTGGCACTGGCTACGCTCCTACCCGAATCTCCCTTTACTCCGATCTGACGCTCACACCAACCACACGCCCCACACTAACTTCCCCAGAATTCAACCCGATTCGCCCGGGAATAAAAGAAATTCCGGAGCAGCAAACATAGTTATACCGATGATGAAGAAGATGTTAACTGGAGATGTTTGTGAGTTACAATATGTTGTATTGTTCGTTAGTTTATTTACATTGTTAACCTGAGTAATCTGCTGCTTTGCCAGGTATATGAAGTACATTTTGGCTTTGAACTTACATTATACTTCACTTACTGATTATAGACTTCTATTACCATCTCATACATACTTCTATTACTTCCATTACACTTCTATTACACTTCTACTTCTCTACTACGCTTATGAAACTGTATTAAAGTCTCTAACACCCAACGTGCTCTTGAAACCTCCCTTAAATTTTATCAGACAAACTCCACGGTCATACGTTACTCGGTCAAAATCTCCTGGCATACTCCATCATTCATAATACTCCCACATACAAACCTCACATTCTAACCTCGTTTATACCAGCATAAAAATTTTGTTAGAGGTACCAATTTTTTTCCTCACATAATCTTTCCAAAATCCCCAGTATTCTTTCATCAAAAAAGGGAAGTATTCATATATAATCAAACCATTCTGATGAACGGAGAAGTATTTACAGGTGGTGCTACTACTTCACAACATGTAGATGCTCAAAATGATGATCATTTTGAAAATACGACCTTTAAATTGAAAAGAACAAGATCGTTGGGATTATTGGATGAATTTATTCTGCCGATGACGGAGGATAACGAAGAAACCAAAGAGAATTCTAATGTTCAGGTTGATCAAATTGTTGATAAAGATAATGAAGGCCCTCGAAGTACTATTCAAAATACCGATAATCATGATAATAATGTGGTCACTCATAATATTCATTCTATTGATAGCCATCAATCATTTGATTTACCAGTTGGATTATATGACCAATCAAATGTAGAACTGAAGCCAGAGGAGGTTCATCAATCGGTTAATGACTTTTTTAATGATAATGAACATGTTGAGGATGTGTCTGAAAGTGGACATGGAAATGAAAATGATGACGATGACGACGAAACTAATGCTACGGAATCATATAAATCCCCAGAATTAATACCACATGATGATACCGACCTAACTTCGGAACCTCTGCAGCATGTTGATTATTTGTCATACCAATGGGATGTAGCAGATATTTCCAAATCTTGGAGATATGTTATTAGCAAGAGAAAAGGGGTTGCCAATTCAGCAAGATTAGAAAATGCATCCTGGAGAACTTGGGCTCAAAGAAGAGGTAATCTCAAAACCATTAGTCCAGAAGTTGTCAACTGGTCAAAAGAATCAGATGTTACATGGTTATATGGTCCAATCTTAAAAGATGAAGAAAATCATATTGGCAAAGAAGATTCTCCTCCAAGAACCACAATTGCTACCTCAGCAGTTGCAGGAGATATTTCAATCAGTAAAAAATCTTGTGATACTCCAAAACCAATTCTTAAACGTAGAACAGTTCAAGATACAATGATCAGTCATTCCAACTTGTTAAAATTGCAATTGGCTACAAATAAATTACATCAACAACATAGAGAAAAATTGGCAAGAGAAAAGCTCGAAAAAGAAGAACTATTGAAATCAAAAAGTGTACTTCCTGATTTTTATGATTATGATTTGATTTCATCCAAATTGAATGCTCAATATAAAAACATCTCAACAGATCAGCAATCACTGTCTCAATCAAACTCCTTGGTTAATTTACAAAACCTAGTGAAACGCAATTCTTCTTCTTCGTTAGCTAGAACTGGAAATAGACCAGCATTCACGATGAATGAACAAGACGAAGAAGACGAAGAAGAGGAGGAAGAAGAAGAGAAGATAGATTTACCACTTTTAATCAAGAATGACGACGAAAAACCAAAAATACCACTTCTATCAAAAAAAGAACGTCACATTCGTTTCAACGATCAAGTATCTCAATGTATTTCTTTGGATACCTACTCCGATGATGAATATCTTGGGGAATATGAATATGAATCCGATGAAGACTATCCTGCTTTTTCGAATGAATATTCAGAGAGCTTTGATTATGTTGATAATGTAAATGAAGAAGATGGTGAAGATGATGACGATGATGACGAAGATGATGATGACGACGATGAAGGTGGTTTCTTCTTAAATGTAAAGTCTCCATCCGTTGCAAATCCAACCATATCTACTAAATTAACAAAAGAACCAGATATCACAGATGATACAGAATCAATCTCAACTAATAATTCAAAAGTGTATAGAACCATTAAATTGTTGGAACCAACAAACATCAACTTTGGATCGCTGGATGAATCCAGTGATGATGATAATCCTTATACCTCGTCTGTTTCTCATGGAAGAGGCAATTCGACCAGAGGTTTCGATTATCATTATGATTATAATACTGTGTATACAGTGGATCCAAAACATGCCATATATGGCAAATTGGTACCTGACGTATGTGATATTCCGGAATATATAGCCGTCGGTTCAAATATTGATTATGATGGTGTTGCTGGTGAGATGCCTATAATATTCGATAATGTTGGTGGTGTTGGATCTGCGGTGGAGGAAAATCATGTATATCCACTGGATGCCCATGTGAATTACTCCCATGATAACATTCCTACGTATACTCATAATTCGTTTGGAAATCCAGAAATCTCTCAACATACTGAAAACGAAGCTTCAGGTAATGAAACGGAAGTACTTTCGAAGTCTACTTTTAATCTTGAAAATAACTCGGATTCAGATTCAGACTCAGATAATGGATTATCGATAGGAGCTAGAAGTTCCTCCCAAGCTTTGGCTCAACAAGTATTTGGGCTCACGGAATATCCAGAGAGTTATCCTCAACCGGTGAATGCTCCTGTTTCCTCCATCAATCCTAGATTTTCATCAACTTCACTTTCAAAACAACCTTCTAGTTCAAACTCATTGTCGGGATCATTTTTCGGTAACAATGCTTTAACTAAGCAAAATTTGTCACTTTCGCAGCTGTTCTTAGGTACAAATCAATTAAATAAGCTTGAAAATAAGCAAGAAAATGAAGCTGAAATCTCCGGACATGACCAAGTTGATGTTCCTGAACTGGTTCAAGATCATGGTCCAAATTTGACCAAACAAAAAAAGTCTTCTGGTGCATTATCCCAGGTGTTCCTTGGAGGAGAACCTAGAAAATCATCAAAAGCATTATCGCAAGTATTCCTTGGTGGTGATTCCACTTCGCTGAAGAAATCATCTGGAGCATTATCACAAATATTCCTTGGAGAACCGAGAAAGTCATCATCTGCACTTTCTGACCTGTTCTTTGGAGCACAAGCAAGCACGCCAGCCCCTTCCGCACAACCGGCTGTTCCAAACATAGCCAGCCCACCTTCTCCTCCACAAAGGACTCTTTCAAATACCCAATCCAAGTCATCGCCATTGCCTCCACAAACCACATCCACGAATGCATTTCCACTTCAGAGAGCTGCTCTGACGAAAACGTTCCTGTTTGATTCCGATTCCGATTCGGATTCGGAGCCGATGACTATTGGTGGTGGTGGAACTTCTTCCAGTTTTCCTTCTGCACATCTTCAAGGAAGCAATTCAGCTTCAGCTTCGGTAGCCACCCCCAGCTATACCTCACTTTCACAAGTTGCAGGAAAGAGCGGAATCAAGAGCCCATCTCCAGAGAAAACTGGTGAGAATCTTGTAGGGCAAGCCAAAGGATTAGCTAACCATTTTTTGGGAAGTTGGAAGAACAATTCGGAAGATCAGGATGAGAAGTGAGAGGAGGATGTTGGATTAGGTACGATGTAACGGTAACTGTAAAAAATAAAAATAACAATATAGTATAAAGAATGTAGGTTTATGAGGAACGTGTACGAATGGCTAGTAGTTTTGCCTGGTTTAGGGTAGATCGTGTTTGCATTAATCGTGAATTGGTGTTTATTGGTAAATGTGTCAAACAGCACGATTTTGCAACCGAACGTTAATGAGGTGCGTTTTATGCAAAGTTATGACGCCAACACATCGATCACTCTTTTACCAACATTCACATGACAATAGGTTTTATCTTATTAACCTGCCTAGTATATGTGCCATTTGCTCCTCGTTAAAATCCAACTTCCACATACTGAATATCCCTACAATTCTAAGTCAGTCCCGCGGTTGCCTTCAGAGGATGACTTACTTATCACAAGCCTTTCTTGCAGTAACTCCACTCGTACTCCACTCACCTTATTGCGCTTCACATTTCCGAGTATCTTTCCTAACTTTACCCCATAATTCCCCGGAATTCCCAATGTTACTCTTGATGACCCAACAGTTATACAGGCCATATTAACGTTCTCAACCAGCAAATGACCTGCTTCTGCATATTGCTCCTAAGAAGGGTACACCGAAAAAGGAAGTTTAATTCGAGCCTCAAATATCGCAATGTGAGGCAAAAGATAGCAAGCGATTTTTAGATAACAGAAACTGTTAATAAGACAATACAAACGTAATAGATTGATACTATAGATAATCGATATAATATAGAGAGTATTAAACAACTAAGGACCATTACGACGAAATAGTAATACCTTCCACTTACAAAACTTACCAGTACGACTCATCTTACAAAAACTACTGCAAGCACTACAAACGCAAGCACAACCACAAACAAACACTACAAACCAATAATAATCAAGCCGCATAATGTCCTGCTTTACAAGTCAACTATCAACCATCCCATTAGTAATCCTAACATTTATCTTACCATTTCATACTTCAAATAAACTCCCTCATAAACCAGATGATGGAGGTAAATGTGAATTAGTCGGGACGTTTTCCCTTATGACTCAAGCATTTTTGGGACTTTTATGTCTTTCTAGTTTGATTTTAAAAAGGTCTTACGAACATCCATTACGGAGATCATGGACTGTTTGGTCTTTTGATGTTCTGAAACAATTAATAGGTGCTTTGGGAGTTCATGTATTTAATGTCTTACTATCCCTTGGTAAAACAAGAGAAGTTCCAGATGACCCTCTGAGAACCTTTGATACTCCAGAAGATGTGGGCTCAGATGATCCTTGTGACTGGTACTTTTTAAGTATCATGTTGGATTGTACCATTGGTGTTTATGTGTTGTATCTTGTTTTTAAAGGTTTAAACAAAATTTGTAAGGATTATTTCCATATGACCTTAATTGAATCTGGTAAATATGGTCCAGATCCAAACAAGCCATTAAGAAGAGCCTACTTAAAGCAATTATCAATTTATTTCACATCTTTAATGATTACAAAACTAATACTTTTTGCCTTGGTTGAATGCTTTGAAAAAGAATTGTTGTGGTTTACAAGTCATGTAATTTTATTATGGTTGGATGAATATCCAGATGAATTTGAAATCTTCGTGGTGATGTTTATCGTGCCGATTGTGATGAATTGTTTGCAGTTAATTTTGGTTGATAATATTATTCAGAATCAGAGCTTCATGCAAAATAATATCAAGGCTTTGAGGCCGGATGATATTGAGGGAGGCAGGAAGTTTGGCGAGGGGGTAGGCTATGGGGCGGTTGATGAAAGTAGCGGTTGAGAAGCAGCTTCATTTAACGCGGCTAATAGTGGATGTATTGAAGCGGGACTAGGCCAAAGCGAATATGTTATCACCGTACCATAAATTCTGATTAATGATTAATGGATTACATAGATTTGGTGCAGTCTCGAGATTCTATAATGACCCAACGATGTTGCATCTTTTAGTGGTGCCGAGCTCCTATGTAACCATTCCCAATGCTTGCACTACACTTCATTGGGTAGCTACTTTAATATAATACATGCTACTGGAAATCACAAGTCGATACAGAGGTTTCAGAGCTTCAGATAAATCGTGTAATCAGTGGTTACACCAAATCATTATTATAGAGTACATAATACGAATATACAATTCCAAAGTGAGGCAATTAAAATCATTAGACTGCAAGCAATTCGTTCTGGTGTAAGTTGTATCGCAGAAGCACTACAAAAGGTAAGTTCTACGCTGCTGAACGACATCAAACAACCGTGCAGTGTCTCAAACACCTCGTAAACCAAATAGGGATGAAGGGTCAATAATGTAAGAGAAAGCAAGAAGCCTAGCTATCTTGCGGAGATCTTCAATCTTGGCCGAATTGACAATACGTCAAATTATACTTATTAGTCTTGCTAGAAATGTTTGGTTGTATGTGTTTGACTACTAAGCAGTATGGAAGACAGGTTTTGATATTCGAGCTTTGTGATTTGTAAACGCTGCAATCTACTTAATTAAGCTTTGAAGTAGCCCGTCTTATTTAGCGTAAAAGGCAGTTAAGCCATATAGAACGGATACAGTTCTATAGGTGGAAGAAATGCGCTGAAAGCGGAGGTTGAGTAGTTGCTGATGTGGTTTCAATTATGTTAGATGGGATGCGTCTTTGCAAAATGGTTGGTATTCACAAACAATTTGTAGTTTTCTTTAAAATTATCAACAAAATTAGCTAAATCTTGTAGCAGTTCAATTCTTATCAGCTTCTAGGAACACAATTTAAGTGAAAGCTTTCTTGGTAACATCTATTATAAAGTCTTCTTAAATTGAGGATTCACCATCTATTACAAAGTCGTATCATTCTGCACGTTTCACAGGCAACCATAGTTTTTGCAGCTGGTGGTATACGATACAAAGACAACCATGATTTCATTTGCTAACACGTAATACGGACATTTGAAGCTGATTAGATTTAGTAATCGACTTAGAAAAGTAGAGAACTAGCACTGCTGAAACCTTGGACTCATTTTACACAGTGTACTTTTGTGGCGTCTAAATAGTTGACAGTTGTATTTATGATACGGGTGCTTGAGTATCCCAATCTAGGAGAACAGTCTCTCACCCACTCCAATACACTGTAATCGAACTCACCAGATCAGATACACCTAAAAACGTGCACTATATTTTTTGATAACCACAGTTATCTCATTGGCCATTGCCTTAAAGCAAACTACAATTCATAGCGGAACTACATTGTATTTTTGAATATCCATTACTATTTACATTATATATGTGGATATACCATACGTTTTTGAACTTTTAAAGTATTTCTAAATCTAAACGGGTTTCTAGGACGAAATCCGGGTCTAAGTGGCCTAGGTAAGCTTATTCAAGATCTAACTCTTGCATGAGATATTGAGTAGTCAGGTTACATATCTCAACTGTGTCGAAGCAATTTCAAACGATATGCTCCATTCTCATATACTCCACTCAACTTACTTGGTTTCAAATCCAAATCCCTTCATACAAACTTTATACTGTTGAATCATGGTGTCACACTTTCCACTTTCTTGACCATTATAAAGTAAGCACTCGTCTCTTTTCAGTTTTTCTTCTATACAAACACAACATGGCTTTGGGTTGGCTGGAACTTCTTTTGGTGAAGACATTGTATTACTAATTTTCTACTATTTTGTCTGAAAAATCGGTACTTCTAAAATGCGTACTTTTGAAAAATCAGGCGACTCACTTGAATGTGTGGAGAGGATATTTGATGCTGTGCTTGAATAAGTACAATTGGGTGTAGATATTACAATCGAGTACTGGTTTGGTTACTTCGGCTGAAATGTAACTGTTTTTTACATATCTGCAGGTGAAGTAGTGAAATGAACCATCCTGATATATCAGATCTCAAGTAGAGATAGTGGGTTGAGAGTGTGTAGAGAGACTCTTTCAAACTAATAGCGTTTGTTGAAGTTTGAAGCATATCATAAGATGTAATTGGTATTGACAGAATATGTATAGCTCGGGTCTGTCATGGCAACCTGGTTATATTGGGCTCTGCAGAGGCGACTAGAAAGAGAACCAACCACTTTATATACCCAATTGGATAAAATCTCTACAGAGTGATTTACCGCACTAGGGATTTCAATCAAGTCAATGTAGAAATACACATCCATTGGTTGCAAAAAATCAGAAAGTCCAAATTGTTTTGAATTCTTGCTTGATTAAAAAGTTACAATGTTGGTGACAACACCCATATCAAACTCGTATGTTGAGCTATTTACAATCCAAACGAAAACTAAGTATGCAAAATTTTTGTGATGGACTGGAAGGTATGTCCAGTCAGCATTCCCAAGAGATCTTTCGCATGGGTGAACACTAATCTATGGGGAGAATAGTTCTCTATGCGAGTTTGCCGTTTATGGAACTGTTGAAATGCTGGACTACCCTACAGATGAGTACTCATAGCTACACAAGCGAGCTATTCGGGCTGTACGACCAATTGCTCGCTTTAACTTTTAATGTGCATCCTTAGAAAGCCAACTCTCTTGCCTCAGAAATTCAACTCTACCTTCTTGCCACAGAAATTATCCAATAACTCACCATCCTTCACGCTATGGATATTCACTCCCTGTATCTACTCTCTCTTTCCTACGTCCCTACTTCTTGGGTAATCTCGCGGGATTCTCAGTCTGGCTTTTTTCCCATGCACTTAACCTGCAACAACATATCCAAAACGCTCAGACCAACGAACACAAATCATTACAGATGTCCGACAATCATCTAACCCCCCGGATCTCCATTGATGAAGGCAGCATCAATCTTAATGATGATCTTACTAATGGATCTGAAAATAGTTCATTTATTTCCACTCCAGGTCAACATGGAGTAATGAAATTCCCCAATGCCAATTCATCATTCAGAAATAGCATTGATGAAACTCTACTGTCATCGCATTACAACATCTACAATCAAACCTTTCTTGAAGATGAGAATTCGTTCAGCCCATTAGGTCCCAATTCAATATATGAATTAACAATAGCATCAGATCAAGCAAGATTGAAGAGGAATAGACCTCCAAGAAATTATGTCACTATAAATGGAGGTATAACAACGGTGAACAATTTAAGAACCCCAACAACCAAAGACATACCTCAAATTCATCTTTCCAAATTAGTAAAGAAAGTCGATGAAGCTGAATTATATGATAAATTCGTAAAACCAACAATCAATGAATATCAAAGTGAACTGAGTTATCCTTTAACTGAAGACACTTTACAAAGATTGGAACACCAACAAGAGAAATTATCTGCGTCTTCGTCTTTAATCAATTTTGAGGATAATAATGACATTTCACAAATACCTGAAATTTACTTAAGTAATGATTTCAGATTAGATGATCCAAGAACCTTCAAGAAAGTTATCGAAGGCTCCACTATTTTATCGAATGATGAAAATGATTCTGGCTTGGTTAATAACACAGATATTCAAGAAAAACTATCCGATTATTTGGATATAGTTGAAATTAATTTGATCAAAGAAATCTCAAAATCTTCAGAATCATTCTTCAGTACCATTGGTGATATTCAAGAAATAAAAACGCAATCAAATCTTTGCACGCTAGACTTTGATAGTGTTGTGGATCAAATCACCAAACTAGAGAAGGAGAATTCTCAATTGGGCATTGACGTTCTAAATAATATGATAAAGAGGAAGAATGTCGACGAATTTGAAGGAGCATTATTGCAATTGCAATTGATTTTAGAGCTTTTTGAGGTTGCAAAGGTTTCGTATTCAGAAAAGGATTATTCGAAATGTTTGAATGAAGTAGTACTAATTGAAAATGCGATCATTGGAGAAGTACCTAAAGATTTCTCCTTAACACCTGTAGATATTACGAAAATATTCGGGACAAATCTTCCTAAACTTTCCGGGGCAAATCTTTCTAATTTACCTGCCTTGATACATTTGCAAAATGACCTACAAACACTCAAAAATGATTGCTCCAAAGGCTATATCAACAATTTCATTGATTCACTTTTGGATGATCTTCGGACCCATTACCGTTCCATTCCTACTCAAGATACGCTCAATAGAATGTACATTGCAATTGATAGAAAGAGGAAATATTCGGCGAACCCGGTCAATAGAACATACATGTCAATACCAAATTCAACCAAAGAAACTTTAACAGTATATATTGAGAATCTTGTCAAATCAGGACACCTTGTTCAAGCATTTGCAACTTACCAAGATACAATTATTGCCGAAATAAAACATATCATAAAGCACAATTTGCCATCCTCGCTGTTATTGAATACTGTTGATCTGCTGAACCCGTCATCGCGGTCAAACTCAGCACCTCCAGAATCAATTTCATCGCCACATACTTTATCAACAAATATCAAATCCTTAACACCAAAAGAATTTGAGATATTGATTGCAAAGACGTATACTAATTTATCTGAATGTTTGCGTAGACTTACAGCCCATCAGAAGGTATTATTAGATCTAGCCTTAACCGCGTTACCAGTTACTTCCGATATTGATGTAATGTCATTAGATATAACCACATCCATCCATAAAGCTATTGAACTAACCCAAATTAGAATCACAAAAATCGTTAATGTTAGACTGGCTCAAACTGCTGATTTATCAGTACCTTTTTATCTTCGATTATATTCCATAACGTCTGGATATTTACAAGAATGTGAATTAATCAACCCAGGTTATGTTGGAACCGGTTCTGGTGGATCTTTAAGTGAATGGTTCAAAAGTCATAATAATTATTTCATTCATAGGTTTCACCTGAATTCAATGAAGAACTTAATGGTTGAAGTAGATAAAGAAGTTTGGAAAGAAATAACTGATTCCGACGTACTTGCTGAATCACAAACCCTTACTGATGAAATTGTAGGTTACTCCAAATTCATAGAAACTGGTGAGGGGTTCTCCGGAGATACATGGTTGCAAGTGCTTGATTTCTATTATCAGCAAGATGATAAAGAAATTGAGAAAATTGAAGGTCCGTTGAAAATAAAATTAGATGACGATCTTTATATGATTCCATCATTAACAAATAGATCTTTGAAGCAACTCAAGGATTATCTTATACTTTCAAAGTTCTTCCAAGGTGTTTCACCAACCATAGAAAAAAACATCTTGAATTACTTCAAATTGATGAATTCAAAAGCTTCTCAAGCGGTTTTAAATGCGGGTGCAACAAGAACTGCTGGGTTGAAGCACATAACAACAAAACATTTGGCATTATGTATTCAAATGGTTGAGTTCAATATCGCATTATTGAATCATGTGCAGAATATCTTCCCAATTAGTCCGTCAATCCCTTCAACTATTCCAGATGATATAACGTTCAACAGGATCATAAGTAATTATAAAGATCATGAAAATGAACTCTTTTCGAAATTGGTATCTATTATGTACGACCGTACCTCAGGACACTGTACATCGATCTTACAAATAAATTGGTCAGAACCAGTGCATCCAAAACCTTGTCATGCGTACATGGAGACGGTTGTAAAAGAAACATTGACTGTTTCCAAAGTTTTATTCAAATATTTACCTCCTTTGAAAAGCGCGTTAATTTTGCTGCAAATCTTTGATAACTATAAAAAGTTGTTTGTGGAATGTTTCTGTACTCAATTACCTCAATTCAAGGATTTTAATGAGAAGCATTCACTTCTCAAGGATATAGACTATTTCAGAGTTAAATTGTGTGATCTTTCTGGATATGGTAACAGTGGGCAGGTGATTTGGGAAAATGTAAATTCTATGCCTACTGTAGAGGATGCTGCAATGGAGCAAGTTATGAGGAACAACATTGACAAAGAGTTAGAGAAAGATAAGAAGGCAAAGGAGCTTGTAGATAAGACCGCAAAGGAAGCTCAGGAAAAGGCCGCGCTTCAGAAGGCAGCACTCGAGAAGGAGGCCAAGGAGAAGGAAGCTCGTGAAAAGGAACTTCAACAAAAAGCTGAAGTTCCTCTTAAGGAAACTTTGAAATCAAATCAAGCTGAAATACCCGAGATTGTTATCGAAGAAGATGACGTTCCTACGACTGGCTCACCAAATGTCGTTGCTGAAAAATCTCCTATTTCAGAACGCCGTATCCTTGCAACTGCCATCGAATTGGCTAGCTCAAGCTCCGTTGATTTGAACACCGACGGTGAACTTATGGAACTTGAGGCAAATGAAGAAAAATCTGTCTTACAAAATCTTGAGAAGGAAATCGCTCAGGAAATTGCAGATGCAGAAAAATCCGATCAGAGTGAGGAAGAAGCTGAAGGATCCCCAATTATTTCTTCAGGTAGTTCATTTAGGGGAACTCCCGAGCCGGTGAAAGTGAATGGGGTAGCTGATACACTCGATCATACCGTAGAGTTGACAGAAGAGCTTGTTAACCAGCCTGCAAAGTTGAAAGATATTGAAGTAGCTTCTGATGGACCTGCAAAGCTTACAGAGCCCGAATACCCGGGTGAGATGACAGAGGCAGATTTAGAAGATGAACTTCCAGAAGCGGAATCTGAGATAGTTGAAGAACAAAAAGAAGATCTGGAAGCAGTTGGAGCACCGATAGTTGTTGCGAAGGTTTTGGAGGAGCCAATCAAATCTGTAATCACAACTGAAGATGTGGAGAAACCGAAAGAGGAAACCACAATCTCAGATGTAGCATCGGAGACAAAAGACAACGGTGAAGCCACGGAAACCTCTGAAATCGACGCTCCTTCAGCTGAGCTTGCAGAAGCTCATCAAATAAATTCAACTGAAGTCACTTCCACGGATGTGGCTCCAAGTGAATCTGAAGGTGACACTCAAACACAAGAACCTGAAGTGCAATTGCCACCTGATGATGTTTCCGAATCGCCTAAAGTGACTGTGAAAAAGAATCTGAAGAAGAACCAAAAGAAGAAACTGAAGAAGAAGAAGTAATAACATTTTACGCATTACCTTTTCAAGGCATTAATTTATAGAATTTAGCATATATAGTGTATATTCACTTTGACAAATGAACCCATGGATATGTTTTGTGTATAAGCGACAGTTTGTTGGAATTTCTGAGATTGGAATTACTTGGTCAAATGAAAGTCCCCATGTGCATCCTTGGTATATATCTCCTTTTCTTCAGTCACAATAGCATCAATGAGTTCATGCGGAGTTACATCAAATGCAGGGTTCCACACCGAAATTTCAGGAGTAGCTATTCCTACAATAACATCCCTGCCTGCTTTCTTTGAAGGGTCTTCCTTAGTAAGTTCTGGGCCCTTCAAAGTGGTTAATTCAATGGCCGGTCTTTCCTCAATTACAATCGAGTCACCGTGTTTTGTTTTCAAGTCAATTGTTGTTCTTGGAGCGGCTATGATAAACTTGATTTGTTTAGTTGGATCATTTGCAAATTCAAGTTTATTGAAATAGTTTGAAATTGCAGCCAATTGAAAAGTACCAATTTTATTTGCAGAATCACCATTAAGAACAACTCTATCAGCACCAGCAATAATGAATTTAATTGGGGCAGCAGTGTCCTTTACTGACTTTCCAGTATTCAAAGTTCTAATCAATGAAGTTACCATATTATCACATACTAAAGTAAATGGGATTTTTTCGTAATTCAATTCGAATGTAGTTAACCTTGCACCTTGATTATAAGGTCTTGTTTCCAAAGGATAAACATGTTCGAGCCAAAAATCATGAGTACCTGAATTTTTCAATTGTTCATGGACTGATCTAATAATTCCTAAAGCAGTACCATGACCAGAAGTTGCCAAAGATCCTGTATTACAAATGGTTACAATTGAAAATGGGCCCTTGAAGTTCTGTTCATTCAAGGTTTTCACAACGTAGGCTACACCGTTGTCACCAATTTGATAATTATTCTTCAAGTCATCTTCATAAAGTCTCACTGAGTAATCAAAAATGCTTTTGTAAATATCTTTGTTAATTGAGTCATCCAAAGTATACTTTTGAGCAATTAAATCCTTTATATCATTAAGAGCATTTGCAAGGTTTACAGCAGTAGGTCTTGATGAAATCAAATATTCCAATTGACCAAGCAAATTGGAAACTGTTTTGATACCCCCAGTGTTCAAATGGGTATGTAAATCAACAACTACCGAAAATGCTCCAACAATTGCAATAGCAGGTGCACCTCTAACTTGCATCAATTTAATAGCTTGGAACGCATCATTGACAGATTTGATGGAAATGTAGGTGGTTGAATATGGAATCAACAATTGGTCCAAAATATCCAATGTAACTTGATCTTTATCGAATTTAATAGCCTGGAGTGACATGGTGTAGAATTGAAGATAATCTGACCCACGTTTGTATTTGAGAAGTGTGGAGGTTAAAAATCACAAAATCTCAAAATCACAAAGTCACCTTGGAGATTTGGGTATCGATGCGTCCTAAAGTGTTGCAAATTCTAATATTCGAGAATCGTTATAAAAAGTCTAGAGGAGTACGTCAGGTGGGAACCACATTATAAATAAGAAATGTACATTGTATAAATAAATTACACTCATTACACCTCGCGAGGTTAACCAGAACCCTATAAATAAGCCCAAAGGGAAGTTATAACTATTGGTACTCCAAGAATGAATATTTGACCTAAACTAACATCTTCAGCTCAAACTATTAAAGGGCTACCCTGAAACACTCTATTCGAAGTATCCAAAAATACTACCGAATACCCAGCCTAGAATATTAACCTCCTAATACCCTCAACATCCCATTCATTCTTTATAGCATTCCATTTACATCCAAGTAACTTTTTCCCTGTTATTGGACATCTCCCACCTTTACTAATATCAACAACAGTTTCTTTCTTTGACACCACCTTTGGTTGTTTTTCTATTAATTCATCATCCTTCTCATTGATTTCCTCATCCGATTCTTCTTCCTCTTCCTCCTCTTCTCCGTCCTCTTCATTCTTCTTTGAAATAGTTATATGAGAAGTTTGAAGATAATTATAAATACACACGTAATCAAAAACATAGCCTGTTTCAATTATTGCGGGGTTGGTTAATTCTTTCTTGCATATTGGACAAATCTTTCCTGAGTGGTAAGTTCTTTTTGGCTTTTCAGAGTTCTTTTCAGTCTTAACGTCTTTCAAGTATTTTTCCAACACAGACGGTGGTGGTAACGTAAAATCAAGTGAATTTCCATTGTTCTTGGACAACTTGGAAGAGAAATCAGAGCTATTCCACCATTCCAAGAATTTCAACGTAAATATAGCTACAGGGAAGAATGTTCCTAACATTAACTTCACAAGTTTCCAACTAGGTTTGGTGAAATTCCTTGTTATTAATTTGATGACATATTCCAAAGTGGTTGGTGGAGAAACTCTTGAAGGTCTCTTTTCTTTATTTGCTGGTTTGGTTTCGTTCTTTGAGTAATCATATTGATTTAATCTTGAATAATTTATTTTGAACAAAAAGGTTAACAAACTTGGAGATTTACTTTGGCCACTTAAATATAATAAAGTGGCTACAAAATTCCCGGATCGAATTATACTTTGCAAGTAAGGAAATATCTTCAAGAAATATATTTTCCACGTTATAATTCTATTCTCTTCGGGTGTATTTGATTCATCAACTTTTAATTGATTTGTAAGATACTTTGCATTCCATACTTCAAATGAATAGTTCAATTTCTCTGAAATATAGGCAGCACCTGTGATTTCAAAAATAGACACGAACTGTTGTAATCCTGATAATCCTCTTCTTTCTTCAATCATTGAAGGGACTAATTGAGTGAGTTTAGCACTATTATATTTGACATCAGATAATGGAGTCTGACCAACACGTTTAATACCATAAAAGTTTTCAGTGAATGATCCTTGCCAATATTTGATGAAATACCATTCGATAAAACTTCTTAATGCCAAATTGATTTCATCAAAATTATTAGTTAATCGAATCAAATAGTATGGGTATTTGCTAGCATAATGGACAAGAATATAACGCAATGATGGCGATAATAATGCTTCTAACTGTCCAGCTGATATTAGTTCAAATAAGGTGGGTGTCTCAGCATCAAGCTGGGAAGCGTCCAAGGAAGAGTAGTATTCCATTGTCCTCGGATTGGTTTAAAAAATGGTGGGGAAATATGGAGGATTTAGTGCGACAATGTGAAAAACATTGCTGCTTCGATTTGCAACTGTCTCTCTGGCCGTGAACCTTGTGCGAGGCTGATATAGGATATTTGAGTAGAGCACAGTAAAATGACTCAAATGAGCAAATGAGGGTACATATTAACAGAAATAAAAAGTTGTGGAACATGTTGTAGTCTTTAGTTTGTGATTATGTAGTGAAAGGGCTAATACTCTTTAGGCTCCAAATTGGAACTCTTTGTTACTCAGTTGCTATCTTAACAAATGGTGTTCTGAATACTCGAAAGTATAGCTGGAGCTTTGAATTCAAGAGGCTATCGCATTAAGAGAGGTTATATAAACTTGTACATGGCAAATACTCTATTAAAAGAGTTGGCAACGAGTCACTAACAGATTGAATTCATCAAAGCACATTAGAGGTGCTGTCCCAGAGTACTCTCTCCCTAATCCTGATACCAACATCTAATCCACTATCTCACCATGAAGTCTTTCGTGCAACCATTTGAGGGTTACTCTCAGTGGGTATCCTTTGCGATCGTATATCACACTTAAAATCACACCTCTTAGAGCACGTTCCTCTTTAATACTCTATTCTATGGTCCTTAAGGGGTACATAATGTTGGGTCTAGTCACATAACACAACATGTTTGATGAAGTCTCCCGAACCTGGAAACTCCGGGAATCTCAACAAGCATTTTCCTGGTCAAGTCATTATCTAGGCAGGAAACTCACATCTAACTAGGAATTTAACAAGCATTTTCTTGGTCAAATCATATTATCTAGGTACATTTACTAGCAGCAATGATTGTAAGTATATCACTTCAGCTGCCAATATGTTAGTCTGATAGAAGCTTCGCTAACTTCGCCCTACAAAAGAGGGGAACGGAGTTGAAACGATGCTAGAACAGCCGCACCTTAACTTTAACAGCAATTTGCCACTACAACACCTTACAATCAAAACGCCGCCTACACCTCGAAGATCTCCTCAAATCTGTATCCTATATATAACTTTACCTAAAATTTGCACCGCCTAATGAAAAGTAACACCACTATTGATGTTCTTATTACCCCTAAGAACCCTCCTCACCAGCACGTTCCTTATTAAGTAAACATCAGCATCTCCCATAGTAACTTACCCCATCACGTCTAAACGAAAACAAGCGTCAACGTCATCTTTGAATGACAACCCCGCAAAATGTATAAACAAAAGGCGCCTACAAAAAAGACGTAGACAAAAGCGTATACCAACAAGAACCAAAAAAACCTATATATAATAACACCAGTGCCCCACCACGTTTATAAAAACAAAATGGATATTTTCGAATCTTTCAATACCATCATAGAAACGTATAAGATAAAACAACCTGTTTTACAATTATTCAATATAGAACCTTATGAAGAATATGAGCAAGTTCCACTGATTCCAAGGAATAGTACCAAAATGCCCATAATAGTTGATATTGATGGATCATTTTTATATTACGAGCAAAAGAAGGAAGAAATTCTAGAAGAGATGTCGGATGTTGAAGAGTTGGTTGGTAATACTTCAGAGGTAGACATTATAGGCTCACCTATTTTTGAAGAATTGACAGATACTGAAGTAACTGAAAACTTAGGAGAGGATAAGAAACTGGAAATTAATGATAGATCAATCAATTCAGATCTTTTCTCCAGCCAAATACTATCATTTAGTTCTGAAATCGATGACCCTATACAGTATTTGAATAACAAAAGCGTGGGTTTAAATGATTATCCAATTTGGTCAGATACATAAACAATATGAGAAGATGAATATAATAAGCTTCAAGATTCAAATGTGGATCATTTAATCAGTTATGAAGTTTGTTTGTTTATTTAAGGTTATCAAATCACCTGGTGTGGCTGCAAATAATTGAAAATCCTAAATTATATAATATTCCCCCTGCGCATAGATAGCATTTTATTAAATTGATTGTAGATTTTGTACATGTAAAGTTTTGTTGATACAAGCTATGGCAATGAATGTCACGTTTATATACCTTATACTTTATCAAGAAATCATGCTAGTATACCCCGGAAGCCGATGGAACTCAAATTACCATCGATTAGTAATACCACTGTGAGTAATCAATAAACAATTCATTACATTAGAACCATGGTGAGGAAGATAGGATATTGTCATCCGCAGAATACACTTCACCGATGCTACTTTGCGGATCGTCGTCATGAAGTCTGTTGAAGTAGGCTATATAGTCTCAGTATTGACACTCAATTGAGAATAGTTATCAAACTCAATAACTATAAACGACATGTTATAATACGAACAGAAAAGAACCAGTCAATCACATATGATAATGAACTGCATATCTGCTACAGCCATCTCACCTCCCTAATCATAAAAATATCAAACACTATCTGTCTTAGATAATGGATACTATGAAATTTTAACACATAACATAATGACAAGCAGTGGATAAAAAGTTTGAACATAGGATATTTGTAAAGGATTCAGACACCGCTTCGTATGTCTTGGATGCAAACATTGAATATGATGATTGCGTCAATTCTACAGAGATCACTCAAGTCAAATACTACGTATGTATAATCCACCAGAGTTTATTCAAGAAAAATTCCAATACATTGATATTGTGAACGGCCAAGATCCAATTTTACTTCCATGTTAACTAAATACGAGAAATGCACGATTTCAATAGACTTTGAGAGAGATTCTACATGTGTAACTTTCAAACTTCTTTACGTGATAGCAAGAGCTGTCGCACAAAGACCTTGAAAATGTGTGTCCCCACAACGACTAACAAAGACTTGTGGACATCCCACTCCTACTCAAATCATACTCAAAATTAAATCCCAACTTGGCAAAAAATTCCCAGACAGATAAATCAAAGACTTGATAATCACCAAATTCACTCAATTGATCCTCCGACTTCGAGTTCAGTTTAATACACTTGAACCAATATAAAAATTCACTACTCTTAATTGGCTCGTTTGATCTATTACCATAAGGTTTCCAACCTAATTGAAACAAAAATGATTCTGCTATTAAGTTTTCAATTGGGGTCAATCCATGGTAGAACCCAAAGAAGAATACTGAAGTTAGTTCATTTATAATTTCTGATTGTTGATTTGTTTTTTGCAAAGTCTCAATTTCACCGGCCAATTGTTCAAATTGGTTTATAGCTCTAATTTTATTCCAATATGATTGAAGTTTAACATATTGTAAAGGAGTCTTAAATCCTGATTTTTTATTTGGAAACAGTATTTGTGGAGGTAAATAAGGTTTATGTATAGGTGTACTATAAGGATTATAAGTACTCGAATCAAATAATAATGATAGTTCTTCAGGATTATTCCTTTTGGAGTTATAAGATAGCACCAAATCTTGAATACCTGGAGGTAACTTGTACATATTCATATCACTGAAAACATTCAATTCGATGTTTGATAATGATGAGTTTTGTAAAATTTGAACAAATTTAGAATTTGAGTCGGAAGAATTGATATTTTTAATGTCTTCTTTTGGTATGTCTTGCTTAGGAGCCTTGGACGTTTGGGGCATTTCGAAGTCATTGACTCCTTGGGATCCATGAGATGACAATGTTCCTTGTGTCCCAGACAGTGTATTTGAGATTCCCGATCCAGAGAGACTGGACACTCCATCTGGTGATTCAGATTTAACAGGTATTGATGCTGGTATTAAAGAAACAGGAGTTAATGAAACAGGAGCACTTTCAGGTTTAATCGAACCTAATCCAATAGTTGGAGTGTGGTCTGTTAATCCCACTGCTGCTGCTGCAGACCATTTCAACCCACCTACTGGTTTGCTTGGAGTTGAAGCTGGTTTCAAAACCTTGACGATTGCAGGACTAACCATTTCTGGGCTTGCTTGTTGTCTAACCGGAGAATCGGGAATTGGTATCTTTAATGAAGGAACACTACTTTGTTCAATTGTTAGCACTTCAGGTACAGTGATATCCGCTTCCAGTTCTTCAATGTAGTTATCTGAAACCACCAGATTAAAAATGTCATCATATAAATTCAGATCGAATTCATAATTTTGTTCATTATTTAATTCTAGGTAATTATTCAAATCATCTTTGATCAACCAGATTAAGGCTAAATCTGGTATTTTATTTAACTTAATATACTTGATTAATTTCATAATCTTTTTGGAATGAAATTTGTTTGAACTTTTGGTTGATTTAATTTTTTCCTTTTTAGATTCAATAACACTTAAGTTATTCTTTCGTAATTTCTTATGACTTAATTTCTCAAATTCACTATCTAGTTTCTTTGTTTGATCTTTGATTTGACCCAAGAATTCAAACAAGAATTTAACCACTTCTATAGATTCAGGACTAAGGTGATTATAATCTTCCAAATCATCGGTATCATCATCGACAAAAGCATCTAAATCTTCGTCATTTAAAAAGATATCACTATCTGAATCACTGCCGCTGAAATCTTCATCGTCATTATTCAGTCTATCTCTTGTAGCCATTAAAATAGATTGGTTTGAAAAAGTTTTCAATTTCGATGTTCTTTCAACATCTTTATAAACCTCCATTGCTTCTTCAATAGACCTTTTATTTTCCGTTAATTTGCTAGTTAAAGCATTGGAATTCAATGCTAATGTTTTAATGGTATCATTCTGTTGCCAAATCTTAATTTGTTCACGAAACTTCTGTAACCTTTTGATCTCTTTCTTCAAATCATTCTCTAGTTTTTCCTTTTCTCGTTGGTTATCACTATCTTCATCTGCGTTGATACTGTCATATCGTTCGTAATGATAGTTGAAATCGTGAAGTCCTTCTTGAATCTTTTTGAATATGATATCTATATCCTTTTGTAGTTTTCGGCTTGTCATGATGTTGGTGAAGGTTTTTTCTGAAAAACTTAGACAGGTACGTGAGCTTTAGCGACCTGTTTTGTCGTGCCATATAAACTAAAGAGAAGAAAGCTCTACAAGAGGTATCGAACAAACGCCAAAGGTTTATTGCTAGAATAACTAAGTCACCTTATTTGAAGCAACGTTGCATCTCTGTGCTCGTTCAAAATCTTTCTGAAAACTAAAATATTGTCAAAGAATTAAGTCGAGAGATTTTTGAGAAATATTCTAGAAATAGCCCTCCATCTCCTTAACATCCTAACTAATCGTCCCAAACGTTACTTCCTTATTCGCTCACTCTTAACACATTTTCTATAGTGAAAAATTTCGCAGCTCCATCGAATCCTTCGGCCCATTGAAAAATCTTATGTAAGATGTTACGTCATATGAAAATGCAGGTACGTGAATAAATTCTATGCATAGACAAAGAGTTTAAAGTATATATGTGTGACTATCGGGCAGTATCTGATTGATTTGGGTCTATTTAATGACGCATTTAGATCTTTTCTTTTGGCTGCAAAATGTGATATTCGCTAAAGAGGTTGACTCTACAACTGCGCGTTGAAAGGCTAAAGTGTAAAGTAAGTTGAAGCAATTTGGGATTTAATTAGGATACGTTTCAGGTGTTATATACATTCTTGTTAGCTAGGAGAGTTAGAATTTTTAAACTGGCATATCTAGTTAAAACAGCCCTCAAAGACTGATTTCGGTATCTACTTGAACCATACAAACCTGTTACCATAGCCCCCTATAGTGATCGAGCAACCACAAATCCTCATTCGATTGAGGCACGAATATGTCAGCTTCCTTATTCCACTCAAAACGTTTTAGTCCATTAATGCTTCCACAACATCCCGTACGAATTGGTCAGATAACTCGCTCTACACGCAAATAGATATTTAAAATATTTTATTAATATTACAAGACGGATATAAATATCTTCTAAACCCAATAAGGCAATCTCTATTGTAGAAGATTACAACTCATCGTGATCAAGTTCATCATCGGAATCATCATCTCCGAACTTGGCACCACCAGTGAATTCATCACCTCCAGCTCCAGCTCCAGAACCACCATATAATTTGGCAGTAATAGGGTTGGCAATATCAATCAACTTTTGTTTTTGTTCATCGAATTCTTCGGCAGTAGCGGTTTCGTAGTTATCTTCAACGAATTCCAAGGTTTCCTTAACAGCATCTTCCAAAGTTTCCTTGTCTTCGTCATCCAATTTAGCACCCAAACCGGTTTCGGTACTATCAGCTAATTGACCCTTTAACAAGTGAGCGTAATTTTCAAGAGAGTTTCTAGATTCAATCTTGGCCTTTAATTCGGCATCTTGTTGAGCGTACTTTTCAGCTTCTTCAACCATTCTGTCGATATCATCCTTAGATAATCTACCCTTGTCATTAGTGATAACAATGGATTCAGTCTTACCAGTACCCTTATCTTGAGCTTCAACCTTTAAGATCCCGTTGGCATCCAAAGAGAAGGTGACTTCAATTTGAGGAACACCTCTTGGGGAAGGTGGAATTCCAGTCAATTCGAATTTACCCAACTTGTTGTTATCCTTAGCCATGGCTCTTTCACCTTCAAATACTTGAATCAAAACAGTTGGTTGGTTATCGGCAGCAGTGGAGAAAATTTGGGATTTCTTGGTTGGGATAGCAGTGTTTCTGTTGATCAAAGTGGTCATAACACCACCGGTGGTTTCAATTCCTAAAGTCAAAGGATTAACATCCAATAAAACAATGTCATTGACACCTTCTTCACCAGAAAGAACACCAGCTTGAACAGCAGCACCGTAGGCAACAGCTTCATCTGGGTTAATACCCTTAGAAACCTTCTTACCGTCGAAGAATTTTTCCAATAATTCTTGAACCTTTGGAATTCTAGTAGAACCACCAACAAGGACAATATCATCGATTTCAGACTTCTTGACACCAGCATCAGCTAATACCTGTTCAACAGGCTTCAAGGTCTTCTTGAAAGCTTCAATGTTTAATTCTTCAAACTTAGCTCTTGAAAGAGTTTCAGAGAAGTCAATACCATCAACAAAAGAGTCAATTTCAACTCTAACACTCATTTGTGATGATAAAGTTCTCTTTGCCTTTTCAGCTTCTCTCTTCAACTTGGCGACAGCCTTAGGGTTTCCAGCAATATCAATACCATGCTTCTTCTTGAAAACCTTAGACAAATGTCTAACAAGTTTGAAATCGAAATCTTCACCACCCAAGTGAGTATCACCAGCAGTAGCTAAAACTTCGAAAACACCACCTTCAATGGACATGAGAGAAACATCGAAGGTACCTCCACCCAAATCATAAACAATGATTTGTTTTTCACCTTCGAGTTTATCTAAACCGTAGGCGATGGCAGCGGCGGTTGGTTCATTGACGATTCTTAAAACGTTTAAACCAGCAATAACACCAGCATCCTTTGTTGCTTGTCTTTGAGCATCATTGAAATAAGCTGGGACAGTGACAACGGCGTGAGTGACCTTCTTTCCTAAGTATTCTTCAGCAATAGACTTCATTTTACCTAAAATCATACCTGAGATTTCTTCTGGAGAGAAGGTTTTGAATTCATCGTTATATTCAACCTTGACAACAGGCTTGTCATCTCTCTTTTCAATTGCATAAGGTAAGTGTTTAACTTCCTTTTGGACGGCTGGATCATTATATTTTAAACCGATCAATCTCTTGATGTCGAAAATAGTGTTTTCAACATTTGATGGAGCTTGGTTTTTGGCGGCATCTCCAATTAATCTTTCACCCTTGGTGAAAGCAACATAAGAAGGAGTGATTCTATTACCTTGATCATTTGCTAAGATTTCAACCTTACCATTTTTCATCACACCAACACAGGAATAAGTGGTACCTAAATCGATACCAATAACAGTACCGTAATTGTCAGTGATATTATCATCTGATGCTGCTAATGCAAATGGTTCTGAATTCCCAAGGAATGGAACCACTACAGCAGCTAACACGTAGAGAAGTCCGATACGTGGCAACCAAGAAGATTTCATTGTGATGAGGTTTTTGAAAAATGTGGGACCGTCGACCTTTATATGGTCGAAAAAGTAGACGTGTTAAGATGGCACGTGACGTTGGATCAGAAGTACAAATATTTGCTAGCAATGGGTCGGAATCACGAAGTAAGGACCAAAGGATACGAATTAGAGAGTATGGATATAGACTATGAACCATCATATGTTCGAATACATGAATATGTACAAATATGTCAATCTCTGTTGCATTATTTCTCAATGCTCGTTCATTAAAATGCCACTAAGCGAACGGTCCAGTGCGTGGCAATTTTGAGTAGAATATTCTAGATACAAAACGGTGGCAAGTACGACTTTTCCGATTGATTGACGTGTTCGTAAGTTTTTAGGTTTATAGCGCATGAAATTGAGAAGGGTCTATTTCCTAACAAGGCATGAAATTGGAGACAAGTGAATGGCACAGGATGGAGAAAGGTGGACAATATGCCTAAGCGAATTTAATTGTAGACAATGCAGTGGAGTTAAGAAATTAATGTGATGTACAGATGTTGATGATGTGTTCTGTTTGCAACATTGTGGAAATTGAAGTAATCGGCTTGTGTCAAATATGGATGCAAATTATTTTGTGCGGTCATATGTTGGTTAGCGCCTAGTTTTTGATAGATACCGTTAAATTGTGAAGGTTATGGTCCATGGCTTGTGTTCATGTAAAGTCTCTTATTGAAGGGGTATGGAACTCGGGTACTCTGTAGAGAGATTCTAAGGTTTTTAAAAGTGAGGCCCGGGGCATTTGAGTTGTAGTCGGACAAAATGTGGACTTTGTATTCTTTGAGTGGGCAATTAACCTAATCTGTATTCCGCAAAGTTGTTTTTGGGTGAAATTGCAATCTCCTTGGTCAAAGTCTTAAAGAACTATAAACCCAGTTTTGCAATTGAAGGCAAGTTAGAGGGGCTAAACTTGTGGGGACTGTATGATGGCGCACCAATACAGGGGAAAGTTTATAAAATTGATCTTGCGAAATAATGTCAAATTCGTAGTAGCAGACAGCTGGGATCCAGTTATGAACTTAATAAATGGATCAGTTTAACTTTAATCTTACTGGACATCAAAAATTTGAGATCTTTTATCGAAATTGACAGGGTTATAGTCTGAGATATAAGACCGCAGTTACGCCCGCTGAGAGGTCCAAGTTGCCTAGATTTGATCGTATCCAATACTGACTATACTATTACTAATAATTAATATCAACTGACTACAGCCATTACCTCTACCCATGTGTGTGTGTGCTGTCGCTTCATAATACATACTAACATACTGGCTCCGACTTATCTCTAACTACTCCATGGCCACCTCAGATTATTCTCAATAACTCTCCTACCCATTTTCTACGTTCCAACTTGCATAAGCTACTGTAAATGAACTGCTATAGACAAATGACAAAACACTCACCAGGCTTCCAATCGATCTAAATATTATCTACCACAAAGTTGTGAAAATTCAAAAACCAGTTTAGCAACTCTACTGAAGCACCTCACCTAAATAGTATCAGCTATATTATAAAGCAATTTCGCCCATTTCACTGGTTTCCCTAATCAATCATTTACATTCCAAAACATTCCAAGTGGTAATCTTCCAAATTCAACCCCGTGACCTCGTTCATCTCCCGCGCATTTATCAACGAAATTATCCCTGAACTACCCCCCACACCATGACTCAGAAACCATTCGTAACCGAAGAATTGAATCAATTGCAAAAGGAAATCGTCCTTCAAAGTCCTTCAGATATCTTACAATTCTGTGCAGATTACTTTAATTCCAAATTACAAGCTCAAAGAGCTCAAATATGGTCTCAACAACATAGAGCTCAAGCA
Organism: Kodamaea derodonti; assembly: GCA_030570035.1. NCBI lineage: Eukaryota > Fungi > Ascomycota > Pichiomycetes > Serinales > Debaryomycetaceae > Kodamaea > Kodamaea derodonti. Next base: position 502,272 of record JAJLUU010000008.1, read on the forward strand.
GCAGGATTAAATTTATTTCCTCCAGTTAATGCAGTTAAGCCAGTTGACAAACAACCTGCTTTCAAATCTCCATTCAGTGATAATGATCCACATGTTAAAGACAGTTCATTTGAAAAGCAAGATCCAGTTGATCCAAATGAACCAGCAACTTCTGCAGTCTCTCCTTCTGCCAATATTGCGCCTGATGCTGCTCCAAATGCTGCCCCTGGACTTTTCAAGTCCAACTTCAACGTCAAAACTCCTTCAAATAATCAAAAATCTCAAGATATAGATCCAAATGAACAAACATCAAATATTAAAAAATCAAAAATCCCATTTGCTTTCAATGCAAATAGAAGAACTTCAGTTTCTGCAGAAGCTTTAAATCCAGATAATTTCAAGGGGGATTCATGGAAACCTCCAACTAACAATTTAACTCCAGAACAAACTGCAGAATTAACCAAAACTTTAGGGGCTAATTTCCTTTTCCAACAATTGGATACAAGCTCTAAAAAAACTGTAGTTTCGGCCTTAACAAAGAAAAAGTTTGCTAAAGACACCAAAATTATTACTCAAGGTGATGAGGGAGATTATTTCTATATCATCGGAAGTGGTAGTGTTGATTTCTATGTTAATGGTACCAATGTTAATTCAAGTAGTGAAGGGTCATCGTTCGGTGAATTGGCTTTAATGTATAATGCTCCAAGAGCTGCTACCGCCACAGCTGCTACCGATGTAACTTTATGGGCCTTAGATCGTTCAACTTTCCGTAGAATTCTTTTGGAAGGTACTTTCAATAGAAGATTAATGTATGAAGATTTCTTAAAAGATGTTGAAATCTTGAAAACATTGTCTAGTCATGAAAGATCCAAATTGGCCGATGCTTTAAGTACAGAAATGTACCATAAAGGTGACAAAATTGTAACAGAAGGTGAACAAGGTGAAAACTTCTATTTCATCGAAAGTGGTAATTGTAGAGTATATAAAGGTGGTGAACATGTTAAAAACTTAACAAAGGGTGATTATTTCGGGGAAATTGCTTTGTTAAATGACTTACCAAGGCAGGCTACTGTTGAGGCATTAGATAATGTTATTGTTGCTACTCTTGGGAAGAGTGGATTCCAAAGATTATTGGGACCTGCTGTGGATGTATTGAAAGCAAAGGATCCTAGAGTAGCGTAAATGGGTATGAATTCATTTGGTGAAAAGTATCTAAATGAGGCTTCATTTAAATTCTAATGTTTGAACCAATTAATTCTATCAATCTATTTGACAGGTGGGACTTTCTTTTGCCTGTGTTAGTCAGACTTACACTTTCAAGCTAGAGCGCTTGAAAGATGAGAACGTAAAGATTATTCATTCCACCGACTTAACAATCGTCGTACGAAAACTACCAGACGTAAAGAACTATTGTCCTATTTTAGCTATTAGCGTAACTTTAGCTATCGAGTAAGTACCTTATATTGTATAACCACTTAAATCAATATACGAATTTGAGAGTAAATGTAGAAATGTGGATGCGGGTAGGTGGATAACCTTGATTAGAGATCAGATTTTCAAGATCTGGCTAACATACGAATTAATCTTTTCAAAAGTGGAGTTATTTTCACTACCTCGCACTTCAGAAAACATTCGAATTATTAACATAACAAAATGGCTTTAACGTTTCTTCCACCTTCACAAGGAGGCAAGCTCCCTTATTGGCTTTTGTTCATCTCTGTTGTTTCAATTTTCAATTCGATTCAAACTTATAGATCGAAAGATCTTGCACTCACTAAAAAGGTATACCAGGAAGAAGGATCGTCAAATCATCCAACTCCTCAAGTAACCCATTTGAGTGCACGTACTTTTGGAACATGGACGTTTATTACTTCAATTGTTAGGTTTTATGCTGCTTATCATATTGGAAATCCCCAGGTTTATGAATTGGCTCAATTCACATTCCTTGTCGCTGGTGGACATTTTGTTTCAGAATGGTTGACTTATAAAACAGCTTCCTTCGGAAGTGGACTCTTGGGCCCATTGGTTGTTAGTTCAACAAGTTTAATTTGGATGTACTTACAAAAGGGATATTACGTTTCTTGAGGAGTGAACATGGTGAATTTTATTCATACTTGGCTCATGATTATGTCGTACTAAGTACGCATTGATCCAGAAAGAAAGAATTGTTATTGATTGTGCATTTGTGAAAGTATTAGATACGTGGCAAAGAAGTAAACCAACTCCCTAGCTTTTGGCTTCACGCCAATGTTGGAATCTCGAAAGTGTACATTTTAAGTAAAAGTTTGTATAGTAAATCTACAAGATTCTGTGAAGTACATTTAACTCTATGTAGAAAGAGGAACAAATGGCAAGAGGTCCTTCCTCTTAACTTTAACATCATGAACTTGAGACCATCTATTGATAAGGCCAGACAATCCAATTGGAAGCAACAGCATCGTTATGTCATCATGTTAACTGCATAATACGCCCCTAATTAATAGTTCACTCGTACTGCCACGCTCGTGATTGTCGCTCACAGTAGAGCATCCGGACTCAGCAACATCTTCTTATACAAACTCATTCTAACGCTATCAATCAACGCCAACTCCTTCGATAGCAAACTCAACTCCGTTATATCCAAACCCAATCTAACCTTGTCATCATCATCTCTCCCAAGATCTTTTAACAATCTCAATTTGTTGCTTAAATGGGTTATCTGATTATTAATTTTTATTCTATCTTCCAAGTTAGTTGTCTTTGCTTGATCTAAGTAATTCACAATTTTATAAATCTTCTCCTTCAATTGAGTTGCTGAAACAGCTAGGTTTTGATTATGTTGATCTACAGACACATCGTTGGCATAGGTTTCTAATTTGGTAGTGCTATCTGAATATATTTTATTATTCACTACAGTTGAGGTTGCAATTAGTTCACTCTCACTTGGTGAAATAATTGTTTTAATGGGCACCTCATCTAAATAACTGTAACTTTGATAAATTCTTGACGTTCCTGTTTCTTTCAAAAGTAATTGCCTATTAAAAATTGTTACAATCATATCACGATCATTGGACAAAGTACCCTTAAAATGACTTATTTGCTGTGTGATTTCTTTAATGACTGACAATCCCCTTGGGATTTGATGAGATATAAAATACATCCCGATTATCTTATACTGAGGTAAAATTGTAAGGAATTGTTCATATCTTAAAGCTAAATATGCCTCATCAATAAGTCCATTTTTGGTTAAGATTTCGAATGATGTGTTGACTGTAGCAATTGAATCTGTTATATTTCCTAGTAATATTCCAATATTACTTTCCAGTTCACGGGTTGTGTGGTCGGAGATGTTGAGTAAGGCAACTGGATGTATTAAGACTGATTCGAACATAACTAACGCCTTTGAGTGTCTAGCACTGATGTTAGAAGGAAAAGAGGTGATTGTAAGAAATATTCGCCAACGAATAAAATGCGCAAACTGATAAAGCGTAAGATGAGATAGAGCAAGCTGGGCGATTAAATGTTGAATGTAGTAAGCAGATGCTGACATCAACGTTAAAAGCTCTTGTTAAGGTGTATTGAGCAGCATTAGTAGAGTTGAGTCCTCTTCTAGGTTTGGCATCATAATAGGTGATGTTTTGTGCTGATTTGGCTACGCGTGATTATAATTAGTGTGGTATCTATTTAAGCACACAAAATAGTAATTTATGTGAAACCTTCTTAGTAGCATCTATAGCACGACTTGGATAAAGAAATGCCAACAGTAATATTACCAAAAATTTCATCTTTCAATCTCCATTCATATCAATTTAGGACAGATATGCACCATAAGTATTCTTTTGCAGCCACACGAAACACTTGGTCAGAGTACTTGAGCACTCTACAAACTTAAGTATAAAATCAGAAAACCTATATAACTGGATTGGAATTGTGCTCCCAATCTGTCACAGCTGCACATATACAACTCTAAAATTTACAACTTAGCCAACAATTTGACAAAAACTTGCAAATACTTCTAAAAATTACTTTGAATTTTCTAATTTCTAATTCTACCAACCAATTTCATACCTATCTACAATAACATATCACGCTCAATCAATTAGCAAGATTACCAATTGAATCCACAAGATTTGGGGTTCTCCCCGCGAATACTGTGGAGATATAAATTTTTCACTCTTTCGTGCGCGTACCAATTATCCCTACTCATCTCACACGATTAACATTTCTTTATCCTTAAACAACCACATCATGTCATTACATGATCCTATATCAAGGAAACGATCCCTACCAAATCCTAACCATAAAGTATTGAAGAAGATGAAGAGCGTAGAATCCGTCTCACCTGAAGAAGTCTTTTCAGAGAAAATGTATTCTGCTTATGTTAAATCAGCCTTGGACTCATTAGATAAAGTAAGTATTTTGGAATTGGAATCATTGGGATTGACTTTATGATGTTGAAATATAAATATAAGGAATTCGGAGAATGGAATGCCGTTGTTCTGATTATTACTCCTTGAGACATGATATAAGATGTGGTTATCTTATATTTGTCTTAAATAAACAATACATCTGTGTAGATGGTACTGCCTTGATACAGCCTTTCGTATTATTCAGTACTGTCCAGATTATTGTACTGATTGATATCTCATCATCAGAGTAGGCGACCCATGATAATTTGGGTTAATTTGGAGTGGATGTAGTGGGAATGTATAGCTTGAGAAGAGTCATGATGACATTACAGGATCAGTGATACTCACTAGAATTCAGTGGTGGTACAGTGGCCATCCTGGCGATCCAGGGATAACATACACTCCCTCTCATGGCAGCCATTACCCCCCACTACAAGCATTCAAATTTCCAAATTCATGTACTCTAATAACATACTAACAAATAGAATGACCCGTCACCTATAAATGCATTAACATCCCAAATATCATTGCCAATCGTGCATTCAGATTCAATAACATTGTCCCACTTCAATGTAGTTTTAGGTGGATTAATACTGAATGTTGGTAAATTAGATGATCTGATATGTCGTGGATTAGTATCCTCAGTATTGGAATATCCATGGATGGATGGATTCAAAAAATCAGACACAACAGAAGCAATTTACTTTCGATTCATAGAATTGTATTCTAGATTTTTGAGTGTTTTAGTTTCATCGTTTCCTAAATATTTACAAGAGGTTACAAAGAAATTGGTTGGAGAATTTAAATATCTCAATAATTCATCCAAACTTAACCATCATGAAATCTTGGCTAAAATCGTGAGATTCATACCAACATGTGTGAATACATTTTCAAACACAATTCAAACCTTCTTTCCACATCATTTATCATCCACCACATCTGAAATAACCAATTATATAAATAACCTACTTAAAATGGTTGTGTATTGTCCTGATTTACAATTCAGCGTATGGCAATATATTATTGAATGTAGCATTAAGTTGGATGTCGAATTACAAAACGAATTAGATGATTTAGATGATGATGAAATAGACGAAGTTATAAATGGTAAAGAGGATGAAGAAGATGATGACGAAGATATAGACGAGGATGGTGATGAAAAAATGGAAGCAGATTCAACAGTAGCTGCTTATGATGATCAAGAAACAGAATATTTAATTGAAGTAACTTCAACAACTCATATTAAAAAACTATCATCAAAATTAGATTCAATAATGTATTTATTACTTTCAAATACTTCAAACTCATTTACAGTGGATGAATTAAATAATGGAAACGGTGTTGCACTTTTTAACACAGTTACATCGCTTTTTCGTACTCATGTTTTACCAACCCATTTTACAAAATCAATTCAATTCGTTCTTTTTCATATTTCTCAATTCCAACCAGAATTGTCAGACTCATTTTTGGTTCTAATTATAGATGTTGCATTTAGTAATAACGAAATCTTGGAAAAGAGACTAAAAGCAATGCAATATTTGTCTTCCTACATTGCTAGGGCAGAAAAATTATCAAAGCATCAAGTGGTATTCATTGTAAGCTATCTTGTCGGATGGCTTGATAAATATATTTCAGAAAGAGAACGTGAAGTTTATGGAAGTGATGCAGGTGGTATGGAAAGGTTTAAATTGTTCTATGCTGCTTTTCAAGCATTGCTTTATATTTTCTGTTTTAGACATGAACTATTAACTGCTGAAGTTGGTTCAGATTCAGACTGGGAATGTGACTTGGATAAGTTTTTCCAAAGAGTTATACTCGTGAAATTCAACCCTTTGAAGTATTGTGACGAGACAGTCATTTACATTTTTGCTAAATTGGCTACAAAATTAAATGTTTGTTATTGCTATTCAATAATCGAACACAATAAACGTGAAAGAATGCTACAAACAAGTGGTGGTGCCCTTCCTTCTGCTATTGGTAATTTCAAACATAAGCAAGAGTTCTTGGATTTCGAAGCCTACTTTCCGTTCGATCCTATAGTTTTACCAAACTGTAAGGGAATAATAAGCCAGAACTACGTCGAGTGGTCCGATGTAAACCCAAGTAATGACGATGATGACGAAGAGGATAGTGGAAGTCATCCAGAGGAAGAGGAAGAAGATAGTAGTGATGAGGAGATTACTAGTGATGAGGAGGATATATAAAGAAAATGTGCATAGCTCCGTATCAAGAGGGTACAAGCTCTCAGAGGTGTTTAAATGTGTATAATGTGTCGTCATAAAACCGGAACGTGAAAGGCGTGAGGTGTGTAAAAGGTGAAGGTCACCAGTTAAGAATTTAGAATGAATACTAAAGTAAAATGTTGTAGAGCATGTAGATCTGAATGTAATCTTGAAGCTGGGAAGAGATACGAACAAAGTCACGGAGTAGAAGTTGGATTGAAATTCAATTCTGGAAAATTATTCACTGGATTGCAAACAACTTTAAAGTAACTTTTAGATGCAAGTTTGATTTGAAACTCAAAGGTTTAGGTTTAATCGCTTCTACATTACACATACAAAAGGGCGTGTGGCGTAGTTGGTAGCGCGTTCGCTTTGCATGCGAAAGGTCATTGGTTCGATTCCTATCTCGTCCATATTGTATTTTTTTTGCAGCTTTTTCCGTTTTTAAACTCTCTGGTAAAGCTCACGCGACTCGAACCTACAGAAATTAATTCATTCCACCATCGCTATTAACTATTAACATGAACTAAATAAATGACTATTATGCGCAGAATCACCTTCTGGCCTTCTTCTTAGTTCCCTTCTTCTTCTTTCTCTTGTTCTCAATAGAACGTGAAAATGCAAGGGCTTGTGCTGGAGTTAGAGGGGTGTCTGCAACATTTGATTCAACATCTGGAGAAGTTTCTGTAACATTTGACTCGACTTCAGGAGATGTTTCAGTGGAAGCTGGCTCAATTGGAGATGATTCTGCTTCTGGGGAAGACTCGATATCAATAATATTAGCTTCGGGGGTAATAGTAGTTGAGGCATCGGAAACTGAAGATGTAACAGGGGCATCAGTCGAAGGCTCAGTTACAATCTCAGCTTCAATTTCAGCCCCAGATTCCAAGACCAGTGATGATGATTTTGATGCAGTCACATTTTCAGCGTTAGATTCCACATTTTCATCTACATTTGAAGTCTCCAAGTTCTCAGAATTTCCAACTACAACCTCCTCCTCAACGGTATCTTCCTGATTAAGATCAGGTTGCAGCTCAATTGCACCATCAATACCAAATGGTTCCTCAATTTCAATCCCTTGATTCCATGAATCATCGTCTACATTTGAAGAAATTGCACCATATCCAACTCCACTCTCTTTTCTAAGTAATGCATCGCCTTCATAAAGTCTACTTCTAATATCCATTTCTTCCTCTGTTTCATGAGTTATGTGAGTTGAGCTCTCTCCTCTTTCCTTTGACGAAGAGCCAAATTTAACTTCTTTTAAAGATCTTCCGAAGAAATCAAGTTCTTCGTCTGGATATTTTGGAGGTAAGTCTTCGCCTTTATCAAGGATCGTGTCTGAGTCTGTTGCCTTAACATATTGTGGTAAAGCAGCGACACCCAAATCTCCTGAAATACGTTTGTACTCTGTGGCAGCCACAAAACCATACTTTCTTACATTCGCTTCGATCCAGACATATCCCATTTGACCCAAGTTTACATGGAATTTTGCATTTGTCAGGAAACACCCAATAGCAGGATACATATCACAATAACAACCAGTTATAACATCCATCAATTTTTTACCATTTCTTGTTATAAAGACTGTTCCTGTACTAATTACATAACCAAAACCAACAATATCTGATTGTTGCAAAGGAGGTAAAATAAACGCATTATATTGCGAATCATCTCCACGATGTTGTTGGGAAGGAGTTGGGAAAGGCTTATTGATTTTCAAGTTTCCAGTACTTTCATAACTAATTGAAAATAAATTATAACCTGGGAGTCTTAAATTGACAGGATAAGGCTTTGTTACAAGTCCAATAGCAAAATGGGAATTTGGAGTCTCATCGTATTCGAAAACTTTTGTTTCATAATAAATAGTATTCGAAACAACTCTATTTTTGGAAGGGAATGGATAGTTCAACACTGAGGTTGCAGTTGAATAAGGAGAATCATTATTAACAAAATTCAATTCAGTTTTATCAGCAACTATGAACCTTGGTTCAATTTGAGTATCTTGTTCGAAATGGAAAGCACCAATTCCAAAATCTTTTATTAAACTTTCATCTTCTCTTGTAAAGGCAGAACCACGAATATGATGGAATAAAGGAGGATTTTGTTTTGTAAATAATGCTGATTCTTCATTTACTTGTTGTTCTTGAGGAGACAAATCCCCGTACTCAACAGCCAATTGGATCAACAGCTCTTCATCGTTTAAATGTTCTTCAGGAATTACCCAATCAATCGAATCATCTATTGCCAAATAATCTCCACTTCTTTGCAGGCGAAGTAATCTGAACAGCAGACGTTGTCTTGCACTACATAACCTTAAGATTATAAGTAAGACTATGAAGGTGGCTACACCACTGATCAAGAACACAAGTGAATCCATTGGATCCTTCAACTTTTTTTTGCCTATTTTTTTTACCACCTGATGGGCGGCTTCAATGTTGATGTTTATTGACGGGGCAACATTCGATAATAACGATTGTCATTTATTTTGAAGAATTAGAGTGTGGGAATTAGATAAATAGCTATGGGCATAAAGATGGGATTTTAATGTGTTAATTAGTGGGGGTATTCACAGTCACACATACTGTAGAAATTAAGGACGGCAGTGAGCTTGAGGGCATTCCTGTAGAGTTTAAGGACCATTGCATGCCAAGGATTAAAGAAAGTATCGATAAAGCCGTATAAAGGTCGCATAACAATAGCGATAGTTTTGATTGCAAGCTGTTGAGAAGTGCTGTGAATTAGTGGAATGTAAACGAGCTAAATAGGGAAAAGCCACGATAATAATGGCAATTTGACAGATTTATTTGAAGGTGTGGAATGTGAATGATAAAGTGATTCAACCTGAATAGTGGTGAGATTGGTAGCGTATTTTCCATGTAGTTCTCAATCAGAAGGTCAGTGAATTGAAGTAACCATGAATTTGTCACCTTGGGTCACTCTCCGTGGGTAACAATTACCGTAATTTCCTCCTAACCAAGGTGTAAGCATGACGATTACAGTAATCTGCTCTTGACAAATCGGTGAACATGACAATACTGTAATCTACTCTGGACAAATCTGTGAGCATGACAATTACCATAATTTGATTCTAGCAAATCTATAAGATTCAATTTTATTAATTCGAACACACGAGGTACCTTAATTATAACGCACCCAAACCACAACTCACATAACTAAGTACCTTTGTTCACCTGTCCCATCGTGCAATTACAAGTCCGGCACAATTTCTAATTTTGAACTTTTTTAATATTTCAAAATTCCCCTTTATTCACTTGAGTTTGATTGTAATATATATATCTTCAAGTTGTATATTCTTGTATCTTAATAGTTTGGAGATCAACCAAGTCTCTTGATCCCGCTCAACCTAGTCATACTTCTTGATGGAAATGCAATTAAATTTTTAAGTTCGAATACTTAAGGGAATAGTTGAATACTTAAGAGGAACAGGTGACTCTAACAATTCATCCAATTCTCGTAACAATCTCGTATATTCGAACCTCCCAACAAATCAGCATCAGCTAAAATATAATCATTCTCACGTTTTCATTTACCCCAGATTTCATATCGCAACCAATAATGCATATTATCAACTGCACTGACTCTAAAACAAATGTACCGAGGCAGAGTACCGGGAATATCGAGTTTACCGGTACAAAAAGGAGTCCGTTGAAAGATTATTATTTGATTACATATACATGTACGTCTGATTTGAGGTTGATTTGAAGAATATTTAACCTTTGATACTCCTATAATTATCCCTTATCTACATGAACACAAATCATATGAAATACGTCCCACCAATCACCTCCAATAACTCCGACTCCGTCAACCCTTCCCCAGGTTTAGTAATTTGAGGCATTTAAATACATTACTTAAGCACAAAAAAAGAAATCCATACCCCATACATTCAAATATCATGGTGGGGGGATAAACATCATCCATAATGAAAGAATATTGAATTTAACCGGCACTAAGTCACCTCAACTTTTCCACTTTCTTACTTGATTCTGATATTTTCGGAGAATTGTGATTTGTTACGAGATGCAAGGTGTTTAATTAATTGCTAGGTCACCCATAATTTTTTTCTACCATGAACCCAACAAAAACTCCGAAATAGCAAAGTCCGATAATTCGTCACCAATTTGTTAACTTGGGAATAGGTATAACTAAGCTCTCCGAAACAATCGCCATGATATTCTTTATCTTAAATGACCCCCGATACTTCCTTTAGCACAAAACAAAGCTTGCTTGATATTATTAAAGCTTCACCTGCACACAACCCCCCTCCCCAGAATTTTTTTTTTCCTTTCGGTGTCGTTTTTTTTTAACACTCTATAATTCATCAAAAGTATACAACGTATACTTTGAAAACCAATATGAGCCGCTCTAAATCACCATCCTCGAGTGATTCATCACCATCATCATATACCCCAGGTGCAAGTGTTGCCCCTGATGATCATGATACTCCATCACCAAATGGCTCTACAGTTTCCTCAACAGTATCCAGAAGAGCTACACAACCAATTCCAAAGAAATCCATGCAAATTAAAACAGATAAACCAAGACCTCATATTTGTACGGTTTGCACTAGAGCATTTGCAAGATTAGAACATTTAAAACGACATGAGCGTCTGCATACCAACGAAAAGCCCTTTCAATGTGCTTGTTGTGGAAGATGTTTTGCAAGACGAGACTTGGTACTAAGACATCAACAAAAATTACACAGTTCCATTCCAAGTATTATGCGTAGAGGACTGGGAACAAAAGAATTAGATGTAAGTAGTGAATTTATTATTGTTTTAAATAACAATACCAGTGCAAATGCTCCTTTACCAAATGAAAGTGAATATAGACACTTAAATGGTTCCATAAGTGAGGAAATTTCTTATAAATCAGAGCCATTCAAAGCCTCAGAGCCTTTCAAAGATCTTGATGATATAAGTAACCCAACCAAAAATATCCTTGGTAATTATAAAAAACAAAATTCGGTTGACTCAACGCTCTTTTCTCCAAAATTTAGAACCGCAATGTTTGAAGATGATCATAAACAAAAAAAACTTAAACATGCCAGAAATGTCCCAACATTACCAACGTCAACAAATGCAACTCAATTTACAACCCATTCTAGACATCTTTCATTTTCAGCAGCTTCTGGAAGTTCATACACAAATTTAAAAGATTCTATGGGTGAGGATAATGCCTCGTTTTCCACCCCAAGGTTGGAATGGAATTTAGATCATTTGGATTTATCAACTAGAAAAACTCCAAGTATGAGAAACTTACTGCAATTTTTTCAACAGGATAGTATAAGCACGCATGTCGGAGATGGAGCAATAGCTGCGTTTCTGTTTCACAATCCAGATCATCCTCATCATTTAAAAGGAATGCCTTATGAATTTGGAACCGATGAAGGGGTGTTAAAAGAAACTAATACCATTGAAAATGATGATAATAAAAAACGTAAAAGAGAACCATTTCCTCGAATCAAATTAGAAAAAAATGCTAGCTTTACTTCTTTACCGTTATTATTAGGAAACGATGACGAATGGTTAAGAGAAATATTGGCCGTACCAATGGAAAAGAATTTCCCAGCTCCTTCTCACCAGGTTGGATTTAACGATGAAGTTCAATATTTATCTCAGGTGAGTCAACAAAATGGAAATGTTCAATTGAATGGACAAGCGTCCAATGGAACAAATGGACAATTCCAGTTCCAACAACCTCTTCCGGGAGCATCTGCACCAATATCTTCATTATTCAAATCTCGTCAAATATCACTTGTTCAACATCTCAATCCTTCTCAAACAAGTCTTTCAGATTTCGAGTTCCATTTCGATAACAGTCCTTCTGCATTATTAAATTATAATTTTATACTGCCTCATTTACGTCAACAAATTGTTAGAATGAGTGGATTCCAAGATGATAAAATCCCACCTTGTGAAGATTTGAATAATTATCTTCGACTTTACGAACTAGATTTCAACAAATATTTTCCCTTTGTGCATCTTCCATCACTAAAACATCCAATGGCCGATAACTTCGAGAATATCCCATTGTTATTGCTGATGGCACTGATTGGTGCCCTTTATCTGTACCACGATACAAATACGGTTTTATTATTCAATCTTTCCAAATTCCATATTCAAAGTTTTTTTGAAAAAGAAATCACCTTGGATAACTTGCAATTTAAGAAAGTTCCATTGATGGCCTTACAATGTTTGGTGTTGCATATTTTTATTCTGATGTTTTTAAATGAAGTAAATATGGTTGATGTAACCTCCAGACAAATTAAGCTGATGATAGGATTAATCAAGTCCACCAATTTCCATGAACCGTTAGAAATGTTTTTGAATCCTCCAGATGAAAATGGTAAAGATCAAGTTGTGCTGGCACAACAAAATTTCGATTATTTCATTTTGGCGCAGCTGCGTATAAGAACCTTGCATGTATTTTATATGCTTCAAGTATTCCGTTCATCAGTTTTTGGAACCCCTATTCATTTTGACTCATCTCAACTAAAGAGTGGAAATCATTGTTGTGATGAAGAGCTTTGGAAATGTGATTCCGCAGTAGAATGGTCGGCACTTGCAAAATTTTTCTCATCACCTGTATCATCACCTGTATCAACTCCCGGAAGTCAAACCAGCTCCAAAATAGTTTCCATTTCAAATGACAAATCTTTTGCATCAATGATCAAAATGTTGGAAAATACTTCCTATACAAAGCTGTCCTTCAACAATATGCTTGCCTTATTGATGTACATTCATGAACAAAACCAATTTGAGAAACCAGCACAATTCAATTACGTCGATTGGCAATTGAATCATGTGCCTCGTTTAGAACGTCTTGTTAAGTCTTGGGAAACCCTCTTCTGTAACGCTGGTGGGAGTCTTAGTCTTATGGGTACGATTTCACATAACGAATTCAAATTGCTATTACCTTTGCATTCCCTTATAAAAATCAAACTTATAGTAAACCTTGATCCTATAATGTCCGCGGTTGTCATGCAAAATTGGCATCAAATGAACCTTGAATTGGCACGTCTAAGTGCAGTTGAACCGCAACTTCAATTACTCCGTAAATGTATTCCTTATTGTGTTGATTTGATCGAATTATGGAATTGCAATGTTGAAGCCATTGATCTGAAACTGATCTCACTCAGAAGTCCTGTTTTCTTTGTCACATGTTTATTCGTTTCTGTATTACTTATGCTGTCGTACTTGCGTCATCTTGAAGGGCAGAAACCAATTTTGCAGCCACTTTTACCTATTTCCCAACTGGATGCTTTGGTATGGACGTCAATTGAAAAAGCCCTTCTTAAGGTGGAAACTGTGTTGCGCACAATCTCCCTTAGTTCATATTCCGAGAATTTGACAGCTCATGGTCCGTTCAATCAAATTGCAACTGGTCATACGAGTGGGGTTGTTTCGCTGTTATTGCTCGCAGGGGATATGTCTCAAGTTCAAGCTGAAATTGTAAGCACTAAGCTTTCAATCAAATGCTTATATTTGGGAGTTCGTATTTTGGCAGATGCTCCCGTTTGGCCAATTGCGATGGGTTTTGCAGAAGGTTTGAAAAACAGGGCAATGGTGTGAAACAAGTTTGAACTGTGGCACTTATTATTCTTACCAAGACCAAAGTTATGTGGTGGTCAACCATAAATGACAATGAACAGCTACTTTTTATTACCCAAATCATTGGGAAAAAGCCAGAAATGATTTTATTCAAAAATGATCTAGTATCATACCAATTTAAAATGACCGTGAAAGGTCAAAGGCATTTGCCAACATAAGGCATTTGGCCATGATTGATGAACTATTTATATTATTTATTGTTATTTATTGATTAATTTATGATTTACGAAAATGGTTATATTTGCAAACGTGTACTGTAAAATTAGAGGGGTTGTAACTACACCCCATATCACATCCACGGAAGATCTCATCGCAGAAAAATTTAGTGCTACATGCATTATAATGGAACTCAGTTAACCTGTTTTTATGTTGTTATCATAGTTATATAATCTATCTAGGTTATTTCTTGTATTATATACAAATATATCAATTCAATTGATTGTGGAAATTATTAATGTATTTATAAAAATTCTTGTTTATGGAAAGTGTTCAGTGATCCTTGTTTATGGAAAATTCAGTGATCCTTGCTTATGGAAAATTCAGTGATCCTTGTTTATGAAAAGTTCAGTTGTCCTAAGTGTTCAGTAGAATCCTTGTTCATGTAAAAACTTTTCAACTTCTGAAATCACCACAGTTAAATCTTCATTTAATTCGAATTTACCACCCTTACCAACAGTAATAACATTTCCAGATCCAACAGTTTTGGTTATATCAGCGGAATCATCAGTCAACACAAGCACACCAGCACCTGATTTAACTAATTCATTTACGATAAATGAATCATCATTTGGTAATTTTGTGATACGACGTCCACCTTTGAATTGATTCAAAGATGATTGTAAAGCAAATGACAAATATTCACCAAGCTTCGACTTCTCAATTACAACAGCAAAACCTTGAGTCAAACGTGGAGGATTTGATTCACGTAAAATTGCAACAACTTCAGGATAAGAAAACCAAGCTGGAATATCTGAACCAGTACGTAACAGGTCTCTTAATTCAGTACCTGAAATATTGGCAGTCTTAACTTTTTTAGTATCAATGGTATCAATTGGAGCATATCTATCTTCTTCAGGTAAATAAGTAACCATACGGAAAGGAACAATTTTGATATCCAATTCTTCATCATAGTTAGCCAATAAATCTTGTGCATCATATGGACCGTAAAAATCAACACCAGCAGAGTTTTTACCTGGACCAGCATGATCACGACCAACAATGAAGTGATCTACACCATAATTGGTTCTAATCAAAGCATGCCACAATGCTTCACGATCACCACCCATTCTCATTGCTAACGGTAAAAGTGAAAGAGTAGCTAAACCTTCTGGGAATTTGGTCAAAATTTGCTTGTAAACCTTGACTCTAGTGTGATGATCAATGTCACCTGGCTTAGTTAAACCAACAACAGGATGGATTAAAATATGAGCTTGATCTCCAATATCATTGGCTGCACGAATAGTTAATTCACGATGAGCACGGTGCATTGGATTACGAGTTTGGAATGCAACAATGTTCTTTTGTTGCCATGCCAAACTTTCAAATTCAGCACGTAATTCACTTGGTGTCTTACGTAAATCAGTGTAATCGTAATGCTTTGGGAAGTTTATACCGGAAACAGATCCTCCGATATAAACATCTCCAGCAGTTTCAAATAAATATTTAACAGCAGGATGTTCTGGATCTCCTCTAAAAACCTTTTCAGCTTCAAGCTTCTTATCTGGGGTATAAATAGATTCTACATTAAGGATGGCTAAAGGAGTTTCATCTCTTGGATCAACCAAAACAATTTCACTACCAACTTGATACTTCTCGCTAGTTGCTACACTAACATCCAAAGTGATAGGAATAGGCCATAATAACCCCTTACCATTAGCACCAACAGATGATAATCTTAAATCAGAAACAACCAGATTGTAATCTTCTTCATTAAGGAAACCAACCAAAGGTGAAAATCCACCATTTAAGATCAATTCCAAGTCACATAATTGTCTATCGGTAAGTACTATTGAAGGAAGTTGAGCAGCTCTCTTAAGGAGTGCTTCTTTTTTAGGAGCATCTCTGACAATGATGTCATTTAAAAATCCACCGTGAGGAGCTAAGATAGGCATTGGAAACTTTTGATTATGAAAAGAAAAATTTATTCAACCTGGATCTGATTCTTATAAAAGTCAAATTTGCAGCTGCTGTGGCGTTTTTTCTTTTCGCAACGCAAAATCACGTGAATATGCAATATTATTCTATGTAGCAATTACACGTGTAGATGTAGGATGTCTTGTTCGTAGGGACCAATTATTTTGAGTCCGACAAGAGTGAAACTTGTATGAGAGGATTGCATGAGAGATTTTTACGTGGTTATTGCAAGCGTTCTGAGAATTTCGTCTTGTTTTCGTGTTGCTCTAGCTTGTATTGAATTTTGTTGCATTAACTGAATATTTAAAATCGAGGAAAAACTCATAGTAAGATGAGTCTTGTGGCAATGAACCCTTATCTATTGTCAGATCATCTTGGCATATGTGGCTCGAATACATTGCTGCAATTTTGTAATGACTGCAAAATTTCGGTTGCAGTTGCGAAGGATTTATAATTTTGTGGTATGTTCACACAAATCAGAGAAACGTATAAGCAGCAAATGCATTAAAGTTTTATTATCAAATCAACCTTCAAATGAATAGATTTAAGAGCATACCATATATAATTAAGTTGTGTGGTGTAATATTTTAACTTTATTGGTGATTTATTACCTGGTCAAGAATTCTTGGAAGAAATGGATCATTGGCAATTCTTGGACGGATAGTATCATAAACAGGACTCTTCAAAGGGATGTTGGTATACCCCGCCAAATACATCCACTTCATTGTCTACCATGTGATGGTAGGAATAACTAAGATCGCCACATGCAGGAAACATGAATAATCAATTCTGCCGAAATATATAAGCAAAGGCATCTTCAATGAATTAGGCGAAACACATGAGTAAGTATTGGAATGTTCAATTAGTTAGTCAAGTTTAAAAGTGTTATGTAATCTTTCCCCCACGATAAAAACCCACGAAATGTGGGGGAACGGAGGGAATTTTCCGGGATCTCCAATAATTAAGAACCCTTTTATTGGGGGCTATTTGCAACCATATAAAGAGGAATCAAATATGTGAAGTATATTCTTTGGTGAAGTTAAATTACCTCCAGCTTCCGTGGTACCACTTCATTGACATGTGTCAAGTCGGGATTTAAACAAACGTAGACAATAAACGGGTATTATGTAAGCATATTAGTAAAACTTACGGACGGATTACTGAGGTAATAAACTGGCTAGCACTGCTTGTAAGGAGCTTCCTTGGGTATACAGAATGGTTAATCTCTCTGGAATATCGTCAATTTCTTCAATCGCTTCAAACCCTCCAGAGCATAGTCATATCTAAGGAGTATCACCAATCTCTCTAGACTTTTTTAATCCTCCCACCAAGACTTCGCCGCTAACGGGTTTGCATTAGTAAACATTTTGAAATTTGTAAAATACTTCAATTTACCGGTTATCAATTGATCTCACCAACATTAATAAGCGAACAAACTTCCGAAAAGAATAATCATCTCATCCACTCTCCAAATCAACCAACCCAACAATCCCATCGTTTCTACTCCCGTCAATCCATTTAACTAAGCTCTAGAATATCCCCCACGTGACACCTCCCTTTGTCATCTGCGGTGATAGCAATTTTTTGTAAGCTACGCACTACTGTTGTCCATTTTTGAGTACAGTTAAATAGCATAGGTTTGCTGTTTTTTTAACGATTTTCTTCTTCATACTTTAGTATAATAAATATAATGTCTGCTACGTAAGTATAAATTCCACTGATACATAAAATGAGAGTATGAGACGAAGTATTACAATGAATTGGAACATTCAATTGAGTTAATTTGAAATTTTTGAAAAGTTCAAATTAATGATTGGAGTTGTCCGTTAACGGTTAACAAATCAAGGTATCAAAATTCAAGGATTTTGGTGATAATTTTGATAATTTATGAAGTCCAAATTGTTGGGAAACAAATGTGTGTTTGATCGGGCCGTCCTTTACCTCGGACCAAGCGGTGAAAAAAAATATAAAATAAGAGCAATTTGCACATCCAACTTCTCCACATTCTCAACCAATAATGCTTCGTTTACAACAACTTAATAACCAATTGAATACTAACAATGGTAGTGGTGATATTGGATTAATCGGATTGGCCGTCATGGGTCAAAATTTGATTTTAAACATTGCTGATCATGGTTACACTGTTGTTGCTTACAACAGAACCACAGCCAAGGTTGATGAATTTTTAGCTAATGAAGCTAAGGGTAAATCTATTATTGGTGCCCATTCTATTAAAGAATTGTGTGCTAATTTGAAGAGACCAAGAAGAATCATCTTATTAGTTAAGGCTGGTTCTCCAGTTGATGCTTTCATTGACCAATTATTACCATTCTTAGAAAAGGGTGATATCATCATTGATGGTGGTAACTCTCATTTCCCAGACTCTAACCGTCGTTACGATGAATTAAAGAAAAAGGACATCTTATTCGTTGGTTCTGGTGTTTCTGGTGGTGAAGAAGGTGCCAGATATGGTCCTTCTATAATGCCTGGTGGAGCTGTTGAAGCTTGGCCTCACATCAAGGATATCTTCCAAGATATTTCCGCTAAATCTGACGGTGAAGCATGTTGTGATTGGGTCGGTGAATCCGGTTCTGGTCATTTCGTTAAGATGGTACATAACGGTATTGAATATGGTGATATGCAATTGATTTGTGAAGCTTATGATTTACTTAAGCGTGTTGGTGGTTTCACCAACAAGGAAATTGGTGATGTTTTCGCCAAATGGAACAAGGGAGTTTTGGATTCTTTCTTAATTGAAATTACCAGAGATATCTTGTATTACAATGACCCAACTGATGGTAAGCCATTATTAGAAAAAATCTTGGATTCTGCAGGTCAAAAGGGTACTGGTAAGTGGACTGCCATTAACGCCTTAGATTTAGGTATGCCAGTCACCCTTATTGGTGAAGCCGTCTTTGCTAGATGTTTATCTGCCTTGAAGGAAGAAAGAGTTAGAGCTTCAACCATCTTAAAGGGTCCAGAAATCCCAGCTAACGCTATCGGTGACAAACAAAAGTTTGTTGACGATTTAGAACAAGCTTTATACGCTTCTAAGATCATTTCTTACGCTCAAGGTTTCATGTTGATTAATGAAGCTGCTAAGGAATACGGCTGGAAATTGAACAACCCATCTATCGCTCTTATGTGGAGAGGTGGTTGTATTATCAGATCTGTTTTCCTTGGTGAAATCACTTCTGCTTACAGAGAAAACCCAGACTTGGAAAACTTGTTATTCCACCCATTCTTCCACAGCGCTATCTCTAAGGCTCAAGCTGGATGGAGAGCCACCATTGGTAAGGCTGTTGAATTTGGTATCCCATTACCAGCTTTCACCACCGCCTTATCTTTCTACGATGGATACAGATCTGAAAAGTTACCAGCTAACTTATTGCAAGCTCAAAGAGATTACTTCGGTGCTCACACTTTCAAGGTCTTACCAGGTCAAGAAAACGAATTATTAAAGAAGGACGACTGGATCCATATCAACTGGACTGGTAGAGGTGGAAACATCTCTGCTACTACCTACGATGCTTAAGTATGATATATAGTATTGTGACTCTAATAAGATAATGATATGTACATGAATGTAGGATTTGAAGCATACCTACTGTAAATAAAAATATAACATCAATATCTTCATTATTAGTAGAGTCAATAAAATTACTGCAAATTGCCAGTGCGTTAGTGGGCAAGTACTGAAGCCTTAGCCTACATCTTGTCTATGTTACTAATTGGATTATTTATTTACATGTTGCGATGACCCCCTCACTCGGATCTTGCGGCCTCCAAAATGCCTTTCTTTTAATTACCTCCTGGCGCTTACGGTTGAACGGCAGGAATTTCATCGATGTTCCTTACAACCGTGTGACTTAAAATTGGGCAACTAATGGAGGCAAAAGCATTGCGATGCTTCTATTCGGTTTTGTTTGTTCTATAGTAACTTTTCTCGAAGGATTACCCTCGAGTCCTCAAAATATTGACGGTTGGTGGGAAGTTAATACCCGCAGGATTAATGGTGCTGGGCGGAGGAGATGTCCAGGTGCATACCCCCGTCTAGTCGAGCACAATACATCTGTATTTCGACGGGTGTAATATTGTTCAGTGGGATAAATTATCACAGTTGAGTTTATTGTCATTGTAAAGCTTGAAGCCAGATTCGTGCTTCACAAAATTTCCGAGTATCCGATTAATACCTATATCACTCCTGCAACCTACCAAACAGGCTCATCCTCCTTCTTTCTTGCAACTCTAACTATCTCATAT
Organism: Kodamaea derodonti; assembly: GCA_030570035.1. Classification (NCBI taxonomy): domain Eukaryota; kingdom Fungi; phylum Ascomycota; class Pichiomycetes; order Serinales; family Debaryomycetaceae; genus Kodamaea; species Kodamaea derodonti. The sequence goes on from JAJLUU010000008.1 coordinate 522,894, forward strand.
TCCTCATGAACCTCTTTTTCCAAATGATCAGTAAGTAATCCTTGAAGACGATAATAATCATTCTTTTTATCCACAGGACGTTTATTTTCTATCAAGTTTAACATTTCTTCTTCACCCAATTGATGGTACTTTTCATCATAGTGTTCCCATTTAACTGCTGTAAACTTTTGTAGATATATTGAACCAGCAACAATACTTAACATGAATGGTAGGCCAAAAAACAAGAAATGATTCTTCTTCAAAAGTTTTTGATACTTACCTGCAAATGTTTTATCATAAGCTTCTTGTTCTAGTTTACCTCGAAAGATCTTTGCTCCTAGTGTTACCATGATTTAAGTGAAGTTTGTACGATGATCAGTATCTTCGATTTTTGTATGGTCAGATTTTTTCGGTTGCAAACGAAGTTGGGTGCGAAATGACAGCCAAGATTGACAATGCTATGACTAAATAATACCTCTTTTAGAGTTTCCTCTTTATTAAAACTATATCATATATAAGTTTAGTAGAATTCATAGAAATTTTCTATTTCAGCTGAGAGCATGGAATTGTTAGAAATAGTAGACAGGATAATTCAACTAGTGATGCGAGACACAACAATTGATCTCAAATATGAACTACCATTGACAAATATACAAAGAAGAGTCTTGAATAGATACAAATCAACCAGGTACAATGATTTTGAAAGAGTGGCATATGAATTTTGTTCAAATGGTGAAAATCATTCAACGAAGAAAATTGGTATATTGAAGAAAACCAATAGTCAACCGAAATCCGTTGGTTTCTTACTACCCACCAAGGTCTATGCTGATTCAAGGGGTATGTCAAAATATGACTACGTTGGGAATGATGAACTTTTACCAAAAATAATCAAGGTTGTATGCCTGGATGAAAAGGTGGAGGGAAACAATGAGAGTGGATTGAGTTTTAATGATGTGTTCAAGGGGTAGCCAGTTATCAATGACGTTTAATGGATCCGAGACACCAAGAGTAGCAACCAATAGGAGCAGGTAGAGCGAATGTGCTTAGTTATCCCGCGAAATTGACGTTACACCTGATTTACGCAATCGAATTGAGGTTGATGGCCCATCCATGCCACTTATTGCCAAATAAAATATTAATGCTATGCCAAATGCTTGCAAGAAATTTAGAGGAAATCTTGTAGTTCCACCGTCAAAACAACGTGCTAAAAGTTTAGGGAAATTGTACCGGTTCTTTCTTCGCTTAATGCTTTTCGCAGCCATAATTTGGTCAACTTGGCCCCACACTAAATTGTAGTAGTTGTAGCCTTAGATAGTGAAATACGCAGATGATGGATTGTTTGTAGAGTAGCAACCGTGGTTATAACTACCATTCCAAGATTATTGATAGAAAGTACTCAATATTCCTAATACGAACTCAATCTATTCAACAAATAAAAAGGGGATGTTTACAATTCTAGTTTATGTCTAGCTCCTGGCCACTTTTTGAACAGTCTGCCCACCATGTACCAGCCCCAAATTGAACCACACCTAAAGTTTCAATTCAACAAATATTCGCGCTCAAACCAAGACCTACTAACATGTCCCAATTAAAGAGTAAGTACCACAACAACGTTGTACTTCATTACTAACAACTTAGTCTCAATTAGAAATGCTGGTAACGTCTATGAAATCCAGCTTGAAGAGAACGATTCTGGATTAGAGTTGAAACAAAAAATTCAAGATTTAACACAAATCCCAATACCTAGACAAAAGATCTTGGTTAAAGGTGGAAAGATAGCGGACGATGCAATAGTTTCACAATTGAATTTGAATTGGTCTCAACCGATTATGGTATTAGGTACCACAGATAAAAACTTGCCATCAAAACCGGACAAGAAACCAGTATTTTTGGAAGATTTGCCAAATAAAAGGGTAGCACACGAACATGCTGGAATTGTACAAGCTATTTCTAATACGCGAGAATTCAAAACTGCATTAAACTATCAAGGCTTAGTGGTGGTTGATTTTTTTGCAACCTGGTGTGGTCCATGTAAAATGATAGCACCATTATTGCAAAAGCTTTCAGAAGAATATCCAGAGGCCAAATTCTTGAAAGTTGATGTAGATGCAAATCGACAAATATCTCAAGAGTATGATGTTACCTCTATGCCCACGATACTTTTCCTTAAAGGTGGGGCTGTTGTGCAAAAGATTGTTGGAGCCAATCCTGGTGGCATAAAGGCAGCGATTTTGCGCAACATTTAATGGCGGTTTGGTGGAGTGAGAGCATATCAATTATTCATTACTACGTTTTCACGGTACACTTAGAATGCGCACCGAAGTTGACTGCTCCAATTTGTCATAGCCTTACGTCGTGCTGTGAGTGTGTCTTACCCCGCTAGCTATTTAATTGTAAAGCCTGCAGCAACTCGTTTCAACAGGAGATATCAGCACTCAATTTTCCTAATCTTTAAAGTACATAAACTTTCGAGGTGGATTTTGCCTGGACTACTTAGGAGATAGAAACTTCTACAAATATATATGCAAATGTGTTGTCTTAAAATGGAACTTCGTATCCTAATAATAAACTTCCTATCAAAAACAAATTCAAAAATGTAATGAACCCCCAAACAACAATTGCAGTTAAGGCAGTCATAGGTCCATTACTGTAATCTTTATAACCTTTTACGCGGAAAATATCAATATCGATGGATCCACCAATGGTTGATGTGGAACCATTTGTAGTAGTCTCCACAGGGGTGCCCTTGTTGGAATTTTCCAGCAGTCTTGATAATAATTGTTGAACTTCGCTACCCATGTTTACATGGTCTTCTTCCTCATCCCAACCAGCACAAGGATGTGAACTTCTCAAATCTTGTAGTCTTATAGCAGGTTCACTTATTTTGAACTTTGGAGTGTTTAGGTTAGACACGTCTTCTCCACCAAAGTCTACTTCCTCATCACCATCTCTGACAAAAAGTGGAACCTTCATAATATGTTTCGAACAAGTGAAATAGATAAGTGGAGCACTAACCACTGGTAATAAAAGACTAAGTACCACTTGGGACATATTCAAGATTCTGGCAAGTCCTTCTCTTCCTGTAAGAGAAACTACCAAAAGACATGGAGCAATGGCAAGACCACGAGTTATCAATCTTCTAAGAACAGGCAGCATGGACCACGATAAAAATCCTTCTGAAACCATTTGACCTGCTAAAGTACACACAACCCCAGCACTTTGACCAGAACAAAGTAATGCTAATGCAAACACGAACCCTGCAGTTGGTGAAAGATGTTTTGTGAGCAAATTATAGATAGTGAATAAATCGGCATTTCCGTAATCTTCAGAGTCTGAATCTGAACCTGAACCTGTTTCATCATCATCTCTTGTTTTATTACTATGAAGGGTTGCACCTGCAACAATCAAAATTGCAGCATTTACAAATAAAGCCACTGTGAACAATGAAACTACCAATTCTATAATTGTGTACGCCATGGTATCATTGATTGCTTGGACTGAAGGTCTATAATGGTCATCTTCATCCAAGGTTGAGTCATCATCGTATAATTTTTCAATTTGAGGTTTATAAGGAGTTCCCAATGGAGTTATATCCTCTATAGTTGTACTTGGAGTGATTGTTGTATCAACGATCTCCTCCTCTGTATTATGTACTCTTTTTGGGTCAAAGAATCCATTTCTTATATCGAAATCTTTAAGGCGTGATTGAACCAAACCAGACCCCAAATACAACGAATGGGGCATCACGGTAGCTCCTAAAATGGCCAAACTCAAGAAAAGTCCATTTCCGCCTTTTCTATCAGACATATCAACCACATTTTCATTTGGCAAGAAGCCATGTAGTATTTCACCTACTGAGAAATCGATTGAGGGATCATTTGATACTTGGTATAATTCAATACCAAAACAAACTACGGTTGCCCCAACCAAAATCAGTACGAACGATTCGAATATTCTTATAACATATAATGGGCCGTTTGGACGGTACGCCATAAGTACTATTATAACATCTATCACTGTTAAAACTACTCCTGCAAATAATGGTAATCCAAAAAGAATATTTAATGCAATGGCAGTACCAACAACCTCTGCTAGATCGGTTGCTATGATTGCAATTTCAGTCAAGATATAAATGAACATGTTGACACGGTATGAAAAATGAACACGACAATTTGTAGCCAAATCTAATCCTGTTACTGCTCCTAATTTTGCTGCCAATATTTGCAAGAAACATGCTAGACAATTGGAAAGTAGGATTGAAAATAATAATGAATATTTATAAGCCAGGCCTGCTGCAACGGCTGTTGAATAATTACCTGGATCCATGTATGCAACACTGACCATTAGACCAGGTCCTATGAATCTCAGGTATTTTTTGAAAGACGATAGTACTGTATTGTAGATGGTCATGATGAAGGGTCTCGATATGGCTATGCAAGGACGGTAAGACTTTTATGTGTTGGACTGTGTTAGATAGTTTATGAATAAATATGGTAGTATAACTGTGATCTTTTAACTATGTAATATGACTGTTTCTACCGTCTGTATGTTATGTTCTGTTTATTCTTTAAAGACTACGTAACAATTGTTTTGCGACTTTTGTTTTGCTTCTTGGCCCGGGATTTTGAGGGATAATTTTTTTAGCGTTCCCATAACCCGAGTGGGGTGAAGTGAAATATGAAAAGTGTTCCTACCTGTACTGTGACTGTCGTGTATTGTCAAATATCTGTTGCTCTTTCCAAGCCGGAACTGTGTGTAATGCTTGGAAGTCGTTCGTGAATGACCGAGAAATATCGTGTGCGATTAAAGACGATGAATTTGGAACTGTATACACTTATACGCGTATGGTGGGGCTTTGATGACAGGCATTTTGGAATGTGTTTAACCGTGATACTTGCTTGGGTACATTGTATTGGCTGCGAAATGGAGATTCCTGATTATATAGGAGAAGATCATGTAGGATATACGAGAAGTTAAATTTGAAGTTTATTTTGTACTATACGAACATTGAACAGACTATCTAGTGAGAGATAGTGCGGCCTATGTGTGTATAGTCGAGTATGCTGATTGTCAAGGACAAAACCAATGTGGAAAGCGTGTACAGCTTCTTGAAGTCAAAAAATATTTGTTTACGTCGACGTCACTGGAAAAAATTTAACATTCAATGGATACACTACTTGCTTCAGATGCTCCCCAACGAGGTGCACCATGTCAAGCACTGTACCATGACTCTCCAATCCAAAACCTCCTCAGGTGAAATAATTTACTGTCAAATCTCACTTTGGATACGAAAAACCGTCATCTAGTCTCACACATACAAAACCCCGGCCTATTTCCAACCGGCTTTCTCCTAAGCACTTCTTGCAATTTTCCCAAAAATTACACGTCTTATGTTAGACAAGCTCCCAATACTCAAATGCCCCTCGTAATGTACGTCCGGCGTGCCTCTTCTTCAGTCTTACTAACTACAAGTACCACCCTATAAAGTTCTTCGGAGTCTGCTTCTCTCTCTCGGACATACACCTCCAAATCGGATTGCTGCCAAAAAAACCAGGCACGTGACCAGATGGAGTTATACAACCCGATATCCAACAAAATCTTCTACTATCAATCCCAATGATTAGAACAGCATTAAAAAGGTCTGGATATACCAGCACTCGTAGCATTCATTTTACAAGTGTTCGTCATGTTGCATCCTTCTACAATATGCCTGCAATGTCTCCAACTATGACTGAGGGAGGGGTTGTTTCTTGGAAGTACAAGCCAGGTGAAACTTTTCCATCTGGAGAAGTGTTATTAGAGGTGGAAACAGATAAAGCAACAATTGATGTTGAGACTTTAGACGAAGGTGTTTTATGGGAAATCATTGCCCCTGATGGAGCCACTGGAATCAAGGTGGGTGAACCAATTGCGATCTTAGCTGAAGTTGGTGATGATTTGGCTACTTTAGCAAAACCTGAGTTTAAAAAGGCAGCCGCAAAGGAAGAAAAGAAAGAGGTTGAACCAGAAGCTGAAAAGGCACCAGAAGTAGCCCCAACCAAACCACTTGCAAGTACCCCATCATCAAAATCAGTTTTCCAAGCTGCTAATCCAAAACAAAAATTGTTCCCATCTGTAGAATTATTATTACACACCAATGGAATTTCTTATAATGAAGCCATTGAAAAAATACCAGCATCTGGACCACAAGGTAGATTATTGAAAGGTGACGTTTTAGCATTTATTGGTAGCATTGCAAAGGATTCCATTTCAACACTTACAAGCTTCCTTATCGGAAGACAGCATTTAGATTTTTCTAAGGTCGTGTTGGCCACTCCAGAAGAAGCACGTAAACTTGCACAGAAAGAGGATGTAGTGAAGGATGATGGAGCAGCTGAGGCTGCAAAGGCTGCAAAGGCCGAAGCTGCAGCTGCTGAACTTGCTGCACAATTCCGTACCATAACAGTTCCTGTTAATGGAGAAACATTAGAAGACATTGATTTATTTGTTCGCTTTGCAGTCAATGATTCATATGTTGCTAAATTCCCACAATTTGAGTTTTCACCAAGTGGAAGTGGAGCTAAACAATCTCAAGATGAAATATTCGATGAATTACTTTCTGCTCCTGTAACACAGAAGAGATTTGATGTAGTGGGTGTAAAGGTTTTGGATGATAAAGCTATTAAAGCAGTAAATGAAGATGCATTTGATGATCTCTTGGGATTACGTAAGAGTAGAAAGAGTTCTGGATCGGTTGAACCTGTTGAAATTAGTAAATCAGTTGAAGTTACAATTAAGTTGAATAAGAATGTTCCTGATGCAAAGGAATTTGCTGCTAGATTCGAGGAATCATTGAGGGAATTGACTGAGGAGAGGTGAGGAAAGTGAGTGAGGAGAGGTGTGAGAAATGGTGAATGGGAGTAAATGAGGATGCCAATGCTGAGGGATGAGCGTGTAGAAATCATTATGCTTTGGAAATCATTACGCTTTGGGGTGTTTGAGAGAACGGAAAGGATGTGACTTGTTATGACCATGAATATATACGAATAACCAGGTTACACAATTCTTTGGTTTGAATTTTCTTATGCGAATGATTAAATATAAGTCCCAAGAACATTCTCCCAAGGCAGCCCTGACTAAATAGCAAACTTTAAAAGCGTGTTTGGCTTCGGGTATTCCTGTGTTACTTCGATTATAAGCGTTTATTGAGTGATATTATTATGTCACAACGGATTCCTGAATCATCCCATTTAATACTAGGACTTCTGTAAAATAGTCAATTATAAATTATATACTAAATCAGTATTATATCATTAAACAATAATCATTGTAAATTGAGTTTTCATAATAATGCTGAAAAATATGTGTCAACTAGATGTCATGCATAAAGGCTGAAGTTTCGTTAATACTATAATTGCCATTATGCGTGAGGATTATCAAAGCAAACATCGATTTTGTATTGACGTCCATGTGTGACATTCGTAAGTTTATGAAGTGTGTCGGTAAAATACCTCTTAGTACCATATCTCTATATACAGAATAATGTTTTCGTTTATGGGATTAATTATAGATTTAAACGGGAGTTTACCAACATAAAGAACTCACCTGGTATCAAAAAATAACACCTCCAAGCCTAATCAAAATCATAATCCAACTTCTAACAATGCTTCATGTTAAGGTTTCAAAACATATTTTTTACGTCAGTCCAAAATAATTCCCGAAATAGATGCCGAAATTTTTTAAATTAAGACCATTGGACCCTGAAATGATTGAAATATTATCTTAGTTAATTAATAACTTTATTAGGACAAATTGTAGATTTAATGTGATGGTAACTTAAGATATTATAAGATAATATAAGATAATGTACGACGATTACAATGAAATCCAACCAACTGATCAATTTGTGTAGTGTTCTATTTTCTAGTCATATTTTTTTGAAGTAACATCATTGCATACTGAATCTCCTTAATTTACTGTCATAGGTTAAAGTTGTTGCCAGGTCTCCTTAGCGTTACGATCTTGCCTGAGATCACCAACTTTTTTTATATACACTACGTTTTTAAGTTGGTATTTTTTCCGTCTCTCTTGTTCCACTCTCTTGTTTGTTATTTTTAATAAAGAAACTGTAGTTATTGCGAATCACCAAAAGGTGGTGTTTTTATATTGGAAGAGGATTATTAGAGTTGTACATTTTCTGGTTTACTAAAATGTATAACGGTTATGTTTATAATGGTAAACAAGGGAAAGTTTATCAAGGAAATGTAGATAAATATTCACGATCGGGGATAGTCCAAGGTCAAGGACAAATCCAAGGCCAAAGTCATGGTCAAGTTCAAAGTCAAGGTCAATTAGGTCAAGGTCAAAATCTAATACAAGGTATTAATAACATTCAACATGGTCATATACAACAAAATCAAAATCATTTGTTACAAAGTCATAATCAAAGTATACAAGGACTACAAGGTCAATTAAATCAAGGAATACTTCAACAAGGTATGCAAAATATACAACAAACCTTGAGCTTACAAAATCTACAAAATTTGCCTCCTCAAGGATTACAAGGTCAATTCCAATCTCAAATACCTCAAAATATCAATAATCATTTACAATTGAATAATAACCAATTGCAACAGCTAAGTAATAATCAACTACAGCAATTGCCAAACACTCAGCATCAATTACAAAATCAACAACAAAATCAATTACAAAATAATCAGCTACATCAAAACATTCATCAAAATATCCATCAAAATATCCATCAAAATATTCATCAAAATAACCCTCAAATCATATCCCAAAATATCCCCAATAACCTACCTCAAACTCAGCATATCCAAAGTCAACTCCATCAACAAAATTTGATGAGGGGCTTGAATCCACAATTGGGTCAATTTAATCAGCATCAAATGAATCAACTTCAAATCCAAAATCAAATCCAAAATCAAATTCAAAGTCAAATTCAAAGTCCCAGCGGTCAGCACCAACAGGTACTTCTGGGAAGAAGTCTGCGTGGTCTGCATGGACTGCCGAGGCAGGGCCAGGTGGGACTGGCACAAGTACGACTGGATCTGCAAGGGCAATTGCGACAGCCAGGGCAATTACAGCCAGGGCAATTACAACAGCCAGGTCTTGGACAGCCAGGTCTTGGACAATCAGGTCAATTACAACAGCCAGGACAATCAGGTCATTTACAACAGCCAGGACAATCAGGGCAATTACAACAGCCAGGTCTTGGACAATCAGGTCAATTGCATCAGCAGGTCAATCTGAATCGAATCAACCAGAGCCAAATTAACTTGAATCATCTGGGCCAACTCAATCATAATCAGCAAAACCAACATCAAAATCTACTCAATCAAAAGCTGCTCAATCAACTCAATCAAAAACAACTCAACCAAAATCAACACAGCCAGAAGTTACCACAACCCCAAACATCGCATTTCAATCAATCCCAATTGAACCAAATGAACTTACAACAACATCATCCTAATCAACTATTTCATCGAGTACCATCTTCGGCTCCTCCCATACCTCATTCGTCACCACAACAAATCCAAGACAATCAACTAGCTCATGTCCAAAACACAGAGATAGTTGAGCATTTCCATCATCCACTGCAATTAATGAATCTGTTTCAGAGCAATTCTCCTAAGCAATCTCATGTTCAAATGCAATCTATTCAGGGCAAAATGCTAGATAACTTTTCCCAGCTGCTGTATTCAGATGATTTGTTACATGGTCAAGCAACAAGCGTTCATCCTCATGAATCGCAAAAGACAACACCAGTAGAAGAAGAAAAACCTCGTAAAACACGCAAAAAGAAAGATGAAGAATCATCAACAATCGACGCGAAGAAAAAGAGAGGTCGGCCAAAGAAGCTTATTTTGGATCCGAGCACAAATGATTATATTGATTCTTCCCATCCAAACTTCAAGCAATTGAACAAAGCTTTGAAAGAATCGTTACCGTTGAATGGTGGATTTGATGAAGCAGGAAATCCAATTTCGCCAGATCTGGCAGCAGCTGGAAAATCAAAAATCCATGAACAAGATGTTACTATCAACAAATTGTTCGATCAGCCTACATATCTTCGTTCATTTGCAGATGATGCTGTTCAGGAATTATTGCTGAAAAAGGATAAACGAGGAAGGCCCAGGAAGTTCCCAATTGAACAAACTGGTGTGACAATAAAGGGGATTAGAGTCAATGGGAACTCGAAACATAAAGTGAAGAAGGTGTAGCTGAAGCGTACACCGGGATGTATCTAATTGCACAAATACTGGAACGTACGTCAATGCAAAATTGTTTTGCTAAGCAAAGGGCAAAATCAAAGAGTTTATGTATTATATCTGTTGAAACTAATTTTAGTGATAGCGCTTTGCTGCAACATGAATGCTTGAAGCAATTTGGCGGAGTTGTCAGTTTAGTCAACAAAGTTGTCGCATTTGTTGTCAATTATGAAATACTGCGTGATATTTATACAATTTCATGTCCTAAACTGTCTAGGTACGGAAAGTACTGCCGCGCACCCTTAAGAACTGGATTGCTTAGCAATTGCTCACTGGGTGACTAACCCGATTACGTTTTGTGGATTTCCCCTGAGCTTACTTTTCGAGTAATCTTTTAGCTATTGGATAATCCTAGGATTTCCTTACAATTCAGAGCAAGTGGACCTTGTCGGTAAACAAGGCATCCGAATCAATGACGTAAACTAAAGAAGTATTACTGACCTACCTAGCCAAATCGGTTGCTATAATCACATGAGATTGATTGGGGTGCAATTATATTTTTAAGTACAAGAATGATAGAGGAGATTGACGGAATTAGTTGCCTACATCTGAGGTTATTGAACCTGGCGAGATCTGTGGACTTGCGGGCAGTGCTAATCATGCAATTGAAACGCGCGGTGAGAGATGTATTATTGAGTACAATATTTGAATCCATATATCAACTTATTACACTTGATGTTGAAATGACACTGGACCGCTTGTTTATGTACCTCATTTTCACTGCTTCAAAATGTATTCTATGTATTATTTAGAATGTAATCTATATTCTTAGGATGATGTAGTGTAATAATGAGAGATTTTATAAATGGAATATCATCAAGTTAGGTGGATTCACTATCGGTTAAGATATTCTTATTATGGTTGATTTAACACAATTGAGATCCTAACGTTATCGTTCAAGATGACTTCTTGTAGATTTTATCAACTGTATAACTGGTAGCTTAAGAGCCTACTGGTTTATACGACAAGTGAGGCTCCTACGACCAAGCTAGCAGTCTGAGGTTCTAATATTGAAACTCTTCCACATCATTTAGTGAATGATCCACATACCATGTCATCAACCTTCAACTACTAATTAGATCACCTTTCGAACATCACCTCTCCTCATCAAAATCAAAGCCATCTTCGACCAAAAAAGCTCCTTAAATTATCAAACTCTGCCAAATCAGCCGATCTCTAATATTCTAAGTCTACAGGCTAGTCGATTCGTTTCCAGGCTATAAATAAACAAAAGTGCTAATTCACTAATACACCTACCGAGGATTTTTCTTTATCGTAGCGCGTAGAGTTTAACACAAGATCCCGCGTCCCTGTCTTATCGTGGACCAACCTTAATGTGATCTAACCACTAATCATAGAATATTACTACTTCTTAAACGGAATACAAATTATTCAATTAAAACCCTTGGCTATTACATAATAACTTCGAAGGTGGCTGTGGTCACATACCCATACACTCACATTTAGCTGCGCTCGTTTTTACGATTACACATCACAATCCTATATGTTACAACAACTACCCTACGAACTTCTAGAACATATATTCCTGTTCTTATCACCCGAAGATGTTGGACGTTACTTTGTCGATCCATTTTTCGGTCAATTGGCATTTGATTTGACATATAAAGATATTCACACTGGTAAAACCAGTTCCGCTCCTTATCCAGCTGATAGGAAAGCTAAATTGAGTTATATCCCAAGCAATGAATTGACTGAATTCATGAAAGATAAAAGATTAATAAACATTGGTAAGAAAACACTTAAATTCTATGATGTTGGCTCTGTATTGGGAATAGAAAAATCCGATCCGAACCTATTGCCTAAATTTAGGAAAATAGAATGTGGTCAAACTCTTGATTACATTCAAATGAAGAAACTTACGCATTTACGCAATCTCAAAAGTATCAATATCAAACTTGATGGAGAGATATGTAGGCTTATTGATTTGCCTCCACTTTTAACAACTTTGCATGTAAGTGATGGTACATTTAATGAACCATTACCTAATACAATTAAAGAATTATATATTTCGAAACCAAGAGATATTAGAAAAATAACCTTCCCATCTAATCTACAAAAATTAAGATTATTTGGAGTTCAGAATGAATGGGAATTGATAAACAAAATCCCCTTAACATTGGAAAAATTATTTATTGACCCGTTAGGATTACGTGAAGATGTAAATAGAATAGATCTATCTACATTTCACAACTTAAAGATTTTCACCAGTTTTAGCAGAAGTTGGAATCAAATAGCTTTACCATTTAGTCTAACAGAATTAAGTTTGACGAATAAGTCTTTGCATTTCTCCAATTTGAATGACTTCACAAATCTACAATTATTAACCTTGAATTGCGATAATTTAGAAGATTTTGATTTTCCATTACCTGAAACATTAGAAAAATTATCTATCTCAGATACTTATTATCATGGAGAAGATCAAAGAGAACCCGTAATATTGAAATTAAATTTACCAAAAAATTTGAAGATCTTGAATCTAAGTAGATATTCGGAAAGGAAGATATACGTAGATACTACGTTACCGTTAAATCTACATAAATTAAGATTTGATGGAATGGTTCCTATAAACATAGTTCCTTACAGTGTTCCAAATATGAGTGGAGAATCATTTTTGTTTCCTCCAAATTTACAAGAGCTTCACATTTCAAGAATAGATACATTTTTAAATATTCCAAGCTTGAAGAAACTTAAGGTATTAAGGATTCAGGAGCCAAAATTTAATAGATTAGACTTGTCTACTACTAATATAGTAGAATTATTCTTGTTTGGTCTGAAGCTAAATATGAATATAAAATTTCCTCCGCAACTTCAGAAACTACACCTACAGAGTGTCATACTTGAAAATGACACTCTACCGTTGAGTTTAACTGAATTTAAATCTGCATTTGGAGGATTTGAAACAAATTGGCTCCGTAATGCCCCAAATTTGGAAGTTTTATCAGTACTAACTCAAATAGGTGGTAGCCCTCCAAGAATTAAAAGCGTTCTCCTGGAATTCGATAGATCAGAGAATGTTGACAGAAGGCTTGTGTTTTTGGACCTTTTTGTAGATATTGTTGATTTTGCAATAATTCCGAAGAATTTGAGAACCTTGGTAGTCAGTGGTACTGAAATGAAATTTGTGAATATACCGAACTGGGACCAAATTGTAGCAAAGGTTAGTATTCTCGGTTTGAAGGAATTGAACTTTGGCAGATATTCAAAAGTAGGCGGTGTTGAGACGTATCAATTTAATTTAAATAAAGAAAGTATTGAGGTTGTTGTTGATCGGCGTAATGTTGTGATAAGTAGGGTCGGTGAGAGGTTTTCCTTTCGGCTTCAAGCTTGAATGTAACGGGCACTGAGGTTATTGAGAAGTATTGGATTTCCAAATGCTGTTGTGCTACTGAAGTTGTGATGTGGCGTAATTCTGACGTTATCATAAAATCTCCAGTATACGAGCTACGGTTACATCAACTTAATGAATATTGGCGCAGGCAGCCTATTTAATACCTTGGCGCTGGGAAAGAATTTATGCTGAAAATGAGCCAGGATTTTATTCATCAGTCACTATTTGCAACCTCATTTGCTGGTTTGAATATTTGGTAGTCTTTGTGAGACCCACCAAGTACTTCACTTCTACAACCTGTTAAAGCCCCTACTCTAATACATACAAATCCGTACGAAAACATAATAATTCAGATATAGATAATAGTACCTAATATTAGACTAAGCCAATTGAGCATTTGCTCTCTTCAAAGCACGAGAAACAATACCCAACCAGTGAACAAATCTCTTGAAATCACCATCTTCAACAGCTTCCTTTAATCCTGGTAAGGTCTGAGCAGCATAACCGGTCTTTCTACCACTGGCAAAAACAATATGCTTGAACCAGCTTCTTTCATGTAATCCCTTACCATGTAAGAAATTACGTTCAAAGTATTTCAATAACTTATTTTGGACCTTGATATGGAAATGTAACTTGATTTTTTGCCAGAAGTTAAGAGAGTCACGATGATCGTATTGGAATTGGAGATCACGAGTACTTTCATCAAAGAGGACAGTAGTGTTGTGCAATCTGTCAAAGTCACGTTGGGTGTAATCGACCAAGTCTTCCAAGGTAGCATTCTTATGGTGCTTAGTATTAAGCACGCCTCTAACTTGGCTACTGTGGCAAGTTCTTTGTACTTTTAATAAATCAATGAATGGAAGTGGACTTTCATCAAAGTAAAGTCCAGAACTAGCTTCCTTAATGTATTCAACATCGTCTTCATCGTAATTCAAAAAATCTTCCCAAGTCTCATCGTCAATAATTTGTTGTTTTAACCATTTCTTTGGGATCAAGTCAATAGCTTCGTCGTAGTATTTCTTCAATTCACTAGCATATTCAGTCAATCTGAAATTAATCAATTGATGCTCACTCAAACCTAAAATAAGGAAAGAAAGATACTTTGCAGCCAAGTTATGGTAAACAAAACCAGGGTCAGCAAACTTGGAAATCCAATGGTAAGAATCATAATTAGAGTGGTAGTGATAAACCAGTTTATCACCCTTAGTTGGAGCGAAACCAATATCTGCAGATGGGATTCCTAAATGTTCCAAATAGACAGTGTAGTCAGAACCAGAACCTAAAATACCGATCTTACCATCGTGTTGGTCTACCCAATCATCGTAGACGGAACCAACACCTTCTTCTGGGTATTCCAATTCTTTAGCAGCTTCTCTTAAAATATGGTTTAAGGTTGGCAGGGCACTGAAATGAATGTGTTTACCAATAACAGCACTATCCAAATTCAAATAAGCAACGACGTTCTTTTGATAAGTCTTGGCAAAGTATTCCCCTTGTTCAGTTGAACCAAGTAAACCATATTCTTCACCATCGAAACTTTGTAAAATAATAGATCTCTTGAATTTATATCCAGCAGCCTTAAGAGCACCAAGAGCACGAGCGATTTCTAAAAGTACGGCAGATCCAGAATTTGGATCTCCAGCACCACCTTTAATCCAAGCATCTCTATGGTTACCAATAACAATGACTTCGTCTTTATTTTCACCTTCAATTTCACCATAAACATTCCATAATGGGGTGATCTTGAAAATTTGATCATTATACAAATTTAAAGTGAATTTTTCATTTGGACCAGTAGAATAGTCAAATCCTTCTAATTCACCAATCCAACCCTTTTCCTTGATCTTTAAACCATGACCATTCAAGCGAGCCAAAATTGGCTTAACTTCTCTGTAAGAAATAGCTAAAGCTGGAATCTTACCAATACTATTATGTGGATCTTCACGTTCAGCACCTGCCTTCGAAGGATAGCCTGGAGTTGTTGGATCACCTGGAGCCGCACCAGTACCGCCTAAGAATTGAACAGAGCCTCTTTGAACCGAAGATTCTTGTCTTGCAGGGCCTTCTGGATATTGCTTGTATCCATTAGCTGGGGTAATTCCGTTATCATCACCAGGATCGGAATATAACAAAATACCAATTGCACCGTTTTCTTGAGCAAACTTAACTTTAAGACCCCTGAAAATGGCACCATAACGAGCAATTACAATTTTTCCGGTAACGTCAACTCCCAATTTCTTCAATTTTTCGAAATCTTCAATTGTACCATAATTGACATAAACGTATTCTGCGGTCACATTCCCATTAGCAGCGTAACCCAAGAAGGTTGGAATAGTGTCATTACCTTGAGTTGTTTTATCATCTTTCAAAACATCTTCTTTCAAAGGAGCAGTGTAAACGACTTCATCAGACTTGAGTAAATGTAAAGCTTGGTCATTTGGATAACTGACCAAGATTTCATATTCATCAATTGACAGTGTGAACCCGTATTCTTCGAATTTTTGGGCAGTCCACTCAACAAATCCGTAATTAGTACCTGCTAAATGAGGTTCAGAAGTATATTTCTTCAGCCATTCACCTGCAAGATTAATCTTAAGAGTATCTAAGATATTTTCTCTTGGATTAATTGGTGGTTCGTCACTTGAATTATAATTGAAGACTTTATAACCACCAAAAATGAGCAACGCACCAATTGCAAGGTGCTTTAAGAGCTTCGATGACTTACGAGGAGACTCCTTTCCCAATTGAGTATACGCAATCTTGTCTGACATTGTATTTGAGTGTTTAAGTAGGGTATTTTCCGTCTTATATATACCCTGTTGCTGTGGCGTGCTGCGAAATTCTTATGTAAGGAGGAATCGGGGTTTTTTTAATTGCGAAACGGGCCGTACGCTTATAAATCGTTGGAAATGGAGAGAGAGAGAGAGATGGCAGGACCAAGTGTAATGATGGATTCATGAGAGACAAATTGGCTCAATTGACTCTAGTAAGGGTCCAGTATACCTTCACAAAAAATCATATACATGACACAATTCGAACGATGGTGGTGGCTTTGTTGCACCCACAATCGTTTTTATGCGCCATTACATGATTGCTTAATCACTAACTCGGACAATCGATATTATGGTTCCTTTTTAAAGGTAGTTTAGATCTTTTGTGGGAGGTGGCAAAGTTTATTAAGTGAAAGGGGTTGAAGCAACGGAAATTAACGGAAATCTGACAAAATGAGAATGTCATAGAATGTCTTAGGAAGTATTAATTGGAAGTCCCTGGGGAGTCGAAATAGGTTCTTGATGGTTTGACGAAGACATCTCTCAAGTGTACAATGAAAAATTTCAAGTGGGGTCCGAAAAGTACAATGTGGGGGTTACAATGATGCTAGTTTTAATAGTATGTTTCCATTATTTATAGCATCATCAACATACTTCAAAAGACGGGGTTCAAGTGAAAATATACTTTGTTGGTTTTCTTGTTGCTGCAAAAAGTTCGAATTGCTATGCGGACCTCCTTATATTTTGAAATTATAATGGATTGACGTACGGTTCCAATTGAAAAATGTGTTGGTGCTAAGAGTGAAAAATTGTGGAGAATAATAATGAAATTATGACATTCCGTTCTACTTACAGAATAGAATACTGTATCGAGGAGGTCGCTTAAGAAACATCTAATCCATTTAAAAATTACAATTGGGTGAAACTAGTTCACATGTAACTTTAAAAAAACTGATTATAGTCACACCATGGAATCTGCGCACTTCAAACTTCAAAGTGATTGCGATCATTTTGATTGAAGTATACCTTTCGTTGGCTCCCAGGCGATTTTGCAGTGAATCCAAAATTGACTATCATATTTCTTTTAATGCTTTACAATTGAAATCTAACCCAACTTAGTAATCAATACGCCATATTCACCAACAAATAGCCTGGCTAGCTCAATTGGCTAGAGCGTTTGACTTTTACGGTCGCATAACACGCACTTAGGTATCAAAAGGTTGCGGGTTCGATTCCCGCGTCGGGCTACTTTTTTGCCACAGTCGCAATAAATTTTTGCAGTAGTGTTTTACATACCACCATATTGATGCTAGAGGAGGCTATTGAAATGACATATCCTACAAATGCTCTTTAAAAGTTATCATTATTTCTATAATTTTTCCTATATTAACTCAAAGTTCTTCAACTACCATATACGAGATCCTTTTCTCGTTAAGTGTAATATGTGTCTACATCATTACAACCTCCATTTCACATCACCCTATTCATCAACCTCCCAATAGCTATCAATGGTGCACATATTGCTTGCACCATCATACAAATTGCTTCAACCAATTTACTCAATTCGTATAATATCCACACAAAGATTATCAATTCAATAACGATCACAAGAGTTTGAAGTGATGGGAATGCTTCAGAAACTGCATCAATAGGAGTGAATATAATCTTCATGATTTGAATACTCTTGATCATTTTATTAAGATTTGACATAACAGCAACAGGAGCTTTAGGATCAAACAGACTTGTCATACCTTGCAAGGTTTTCACCAACCCATTTTTTTGAAACCTCTGTAAGGTGGTTAAATTGTTTCCTGAGTTTCCTGATCTACTTGATCTCTCAGAATATACTGAGCCAGTTCTCATGGCATCGGCAGAGGTTGGATATAATCCATCTTCACCTTGATAAAACACTTTACTAAAATTACCGTTGTTATAGTCTTCTTCGGAGATCTCAACTACCACTTGCTCATCTCCATCTTCATCTGTATAAATCACTTCGGACGCCTTCGCTGCTTCTTCTTTTGCATGCAATTGTGAAGGTGTTAATTCTGCAGACCCATAAAACATATTAGCAGCAGGTTGATTCCAGTTTTTGGTAAGATAACTATAGCCTTTTCTTTTACTAGTTTTACCTTTGGATGATTTGGGGTTGGATTTGAGAGAGTTTCCATTCGATTTTATTGATAGGTTGTCATCTTTTGGTACTTCAGCAAACTCCACATTTTTGATATCTTGATCATTTGGGATATCATAAACAAGGTATTTTAAGGCCGAGTTCCATATGGATGGAAATTTTGAGTTTGGTCCTGGTGACGATGGCTCACCAGTTGAAGATTGTTTTGAACTTACACTTTCTTGAGTATCATTATCCGGATCTCTTGTTGCAGCTTCCTTCAGGCCCTTTTTGTTTTCCTTTTGTTTCTGTATTTGGGACCTTACCGATTGTTGTTGTTCTTGGTTTGCAACGAAATTCCTACCGAGTTCTCTCTTTGCTTGTTTTACTCTTTTCTTTAACATTCTTCTAAATCGAGTATCGCCTTTAGCTTCTCTTCGCTCCTCTTTCGTCAGATATTCTCTCATATCCTTATCCGTCACGCCATCATCATCGGCATCATCAGCATGATACTCTGATTCATCATAACCAATGTCCTCATCGTCATCCCTTACAAAATAACGTTTTTTATCTGGGCCCCGTTTCTTCTTTTCTTCATAATAATCATACTCATCCTTCGTTACTTTGATTGGTAAGAGTCTCTTGATATTATTTGGTTTTCTTGGACGATTTGCTGATGATTCGAACACAGATTGCATTGGATGATGGGAAGCTTTTGATTCTTCCTTATTATCAAAAACTGTCCAGATTGTTTGAGGTACGTACAGTTGCAGATCTGGAACCAGGGATATACGTACCTCCTGTTCAGCGTAATAATTGCCCAACTCTCCCTTGGGTTTTTGTTTTAAAGGTTGATTAGATCGTCTGGCTTGTGCAGGATCATCAGGAACGAAGTGTAGCTGTGCGGGGGTGATTTCTTCTTCCAATTCGTCTGGATCAACTACTTGTCTTCTTTGATTCATATCATTTGCTTGTTTATTATCTTTTAATCCTTGTAGATTTTCTTGTGACTTATATTTTGAGATTGGCTGTTTTAGGCTAAATGGAGCTCCCAACAAAGATTGTCCTGGCGATGAGATTTGTGATTGCTGTGAAACTGGATTTTGCGATTTCTGTGATAAAGAAGCTTGTGAGGTTGTTGTATGTTGATAAAGATTATTAGGCTCATCATAAGTACTTGAATTCGAATTTGGTACAACTATTGGATTGGTCGGTTTAATGCCTTTTTTAAGCAATCTTTCTTGAACTACTTGTTGTTGACGTAGATTCTGAATTGGATTTAGTTGAGCACGTTCCCTTTCTAGTGCTAACTGTTGTGCCCTTTGTTCTTTGATTTTCTGAGTCCTTTCTATGTGTGCCCTATGAGCTCGTTCTAGTTGTGCATTTTCTTGTTGTGCTCTTTGAGCTTTCTCTAGTTGTATACTTTCAAGTTGTGCTCTATGAGCTCTTTCTAACCGAGCTCTCTCCATATTAGCTCTTTCAATATCCCTCTCATTGGATTTACTAGCTTCTGGCAATTCATTTCGATCAAATTGAGAATAAACAGGACTATCCAATCTATCTAGTCCCAGATCATATTCATTCCTTGGTGGAGTTAGATGCATAGATTGGAACTGATCATCATTATCATCATATGAATAGCTCTTTGGAGATTGTTTCGTTTGTAGATATTGTGATGTAAAATACCCTTGACGTGTTACGTTCATGTTTGGATAATTCAGATATTAGGATTAACTTTGTTATATAAACGTGCATGTGACTCGCATGCCTTGGCTTTTTGGTGGCTGGTTAATTCAGAAGGGAAGGAAAACAGAGAACTGAGAACAATAAAGGGCGTGGGAAGCACCGTAAGAAAGGTTATTAGACGATGTCACTATAGTTGGATATCATTAGATTGCATTAGACACCAAAGGTCCATCAAACAAAATTTTGCATTTCGCTAGTGAATCATCACTTTACCCCATAATTTATCAGACTTCTACTAATTAAGTACCGTACACCAGCTCGTTGATTATTAATACTAACTGTACATCCTCTAAACACTTCACTCTCAATAGTCAGTGTGTATCCTCTAATCGCTTCACTCACAATGGTATAGCTTTTCAATAAGAACACTTACATACAAACAATTGCGGGTTCATACTTATTCGATGCATGTCAATACATTTTGTGGTGTTCTATGCATCTAAATCAATGACATACCGTTGTGTTGTCAAATATCTTGGTGTAGATTACATTCTCCTACTTATCTGCCATGTCACGTGCCCAGACTTACCCAATAAAGAGGGATCTCACTGAATATGGTTAAGATCTATGATTTCTAGAGGAATCGCTAACGCTATTAAAAATAGCACGGCCAGCTTTAAAGTCATACAGATTAGAAATAATGGTACCTCACCGATAACATCACAATCTTATATCTATGATGATGACGAATTTTTAAGTTCCATCAACAAACAAGAAATTGCAAAACATCTTGAAAATCTAGGTCCTTTCCCATCTTATTCGAACATCTTGAATGCTCAACATTTCTATCAAAATGAAATATTAATGGCGTATGCACAGAAATCTCCCCATCCTGTTTCATTACGTCAATTGGTTGGATATGGTAAAACTCTTACCAAACAAAAAATCCTTGCAAGTGCTAACTTTGTTCGATTAGAATTACCTATCCGTCTCTCCATGAGAATTCGAGATTTACAAACTTTACCATTTGGGGTAGTTAATAATTTTCATTTAGCTCAAATCTATGAAAGTTATTATCATTCCTTCAATGCCTTTAGAAAAATTCCTCAAATTAATACGTTGGAACAAAATGATAAATTCTGTGATACTTTATCTTCTTTACTTGATGATCATGTTTTCAATTTATCTCATTTAATGATGGGAGCTTTAGAAGCCTCGATTTTGCAAAATTTACCGCAAGATCAATTGGATCAATTTATGTCTGTGACTCTCAGACTGAGAATTAGTAGAAGATTAATTGTTGAAGAGCACTTATCTTTAACAGAAAACTATAGATCACTGCCATATTCCTCAAAACCAGCAGACTATATTGGAGAAATCTTTCAGCCTTGTAATGCAGTTGAACATTTCCAAATTGTAGCTGAGAATGTTAAAAATTCGATGGTTCATATTATACCAAAAGATTTGATGCCTGAATTAGAAATTGAGGGAGATTTGAACTCAAGCTTCCCTTTCATGGTACCTCATTTACATTACATATTCAATGAAATACTACGGAATTCATTTGAAGCAACTATCAATGCTCATGGTAAAACTGGTCTAAAATTACCACCAATCAAAATTACGATAGTTGATACTTCAAAGCAAGTCATATTTAGAATTTCAGATCAAGGTGGTGGAATCCCTCATGATAAACTTTCTGATATTTGGTCTTTTGGTAAAAGTCCAACCTTAGCAAGGAAGAGTTTATCGAATTTCCACAGAATTCCAGGTTTACAATTATACTCTAATTTGAAAGTTACCAAAGCCGGCTCTCTGATTATAACTCATTCAACGTTGAATCAATCTTCGTTGTTTGATCCAAGTGATAAAAAGAATCATCTCGCACAAATGTCAACTAAGAATAAGAAATCAACGTTAAACAATTTGATGACAAGACCACATGAAAATAAGTTAGGCTTAGGTTTGGCTATGTCTAAGGTTTATGCCGATTACTGGAATGGGAATTTGCTGATGAACAGCTTGGAGGGGTATGGAAGTGATACATGTTTGACTTTGAGTAAGTTGGGGGTCCATTCGAATGTTTTACAGCTTGATAGGGCGTAGTGGGAGATGAGATGGAGTACAGAATATTAGAAACAGCCATTTAAATAGATTGTCATGAAATGAATGGATGATTGAATTTCTGAGCAATGCAGAGCAATACGCTTAATGCAAGATGTATGGTAATATAAAATAAATGTAGATTCGTTTCTCGCAATAGGGTGAGCGTCAGTGGGAGGTAACTCTTTACAATTATATTTTGCTAGAAGCAGCTCTTTCTTCCTTCACACATTTTATAGTTGTTAGCGAAATTGTAGGGCGGTATAATCCTCTAGTTAAAATCTCTACAAATGAACAGCCATTATTCACCGTATTGTAGCCTTGAAAAGTCCACTAAGTAAATGATACAAGCGTATATTTAGACTACATTATCAATTGGGGTTACCACTAATTATTCAAGTCACCGTACTCTTTCCATACCAAACGAGTTTATATCTTTTTGAAGATCTTACCAAATAGACGCACAAATAATTCTCGAAAATTAACCATCAATATGTCCAAACGAAATGTCCCAATACTGTCATTACTCGACCAATCAGAAGTACCACGGTTCTCTGCAACTCCCGAAACTCCTATAAATCAATATCAACCTGGTATGCCATCAAATTATCAACCAAATGCTCCAAATAAACCGGTACTACCAACCCCTGGAAGTCGTCAACCAATGCTGTTACATAATTTGGTATCACGTTTTCAGACTTCCATCAATGTAATTGAACCGAATCAGGAAGCTGCTCCAAAACAAGAGGAAGTAATTGTTGTTGAGGAATCTGCCCCACTTTCAGTTAGTGAACATATAAAACGATTCCAAACAAGTCTTATAATTAATAAAGATGAGAAATCACAGAAGCCACAGAAGCCACATCCAGTTCAATTGGGTTTAGCTAGCCAGCCACAAGCAGTTCAATCCGTAATAACCCCACAAGCTTCCCAATCCAAACCGAAAGCTGAAAAAACTAAAACACCCAAACCTAAAGCCAGTGCTACCAAAGTTGTTGATAACCATAATCGAACTTCAATAAATTCGATTATAAACGCAGATGAGCCAGAACCGAAGAAGAGAGCGTTACCAAAGAAGAAAGACGATGCAAAAAGAAGAAAGGTTGAAGATCAGTCAAGCATAACAACTGCTATTGTAAATGCTTCTTCTAGTAAAAAGAAGAAGTCAGTTGAACCAGTAGAAGTGTCTATTGCCGCTCCTATTACTACTCCTTCAGGCTTAAACCTTTCAATGGCTTCAGATAAAAATACAAATATAGTAAGCGCATCGTTCTTACCTCGTCCGACTGTTATCAACTTACTAAATCCAATGAATGAAGAAGAAGTCAGGAGAGAAGAGGAAGAAAAATTAAAAGAAGAAGCGATCAACAAAAAAGAAGAAGCTGCAAATAAAAAGGAGGAAGCTAAAAAGGACCTTGAAAAATCAAAAGAACAAGAAAAGAAAGTAGAAGTACCTATAATAGCTCTTAATATTCCTTTGGTGGATCCAAGCGATCCTAAGCCAGGTCAATCAGAAGTTGTTATCAATGTTTTGAGACTTTCGGAGGAAAAATACGGTTGGTCAGTAATACATCCAAAAGCAAAGTCTGCAATAGACGTCATGGATGATATGATTGATGATGACGATGATGAAGATGGTGACGAAGATGATGTTGCATTTGTTGAAGAAGATAAACCCATTGGTCCTGCTGGTCCAGGTGTTTCTTATGGCGCTGCATCTGCAGCAGCAGCAGCTGCTGCTGCTGCAGTTATTGCTTCGCCGGTGAAAAAGAAGGAGCTTACGGAAGAGCAATTGGTGAGACAACATGAAGCAAAAATGAATAGGAAGGTTGGGAAGTATGATTTTGAAGATCCATTTATTGATGATATTGAATTGCAAATGCAAGAAGAGATTATTTCAACTAAGGAAGGGTTCTTTGTATATTGGGGTCCATTGGTTGATGATAGAAATCCGGTCAAGAAGGGATCGTCGAAAGCTAAGAAGTAGATGTGCAATGGGTGAGAGAGCTCTCAAAATAAGCGCTTTTATATTTTGTGAAGAGTCTTTATATATCTTCAATTTATTCACAATAACTATGGAAACAACGCAGAATAGTACTGAGGAGTAGGTACGCTGAACGCAGCGGATATTACACCAGAATTACACACTTCTCCAATAGCTTGGAACACCACATAACCAGTTCACTTTACATTCCTCAATATACAAGTACATCATATTAACAAGCCTACTCTAAACAACACATCCACTAATTCCTTTCATTTACACTTTGGTTTTTTTATTGTACGTTCAGGTAGAAATCAGTCTGATTCTTAATCTTGACCTCTAATTCTGTCAATAGCAAGATCAAGAATTCCAGCAGCGTTGTATTCGAACGGTTTGTCCTCGCCTTTATATTTGGATTTTATTTGGGAAGTGTGCTCCTCAGTATCTAAAATCAATTTATCCAACTCCGCTTGACGTGAAGTAACTACTGGGTCTCTTCTAATTGCAACAAGCAAATTGAGGTAAGCAGCAAGCGTACTGAACAGTTGAGGATCAATACTTAAAATACTATCATTAAGTACGAAAGTCTCTTCAATAGTCGTTTCAACCAATTTAATAATATCTGAGAATTTAGAAGTTGTTAGTTTGTGATGGGCATTTGTTGCGTTTGTTCTTTGTGGTAAAGTTGGCGGGGCTACTGTCGAGGGTTTTGCTTCAAGTTCAGTTTCTTCGGAAGGTTTATCATCACCAGATGTAGATTCATTATTTGAAGTGCCTGCGGCGATTTCCGATTTGGAGTCCTTCACAGTAGGTTCTACTTGTGAAACATTTGAGATTGATTCTGTTTTTAAATCATTGTTCTCTGATAGAGCACTCTCACTCTTCGCAGCAATACTTTCTATGTCACTCTTTGAGACACTTACTGGTTGAGGCTTTTCATCGATCTCATCTAACTCCTTTCCAGCAGGTGAAGTAGACTTTCCAGCACTTTCACTTATTGCCAACTTCTCAAATCCTAAATCTCCAACAACATCCCTAGTCAATAACTCCTTCATTATCACAACCAAAGCAGCCTTCACATTATTATAAGGACAACTCGTTAACGAGTCTAAAATGAAAGCATAAGCAACATCTTCTGGAGACAGGGCTAAAACCTTTGTTAAAATAGTCAATGAATTATATCTCATTTTTGGAAATTGTTGCGATACAACACAGGTATATAAAAGGCACTGATAAAAGATAGTCAATAAAGCTCTTGGAACAGAAGAAATCTCAACAGCAATGCTTTTACTATTATATATTGAATTCCAAATCCAAAATGTACTTGCGTCCATCAAACCAAAGCTTGCAAAATTCTTACTTATCAAAGCAGGGACGGTTGACCTGAGGGTGAGGACCACGGCATCATAAAAAGACACACCTGTATTCGCATATGCACCTGTTGAAGCAATCTTATAAGTGTACATGGTCAAGAGTCCTATTTTAGAATTTTTGATCTCCTTTGCATCACTATTTATAATTGTATGAGCCAAGGATTTTTGATAATCAACAACACAAGTTTCAAAGATTTCGGCCGTTACTTCATCGTCTGATTTCGAAAAATCAGCTTTGAATAAGTCATGAGAGTCTTGTATAAAGCTAGCGAATTCTTCATCTAAATCAACATCAAAAGACAACATAAGTTCTGCAAATCTACCTAAAATAGTAGCATCAACTAATAATTGAGGACCGCTTTTTCTTTCTGGGTCTTGTAAAAAGGATAAGTGATCAATTGAGAAACCATAAGCGTTATGGAGTACGCTTGTTGCAATTGCATTTGTCGAAAAAGACGTTAATATTTTAGCTTGTAAATATTGCTCGTCCTTTTCGATTTTTTCTAATTCTTCTTTAGTAAACCCATCTGATTTTGGAGCAGATAATCTTGTATAATCTCTTGTAAAACCATAGAATCTTCTAAGCATAAAATGTAAATCGTTCAATTGATTTTTGCTATTATTATAAATCAAATTTGTAAATGAAGTTGTTGCCATTGATAAAAATCTTGAAGGATAAAGAGTTTCGATTTTTCTTAATGAACTATCTACCAATTGAAGAAGACAATATAACTTTACGTCAAAAAATCTTTCCAATATTGTTAAATCTGTAGATTCGATGTTTGTATCACTTGCCTTAATTGTAGATAAAATTTCACAACATTTCAATAGCAACTCTTTTGGATTACCTTTGATTGCTAAGACCTCGAATATCTTCAATATTTTGTAAATAAATGGTGCTTGTCTAATTCCACCCTCAAATAACCAGTCTGAATCAATACTTGAAATAAGAATTCCAGGTAAATCCCATCCAATTTCATAAGTTAAAATATCATCCAGCTCATTTAAGACTTGTAACAAGGTAGCTAAGATTTCTTCTTTATCTTCATTATTGAACTTCTCATCTGTTAAATAGATATCAATTAATGTACTGTAAGACAAATAATCTTTCGATTCAATAGCATCTGCAGCACCTGATTGTAAACTTTCAATTACTTTGGATATTTGCAAAATCTCTCCAGTCTCTGTTAAATCGGATGAGTCGCTCATATTGGTTAAAGTGGTTGTACTGGATTTTTTTTGGTTGCGCTGGACAAAAACCCTTAAATGAGATGTATGAATCTGAGGATGATGACTCGGACGTGGAATTAACAGAGGGAGAATATGCAATTGATACAAACAAAGTAGATACTCTGGCTTCAGAGTTGAAAGGTTCCATGAAAGAGGAATCGAAAGTAAAAGATGACTCATCAAGCTCAACTGGAACTGGTACACATGGTGCATTTTCTATTCCGACAGATATTCAAAACAATGATATAATTACCAAACTCCCATTGTCAGCACTGGTAATACTAGAGAAATTACCAAAAGTTGAAGTTATCGTGGAGAAAGTTACTATTAGATTTCAACCGATTGGTCTGACACCAGCTATAAATCCACGAATCTTTAAGATATCCTCCAATCAAAGTATAGCTACTTTGAAGAAGTTTTTGAATAAAAGGTTGAGGAATAATGGAGATGTTCATTTGTATATCCAGAATTCATTTCTGCCTAATCCTGATGAGGTAGTCAGTGATTTGTATGGGTTGTTTAAAACTGGTGATGAGTTGATTGTGGGGTATTGTTTTGAGGTTGCGTTTGGGTGAAGTAGAGGGTGGACGATTAGCGAAGTTATTTGTCTACTCGATTGCTTTAGCTATTGAGAGGGTAACTATAGAGATTATAATCTCTATTTAAGTCTACGCCAGCGAACAAACGCATATAATCTGCCGAAACACCGGACTTATTGGTCCGAAGAAACTCGTGAACAACAACAACGTCGAATTGCGCAGCTCAACTTTTATTGCGACAGATAAACTTCATATGCGGCTATAAGGTAACGCCGATGTTACATATTTGAACCCTTTAATAAAACTAGTACAAAGACTGGTTTACATAACGAAAAATGATCAACACCTGAGAAGTACCATTTCAATTTCAATTGCTGGAGATTGTATGATCTTGGATCTTCCTACTAAGTTGACTTCCATGGTGAGTACAGAAACATGCCCCCTGTTTTATGTCTGTGCATGTGAATTTCGAACGTCACAGGACATTTGACACTTGCTAATATGTGAGGCTAGCCTAAATTCATATGCATAAGAGATTTTTAATACTAATTTGTATTTATTGAATCGTTGTAACTACGCGAGTTCTCTTTTAGTAGAATTGCTATTAATCACTCGAAGTATTCTCTATATCCGACTGACACCACCACTTCTCTATTTTAGCCATCCGCCAAAATACTTCTCTACGTAATCGACTACCCCTACAAGTCCAATATTTCGGCAATACTACTCCCTGCGGAGTATCATTACAAATATTTTGCAGCCAAAAATAACAGCACAATAAGATCATACGATCCAAACTTATCCTACAATGACTCACATAGTCGATTTTTTCCAAATATATTCCCAAAATTATCAAAATACCATATGAATTTCAAACGTTACGGTTATCAAAATAACATGACTTCATCAAAAAAATTCACCTAAACTACCACAATCATCTCCTGCTGACACACTTAATAAGTTCTTTGTAAAACTCTCGTAATATTTATAATCCTCACGTGATCCGATGAAAAGTATTTTAGTGAAAGTTTCGCAGCTTACTGAGAGCTAGTTAAGTCATGTCCACATTTACCGAGATAAATACAGCTATTGAAGCATTTAAGAATGGAGAATTTTTGATTGTTATGGATGATGAAGATAGAGAAAATGAAGGAGATTTAATTATAAGTGCTGAATTAATAACTCAGGAGAAAATGGCATTTTTAGTTCGCCATTCTTCAGGTTATGTATGTGTACCTTTATCCACCGAACGTGCCGATAAATTAGGATTGGAACCTATGTTAAAAGATAGAACTGACAGACATGGAACTGCCTATACAGTAACATGTGATATTGAAAATGGTACAACAACAGGAATTTCAGCTCACGATAGAGCCTTAACTGCAAATGGTTTAGCTAATATTAATCTGAAAGAAATAGATTTCATTAAGCCAGGTCACATCTTACCTTTAAGAGCAGTTCCAGGCTTATTAAAAGCAAGAAGAGGTCACACTGAAGCAAGTGTTCAATTATGTGAATTAGCAGGATTACAACCAGCTGCCGTTATTTGTGAATTAGTAAGAGAAGAAGATGGTTTAATGCTGAGATTAGATGACTGTATTGATTTTGGGAAGAAGCATGGAATCAAGATTATCACGATAGAGCAATTAGTGAAGCACATTTCGTAGATAGAGTGCTTAAAAATATCTGAAAGAATATCCCCAAAACCAGCTGTCACCTAAGAACTACCGAGATGAACACCCACCTTTTGTAACAGTTCTTAACACAGCTGGTTTGTCTTGCCAGATCATCCGATGTTCATTTTCAAAAATATTTTTTGTGGGGAAATTCAAAATTTCCGAGGACATGATTTTGACAGCTTTTAGTATAAATTGTAATATGAGAAGAATCGCTAAATAGAAAATATAAGATTATTTATTATAGAGATAGTGAGAGAGTAGATGAAACAAGGATTCAAGTGGCCTGGAAGAGCATAAAAATATACCAGGTAATCAATGCTAAATTTTTTACTTCGTAATCTATAATATATCTATTATTATGGTACATTTGATTATAAGGTGAGTATGTGAGATTTTAAATTCAATGTCCTCGCCTTCCATTCGGTGTTCAGTTCGCTCTCACCCGAGCTTCTACTTCAACACCAATTGAGCCGTTCTCTTTCCACTGACATCATCTTTAACACTCTTAACATCAACTTCAACCTTGTCAAACACGCTGATCAACCTCTTCTTACCTGCTAAATCAATGAAAGACAACTCGAACTTTTCTTCATCGAAAACAGCAGTACTAACATCACCCAACTGTTCCAATTTGATCAATCCTTCAATACCAAATTTAGGTACTAAAACAACAATACCATTATTGAAACATTGAATAACATAACCTTCATGAACAGCTTCATTATTTCTCATAACTTGACCAACATAGTATTCGATACTTGCTCTTCCTGCAAACTGTGCATTTCTATGACGTTTGTTGATATTTCTAACAATGATGTCCATTTTACTTTTATCTCTATGGCTCAAATCCAAGTTCTCATATCCAATAGCACCTGCTAATTGTCTATGAGCTATAATATCACAAAATCTTCTAATTGGAGATGTGAAATGAGTGTAAATATCCACAGCTAAACCATAATGTCTGAATTCAGGATAACCATATGAACCCGATGGGAAATACTCAGCTGCCATCATACACCTTGTGGACATAATACGAACCAAAGTGTTAAAGTACGGATCGTTCGGGTCAATACATCTATCCAAAGAATCAGCTAATGCTTTTGAGGATTCTAATGAAATAGACATACCATTTTTCCTTGCGTTCAACATTTCGTTTAATTTTTCAAAACTTGTCGAAGATGGAGCACCATGTCTTCTTAACATGGCAGTTTGTGGGTATGCGTCATAAATCTTTCTTGCTACAGAAATGTTTGCAAACAACATAAACTCTTCAACAAGAGAGTTTGTATCAAGTAATTTTTTAATTTCAACATCATTTGGATCTGAAGTTTCTGAATCCATATGTACTTTCACCTCTGGAGATGCTAAATTTAAAGCACCAGCATCGATTCTACCTTGCTTCAATTTTTTTGATAATTTCAAGAGGACTCTCATTGATTGAGTAAGTTCATCTTGCTGTGATTCATCGTCAATTCTATTTTGGGCCTTTTCATAAGAAAATGCTTCCCTTGATTTGATGATGGATTTCATGTATTTAACATTAACAATGTTAGCATCTTCATCCAATTCCCAAATTACAGAAAACGCAAATCTATCAACATATGGAACAAGCGAACATAAATTAGTTCCTAATAGCATGGGCAACATATCGATTCTTTTATCAACAAGATAAACGGAGGTACCTCTCAGTGCACCTTCTTGATCTAATGCAGTGTTTGGCTTCACAAAATGGGTTACATCAGCAATGTGTACACCAACTTCATAATTACCATTTGGTAAAATAGCTGCATGAAGAGCATCGTCAATATCCACACATCCTGGAGGATCAATTGAGCAGACCAACTTATCTCTTAAATCTTTACGTTTTGATAAATTAGGATCTTCTTCTGTATCAACAAGATTTTCAGGTACTGTCCAGTTTTCACCTTGTTTTGGTAAACATTCAAGAACATTCTTAGAAAAAGGTCTGTATTCAACATCATGTTCTAAAAGTAATGCTTCAGTTTCAGCTTCTGCACTTTCAGCTTTACCTAATGCACGAACAAAATGTCCGTTTGGATAACGAGAATGTTCAGGCCATGAATCGACCACAACTACAATTCTTTGACCCAATAATTCTTTTGCTTTTCTAGTTCTGATACGGATTTTTGGTAAGACTTTATCCATGAGAATTACAAAACAACTTTTAGATGAATTACCATCTTCTTCAACAGATGTTGGAGCAATTTGCCCAACATAATATCTCCAAGATCTTCTCATTATTCCAACTATTCTGGCGGTTGGCTGAAGTTTTGATATTGCTGTAGCATTTTCTTCCAAGTTTTCATTTGCTTCTTGGATATTTTTTGCATTTTCTCTTCTTGCCTCTTGTGCTAATAAAACTCTCTCTTTATCTGAGATCACACTGACTTCCCCATCTTCGTCGTCTGCATTATCATCCGCACCAAGTTCTTCTTCCTCAATAATAGTTTGAGATGGTTCGACCCATTTATCTTTTGGTAATAATTCTACAATTACACTATCTCCATTGAAACCACGATTCAAGCTTCTAGAGCCAACAATTAATAATGGTTTTTTAAATGCTGCAACTTGAACCGTACCTTGAAGGAAATTATAAGTTGAAATATTGAGTACACCTTGATATAAAGTACCGTTTTTCGTACCGGCCATTATTCTTGAATTGGTATAATATTCAGGGAAACTAGCTTCTTTCTTAATATCAAAATTACTTGATTCATTTGGAATCAAGTCTCTTAATTCATCAGCTTTTGGAAGATCTTCAATATAATCAATAAGAGATTTTGACTTAAGTCCTTCACTTTCAGCAAGGGCTCTATTTCCACCATCATTGCATACGAAAATGATGGTGATGTTTTTCAAATGTTTGTCATACCAATTAACAACGTTTCTAATTGCACGATCATTACGATCATTCATCGATTCATTTTTACCACGAACTGTGTAAGTAGATTCATTAAATTCATTGTGAAATACAACAAACCTTTTATCTTCTGCCTTTACAAGATTTCTTAATCTTTGATAAATAGGATATGATCTATTTTTCACTTCATCAAGTACGGTTTGAGGAATGATTACATCATAGAAACATTCTGGATTTTCTAATAAATCAATAGCATGTAAAACAATATTGGTATCTAAAACAGTATAATGTCTCTCACCTGATTTAAGCTTGGATGGTTGTTCTGAAAGAATCAATTTAGGCAAGATACCTGATGCATCTGGTTTAAGAAGATCTTGACATTTATTACATGCTTGGGAAAAACATGGAATATCATTTCTGAGGTAATGCTCTCTAACAACTTTAATTGCTCCTCCATTGTTAGATCTAACAAATACCTTGGATGTGACAGCTAATCCGCTGGACAATCTTTTTCTAGAGGTAATCATTGATTTGGAGAATTTGCTCTTCTCAGAATCTTGGATATGTAATGGTGCGAGTGCGAGGGCGATGTGTAAGTGCGATGTGCGACGTGCGACATGCGACATATTTGCAACAACTAGATTAGAATGGTATGCCCAATATGCTCATAAGGACCAATAATGGATAGTTATCAAATATAGGTACATATCTCACACCCTGACTTTAATTCTTTGGTGAAATATTTATCTCAAAATTTCAAAAACAAAGTAAGAAATGTGTTGGAGTCTTATGAAATATTGTGAATGTTTTGCTGACACACCAGTACGGTGGGAGTACGCTGACATCCTTGATCAAGTAAAAGTATTGTACATGCTGAATTCACAATCTACGTTATTTCAGGTATTTCAGACCCCCCATGATTTTCTCTCGCCCTAGTCCGAACAAGTTCATGAATAATACTCACCCTCCTCGTAGGACTTATCATAACACTATCACTTGGAGATTTTGTATAACTATAACCTGAATTAGCATCAGACTCCATGATTTCCTCTATATTTGCAAATCCGATCTCCAAAGACGAATCTATGGAAATGTTTTCATGGTGAATTGAAAAGCTATCGTGACGAGTTATATAGCCAGTAATATCAATATCATCAGATTCAAATCTTATTTGTTCATTCTCTACACCAGAAGCATAATCTTCTGGTGTGGACTCATTGACAGCATCAAGGTACAATTGCATCGTACGCGTACTAACCGCTGGAGTCAGATCACCCAAACTTTCCAGGGATGGTATATAAATGGATTCATCTCTTGTTGAAAGTCCTGGAGTTTCATTTCTTCTACTAGAATCAATTGAAGAAGTGTCTAAAATGTGTATTTCGGACCTCTTGAATCGATTCACTCTTGGATATAAAGAATCCATATATGGGGTATCTAGAATTGAGGATTGACGTGTGGGAGTCAGTTTTATAGTAGATTCCACTTTCTTTGAACCAAATAAGGACATGAATAATGGAGGTTTGACTCTTGCCCTCAAAGAGTTGAAAGCACTGTTTTGTTTGAACAAGTTTAGGAATTTATGGCGTTTTGTAATTGGAACAATTGGTGATTCTATAAAATGGAAAGGATCAATTTGATTATTCAAATGTATTTGACTTGGATATAGAGTGAATGATTCATTTGGCGACAATTGGATTATGTGTGAATTAGAGTTGAACATGGTTGCAAAAGAAATCTTGTAATTTTCCAAGGAGAAATTCCCACTAGGAGAAAAATCCTCCTAGGATATAAAAATCAAAGGCCATGGGAGAATGCTTGAGAGAGTATTACAATCAGGTTTTTCTGTAACGGAACTTCGGATGGTTTAACAGTTTTAGCGTCTGAAATGGATTGATGAATTTGTATCCGGATTCGGCTCTGATCACTAATATTTGTCACCATCTCATTATTACGATACCCGTGTCTAGTATGAGTATTCTGAAATGGTAGATGGATTGACGGTTGTGTTTTCTCTATGCTTCTCAGACAATGGTAATCACAATCATAAATAATTTATCCTCATTTTGCTTAAACGTTTCCATTAATCCGTCTTTAGAGATTGGAAGAGATCATGGAATCTAATTCAGGTTATACTTAAACAAAATCGCTCATAGTAGTTTCCTTCATAGTACCTCTTCTGCCTTAATACTGGGGCAATGAAACTGTAGAATTTTGCGATTTTCACGTGACTCGATTAGACCAATCAAAAAAATTGAAAAAACTACCAACAGTATCAATCAAACATGGGTGCCGCTTATCAAATCTTAGGAAGATCCGTTCAACCACACCAATTGGCTATTGCCACTTTGTCTGCCGTTGCATTAATAGTTGCTCCAAAGCCATGGGCTGGATCTGGTGCCTCATCTCATCCAGAAATTAATGGTTCATCTCCAGAGGAAGAGAAATTCGTTAAGGAATGGTTGGCCAAGCACGAAAAACTTTAGATAGGTTGCTAGAAATATACGATAGATATATGTCCCGATAAGGGTTGTAGAGAAGTGTAAGAATAAACTCAAGTAAGAGTTTCAAAGAGTTTAAATGTGGTTGAAAGGATGTGTAAATGTGAAATAAAAGAACTAAAGCACAGAACTAGTTGAAAACATGTTCATATGGTTGTTGACTTTAACTATGAAGTAAGCGATCGTTGTTGAGGAATTTTTGTGGACTTGGGTCGACTGCAAAATGAAAAGAATCTGGCAAAGGCAATGTATAACATCTCCAGACAGCATATAATGTTTACTGCTGATAATCTTGTCATAATATGCAAGTGTTGCAAGACGTATGACCAGGACTAGACACCACTTTTTAAATTTCCAATCAGACAAACAGAATAAATATTGATACACGAATACAAACAAAGAGCTTGGTGCTGTATAAAATGTAGTAACACAATCAATTGGTTGTAGATTATTTCTAACCATTTCCAGATCTCTAAGCTTGGTATTGTTTGAATACTACGTGCTTTTTCTATTACGAAGAGTACGTACATTTACCCACATACCGCAAGCTCTCCAACAAAGAGTATCTTAAGAACCCACAAACCGAAAGTTCTCCAAAGAGTGTTAGTGCATTTGCACTTATTCAGACTCGCTCGCTCGCAGTAGCTATTCTCGTTGTGGGAATTACATTCTCGCAAACTCGCAGCAGCAGTTTCGCACCCAAATCCTATTTTCCGATGAGATGAGATAAATTTTCAACTTCAACATGTCTGCCATCTACAAAGCTTTACAAAGCAAATCAAGCAAAGATACTGCTGAAAGAACCAAACACATAAATAGACAAAGATTACTCGTGATATCATCTCGTGGTGTTACTTATAGACATCGTCATCTTATTTCAGATTTATTAGCCTTATTACCACATGCTAGAAAAGAACCTAAGTTTGATTCTAAAAAGAATCTTTATCAATTAAATGAAGTTGCTGAGTTATACAACTGTAACAACATCTTCTTCTTTGAATGTAGAAAGCATCAGGATTTGTACTTATGGGTGACAAAGGCACCAAATGGTCCAACATTAAAATTCCATATTCAAAATTTACACACATTAAATGAATTGAATTTCACAGGTAATTGTTTAAAGGGTTCAAGACCTGTGTTATCGTTTGATCAAGCTTTTAATGATACTGATCACTTCAAATTAATCAAAGAAATGTTCACTCATACCTTTGGTGTACCACCAAACGCAAGAAAATCAAAACCTTTTGTCGATCATGTAATGACCTTTGCAATCGTTGATAATAAGATCTGGATTAGAACCTTCCAAATCAATGAATCTTTGGATGCCAAAGATGCTGAAAAAGCTTTAGCAAATGATGATTTAAATTTGATTGAAATCGGTCCAAGAATGGTGTTAACTTTGATTACTATTTTAGAAGGCTCATTCGGTGGTCCAAAGATTTACGAAAACAAGGAATACGTCTCTCCAAACTTTGCAAGAGCTCAAGTAAAGGATGAACTGGCCAAACAAGCCAGAGGTAGAGCTGAAGCTGCATTGGAAAGAAAGATGAAACATAGAGATAATGTTTTAGCAAAGGATCCACTTTCAAATGACAGTTTGTTCAAAGAGTAAGCGATCGAAGTGCTTTGAGTGAGAGTGATATTAACAAGGTGAAAAATGCGCTCTAATTGGGTAGGCATAAAGCAGAATTTGAAAATGTGAAAGTATCCATTTACAGAATCATAATAGTCAGGAGCCAGTAGGCCCTCATGAACGCTAAGAATAGGGTACATAGAAATAGGTGTTTCCAATCAAGAAGTACAATTCACGCTTCAATCATATTTTGTGTAATGCTAACGAATTGGAGAAATCCCATTAACGTCACAGCCCAAATGCTTTTGGTCATGCTTGAATCATAATGTTTAAGATCCGCAACACTGTATGAACTTCTCAAAGTCTACAATAACCCCAACTAGTGGGTAAACAGGTCTCGTGGAGAAATACATATTCGTCTATAGTTCGTACAAGTTGTATATGTTGAATAAGCAATCTATAGCGTGATATTTTATTTGTGTAGTAGTACCAAAAGTCTGCCTGATCGAATTACTGCTAGGTTATGTTTATATAGTCTGCTATTTGCAAGATTTTCACGTGACTCTGGAACCGTTCCCGATCTGATGGGTGCAAATAGAAAATCCAATTTGTACCGGGTCATCCACTGTTCTATTCCTAAAACAGCAATATTACTTACACCTTATCAATGAACGCAACAGATATCAAACTCGCCATCTATGAAAGAACAATCAGATTAGTTCAAGTTCCGATGTATCCACTCCGTCAAACTTCTAATCCTTATGGAACCGTAATTCCAGGATCATGTAATTTGACAAAAAGAGATCAGACTCCAGTTGAAATCTTCAGATCAACAGAGAGAACTAAGAAGAGATTCTCTATCTTGAAACCCTCAAAGTTGAAAATCAAATTGAAGTCAGTCTTTGTCTTCAAAAATAAAGAAAAATATAAGTCCAGTTATTGGACCAGAAAACCCATTTCAAACGATCCAACTACAACTCCGATTACACTTATTAATAATGATAAAATGCCTACTAAAGCATGCAAACTGCCTGCTCTTAATATTGAAACAGAAACGCTTTCAACTCCTACAGTCGGTACAGTGTCACATCCAACACTCAAAATCGAAACAGAACTATTTTCAACTCCTAGAATCGTTCCATTGCCATTCCAAGCACTCAAAATAAACACCAAAACTCCTCCAACTCAATCAGATCAAATCTCACCCTCAGATATTTCTCAGGATTCTCAATCCATATTCGAACCCTCACTTCAATCAAATTCCAGCCCTCAGTCACCTAAAGGCTCATTTGACGAAAAGATAGCTCAACCAATCAGAAAGCCAAAACTCAATAAGTATGGAAACCTAAGATTTCTTCCTGGATTTTGCGAATCTGCCAGTTCATCTAGAGACGTTTCAAAGAAGTGTGGATCGGATTCTGAGGGACCCGCTGGAATTTCTAGTGATATTGAAGCCTATCCTCAAGTGATAACTAAAGAAATCCTTGACAACTTTGAAAGGTCCATATCTTCTGAGGTCAAAAGATTCGGCCCCGGTTATATACAAGGTTATCATGATGGACTCAAAATTGGATTTGTTAGTGGTTACTCCATTGGATTCTATGAAACAATGGAGTCGAACACAAAAAGTGACTGCAATAAACCAAGTCAGACACCTACTGAAGTGCAAAACTATCGACTGGAAAGCACAAAAACAATATTAAACAATTTCAACAGATCTTGTGATTCAAAAGTAAATCAATTTGGTAAAGGTTATAAAGAAGGGTTTAAAAAGTCTGTTGAGACTGGATTTTTTGATGGGATTTCCGTTGGTAAAATTGATTGTATACTGGAGATGATGTATTCTGGAGTTGTGTAGAATATATCATAATAAAACCGCAATTTTTAAGTTGTAAACAACACATTTTAAGTTGTAGAAATAAAACAACAACACGATTTGAGCTGTAGGATATCACAATGCAAGGCGAGACATTCCACCAACGTTGATAACTTCATTTGACAGGTGAAAATTCTCATTGATAGCATTATACAATCTCGTAACAGAGTCCAGTTTCGTGTCTTTTACCAATTGTGTTGATCGTGTCCTCTCCTGTCATTATTTTTGTAACCGAATTCTCCTGTCAACTATTAAGGGCTCATATCGCCATAAAAGTGAAACGTCGTGTCATTAAATTTTTGATAGTGATTTACTAATGACCTTCAACAAAGAAAGACGGCTATCAGCCCCATCATGAATCTTCGTCAATTTTAGTGCGTGGCTTATTGGTTTATCTTGACGGTGAATACTATTGCAAATACAAAAATGTCAATAAACTTGGAAGGCATATGAATAAAGTACAAATCCTGCTCGTCCCTAATCTCATAAATTTCCTCATTGGTATATGAAACAAAGTTCGTATACTTTATTGAGCCCTTTCATATATCCACCATCTATGATCGTACCTTAGGCGTAAAAGTGCGACGGCAATCTTTTCAAATATTCTACTGTATTCATAAGTGGTTTTCATACAACACTAGCTTTACAATCTAAACAAGGCCTAATATGTGAAAACTAAACCTTGTTGGGGTGTTCTTTGATTCTTAACAATGTACTTTATCGGAAATTCAAGCATAATGACGTGCAAAAAAATCTCGTACCTTTTTTTTTTGTGAGCCCTGTACAGGATGCGATCCCCCTGTAAAAATTGTATGCCTTTGCGTTTATCGACTTCTTTCTCATCAACAACTCATCAGATTCTCTCTTGTTTGTGATGTTCCATGATTCAAGAACAAGGAGAGATGGGAATGAAGTTGGAAACCCTGAAGGAGGATATTCTGAAGGTGGTAGATTACGCGAAAGGTACGGCTCAAACCCAGAGAACGTGGATCCACAGACGGCTCAACATTCAACAGGAAATGTTCCACACGGAACTATTTCACAACCTTCACAACATGGATACAATTCACAGCGTTCACAGTTTTCACAATTTGGATATGGTTCACATCAACAAGATGGACATACCCCACAAATGAATACATATTCTCAGAATCGTCCAAGTAACCCTTCTCAACCAAATGCTCACGATCAACCACCATATCAAGTACCAAAACGTTCAACTGAACGTGTTCTTCCACATACCTCACCAAATCCGTATGAAAAACCATCAAATTATCAAAATGGCCAACCGATTAATTATCATCAATATACTCCCCCAAACAATACTTCCAAAAAACTTCCTAATGCCCCAAGTCGTAGTGTCAGAGCAGTATATCCAAGCGGTTCATTATACGACCAAGCTGTTGATCGTGACGATTCCTCAAGTCTTGAAGATTTTGATTTCGAAGGTCCTAGACCACCACAAAAAGACGTCCAAGAACCTAATTTTGGCATCAGCCCAAAGAAATCTCCAATAGAACCATTCAAGAAAATATATGAAGTAGAGACGAGAGAAGTTAATCTTGATCCAACAGGTGAAAAGAGAAACATATGGAATTCAAACCAAGGGAGATTTTCACCTCATGTACAAAACACTGAACCATCGAGTTCTGGATACAGAGAATACAACGATGGACGTGGTAATTACGATAACTATTATAGTTCCAATCCGACTGAAAAAGTTACAACTCATGTAAATATTCCAGACAGTCCTCCAAATCGAGGAATTAACCCATTTGATGAATCGAAAGATGAAATCAGTCTACCGAAAAGATCAAGATATCATTATACACAATTGCCATACTTCACATTAACTATCACACTTATACAAATCATTGTTTTTATAATAGAACTTGTGAGAATGTCTTCATTAACAGGATCACCATTTCAAACAAAACCATATTTCAACCCAATGTTAGGTCCACTGACGTATTTATTGATAAATATGGGTGCTAGATATGTTCCATGTATGCGTCAAGTATTAGAATTAACCGATGATACGCTGATTATTTTTCCTTGTGCAAATCTGACAACAACAGCATCCGATGTTTGTAATTTGAATGAATTATGTGGACTCTCAGGATTACCTATTGTTGGAAATGCATTTATTCCACACCAATGGTATCGAGTTATAACTCCACTATTCTTACATGCTGGATTCCTTCACATTATCTTCAATATATTATTACAAGTAACCATGGGTTCAACTATGGAAAAAAGT
The DNA here is from genome assembly GCA_030570035.1 of Kodamaea derodonti. Classification (NCBI taxonomy): domain Eukaryota; kingdom Fungi; phylum Ascomycota; class Pichiomycetes; order Serinales; family Debaryomycetaceae; genus Kodamaea; species Kodamaea derodonti. Next base: position 563,062 of record JAJLUU010000008.1, read on the forward strand.
ATTGGCATAGTTAAATTTGCTATAATCTATTTAGCAAGTGGTATTGGTGGATTTCTTTTGGGCTCCAATTTCACCCCGAATGGAATTGCTTCAACTGGTGCTTCTGGTGCTTTATTTGGAGTGGTTGCAACTAATATTATTTCCTTTATCTATTGTGGTCGTAAAAATAAAAATATCTACGGTACTCATCATTATACATTATTCATATGTATCATGGTTGGAGAAATCGTTGTTTCGTTTGTTTTAGGGCTACTTCCAGGTCTAGATAATTTTAGTCACGTTGGAGGTTTTGCAATTGGAATATTAACTGCCATTATGTTTTTGCCAGATCCCTTTTTTATTTACGAAGGTGGTATTATAACTCAACCTGCAAGCAATATTACTGGCTGGGAGAAATTCAAGAGCCATTGGGATCCAAGACCAAATCATCAAGATAAAATTTTGAAAAGATTTTATATTTGGTGTAGTGTTCGCATTGCTGCATTTGTACTTACGTTGGCATATTTTGTTGCACTCATTAAGAATTTCTTCACTAACAAGCCTGCTCCAACTAATAATTGTAATTGGTGTAAATACATAAATTGCATTCCAGTTAGAGGATGGTGTGACATTGGTCAAGTTACAATTCTGACAGAGACATCCGACCCAACTCCGACCCCAACTCCAACTCCAACTCCTACTCCATCATCTTCCGCAACCCCCTCATCAAGTGTGGTTTCGTCGTCTACAACTTCAGCGCTTCCTTCAAGTATTGAAAATACTGGAGGGTTGAAAAGACTTGATATGGGCGAATCGATATTGGAATCTCAGAATATTGGTGTTGGCTTTTATGTGGTTATGGCATTTATTACAATTTGCTTTTTGAGGAGGAATGTGAGGAGAGGATGAGCAGCTCATGGTGGAGAATGACAAAATTATCGAAAAGTATTTAAGACATAAGAATGGGACACCCAAAGGCTTATGATCTTTTATGATAATGTTTTCTGAAAAGTTTAGTATATTTGATATAAAAATAAAATAAATTATACAACTCTGAATACATCTTAAATGACAGATTGATAAGCGCTGCTCATCAAGTACTTGCTTATACAACTCTTTGTTTGCTTGGCTCATAAGGCATCAACAAAGCAAGAACTCCAATGAAACCAACAAAGACCCCACAAATCCAAATAGGAACCAGACTTGAAGTATCACTATAATAAGCAATAAGCGGAACAATAGCTGTGAAAAGTCGAGTACAGAACAAGCAAAGAGAGTTACCAGTAGCTCTTGCGGAACTTGGGAATACTTCGGGACTATAAGCATAAATCACCCCATAGTAGATGTACAAAGTAGTGTAGCTGAGAGAACTAAGAGCAACATTTTGCGCTCTAGTTCTAACACCAGTGTACCCAAATAAAAATGCCATCGAGGTTACACCCCCAATGAACATGGTACCTCTTCTTCCCAACCAAGGGATATAATAGATTAAGGCTGCAGCAATTATTGGACCACCAGTGGAAGCTGCATTTGCAATCAAATTATCTGCATAAACTCCAGAGACGGTTGGTGCCGAGATGTTTGCACCACGACTCGCAAGATATTCAGGTAAAAACGAAGAGTATAACGGATATGAAATTCCCAAACAAGACCAAGACAAGAATAACAAAATGGTTGATCTTGTTGAACGACGAGTTGCAAATAAAACTTTCAAATGTTTTCCAACAAGTTTCATAGTTCCGGTAAAACTATAATTCTTTCTATAATCTTCATTAGAGGTGATCTCACCACAAGCATTTAACATTTCTAATGTCAACGAACAGTTACGATTGTATTTAGTAGCAATATCTTTCAAAACTTGAATTGCTTCTTCATCTCTATTATTGGAAACTAAGAATTTGGGAGTTTCCTTTAATCTCACAACCGTCAATCTTAATATAGCCATGACGAGAACAATCGCACCATTAACATAATAAACATATCTCCAACCTTTATTCAATTCCGATGGGCAATTATCATAGCCGGAGCAAGAGAAATTTGGTAAGAAAGCGTAGGCAATAGTTACCGAAATTGTTTGACCAACACCCCAAAATAATGCAAAAAATGTCAATAACCATTGATCTTTATGAGGTAAAAACTCTAAGAAAACTGTTGTATCCAATATTAAATTACCGCCAGCAGCAAAGGAGATTAATAACACAAACAAACAATACAGAGCCATGGTACCCATCATACCTGTGAGTATAGTGAAAATAGCACTTAACATTAAAGACAGATTAAATGCAAATTTTCTTCCAATTAAATCAGCCAGAAACCCCCAAAAGAGGGCTCCCAAGATCATACCACCAGCATAAGTCTCATTCGACACAGGGAAAACATAACCAAATTCGTAATTGATAAAAGTACGTACACTACTTTCAATCATATTTAATTGAGTGTCAGTAGTATATCCCAAACCATTAAGAAAAAAAAGTTTAAGATGATAAGGTGTGAAGCCAATTTCATCAATAGCATCGTTAACGAGTTGCATTTTACGATGCAAAATTATATCGTCACCTTCAAGTCCAATCATATCTTGATCAGCAACTGAGTCACTTTGTATATCCGATCTATCTAAAGAATTGCCATCTTTTTCATCGACCCCAACCGAAATGACTCCAAATTTACTGACCATTTTTTCAGTATATGTTTGTATAGACATTCTTAATGAATTCTAGATGTAAATAATTTGCAACCTTTATATACACATTACACTTCTAACTTATGGACTTGACGGCATACATAATTCAAGATAGCATGGAGTGCTTAAACGTTATCTTAAACTTTACTGCATCAAATAGATTATGAACCCACACCCAATGGTACGGTTCGAAACTATTTTCCTCCAGATTAGTAGATATTTTACGTAGGAGAGCAAATAGGTTGCAAAATTCTTATCTATTTTTGTGCGACACGGTGCCCAAAACAATTTCCCGAGGCACATAAGATAAGGATTAATTTTATGGATGTCAAATTTTATACCGGAATCGGATAAACAAACGGTATATCTTGACTTTATTGTTTCAATGCATTATCGGATGAACTACAATCGCAAAGGTTATTTTTAATCCAGATCTCTCAAAAGTGGCTTGAGCCTTTTTGAAGCTATTTTGTGGATGAGATCTAGGACCTAAATGAGGGGTGCTTGAAGGCTTTTATATACCTCTAATAGTAATAGAAACCATGATTTATTCGATAGGGATCTTTCCACCTAACTTGGGCATTGTCTTTACTATTTCCAATATTATAAATACCTTTCGAGAAGCTGAGATTAGCGTTATCTGTATCAATTATGACAACAGAAATTCTCACACAAGCTCAACTCAACTCAGTCTTAGAAGGTAACTTACATCAAAAGGTCCCAACTAGACTTTACGACAGTAATTTATCTTCAAAGTATGAAGAAGTCAAAAAATTAACAGGTGTATCCTCAACTGAGGAAGTTGTTTTCGACCCTGAATTACATTTACAATATTATGCTAGCCCAGATGCTGCTAAAATCTTCGATAGTACTAAGAAACGTACCATGGAAGAGTTGGGTATTCCTCATAAAGATCAAATCTCTAGTGTTGGTGTTAGTGATCCTTTTCCACTTTTCACTCTTGCTGCTGTTAATTTGATGAGACAAGAAGTCATGGGTCGTGAATTATTCTTAGAATATGCTAGATTCTTGTCAAGTTCAACCACTGGTTTGGATGTTGGCGTTCGTGGTTATGTTAAGAATGAAGATAAAATACTGGCACCTTTCACTTACCTGGCTTGGACCCATCCAAAAACAATGGATTTAGTTAGTCGTATGGCTGGTGTTGAGATGGAAATTGTAATGGACTACGAAATAGCCCATTTGAACGTTTCTATTACTGATGATGCAACGGCCAAAGCTGCTGCTGCTGCCGCTCAACATGATAGAAGTGAAGGTGGTAAAAATATCCCTGCAATCGTTGGATGGCACAATGATAGTTACCCGTTTGTATGTGTCCTCATGCTTTCTGATACTACCAATATGATTGGAGGAGAAACCTTTTTAAGAAAGGGAAATGGTGAAGTTGATTGTGTTGAAGGTCCTCAACAAGGTTATGGAAGTGTACTTCAAGGCAGACTTATTGAACATATGGCGCCTTCACCTGTTGGTCTTCTGGAAAGACTCACTATGGTCACATCTTACCGTGCTAAGCATAATTTTGATAAATCTGTCTTGACTGGAGTTAAGCCTGAGATCAATTACGGTCTGAGATTCACAGATTTCTATTCCCAATGGATTCAATATAGAACAGACTTGGCTCAAAATAAATTGGATGAATTGCAAAAGGCAAGAAAATTCAATGACGAATTTGCTAAAGATGAAGCTATTAAGCAATTGCAATCTTTAGAGAATTACATTCGTATTACTTGGAATCAGATGACAGTGAACGATTCTGAATGGGAAAGAGCCAAGTTGGGATTTAAGGAAATCATCACATAGGCTCGTGAGACTAAAGGATCTAGTAGTGATCGTGCTTACCCTACTACTTGTTTTCACGGCCAGGAATGCCAGTTTGAGATTCGTGGATGTTACCACAAGTTAAATGTTTTCGTGTTTATTATAATTTTGCAACTTCAAGAATACACGCTATCTATCGTAATTTCGTAGAACGTAATCCAATGCAGGAAGGTCGAATAGCAAGTACGCTGAAATGCAGAAAGATAACAGATTCGCGGCTTAGCTATATGTGCATCCTCATGCAAATGTCAAATATTAAATACCGAATTCAGATAATTATTCCCTCTAACAAAATTACACAAGTTATTGGAAGATAAAGCAACAATAACTTTAGATAGAATGATTTAGTCGGAATTTTGATTGTATAGTCCATCAGCTGAAGTCACCACAAGCGCTTAATTTGTCTCCAAATTTAACTGGATAAATTTCCCCTTATATTACCAAGGGAGACTTGTAAAGCATTTTCCCGTCTTTTATGTGAACGCTCAAACTTTGTAGACCCTACTCACATGAAAAATCACTATGATTGCCTTTAGGTACTTAATGATCACAATTCTATGATATTGAAACTTCTCAACGCAACGTCCGGGGCTTGATCCAGGCAATTAGAATTAACCGTTTGTTATTCACCAAGCTGTTAAGAAATTGTTTCTGGCAAGCGAAGATTGAATCAAATAACACAGAATTAGGATTTTACAATAGGATTTTACAATTCGCCAAATAAGCAACAAAGGTGAACAGTTGCAAAAAATTTGGTAGATTTGGAAGCTTGAGAATCCCTAACAAACTCCAGATCCAGTTTATTAAGGCCTTCATGACATCCAGATTCGCTCTATCACTTTCAAATGTGCAGATTCGCTCTATCACTTTCAAATGTGCAGATTCGCTCTTCACTTTTAAATATCCGGATTCGCTCTTCACTTTCAAATATCCAGATTCGCTCTTCACTGTCAAATATCGATTCGATGTACGAGTAGCGATTCTATTGAAACCAACATTTTATTGGATCTGGATTTATTACATCATGAAGTTCAGACGATTTAATTGTCACTTGAGGAATTGAAGCATTCTGGAGTAGAACTGAAACACACCACTACTGATAGAATGCTGCTTAAAATTATTCTTGCAATAACTATTATGAGATTTTCATACAATGTACTAATATAATCAAAATTGAATAGAATCTCAAACCTAAGAGTAGTTATATGAGATATCCTCTCTTTTGATAGCTCTCATATAAATTGGTGTCCCAGTTCTTTGCATCTTCTACGGTGAGCGTCTACAATTCTCAAAACTCTCTTCCCTTTGAGCTTTACACGCATCTGAAAAATCTTAAAATTTTTAACCTACCTAACTAATACCATAAAATGCTTATACCCTTAAGGATAGCCACCAGATCATTCAGTAGATCTAACCCCACCAAATTCCTTAATGTATTCTCCAAAAACGATTTGAAAAAGAAAGATATTATTGAAAAACAAGATGATTTTGAAAGCGATCCAGAAAAGAGGATTGTTATTTTGAATGAAGAAAATTCACCAGAAATCCAACAATTTGATCCTAAAATTGATTTGAAAGGATTCAAAGTTAATCAATGGAAGTCAAATGTTATTTCCAGAAGAGATATTGAATCAACATATAATATTGAAAAATTAAATTCTATAATCGAACAAACATATACCGAAATATCAGGAAAACAATTCAATGAGAGTGCCGATTTAAATGATTTACAATTTAGATTCAAATTAGCAAAAGAATTACAATCAAAATTGGGTTTTGATATTGGTGATTACACCTTAACCAAATCTCACAATATAAATATCTTAAAATCTGAATTATTAAAGATTATTGGTCAAAGATGGACAAATGAAAGAAATCCAAATGGAATTGTTTTAAGAAAGGAAGATTTCAGCGCAAAGAATATTTATTTGAATGAGGAATTAACCGAAAAGGAACAAAAGAAATTGTTCCAGGAATTGGTTGAAAAAGCAAAGGAAGAAGATGTGTAAACCCTTAAGAAAAGGCGATAAAAGATGTTAATAAACTCTTTGAGAGCTTGTTAGTATTGGAATGCAATAACTGTGGAACATCCTATTATATTGGGTATCATGGACTAATAGACAAACGTCTATGTCGTGTCTGACGAATTACAACGAAGGGTATGCAACATGTTTATTAACCTGCATCAAGTGTTACTTTCAACGTTAAAGCTTAATATAATTAAGGAGGGAATTGCCTACTAATTCTTTGTCAGTCCCATTCAAGCTTACCGTTTTCACAGTTTTGTTAGAACCAGCTTGTGGCCAACTGCAAACTGGTATTGCTATCACAAAAAAAAGTCCCACTGATACGAAATCTACGCACGAATAATAGAACTCTCTTATATATAAATTTCTTTTCGTTCCCTTGTATATAAAAATGGAAGAATGAATTCTTGTTCAGTTGATGTAATGCTACGCTATTGAGTAAATTTTTATTATTACAACAAAATATATAACCATGGCACAACTGAGACTCCAAAGATGGTTTTGGAGTATGGTTGGAAATGAAACTAAGCAAGTTACAGCACTTTTGAAGTTCAATTAGGAGCAAGTAGTTTTTGTATGATGATTCCAGATTTTTTGCACCCAAAACAACCACATGAGAATTTACACTTCGTCGACAATACACCGAGTAATTGTTTTGAACTAGAAACTTGGACATACATATCCCCACATATAACCGAAGTGAATACTTCTCAGTTTTGAGTCACACTCGCAAACGCTGGTGGAGCCGGTAACAACTTGAACAAATTGTCAACCTTTGGAACCGGTCTTGCACCAACTTCACACTCTCTCTCAATTTGCATAGTTCTGTAGAAACTCCACTTCAATAATATTGTCATCAAAGGAATGAAAGTAAAATCTGGCCACAAAGTATTCACAAAAACAATATAACAATTGGTATTACAATGCCACATCATAAAATCACTTAATCTTGTATGACCACTTGTTCTAATTAGAATATCCAAAGGGGGGGTACTTGGACCAAAATACATATTATCATCCAAGGTTTGAATTGAAATTGATTTTGAGTCAAATTCTCTCAATTGCACTTTATTTGTAATGGCTTTGATTGAGTTTGTTATATCATCTCTTGTTGTGTAAGGAAAACAAACGTTTAAAACACGATTTGAGGTGGTATCATTTCCAATAGTTCTTTGTTCAACTGCTTCTAAATCATGTAAAATATCACTGGGAATCATTTCTCTATTACCGATAATACGAATCTTTACCTCGTTGTGGGTTGCAAATGACGATTCGTTTTCAGATAAGTACTGTAATCTATCTCTTAACATTCCAAACAATGTATCAACTTCAGTTTGAGGTCTGTTGAAATTTTCAATTGAAAATGCATAGATTGTTACATGTTCAATTCCCAATTTATATGAAAGTTCTAATACCTTAGTTTTGTTAATAACATCTCTTAAATCTTCTCCAATGTACTCACCTTAATTAAAGATTCAGCTCCAGCATTGTGTCCATCTTTCAATTGTAAATGGTTATTTTTTGCATAAGTTCTATTACCATCCATAATCAATGCCAAATGCTTTGGTACTGGCCCCGTTCTCATAACTTTGATAATAAAATCTTTAACGAATCCTATCAAAATAGAAACAAAAGGCAAGATGGTAATGATTTGAATCACTTTGTTAGAGATGATCCTATTGATATTAATCAAGGATTTGAAGATGTTAATCATTTGTACGAGTGTAGTTTGGCTGCAAGAAACCGGCGCGTAAATGAAATTGTGGAAAAGTGAATATTGGTGGCCAAAGTAGAAGTAAGGAGAGATACAGTCATACTCTGCTATAGACTACCATATTGTACTAGACTCATCACCAAATGTCCATCACACTAATTCTACTAATTCAAGTCGTCATTAAACGGCATTGAGGTGTGTTTCCTTTCCAACTGTGCCTTTATATTATCCTCTCCAATTCTCATAGCCTTCCTTAAAACTAACCTCTATCCTCCCCACCGATGAGCTGATGGTCTCTCCTATATACTAGGGTGCAATGAACTCCATTATAGTTCGAGATTTTGTGACATTTTCCCAAACAATACACTTTCGCAGTCAATACGTGGTACTTTTGACGTTGAGTGTGATGAGTTGTGAAAATCTTCCTCGTCTAAGCCATTCAATTATGGTTTTGCAGCACAACTGGAGGTCAAGCCTCGTGTGACTCTTACATCTACTTCTTTGGCTTGTATACGGTGTACAAACTATCAGAGCAAACTCTCTATATTAATACACTATCTATATTTTAAATCATTTCGCATCACTTTAAGTAGCTATAGTTTACTAAGGTATACATTTATCCAGGTGACTGAATTTCGACGGAGTGGAAGTAAGTTTGGCCAACTCCAAGTATATATTCGACGGCCTTATTTGCTGAACTTTTTTTGGGTGCTTGCACATAGCAATTCATCCAGTTTGTTCAGTTTCCAATAACATCAGATTGAGAGTTCTGCAAGTTGAACGGCACAAATACTCAATTAACGGACGTCTCTCTATTCTGTCTTCTTTCTCTCCGCCACTCTTGCCTCTTCAACCTTTCTTAAGTATCCCATATAAACAACAACTTCAGCTACCAACACAAGTAATCCGAAGAATAAACTTAATAAAACTCTTCCACCTGTTGGTAGAACCCACAGTGTGCTTGTCCAATACCAAACAGCATAAGAGACACTTGCAACGCTTAGTAAAATATTGAAGATAGTGGTGATATGACTCTTTAATTCTTTATGTTCTTGAGCTGGAGTTAAAGTCTTTTCTGTTAAATTTTGTTCATATAAAGTATCATAACTAGGAGCTGTATTGATTAATCTTTGGTATTCTTCTTCCTTTGCTTTTGAACGAAGCTTTTCCATCGATTTAACAAATTCTTTTGTCTTTGGAACGTCGTTGCCTTCTGCTGGTTCAACATATAACTTCGTCTTACATTGTTTAATAAATTGTAATAGTGACTGTTTTGATGATAATTGATGTATTTTTACAAAATCAACACGGGAGATGCTTGGAGCAGTGCTTAATTTCTTAATGGTATCATCAGATAATCCAGATGATGCTATGAATTGTATTAATTCGGGGGTAACATCAAACATATTCGAAACCATTGTTGGAGAGTATTTTTGATTTTGCGATGCCTGCGTCTTTTTGGGGTAAGATCAAAATATCAAAATACCACCTAGGAATTGTATTTAAGTGGGATACCGAACGCACTGAATGACGCCGAGTAATTGTGGACTTGATCGAAAGGTTTTGAAAGTTTTGGTACAAGCTACAACAGATAGTTATTTGAGTGAGTTGTAGATTAAGCTATTTGTGCAGGTAATAATAGTTTACTACGTGCCAACATACTCATAAGAAGCAAAAGAGTTAGTCAATTACAAAGTCTCCTAGAGAATCAACTAGTAAGAGTCCTCATCTGTAAGCAGATTGGGACATTCAAATAATAACAGTCCAGCTACATCTACAAACAACTCAAACACAAACATATTCAGTGCTACCGCAGGTATTAAACGTCTGATCTTACAGTAGTGCCCTTTCGTAGATTAACCAAATCAAGATCACTCGTATCTTATACAATTACACAATAGCTAAGACTGTCAAACCGTCTAAATTAATTCGAACCAAAAAACTCCAGTTCGATCATATTACCACCTAAACCGCTTGCAAAAGTATACCATACCGATAAAGTAACCCCAACAATGCTGTCCCAAACAAGCTTCAGCACACAGTCAACTGACACTAACAATGATCTGAATTCGCACGTGACAACAACAACCAAAATAAGCGCGAATCGATCTAGTCGATTCAAACGGTTCATGTCTTCTTTAAAAACTAGAAAAAGCGTTACTGATAGTACCGCCTCTAGTGTCACTTCCGACTCCCGTCGTAGACAGACAAAACGAGATGATGCAATCAGAAGGAAGATCGAGAACGATCTCAGCAAAAGGAAGAAAGATGGGACAAGATCAACGAGACATAGAAAAGGCGCCCCTGGTACAGTTTTAAGTTTGAAACCATCTGAACCTATAATTTGCAAAACCACTGCTACAGTTTATGAAGCCTCCCAACTAATGACTGCCAAAAGGGAAAATTGTATACTAGTTGTCAATGATGTTGGAGAATTACTTGGGATCTTTACCGCCAAAGATTTAGCATTCAGAATTGTCGGTAGTGGATTAAAAGCTAATATTGTTACAATAGATCAAATCATGACTCCAAATCCAATGTGCACGAACGTGAATTCGGCCGCTTCGGATGCTCTAACATTGATGGTGGAGCGTGGGTTTAGACATTTACCAGTTCTAGACGATAAGAATCAAATCGTTGGTGTTTTGGATATAACGAAGTGTTACGCCCAACAAATGGAAAAATTAGAAAGAATGCATATTACTTCTAAGAAGTTATATGAAGCTCTTGATTCAGTTCATTCTGAATTAGGTTCTCTGCAACAACCATTACATGTATTTCAATATTTTGAGAACTTGAAGAATAAAATGAATGGCCCCACATTGGAGAACGTTTTAGAAGCTAGTACAATTCCAGTTTATACAAACGTCAAGGCCCTGGTCTATGATGCTACTGTTCTCATGAAACAAAATCGAACAACTGCCGTTCTTGTAAAAGATAGTAACGATGAAGTTACTGGAATTTTCACACTGAAAGATGTTGTTCTTAGAGTTATTGCTTCTGGATTAGATCCTAAAAATTGTTCTGTTGTGAGAGTTATGACTCCACAACCAGACGTAGCTTCAATTAATTTGCCTATTCAACAAGCTTTGAGACAAATGTTCGAAGGTCATTACTTGAATTTACCTGTGGTTGGAGATGATAATGAAATCGTAGGCATTGTTGATGTCTTGAAGTTAACATACGCCACTTTGAATCAAATCAAACAAATTGAGTCCCAAGATTCTCATGAAGAATTACCAACGTCTCCAGAACAAGGTCCTGCTTGGAATAAGTTCTGGACTTCTTTAGATGATGAATCTGATTCTGTGCATTCAGACTCAATTACATCTGGAGCCCCGGAAATTACTCCATCTGAATTTCAATCATTTGATATCAAACCATCAGATTCAATTTCGCATGTAGAATCATCTAAATTTGATACCCCTTTTACATTCAAATTTAAATCCCCTGCAATTGAAGGTCGTGTGCATAGAATCTCGTTAAGATCAAGTGAAGGAATAGTAAAATTACGACTGTTAATTGATGAAAAATTAAGTCAAAAAGATTTTGATTTCTTGGCTGGTGAAGCTGATGAGAGTTATGCTATCAGTTATATTGACGACGAAGGAGATGTTGTTTCAATAACTTCAGATAGTGATTTATTGGAGTGTATTCGAATCAATTTGAAATTGAACAAGGATAAATCCGATTTATATTTGCATAATGTTCATGAAGGTGTTCCCGTCGAGGAAAGGAAGGTTGTTAGAGGAGAAATTGGGATTGTTCCGGGAGTTCCCAATGAGGTGTTGATTGGAATTGTGGGGTTGGTTGCTAGTGTTGGAATTATTGCATTTGCATTCAGAAGGAAATAATAGTGCACAGCGATATGGGATGCTTGATTTCCTTTTAGCTTGGGCGTGTTTAGTAAGCTCTTCTTCCCTTGACTTCTTATTGAATATTCAAGAACCGGATTATCCGTCGTTTCACTTCCGTGACAATCTCGATATCCTCTACTATGGAATATTATACCATGTCCATGCACAACCTTTTATACCGTGGAAACTGTGGCCCTTAAGCAGTGTCACTCGCTACTGGCGCCTCTAGTAGATTAATTAATAAAGTGTTTAATGTGAATTTCCAGTAGCAATTCCGGGTCCGCTTGCTGTTTCCCGGATAAAAATCTAAACTTAAATACCCCGCCACTAACTCCTGGTCCTAATACCTTTAACTAATCGCAATTACTTCATCTTCTGGAATATTCTATCAGTGACTCACTCTCCGTTGTACCGCGAAACCTTGATTCAGATTTGTATAAAGGCAATTCGCGATTAGAAATTCCAGCACCCGATTTCAGAATCTGACTTTTGATAATGACGATTCCAGCCTCCACCATCGTTGGTGCATTAGCATGTCAAAAGAACTCCTACCTTAAAACATTAAATGCTACCGTAGTCAAAAGTTTTGAATATACTTTACCACCATCATCTCAAGATAAGCAGAACAAGGAAAAGAAAGGCAAGAAAGATAAGCCAGTTGTTGTAAAAGCTATTGAGTTAAGTGATACTGTTTTATTTCCAGAAGGTGGCGGACAACCTTATGACCATGGGAAATTGATCTTAGAAGATGGTTCTGAAATCTTTATCAACAAAGTATTACGAGATAAGTTAACTGCTTTACATATTTCAGATGTGGAATTAGAATCAGGTACCCCAGTTAGAATTGAAATTGATTGGAAGCGTAGATATGACCACATGCAACAACACACTGGTCAACATTTAGTTTCTGCTGTTTTCGACCAGTATGACTTGCCTACATTAAGTTGGTCTTTAGGTGAAACTTTATGTTATATTGAAGTTGAACGTAAAGTTGAACAGCATATCCTTGAGGAAATCAATGAAAAGATTAATCAATATATTCTTGATGATTTGCAAATCACTGTTCTGACTCCAGATAAAAATGGTTCAAATGTCGATTCGTCAGCTTTACCTGATGATTATGATTTAACTAATGGAATTTTACGTGTAGTTTGCATTGGAAGCATAGATCATAATGCTTGTTGTGGTACTCATTTGAATTCAACTAGAGAAGTTCAAAGTATTTCCATTTTACATCAAGTTGGTGTTAGGGGTGGCCATAGTAGAGTTTATTTTGCATCGGGTAGTCGGGCGTTTAAATATTTGAAGTATACTCATAATTTATTGAAATCGGTTGCTGGTGACCATTTATCTTGTCAAATAGATGAAGTTGGAGAAAAGGTTGAGGCGCTTTCTTTGAATTATAGAAAATCCACTTCTCGTGAACAGAATTTGTTGAAGGAAATAGCTGCAAATGAAGCTGAGAAACTCTCAAAAAGATTCTCGGATGGTAAAGATATTGGCTTTGTTTATAGACAGGACACTTCTGATTTGCTTAATTTTGTTCACAAAGAATTGCTTACTTTATCAAGTAAAAATGACGATATCGATATAACTACCAAACAAACAGTAGTTTATATTAATGGAGAATATCCTACAGGTGGAACTGTGAAGGTTTCGGGTCCAAGATCGGAGGAAATTCAAAAGGAATTGAAGAGTAGACTTTCAAATATAAAGGGTGGTGGAAAGGGTTCATCTTTCCAAGGTAAGATTGATAAATATGCCAAGGGTGAATTAGAAGACGTTTTAGAATATTTGGGTTCGTTGTGAGGAAAACCAGAGGATTCCTTTCGGCAAACCAATACTAGTTCCATTTGACCAGCTTGTATTGTAGTGTATGTACAATTATGCCAATGAAACTTTCATAGATTTTATGTAGAATTCCCTATGCAGTGTTTTTGCTCGGCGTCTTCTTTAGTATCATCCTCCTACATGTCTTACTAAGTGTTCGTCTATTTTTATATATACACACGCTTCTCAACGTTTGACCCAAGTTGGGGACTTTCTAGACTTGACCTTACCTGGCTTCTTTCTTTCAACAATTCTTGCATCACTAGTCATCAATCCAGCTTTCTTTAATCTTGGTTTAAGCAATGGATTTACAACAACAAGTGCCTTCGATATGGCATACATGATTGCTTCAACTTGGCCACTTACACCTCCACCATTAACGGTAGCAAAAATATTGTATTGACCTTCTTGACTAATCACTTGGAAGGGGTAAATGATCTTTTTACGATCAGTGTCTCTTGGGAAATAGTTTGTAAGTGATCTTCCATTGATTAAAGCTTCTCCAGATCCACTAACTATATGGACTTCTGCTTCTGATTCCTTTCTTTTGGCTTTACCATGTGCTCTTCCAAATTCATCAACAACCTTGACTCTTTTAACTAATGAGAGTGATTCATTTGAAGTATGAGAATATTTTGCTAAAATGGTCGAAACTTCTTTTGGCATTAATTGAGGGTCAATACTTCTCAATCTGTGCAATACTTGGGTTAATTCCTTGAAATGTAATCCCTTCAATCTGGTCCCCAGCTGAGTTGATTCACGGTATTTTTCAATCGATATGAATTTGGTTGCCCTTAATTCAGCATCATTAAGTGTACGGGTTGGCAAATTAATATAACGTCTTAAGATAGCATTCAACTCATTGATATTTTCTTCATGAACTGGATTGCCTCCAAAGAAAGTCTTTAACTTGGGAACCACTCGCAAACGTTCAAGCTCAGGATTGGTCAACTGAGCAAAGGCCATATTCGACGGAATACTAATGTTTGTTTTGGATACCAGAGCTTTCACAGAAAGTGGTACTAGCGGTCTCAGCTCTTGCATAAGACAAGAAGCCCGCGAGAGTGCCCTAGTGGAACTTCTCCCAAGCATACCGATAGTCATTTGGTTGATTTTTCACTCTCCCTCTACAATTTTTTCCAATGAACTTGAAGTCACGTGACTAAATTAAGTCTCAGTTCCAGTTAGCACTCACATACTACATTATCAATACGTGCACTCATTAATTTATTACAAAGCTGTCTATATAGTGGCAGTCGTCAACACTACCAGAGTAATTAACACTGCCTATTCCTTTGTCGGAGTGCTGGATAGTAAATTGGAAATATTACTCTTGGATGTACCTTCTGGCGAATTAAGCAAGTCATGGAGTCTGTTATGTCTGACCGCGGCATCGCTAGGACCTTCAGAGTTGAGTAAACTCATAATCGACGATCTAGGAGGGGCTATCATTGGCTTCGAAGGCTGTTCAATAATCTTAACAGGAGTAATTGGAATTATTGTGTCTGGTTTTGATGGTTCAACAGCCGTTTCGATTTCAATTGGTTGGTTAAGTAAAGGTACAGAATGAATTGCAACAGGTGTTGGTATCTCCTGCTCATTAGTTCTGACTGAAGCTGAGCTTGATGCGGATGCATTAAGGATCTCCGGTGAAATAGGGTTTTCTTTGACTGCTTGCGTCATTGAACTTTCAGTAGCAGCATTCCCACTCAACCCAATTGGTCTTCCAGGAACTACACTTAATGGCTTTCCAGGCGCATGCAATAACTCAGGCAAAATTGGGTTTTCCAGCTTTGGTTCTCCTGCCTTAACATCCTGCAGATTTGTCAGTTGATGTTCAAATGTACCAATTGGTACATAAACATTTCCCAGGTCCAGAGAAGGTCCACTCTCGCTAGTTCTCACAGGAGCTCTAAAGTTTGAGCCATAAACAGGTAATTCAGGTTCATCTTTGATATCACTCTGGATTACAGCAAATTTGGCAGCCAAACGGGTATCAGCTTCTTGTGCAATAGATGTCCATAAATGCTTTTCTGCATTCCTTTGGAAGTAGTTACGAACCATAGTGGCCGTCTTTGTCGTGAGCCTATCGGCAATTGTAGTCCACTTGGTTCCATATTCACGGAGTAATTCAGGGAACAGATTGACCTCCGTAATTGACCAATAAGAAGAAATCGCTTTACGACGTTCTTTGATTTCGTAATCAAAGGTAATTTGGCTATCTTCATTCTTCTCTGAACTTGCAGTGTTTGGGGCAGATCCATCCAGTTGCTTTTCAACATCTTTACTTGCTTCTTGCTCAGAATTTACCTTTACAATATCATTGGAGGTATTCTTCGGTGGATCGTTTTCTTCTTTCGCAGGTTCGTCGTGGTCGACTTCCTTTTCTGCCTCGACAACAACTTTAGTAGGTTGAACTTCAGTAATTGGATCACTTGATGGTTCTTCAAAAGCAGTCGTAACTGGTATTTTCGATTCCAAAGTACCATTCGCGGGTGCTTCAACTTCTTTCTCGAGTTCAATGTCATTCGACACACCAGCAGTTACGTCTGGTTCATCTGACTTAATTCCATTTGCGACCACCTTCTCATATTCAGCCTCTTCAATCAAAGTCTCGTTCTTTTCGCTCTCCTTTCTCTTCTTCTTCGTTGGCTCGTCATGTTTAGCTTCAAATACAGGAGCAGCAGCACGCTTTCTGCGTCCAGTATCAGTGAAAATCTCTTCTTCAATTATAGGAGAAGGTAAAGGAGCTGGACTTTCAAGAGATGAAGATATTTCTTCCTGAGTTTCAGTTTGAATTTCCAGACTAGATTCACCGTTACGTCTTTCATGGATTTCCTGGGCACGCTCATGGGCACGCAGGACCTTCCGACGTCCTTTCTTACTTGCTTTCTTCTTGTATTGTGCTAAGATTTGCTTGTAATTGACATCCTTCTTGGTCATGTAATAATGCAAAACACAGTCTTGAGCAGTTCTTAAACCACCCATATGTCTTGAAATAGCACCAAACCTCTTAGGGGCAAGACAGAAACCAGCACAGAATAATTCATGCTCTGTTTCAGAAAAGTTGTTACGGAAATCGGTTCGAACACGTTGGGCCCACTCCAGTCTATCTAAGACAAGATTATTAGAGTCCAAGAAAATAGTGGAACGCTCGATTGGATCCAAAATAAGATCCGGGATCACTGCTGCTACTCTTTCCGCTTTTATCATGGGATCCTCTTGAGTTTCTTTGCCTAAAGATTCAAGGATTTCCTGGAATTCAGCTTCTGTTGTAACTAAATCACCATGTCTACGGCCACGACGTCCAAGTAATTCATCTTGGGATTGTTCTGGGGATTGTTGAACCGGCGAATAGCTCGGTTCTACAGAGTTTTTCTTGAAGTCGCCAGAATCTATCTCACGACGGTTTTCATCATCAGCAGGGTGCAAGATTCGTAATTGTTGGGCCATCTTTTGAGATTTGATTTCCCATTGCTTACGAAGTTTTCCATATTCATGCCAAAGTGCCACTTTCTTCTTAACAGTTCTAGCTTTCCTCTCTTTGATTATGGAAATTATGGAATCCTTATTGGCTATGTATTTTTGGAAGTTCTTGGAGTAGAATGGGTAATCATGAAGATTTGAGATTGAAGTTGCAAGGGAGTATTTCAACGTTCCAGATTTTGCAAACTCGGCTTCTAAAGATTTGAAGCGGGTGTCAAGTTCAGTTAATGGACCTAATTGAATTCCTTCGGTATCTAAGTTGTTAAATTTCTGTTGGTCATAGTCATGGTCGTATTTTGGATGTTCTTGTTGTACATCCAATTTTTCTATACTTTTAAACTTTTCTTGTTCAAGCTCATATTCTTGTTGGATAATGTTATTCAGTTTGATTTCGAGATCTACTTCATTTTCGTCGTCGATATCATCCTCTTCGTCATCATCATCCTCTTCATCTTCTTGATCATCATCGTCATCATCATCATCATCATCTTGGGGATCTTCGTCTTGGACATCACCCTCTTGGTGGCCCTGATGGTCTTGATGTTCTTCAATATCTCTATCTTGATTCTCTAGTTCCTCATGATGTCCATCTTGGAGTTCTTCGTGTTCTTTTCGAAGTCCTCCCTCATGCGAGAGTTCTTCTGGACGGCCCTCTCTCTGTCTAACGTCTTGTTGACCTTTCCATCCACCATAATAACCTCCATACCCCTTTTTATAATCTGAATATCTCAGCTTATATCTTTCCTTTGCACCATACCCGTAGCCTCTGTAATAAGGATCATTTGGATTTATTCGTTTACTATTGACTAAAGAACTGGATCGTATACGTTCCTTTGCTGAATATCTAGCAGTAGAACCAGAAAGTGTACCTCTGCTACCCACGGGAATTTTGTTGGCATTATAAGCAGATTCTTTATTGGCATTATAAGTGGATTCCTTATTAGGATTATAAGTAGATTCCTTAGTAGCATTGTAAGTTGGTTCCAATTTATTAGCATTATAAGATTGTGTATCTGCTTTACTATAGCTAGATTGATCTGGTTTATTATAAGAAGCTTGTTCATAATCGTACCTTTTTTCACCATTTGGAGTTGATGAAGATAATCTAGAATCACCACCCGATTGTTGTTTACGCCAGTTGGAATTTTCCTTAGGGTAATAATTACTATAGTATCCATAATCCTTGCTATTGCCTGTTGATGCAGCATATGATCTATCACGGGATGCAACAGAACCAGCAACTACATTTGAAGCAGTACCATTAGGTAATATATCTCTTTTCTTTGTTGATTGAGTTAAAGACGATGAGCCTGGTCCACTACTTTTATAATCTCTTCTAGATAAGCTACTATTATTGTTACTGCCATTCAACAGATAAAAGTTCTTCCTTCGTGACTTACCATAATCTGTGTATTCACTTCTATCATTATACCTTGGAGGACCGCGAGATCCTGAAGAAGACATAGATCCTTATAAATATTGATATATTCGAAATTATCTTGAAAGATTGTTATAAATGACGGTATCTGTGTTTAAACTCCTCAGGAGATTTTCTATGGGAATTGTTGTTTACTGGAGGTGGTATTGGTAAAAATTTTATGTGAGAAAAATGATCATGGGTATATGCAGGAGACGTAGAGACGGCCGTAAATAAGATATAATTGGGTTTGGATTGGAATGAGTATGTGAGGTTGTTATTACTGGTGGTTTCTGGTGTGCTGGATAGGTTTATTCCTCTTAAGGACCAATGGTGGAGTGTTGGTATTCACCGTCTTTTAGTTATATTGAATGTTTCCTACTTGACAAAAGCTGTAAAGTTTGGTGATATACACACAGTTACACCATAGCAGACATTTCAATTGATGTCACTTCAACTTGCCGTATATGTTCACGGAAACAAAGTAGATTTAATAGTCTTATAAATTTATAGAAGAAAAGGGAGTCTCCAATAGTCTAAAATATGCTCAAAATCCTTAAAATCCTTAAAATTCAGAAAATTCACAAAATTAATTCTACGAATTCACAAGTAGGGGTCATTGAATAAAAAGGTTATGTGGTTACAACATCAAAACCACTTATAGAATCTACTCTTCAATAGTAATACATTTTATTAATCTATTTATTTTGTTGGGTAATCCTAATACCTTGATTATTCCAACTACTTAGGAACTTCGCCATGGAGTGAGTTTGGACTACATGGAGAATGATATTCATGGTGGCTAGTACATATTGTTGATTTGCAGTAATTCAACTGTCAAATTTCTGTGTGGGTTGTGTGGCAATTCAACAGTCAATTTACTGTGTTGTTTATGTGGTAATTCGATGGTTAATCTACCATGTGATAGAAAAGTTTGAATCCGTGCAATCACTCATGTATGCCTAAGAATCCTTCTCAAAACTCCTATCTGTCCAACAGCTTTACCTAAATCATCCTTTCTAATATTCATTCTAATCAGCTTACCCCCCAAGTCATTACTTCCAGTCCTTTTATCAGCTAACAAAATAAGTGAACTAGACTCAAGTGCAGATAAGATCTCAAAAAACTCCCCTTTTTTGACTGTTCCTACGAGTTTATCCAAATTATTGTGAGTTAAATAATAATCATAAAATGAATTGACAGTACCACCGAAAGGTTTCTCTACTTGAAAGTTGAACAAATAACATAAAGTTGTCTTTTGTAATAAATTCAAATTGTTGATGGTTTTTCCCGTATTGTTCAGGGTGTTATTAAATGATTGCAGACAAACCCTTGCAACATGAGGAAGCAAAATCTTTGGACAGTTTGATATGTCGAACTGTTGAATATCTTTACCACTTGATTTGATTGAAGTCTCTACAATTTCAATACTTTTATATACAAGATCAAATGCAGTTCTTAAATCACCAGTAATTGAGGCTGCTTTTTTACAACACAATTGAAGTGCAGATGGATGGAAAAGTGGAATGCTTGCTGGATTTTCTGTGTTTTCCTTATTTTCAGAATCCTCAAGACTTTTGAGTTTACTTGAAACAATATACTTGATTTGTTCGAAAGTATATGGTAAGAACTGCACCAATTGAGGATCAATTCCATTCATCTTCAACCTTGGCATGAACTTGTTAGTGAAATCAAGCGAATTCGAAATTCCTATTAAAATAAATTTCACATTAGTTTCAGCATTTGCCAAAGAAAACAACTCGAAAAGTAATTCTTGATTCTTCGTTATCAAACAATCCATTTCATCAAGAATAACAACTACAGATTTAACTTCAGTCATTTCGTTTAATAATACCTTCAAATCTTCTGATGTCTTCTTCTTGTAAAATGAAATTGAAAGTTGTCCTATTATCGAACTATAAATCTCATGGAATATGTTTAACGGATTTGAAACTGTCATACAATTGATTTTTATGAGTTTGGCTTTGTTATTGTTAAGTTTCACAATTTTGTTGTCATCCTCTTTTAAGTATCTGAATGTTGTATTTATCAGTTCTGATTTACCAGTGCCCGGTGGGCCTGCAATATACATACTACCATTTTTATTGTTTATTATTCTGTCCTTCAAAAAGGAATTGATTGAATTTCCCTCTACTTCTCTACCGATCAAACACGATCCAGAATGTCTTCCACCTCGCTGGAAGAGTGCTTTTGCCTGAGAATATATGGAATTGGTGAAACTAAAATTTGGTTTTAGTTTCTTTGGAGTAGTTGCCGGTGATAAAAGTGTTTCGTGACTTCTTTTAAGTTGTACAGGCTTCTCTGGAAAATCTTCATTGGCTGGTTTGTAGATTTGAGTAGGCAAATTAGCTACCTTCAGTTGTGTTAAGATTGACATTGTTGCGTTTTATAATTAGTGAATGTGTATGAGGAATGATATATGTGAAGGTTGGACAACTCAATTGTATTAATAATTCAATGTATCTGTGAAATATGTATATCACATAATGAGTGGAAATGTGTAAGTTTTATACGATGTGAAATTTGACGCGATTAATTAATTTGACGTGTCTCAGATTTGACGGCGCGCAGCTGGTTATTCTAAGGAGTGAGTTAAAGTACTCTTTAACGTGATATATAATTGGAATTCAGGATGGTGATCGACTTGTATGTACCCACTTGCAATCGTATGCATATTTTTCCCTAAATCCTTCTCCAGAAGTCAATTAGCCCTACTGGAACTTTCGAATTCGATATTACGCGCGTTATTTTTATCACAAACATCTTTGCAAGGAGATTAAGGAGGGCTCTACGACCTACGTTAAATTAATTACGTGCATGTTATATTTGTCCTCCAATGTGATTTAGATTGAGTGGCATTCCATGTATACGGATTCATGATGAGTACTATCAAATGCATCCGTAAGACTAATGATCAAATTCATTGAGTAATGTGATTCTCTTCAACAGGCCAGACGCAGCTCAATCTTCTATGTACCCTTACGATTTGCTAAGGTTCTCTATATGCTCTTTCAAAACTTTATTCTTCCTAATAACCATCATTAAATCACTAACATTTATAACATCTCTCGCAGCATGATTTGCAAATGATTCTAGATCTTTACCCAATCCAATTAGTTGATTGTAAACTAATTCAACTAATGATGCAACAAATATCGGACTTGTAGTTACATTTTCTTCACTTTCTTGATTGATTGTATGTAGTTGCTCTTCAACGATCTTGGCAACCATTAGATAGATAACTGACTTTAGCTGTGGGGTTGTTGAGTTCATTGGTAATTGTATTGTGATGTAAGAATGATTAAGTCAAGCTTCTGGTGGTTGTTTAGTCACTAGCCTTGTTTTGGGGTTGAGTTTGGTGTACGAGTGATATATAGAGAAATGTCGCGACTGAAAAAATCATACTATATCAATTGAACTACACATAATGTACTAAACTTAAGATGTAATCGTTCTCTTAAAGGTATTAAAATACATTTCTATTGATATTCTATAACAAATGTCCAATTCTGATTAATTTTGTTCCCGTTGAATCCACTAGTCATTATCCCCTCGTAGGAATCAATATAAGCTCGGCCATTTCAATCCATGCTTTTATCTCTTCACTTTCAAATACAGTTGTAGTCACTTAGATTTTTGTTCAATTGTGAAAGACCCCAAAGTACCTCTTTCTATAAATCCTTCCTAGTTCATCCTCTTTAATTTGCTCAGCTGCTTGCCTCTCGATATAGTACAGCTCAATAGTTTTCACGATGGGGAGATCGTTGGCAAACACTTCTTTAGAAAAGCCACTAGGTAAGCCTGCCAGTTGTGTGGATTTCACTCGTAGCGGTGTCCGGACTGGACTCAGTGAAATCCTACTAATTGAGTTGAATTCTTCATTGCCCAGGGGTCGTCTTGAATGATTACGCGAGTCAGGAAAAGTCCCATTCATTTGCATTCTTGGGTTTCCAGTCAGGGTACTTCTCGAAAGGCCTTTCAGTGGGTGCTTTGCAAATCCGCTTTTTAATCCAGAAGGGTTGTATTGTATTTCCACCAGACCATTTCTCAGACGGAAATAAATTTCAACAGATTTGTTCTCTGATGATGGCGTTCTGTACTTCTAAGAAGTATGCTAAAGCTTCCAGACCTCTTCTCGAGCTTATGCTTGAGTTGACTTCAGGCAGTTTGTTTCGCTGATCATTGCGGGTCAGCAGCTTTGAACAATTCTTGTTTTCTACTGGAACGGTACTTGGTGAGCAAAGATTTCTCTCGACCATATGGCTCCTTTTCATGTAATTGATATCACTCAGCTTATCTCCTCTGTGTAGATCGGAACAAAAGGGATCTTCAGAGTCATCAGACAGATCAGAGTCCAGTGAGAACTCATAATTACCTTGGGGCACCCATGAAAGTGAAATTCTTTTCTGGTAGGGTGATCTTCCTAGAATTTCTGGGGGGTGTTGGCCGTATCGAGGGTCATCCAGGGGATCAACCTTGGGTTTACTAGAACGAGGAGGATTTTTTACCTCCTTTTCTTGAGGTGGCTCTTCATTGCTTAGATCAACAATAATACTTGGAGGTCGTGAACCTATTGCACCCTTTTTCTTCTCTGTTGCAGGCTGATAAGCTTGTGTTTTGGGTGCTTCATCTTTTCCATCGGTTACAGGCTGAACATTTGATTCCAGTATGGCATCTTTACTGTACGAGTTGATTTGTGATCCCGGATTTTTATCTTTGTATTCGATTGTAAGCCCATAAATAATCTCCGAAACAATTTTATAAGGAATCGAAACCAATGCTGCGATAATTGATTTTGTAATTGTTACAGTTCTATTCCCTGTTGATGGGTCGAACTTCTGAGCACTTTTCAAAGTAAGTCGATGGAGTGTTCTTTCTAGAAGATCGGAGTCTAAACGGAACACACTTAGAAATGGTTGAAAATGACTTTCGATTCTACCTAAACCTTCGCCATCTATGAGTAGTAAGATCAAATGATTCATGTATTTGAATATTATTTACATCACCATAAAATAATCTAATTTTAAAAGCTGCAAAAAGCAAGATTGAATAATATTTGAATTGACCATCTCTAAGATATCTTAAGAGGTGTTGTATTATAACATAATATATCCAATAATTTATTATGAACTTGTAAGAATCTCTATCACTTGCAGCGATTTAATTGAAGGGCCAATGGGAATATCAAGGTGAATGTACGTAGGATAATGCTAATGAATGTCGTCATTATCTTCCACTATCGTGGATTCTACTCCTTTATTGGTTTTGTCTCACTTTCCGTAATTTTCTCCGTCAATGTCTCTGTCTCCGCTTACATTCGAAACCCGCACGTAAAGCTTATTCTTCAAAAGAACTCACAGAAGATCTATCCAAATTGATAGCAAAAGCATGACTGTCAATTGTAGTAAGAAAGGTATTTCATATGTTCTAGGGGAGACATCAACACATGAGAATCATATTCTTCCAATAAATGCCATTCAATATCAAAATAATATACTATACACAGCTGGAAGAGATGGAACTATTAAAGAATGGAACATTGAAACCAAAGATCAATTAACAGACGAATTGGAAGATGACGAATATTTCCAAGATTTAGATGAAAGAATATTGAAGTTGGAAACAAATATATCATCTAAGCCTGTACCAAGTTATAATACAACGAGAAATTACACGCAATTGCCTACGCCAAAATCGAGCCAATCGTTACATTTTGATTGGATTAATGATATCAAGTTAATTAATCAAAGTCATTTAGCATCTTGCTCTCTGGATTTATCAATCAAATTAACCAACCTTGCCGATCACACGATTACCCAATTACCAAATATTCATACTGATTATATTAATAAATTATCATATTCAGGAGGAGATTTGATAAGTGCTGGATTAGATGAAAAGATAGTTATTTGGGATTTGACCAAATTAACACCTATAAATGAACTTTCTAACTCTTCTTCAAATACCTTACCTAATTCAGTTTATTCATTAACAAATAATCATAATGGTAATTTGATTGCAACTGGTGGTCCGAATAATACGATCAATTTATTTGATAAAAGAAGTCAATACATAATGAGAAAGTTGATTGGTCATCATGATAATATAAGATGCTTATTAATGGATAATGATGGGTTTATATTAAGTGGTTCATCTGATACTTCTATAAAATTGTGGGATCCAAGAATGTTCAAAGTTTCAAATTCATTCTACATTCATGATTATCCTATTTATTCATTGACAAACAAGGACGATAATGGATTCAATACCTTTTATTCAGGTGATATAGGCGGGAATATTGTTAAAACAAACTTGCATTACATGGATCATCAAAACGATGATAATTTAGGTGTTTCAACTATTGTGGCTCAAAATGATTCTCCGATTTTATCCTTATGTGATATTCATGATGGTAGTTTATTTAGTTCAAGTTATCACGGTTTAAGTAGATATTTATTACCGGATACTTCTCAACTATCTAAATATCAATATCTCAGAAATATTCATGATTCTCATGAAGAAACTCAAGATGGTGGAGATTCTAGTAGCACTTTGAATCAAACAGACGATTTGAATTCGGGATTTTATGATCTTATTTCTCATCTATCTGTAGATACTGCTCAAGATGTTGTACTGTTCATTGATGATTTTGTAAGTGATTCAGAGGATTCTATAGATGATACAGGCGATTATAAATCGATGTTTTTGAGTGTCAATGGGGGTCCATCGATTGAATTTATAAATACTTTCAAAGATGACGTGAATAAAGACAATAATAACCCATTTAGAGAAATCAATGAAACTCCTGTTGAAATTTTACTTAATCCAATTCCTGCACTGAAGATCACCTTGGTACCATTCAATATCAAACCATCATTTTTCGCACCCATAACTGCAAAGAGCATCATTTCAAAAAGATTATTGAATAATAAACGTGATATGTTGGTGTTGTATATAAATGGGGATATAATCTTATGGGATATTTTAACATGTGCGCAGAAGAAGTTTTATATCGAAAAGGCAGTATCCGGTGACGCAAAGAAAGTCGACTTGGAAGCGAGAACTAAGGATATGGATACCATCTTTCAGCAGCTTCAAACAGATGATACACTCAATAATTGGTGTGATGTAGAAATTAAGGCTGGGAAATTATTGGTTTCCATTAAAGAAACAAGTTTCATGAATGTGGAAATTTACTTTGATGAATTATTGAAGAATTATCAAATTACAAAGCTGGATAGTTTCACGCCAGATGACAGGTTTTATATTGGAGCTGTGTTTTTGGATTCGTTATTCGATGATTATTATCAATATGAATTGGATTTCGACGCAGTTCTCCGTCAAGAAATCATACTGCGTCTGAAAAAACCAGAGTTAGAAGAACCAAATATCAAAAGACTCTTCAGTAGAAAGTCAACAAAATCCTCATCCACCTCGCAACAGCTGAGCCCTGCAATTCTGCGCACGTCAACAAATACTGATATAGCTGAATTCATGAGGTTAACTGAAGAAAACATAATTGCCGATGGTAACGAAAATACTATTCTTAAATTACTAGTTGGCAATAAAAGACTTTATTTCGAAAGGCAAAAAGTGAAGACGAAAGATGACGTCTCATTATTTACAATGACTGAGAATTCAAGACCTCCAACAACAAAATTCCCTCCTGACTTGCAAATAACGCTATTTGAGTATTCTCCCGATTTGGGTAACTATAGAGATTTGTTTAGCTTCCAATTGAGTGAATTGAAGAGTTTACAACAGAATCAACAATTGGTGAAGAATCTACGTGAGCAATTACCGAGATGGATAGGGATGCCAATGCTATATAACAGATTACCAACAAAAGAATCTCCAAGACTTACATTTGAATTGCTGGAGTGTAATTATCTTGAATTAGATCCGAATGTCAAAATTCAAGGGAAATCAGGTAAGAAGATTAAAAAGTTACCTGTGGTTGATAGTGCAATTAAGTTGACGTCTCATAATATGCTTCGTGTGAGTAAGATACTTAGTTATCTACTTGAGAAATTTGATGGAAAGACAAGTGAAATGAGATCAAAAACTCCAGTTCATGAATGGCTTGTGTTGGAATGTAGGGGAAAGGAGTTGCCAGTCACTATGACATTGCAAACCATTAAGACTAGAATCTGGAAGAGTAATACAGATATTGAGTTGATCTTTAGGAGGAGGTTTGACTAGAGAGTCCAAAAGAACTAAAAAATCTTGTGTTTCATGACGAGTTGAATTCACTGATGCGTTAATCTTTGATCATCCAAGAATGTCATGATAATGCGCACAAGAAAGATAACGATACTAGATGAATCAAATAATGTAATTATACTATCTACAGTAGAATTCTTGTAGTAGTCAAAACTTTGCGATTAGAATTAATCATATATTTATTTGAATACTTCAATGAAGTCAAATAGAAATAGTGGATGTAGCAACTGTGCAGCTGGCTGCAAGAGAATATTTGTTGAAAAAAGTTCAAAACTTTGCATTTGCGAGTTGCAATTGTTGGTTAGTAAGATCAAAAACTATATATGCCCAAGTCATAAAGTTATCACCTAAAATAGAATCTTCAGAAGGTACAATATTCAAATCACACCTTGGTCCTTCATCTACTGCAAGTAACGAATCTAATGGAACATTTATAGACGCTTCACCAAGGTTAAACGTTAGATTTCCAGCAGGGCTGTTGCAATCAACTTCGAATAATCCGGTATCGAAGTTAAAAACTGGATCGTGATACAAGTTTGCAATCTCTTGAACAGTACTATTTGGAAACTGGGACACAATTGCTCCAGTATCAAACAACACCAAAGAGGGTTCGCTGAAGTTTAATCCCGGAGCTACAATAGAGTCCAAAATAGCAACCACTGCAAAATTGGTGAGTATCGGAACAGTAACTAATTCTCCTTCATATTTTGTTGAGTCTATTCCACCAAAAAGTATTGATCCAGTGCTGGAAATACCATCCATATAAATTGAATAGAAATTCCTTGAAATCAATCCCTGATTAACCAACTGGGCAGGAAAATTTGGATATCCATAGCCATCGGCTTCACCCCCAATAAATCCAATTCCGACGATTCCTGCAATATCTCCATCAACAGCACTGACGTTTGCAACCGCCAATGTTGTGGAAGGAATTGTTATACCTGATATTTCTACAACGTCCAGATAAAACTCACCCGAGGTTGACCTGTTACCATCGTACATTATATCTAATGTGCGGTGTTGATCTACACTTGCTGACGATTCAGATATATTGTAAGTACCATATTTCCAACAATATTCAGCGTCTGTTTCATTCAATTGAGCCACACACTCTGCACCTGCTCCGATGACCCATAGGTCAGAACTTCCAGTGTCAAGAGCAACAGGTAATTGTTGTTTCTGGGTACCAAAAAGTATATCGACTGTAACATAATCCAATCTTGGTTTGTTGATCGTGGCTGTAAAACTCCTTTTTCTTGTTGCAGGATAAACCTTTTCAAAGTCGACCTTGATACCTGATGGTTCCGCGACTGGTAATGCAAATACTTGTATAGCCAAAGTTAAAAAAATGAAGAACATACTATAGCTGACCGTTTACATACGTTTTGCTTAGTCTTTATATGCACCCTGATGGAAAATAAGTCTATTCCATTTATTGTTATTATTGGCATGTGCTATGAGCCTATTGTTTTTGGTTGCAAAAAAGGTTGCAGCTATTGGTCGCCATTTTATGGCGCGGCAATTCGGTAAATCGCGGAGTGGGGTGCAAATGCAGAAGTCGAGCTATTTGTTGAAAGGTGCCTTATCTCAGGATGGAAATCCTCGATAATTACGGCAGAACAATTTGACTACTGCAGTAAAGATAAACTGTCTATTTTACAACCGAATCGCATTTGGCGCATGGTGTCAATTTCGCTTTGCTATTGTCATTTCAGGTTCAACTCAAAACGGCAGATCCCGTACGACTGCTGACGGTGGGTCAGTGTTATAAGCTGTGACGCATCATTTAAACGGCAATAGCCAGGTTAAATGGGGAATGTTTGTGATGTTGACACAATCCGCTATTTTTCATTTTAATCACGAAATTTGGTAGTCATTATGAACCAAAGGAGCCGCGTCTACTACGTGAGGTGCGGTGACCATTACGTCAGGAATTGGACAATGGTGAAGGAACTGTTAACCAACCTATACAAATTCTTTGACATCTGTGTCTTGTTTGAAACGGATATCAATCTTAGAATGGTAGTCTTACGGACTGATCAGGTAGAATGCGTGTTGATTGAAACATTTTATTGTCATGATGATTTTCAGACAGTTTTGAAAGCGAGGCTTTGAAAAGCTAAATTCACCTCACTTCATGAGAACTACAGGAATCATAGGGCCATATTCGATAATGGCCAATTAACTGACTCTGGGCGTGTTGTCATCTAGCCTGAAATACAAACGACTGGTAGTATGAGTAACGCATTAGCGATACAAATGCAAGGTCCATATGGATATTTTTTGAACCTAAGAAAGGCATCGAGGGCGAACTAGTAAGTGAATGGGACATTTTCATATCAATAGAAGTAGTTGCAAAATTGAATTTTTGCACCCAGTACACCAGAAATCATAATTAAATCTCAGATTTAATTCCAACTTGATACTATCATGGGCTGTATACATTTTAGACAGTATATCTGTTGATTATGCTCTCAATGTTACCCTTTTAGTTCTTCATCTCGAGTTCTTCATGTCTAGTACATCACCAATTGCTTCTCCTCTGCAATCTCTACTCTCCATAATTGATTCACCAGTCAATATTAGAATGATATCGTTCACATCTGTTTTTTAACCCATCATAGCTACATTCATTAACTTTAATGTAGCCCTCAGACCGACCTCTTGATTTCCATTTCATCAACATGTCACCTGACCAGCATCGATGAGAAAAAAAAATGAAATCTCTCGTAGTGAAAAATACACCAACATGGAAGACAACAACAGAATTGTATCCCGTTTGTTCAGGGCGTTCAAGACAACCAAAGAAATGGTTCGTGACCGTGGATACTATATAACCCAAGAAGAAATCGATATGACTTTGGAAGAATTCCGTTCCAAAATATGTGATTCAATGGGTACACCTCAAAGAAAATTGATGTGTTTCCAAGCATCTCCGCTGGCTGAAGCTTTAGAAAAGTTTCCAGAGTTAGGTAGTTTGTGGGTTGAATTCTGTGATGAATCATCTGTAGGCATCAAGACCATGAGAAATTTCTGTATTCATATCAGTGAAAAGAATTTCAGTACCGGGATTTTCATTTACCAAAATTCCATCACTCCAAGTGCTAATAAATTAATTCCAACAGTATCCCCAGCAAGTATAGAAACTTTCCAAGAAGGTGATTTGGCTGTAAATATTACTCATCATGAATTAGTACCTAAGCATTTAAAGTTAAGTAAGGATGAGAAGAAACAACTTTTGGAAAGATATAGATTGAAGGAATCACAATTACCAAGAATTCAAAGGGAAGATCCTGTTGCAAGATATTTGGGTTTGAAGAGAGGAGAGGTTGTCAAGATTGTTAGAAGATCTGAGACAAGTGGTAGATATGCCTCGTATAGAATTTGTTTGTGATTTGGTTCGTGAATACTGGATCGCTAAAGCGCTAATATGTTTAAAGCGAGCATTCGAGCGGAACGACATGCGATGCATCATTTGTAGAAGTCTGCGAACTACGTGATAAAGGATCTTGACGATCAGTTTTGAATATATGGGCTGAATTGTATTACAAGCAATCCGCAATTTCAGACCGTAAAAATCAACTAGTTGGGCTTTTCGGTACGATTATTCCACTATGGAGATTTAAGCAGTATACGTTTTGATTCACTTATTCAAAGGCCAGGACCAATTATCCAAGTACTGTCAAAACTCAGAACCACACAGAGGTCCGCCGTTCATATACAAACCCAACCAAAAGAAAAACATCCTTAAGATCTATGAATCGTGGATTATCGAAGTATAAAACAGAAGACTCTATTCAGAAAGGGTTACATATTTGTATATTATAATTTTTTAATATTTATTTGTAGGTTGAATTACCATAATCCAGACAAGCGTTCCACAGTTAACTGCCTATTATGTGAATTGTGCGTTTCCCGAATTCATAGCAATCAATGCTTTAATTGTATATGAGAGACACTTCTATCTCAGAACAGATCAAGGTTTCCATCCAAAAACTTCATTTTCTCCCTCAGCTTACCCTCCCGGCCACAACCCCATCTTGAATACCACTCCACCATTTTACATCCACCAACCTGACTTCCTCACTTGGGGCAACACCAACACCTTCAGCACCCAAATAAACCGGGCCAATAGTGACGATCACGCTATCTACAATATTCAATCTCAACAATTCATTAATTATAACAGCTCCACCTTCAACCATTAGACTTCTTATCCCTCTTTTCTTTAGTGCGGCAGTTATGATTTCCCAATTAGAGTACCTATTAGCTAGCAATGGTAGTTGAATATAAATTGGGCCATCATCTGTGAAATCATGATCGTCGCCGTCGGATTGACCATCAACTAATATAAATGGGTATATTCCGGTTTCTTTAGCAGTTTTTTGTAAAGTGGATCCTTCGAACTTGAATTCATTTCTTGGATCAAGAATCACTGGTCTGGGTGATTTGGACCCTGGATGTCTACAATTCAACTTCGGATCATCAGCAAGTGCAGTTCCTATTCCGATCAAGATAGCATCATGTACCGATCTTAGATAATGGGTCATTGACTTTGTTTCTAGGTGTGAAATCTTAGTTTGAACTCCATGTTTGGCAGCTATCTTCGCATCCATAGATTGGGCGTAGGTTAATGTTATGAAGACAGAATCCTTCTTGTACGGAATGTATGGCTCTAAGAATGTGTGTAAGCTCTCTGGAAGTGGTATTAGTGACATTTCGTTATTAAAAGTTGTTGGTACGACTATATATGGCGTTGTGTTTCGATGCTGCAATCGCATGTTCGATTATGTAATCAGATCATGAAAACAAGATAGCATCGTACGACTTGGTAATTGGTACACAGTCTTGGAACTGTTTCATGATTGGGGGGTTTCTTTTGAGAGCGTACTGAGGGAATCTCACGTTAGCGTAATAATTTACCTAACTATTGCTGACAATTGGTTGGGTCGCATGTAATACCTCCAAAGAAGGTGATCCATTTGGAGCACTTCGGTCTTAAAAGATAATGTTACTAATAAGATTATCTGTTCTGAGCTCACGGGCCGGTCTGTCTATTCTTTGTCATACGTATAGTGGGCCAGAATTAGAGTTTGAGCATACAAATAGAAGTGATGCTAGAAAATTTGATGAGTTGAAATTCATAAGGACTTTAGTTCTATGCTTCTCAGAGATTCATATTTGCCGATGATTTGTGTATGGAACCTAATCTTTCTCAGCTCGTGCCATATTTGATATGGCTGCAAAATGTTCCAAAAAAATATCGTTTCGATGCTCTTCGATAAGTCAAGACATTTACAATTGCAATGCACTATTGCAAGACTCACTTGAAGTCAGAATTGAATTTGGCTGGCCCCCATATACCTGCTACTACAAATTATAATTAACCTTGGTACTTTTCCATCTACCTCAGTTTGAGTTTAGGTTGTTAAAAGATCTGAGCTTATTCCACAAAGGGTAATTTCATGAACTATTTGAACCATTTTGGGCACCATTAATACCCATTAAGTAAGAAATAGTTCCTTCCTGAGACTCTACAAAGAATGAATCCAGTGCTCGTCAAGACCATTGTTAATTTCGTTTATATCTACTTTGTTCATGGTGATTGGAATTAATCATAACGCATTCCTCATTCCATAAAATTTATATACTCATGTATTAAGTACATTTTGATGATGCACATTTATTTCATTTATCCTTCACATTCCATGATCCACCGAATAACCCGTCCTACCTCTAAAATTCCATGTGATTTTTTTAGGAGAACCATTATGATACTTTGAAGTTATTACCATAACTCCAATATTAAAGCAAGATTACTACAGCCTTCATTTACATTATTCAAATCTCTATTATACCCCCTTCTCATTATTCCTTATTATTATTCGTTACTATTATTCCTTATACTTTATTAGAATTTTTGATCAACCTCGGCTTTCCCCACTAGGTTCCTTTTCTCTTAATACAGTCATATCTCTTTCATATCTACTTAACTCGCGTTGCTTCCATAATTCGAATTCTTCTTCCGGGTTTATATCGTCGGTGTCATCAAGTTCTCCTATTTTGTCGTCCTCATCATCATTTAATGATACATATTTATCTAGTTTATTTGGATCAACCACTTTTGATTCTTGTTTGATTTCAACCTCTTTCTTTCTAATATAAACAGGTTTGACTAGTTCAATACTACTGTCACTTTCACTGGCTTCACTACTGTCACTTCCACTGCCGCTACTGGTCATTGTTTATCTTTCTTCTCGTGTTTTCGGATCACCCACGCGCTATTTCGGCCATAAATATTGAACTTTTTCAAAGA
This sequence comes from Kodamaea derodonti, assembly GCA_030570035.1. Classification (NCBI taxonomy): domain Eukaryota; kingdom Fungi; phylum Ascomycota; class Pichiomycetes; order Serinales; family Debaryomycetaceae; genus Kodamaea; species Kodamaea derodonti. The sequence continues at coordinate 596,451 of JAJLUU010000008.1, forward strand.
GCACATTTTTTGAAACTACAAACAACATGTCTTTATCATCATATTCCATCGATACTCCATTTGGTATTGCTTTATGGCCTTTATTTGATAAATTTGTATCAACTGTTACCCATGAAAATTTTGTTCCTTCAAAATTCGAATTTGTGAAAGGTGGTCCATTACCTTTATCCACTTTACCTCCAGTTATTGCTACTATTTCCTTTTATTACACGGTCATTTTTGGAGGAAACTATTTATGGAAGAAGCTTGGTTTAAAACCTTTGGTATTAAATGGGTTATTCCAAATTCATAACCTATTATTGACTACAATTTCATTAACCTTATTCATTTTAATGATAGAACAGTTGATTCCAATGATTTATAAAAATGGGTTATTTTATGCTATTTGTGATAATGGGGCATGGACTCAACAATTAGTGTGTCTTTATTACTTGAATTATCTTACTAAGTTCTATGAATTTTTCGATACCCTCTTCTTGGTTGTTAAACAAAAGAAGTTGACATTTTTACATACTTATCACCACGGTGCTACTGCACTCCTTTGCTACACTCAATTAATCGGTTTGACTCCAATTTCTTGGGTTCCAATCGTACTTAATTTGGGAGTTCATGTTGTTATGTACTGGTACTATTTACTTGCTGCAAGAGGTATTAGAGTTTGGTGGAAGGAATGGGTAACTAGATTCCAAATTATCCAATTCGTACTTGATTTAGGTTTTGTTTACTTTGCAACTTACCAAAAGATCATCTTTACTCACTTCCCTCTGTTAATCGGTGTCGTTCCATTCTGTGCTGATTGTGCAGGTACTATGATTGCAGCCTATTCCGGTTGTGCTATTTTATCTTCTTACTTGGTTTTGTTCATTGCTTTCTACATCGATGTTTATCGTAGAAAGACAACCACAAGATCAAAGAGAGTCAAGAGTGTTGGTGGTGTTGCTGCTCAAGTTAATGAGTATGTTAGAAGTAGTGGTGAGAGTACTGGTTTGGATGTTTCCAGTAAGGGAATTAAGCGTAGGTAGGTGTCTTAGCAGCAAGTTTGAGTCCCAACTAGAATGTAGCGCGGTAACTTGTCTCAAAGAGGTAGTTATAAGTTAGGTATGCCTTACATTGCTATTGAGCAAAAAGTCGCTACTTCACACTCATTTGCTAGAACCATTAAGGTGAAGTTGATTCTAACTTTCCGAATGACTTTTACGATTGCGTTATGTTTCATGCCATAAGATGGATTTTTTTTAGCCCCGACTTTGACCTAGAGTATAAATTACTTCAGACTGTGTATATCTGTCTGGTTTTTAGACATTTTAAGTCACTTATAAATATAGTAATACATTTTAATTTACAAATACCAAATTGGTTACAAGTTTTGACTTGATGTCCTATATTCCTGATATAGAGAGATCTTATATAAGAAGCGAAAGTTGTTCGTAATTGCTATACGCGGTCTGGTACGTGGATAGTCTTGTCTCCTGAGTAATCTACCTCTGGTTGATCGTTAGTGTGACGACGGTCTGGAACGTGGATGGTCTTGTCTCCTGAGTAGTCTACCTCCGGTTGATCGTTAGTGTGACGACGGTCTGGAACGTGGATGGTCTTGTCTCCTGAGTAGTCTACCTCTGGCTGATCGTTAGTGTGACGACGGTCTGGAACGTGGATGGTCTTGTCTCCTGAGTAATCTACCTCTGGTTGATCGTTAGTGTGACGACGGTCTGGAACGTGGATGGTCTTGTCTCCCGAGTAATCTACCTCTGGTTGATCGTTAGTGTGACGACGGTCTGGAACGTGGATGGTCTTGTCTCCTGAGTAGTCTACCTCTGGTTGATCGTTAGTGTGACGACGGTCTGGAACGTGGATGGTCTTGTCTCCTGAGTAGTCTACCTCTGGTTGGTCGTTAGTGTGACGACGGTCTGGAACGTGGATGGTCTTGTCGTCATTGGAGTAATCTATCTCCGGCTGGTCGTTCACTTTACGACGATCTGGAACGTGAATGGACTTGTCGCCCGAGTAATCAACCTCTGGCTGATCGTTAGTGTGACGACGGTCTGGAACGTGGATGGCCTTGTCGTCATTGGAGTAATCTATCTCCGGTTGGTCGTTCACTTTACGACGATCTGGAACATAAGCACTCTTATCGCCGGAATAATCTTCTTCTGGATGATCGTTGGTGTGGCGCTTTCCAGCCCCAGTCCACCTTTGTTCAACCTCAAAATCCAATTTCAAACCATTTGAATAGTTTCTGATCTCAAGATCATTAATCGGCGCAGCTGGTAAAGGAAGTGCTGCAATATTTGCAGCTAAAGTCGCAATCACAAAATATTTAAACAATGACATTCTTAATATACGAAATCACCCGTAAATTATTTTACAATAGAGGCGATGTCAAGGGCTATTAAGTTTATTTATAATTGGTGTGGTTTGAAAGGTTTGTAAATTTGTTGTGTATTTTTGCAGCCAAAAATAAACCTTTAACCGAAGATACCGACTGTCTCCACCTTGAATTTGTCAGAATTGCACTCCTTCGGTTATCAAATTAGATTGACGGAGGACCCTTGCATTTGCCGTGGGGACATATGGATTGAATTCATAATCAAAACCTGAAATTTGGCACATCCGTAAAACAATGCGGCAGGTGCCATAACAGGAAATACATCGTTATTACCCGTTTCATTGTTCACCTCGGATAAATTCTTGAAGCCATAAAATTGTTCGCTGTCCTGGAATCTTAAAATAAAACTTAGGCTTAGAGGAGATGTACTTAATTTAGCATTGAATCCCAAGAATGATTACATGCCACTATATAAGCTGATTCTTGGGTAATAGAGAGAAGTTGTATTTCAAGACTTCTAACAATAGGTGAAACGATTTTGGCGGTAATTCACGGCAGCATTGTGTTAAGAATTTATGCATCCTTATCGACTTGAGCCGTTGAGACTACCAATCTGGGGTGTAGTACCGAGATTTACTTGGTTTAGCGAATAAATGCCACAAGCTAGATACATAATAATGCCAAATGGTTTAAATTCCAATGTTGTATGTTATGTCTATGTTGCACGGTGGAGAATAACTCACCCCAGCTACTCGTTCATAACTATTGAAATATTGCATTATCCGGTTGATCAATTACCTATGGAAATGGTGTGCTTACTCGATCTCTTATCACGCCAACTCCCTAAAGGGCACTTGGTCAATTGACGATTCCCTAATAAGTGATTGATTACTGCTCAAAAGTACTCTAGTACCCATAATATTTAGACATAACAACGTCATGGCTATTGGAGATTGGACATTATCATAGATATGGGAATCTGTGTGAAATGTATTAAATCCCACATCCTTGGAAAATTATCGAACTCACTTCCAGCGAGGATTTTTCGACTTGCTTGACTGATAGCGGCGCTCAAAATATATGATCTTCGTTATACTTCAAACGCCGAAGTATACAGTTATATGTTTACCGCATACGGTACATATTAACTTTAATTGAATTGTATATTACCCTCATGTGGGTAAGTAGGCGATTGATTTGAATACATGATTCGTCGATTGTCACAACTCAACGATTTTCAACGAAAACTTTTCAACACTTGAATAGAGAATAAAAACACTCCACTCATCAAAGCTCCACCTCTACACGTTATGTAAGTCATAATGGTACATTAAAATATATACAGACATGCTCATTCTAAATGAAAAGAATCAACGTCCTAACGGTGCTAATACTTTATAAAAAACCAACAAGTAAGCTAAACCCTAAAAACCAAGCTGTGAGCTTACTTAGATCTGGCTCTAACCATCCGTCTCTTTCTCTTAAGTCTTCTAACTCTCTTTTTTCTCCACTTATCTCTCATTTTTGATAATAGATGTGTTGGTAAGGGAAAGAAAAAGGAAGATGTATGTTTAAATTTAAACGGGACCTACTGGGAGCGAGATTGAAAAATTTTTGTCACGTTTATTTCGAAAATTTGAGGGCTCAAACATTTTTTGGCTGTGCCCTAGAGTGATCAAATTTGGTGAGATTGAGTTGACATTAGGACTTTGTGAGAGCTGGTTTTGTGATTTCGTGACGTCTTTAACTTTATGATAGGATTCGTCTGAGTAAGTTTATAGAGTGGTTGCAAAATACTTCAAATAAAATTTGTGGTATTTAAACCAATTGCTCCCAAGTAGGAATACTACCAGCAGCACCTTTCCTCTGAATAACAACACTACTGGCTAAAGTTCCAAACAAAACTGCATCTTTTAACAGTTTTCCCTCGGAAAGACCAACAACCACACCACCAAAGAAGGTATCTCCAGCACCAGTAGTATCAACTACGCTTTTGACTTCTATAGAGCTGCTGAATTGAGCGTCGTGCTTCGACTTGAAAACACTTCCAACAGAACCCATTGTAATAATAACCGTCGAAATATTTTTCTGATTGATTAATTTTTGCAAATTGACACTTAGATTTTGGAACCCAATAGTTTTATCTTTCTTGATTTCTTCTTTATGAGCTTTTAAACCTTCAGTTGAAAGAATTGATGATGCAACATCTAGCGCTTCACCCTCATTTAATATAAGAAAATCAATTTTCGATAATAACTCCTCTTTCATATATTCAGGATTGTAGGGAGAAGGGTTATAACAGATGTTTATGTCTGGTCTGTTCTTGTTAATCCAATCAATCAGCTTGATTGTATCTGGAAATTCATTTTGCAATAAAACGAAGTCGTTTGAATCATTCGATGAAGTTTCCTTAAAGTAGGACTCGTACTCTTCTGCTGTTGGTTTCAATTCGCCATTGGCACCTGCTGTTATTAAAATCCTATTCTCTCCATCAGATTCTACTAAGATAACAGCTACTCCACTTGATTGATTTGAAACAGTCAGGACATAATTCACATCAACGCCTGAATCAATCAATGCTTTTTTCAATTCTATTCCAAATGAATCTCCGCCAATTTTACCAATCATTCGTACTTTAGTATCAGCTTTACTTAATCTAGCACAAGCAATTGCTTCATTCAAGCCTTTACCTCCAAGGTGATTTTCAAAAGTGTTGGCTTGGATGGTTTCCCCGGCATCAGGAACACGATCTGTATATGTTACTAAGTCATAGTTTAATGATCCAATAATAGTAATCATTCTGTTGGATTTTTTGATTCTAATTCAATTGACTTCAATTAAAGAAGTATAAGGCATACAGTGAGGTCATAAACATTTTTGTGGTGAATGTAAAAGGGTGTATTATGTCAGCCGTTCAGTCTGTCAAATCACTGATCTGCCTGTCAATGCGTGTCTATACTGCTCTTCGGTATTTCAAGTAAGACTTCCAAAAGTGTGTATGTTATCACACTCGATAATCAGCCAACTACTTGTACGAACCTCATCCACAGAAAAATTCCACCATATTGATCTATCATAATTCACATTCAAATTGTGGCTCAAATTGGATTACTCAAGAGATGGATGCTATATCTTCGATCAGTTCTAATACCAATCTACTAGATATGGGATTAGAACTGAACTCCAAAGAACTAGATCGAATTTATCGTAAATTAGATAGAAGAATCATTCCTGCATTATGGTGTATGTATTTCATAACATCATTTGGATCAGGATGTTATGGTTTAACATTAACGATGAATAGAGAAGAAGGGCATTCCTTAATTCAACAATTGAATTTGACTTCGAGAGATATTTCAATTGCAAATGCAATGAGCTTTATTGGTTTCATTTTATTTGATTTACCAATGAATTTAATAATGACCAAAGTAAGTCCGCAAACTTGGTTAGCTAGAATTGCAATTACGGTGGGGATAGTTTATTCATGCTATTTCTTCTTGAAAAATGCTCTGGGCTTGATTGCAATTAATTTTATATCTGGAGTGGTAGGTGCAGGTACTTGGCCCGGTATGAGTTATTACATTTCCCTTTGGTATCCAAATGAAAGATCGACTAGAAGAATCGGTTACTACTTCACAGCTGCTCAACTTTCGGCAGCTCTGGCAGGTTTGGTCAGTGCTGGCGTACAGAAAATGGATGGCTTACATGGTTATAGTGGTTGGCAATGGATGTATTTGATTTCCGGAGTAGTTTGTGCTTTTGTAGGTATTTTGTTGCTTTGGTGGTTACCTGGAAGACCGCATTTGAAGGGGCATTTACATGAAGCAAGTTCTTTTGAGTCGGATGCGTATTTGAACCAGTTTATTGATCCATCAGTGTGGAATCGCTTTAGGCTGAATTTCTTACATATCTTACCATACCCCCTTACTGAGGAAGAACAAATACTTCACAGACAAGATATGTCACACAGGCAACCTACTATAAATTGGGGATGGAAAGAAATTGCTGATGTTATCACTGATGCTAGAATTTTGCCTTTAATAATCATGTATTTTGGATGCGTTGGTACTGGGTTTGGGATATCTGTATTTGGATCGACAATAATTGCTATCAATAATCCAAAATTATCATCAATCGAAGTTTCGTTATTATTTGCACCAATTTGGTTGTTTTATATGGCAGGCACTTTATCAATTACACCATTTGCTGATAAACATAAACAATATAGAGCAGCGATTTTTTCGCTGGCATGTTGTATTACTATAACTGGATTGTTTGTAACAACATTTGCACATGGCGCTTGGAGTAGGTATAGTGGGCTTTTGATATCTGGTTATGGATTGGGGCCGGCAATACCAATTTGTATGTCATGGGCAGCAGATATTTTCCATGATACATACGGAGACGTTGGAACTGCTGTAAGCGCAGCTTTGGTTAGTGGGTTAGGTAACCTTGGATCTGTAACTTCGACTTATGCACTTTATACTGGTTGGCCGGCCGATAAAGCTAGGCTATATAAGTATTCGAATATGATGTTGGTTGTTATGTTGGGTGGTAGTATCATAGCATCTTGGGCTTGTAATTATCTAAAGGATAAAGTACGCCAAAATAGATTATAGTTAGGGAGAGGACTATCAACACCAGAGATAATTATTGTATAGATTCCTTTTAGAGATTATTTATTAGACTTCAATTCAAGTAACTCCACACGAGAATATACCGGAAACTTAATTTTCGTAAATATACGTGGGTGTTAATTATTCTGGTTCAGCGTCTCTACTTAAATTTGGGGCTTTGCCTACTTTGGTTGCGAAATATGACCTAATTGCTGCAAATGATATTTCGAAACAGTTGGATGTTACTCTTAACATCTGCAATCTGCAATCTACTGTAATTCTAGAACCAAAGCTTACTCGATTTTTACAAATTTTCGTAAATTAATTCAATTAGGGTATCCAATTAGTGAACAGAAAATTAAGCAATTGAGTTATGAGTTCAAGTAAACGCGTGGTATTGGAGACGATTTCATAGATAGATAATGCTAAAGTTTGAATAGCCTTTTGGGTGGTTGTGTGAATGTGTGCATAAATGACCATTTGAATGAAATACAATGGAAAACAATTGCATGTGGCTATACATTATCATTCATTAAACAAAGCATAATCGTAACTTTACGAATACTCGCTAATTCCATTCGCGGCGGTAAGGCGGATGACAAAACCGAGAATTGAGCACTGATTCGGATATAGCTTGAACACTATTACCGTTCCTGTGAGATCAAGTAATAAGAATTTGTACGAAACTCTTTGAAGTAAGCCTTGGCATATTTGACAAGTTTGTGCGTACAAGATGAAGGCACAACATCCGAATCTTCCAACAACTCTAGTTCTGAAACATGAGACCCTCCTCACGCTTTAATTTTAAAGTTTCCCCACCATGAACCTCAACCTGCACATACTCTATCTAGAGTAACCATGGTCAATGTAGACAAACCATCGGAAACAATGTTTGTCGACCCGTCACATGAATGCCAAGACATGTCCTTCTTTGAACCGCTATCTAGTATCATCATTCTTCGATTTAAAACTAAAGATCACTGTAGACTTCGCCAAGCCTCGTTCGGTATACGAGATTTTCCTGACGCTAATGCTGAGTTTGCAGTTGCAGCCGTAAGGTACTCATATGGGTTGAAGTTGCCTAAGTAGGATACGTAGACTATGAATCATTCGTTACTAGCCACACACTGCCTTATGTTGGAAAGGTCTTTGTGACTCGAAGCAAACGGAGCCAAATAATTTAACTACAAAAACACCCCAATTCCATATTTGATATTCATAAAATTCGTCAACCATGATCAAGGGTTTATTATTATTACTACAAGTCGTTCAAGTAATTGGGATGGTCATCCCGGGTGGGTATACAACAGAAAAGTTGGTTGTTGGAGAACTTCTAAGTGGTCAAGTTCTTGGACATTCAGATCTTCTCATTGATGTTCGATTTGGTATCGGCGAACAATATGAAAAAGTTGCAATTGTTGATCCTACATTAGATGGTTTGAATGTACCTATTGAAGATCATGAAGAGATTCATCGAATTATATTTGGAACAGACAGTAATACAGTCCCATGTACTTCCAATGACTTCATTGAATTCACCATTAATGATGAGGTTTTAGAAGTTCCCGTTTCAAGTTTAATTGGTGGTTTGAATGGTGATTATTGTGAGTCTATGATTGGTACTACCACGTCAAACAAGTTGGTTTTGGGTTCATTGTCTCAAGGTAAGTTTACCAAGAGAAAGAGTGGCCATTCATCTGGTGGCCATTCATCTGGTCGTGGCCATTCATCTGGTGGTGGCGGTTCATCTGGAGGATCGAGTAGCTCTGGTAAAGGAGGTGGCTCTTCTAGTTCATCAAGTGGTTCTGGTACTAAAGGAGGTGGTTCTTCTGGTTCATCAAGTGGTTCTTCTCCCAAAGGTAATCCCCCAGCATATACTCCAGGGGATGCACCACCACCATACAGTCCATCTACTGGTAGTTCTGGGGGCAGTTCTGGGGGCAGTTCTGGGGGCAGTTCTGGGGGTAGTTCTGGAGGTACTTCATCTGGTTCATCTGGTTCTGGTTCATCTGGTTCAAGCTCTGGTGGCTCTTCGTATGGTGGTACTAGAGGTGGGGGTACAATTGTTCCAGTTGCTGCTGGTGGTGCTGCTGGCGCTGCCGGAGTTGCAGCAACACATGGGAGAAACGGAACTAACGGGACTAGAAAGAATGGTGCATCGATCACCAAAGCAGGCGTCTTGCTTCCAATTGAAATGTTTGTTGCAATTATTTTGTTTACATAGTTTAAGCTGGTCTAATTTAGGTATGTAAGTATTCAATAAAATTATGTAACATTATCAATTCATACCATAACTATTTAGTATGTGAAATACTCCACATCTCTGAGTATCATATTTTGAAAACCTTGCATTTTAAGCGAGACATTGCTTGCAAAATATAATGCCTCCGCTATCCGTACTTTAGTTGCATATCGAAATGAGGTTAATTCGAGGATGTGGCTGTTCTAACATAGACTGGTCATCGGCAGCATCCACTCAAATCACCTCGTAATATATTGAAATCTGTATATAATTGTAAATATCTGTATTCTCATCTTCTCCAGTAAAATTTCAATCTGCCTTCTAACAACCGTTCCAACTACCGTTCCAACAACCTTGTGGATTATCTTCATCTACACTATGTCTATTATTACAATCTGAGGATTCGCCAAAACAAGGCATGATTTCCATCATTTCCTTTCTCTCTTCCAATAGTAGTTGAAGCTTTACACAATTCAAACTTTTCTCGAAAGTTCCTTTGTAGCACTATCACCTGGATTATGATTTTAAACCTTTTTTTTCATTCTTGGCACCTGTTTCTTTCACTGTGAATGCATTATTTGGTTTTGTGAACGTGCAGGTGTATTTTGGCTGCAAAAAGTGTGATAAACTCATTATTGTGTACATATGTACGTGTAGTTAGTCAGATGTTACACCTGTTTATAAGTATTTGCATTCTCTTACAGTTACGGTGTTTTAATATATTGTCATATTTATCATAACTATTTGTGGTATTCGACATCTACCCTGATCTTCTCTTTCTTTCCTCTTCAAGATCCTCTTGCCTCTTAATCGCTAACCCAACTGTCAAATGAAGTAACATTTCATCACTAACACTATTTATGCTATCAAAATCTTCAGAATAATTATTCTCTAAAAGTATTTCAGAAGCATGTAAACCGATTCTTTTAGTTTCCCTCAATTCTCCAATTGCTATTGCGTCTTTGAACAATTCTGGCTTTTTTCTTCTTGCATCTATACTAAAAAAGTTCCATAATTGTGTCACAGGATGCTTTCTGATCAATTTATTTGATTCTTTATCCCAGCTATCAACCAAAGAATAGGATCTATCTTGCCCGAGCTTATATAAGGAATATTTGAATAAACCAAAAGAGTACTTATTTTGATATACCCATCTATAAACAATACCTTTGTATTCATAGTCAATGATAGGCATTATGTTATGATAGAACACAGGAACCTTTTCGTTCAAGAATTCTAAGTTCAAGATGGTACATTCAATACCATATTGTTTCTTGATCACACAATGATCATAAAAGTGTATTTTTTTGTTAAATGGCTCTTCGATCCTAGGAATTTTGAATCGTTTCACGGTAATGAATTTGTTAGTAAAGCATCCAGTTTCTGTTTCCAATAATGGAATACCATATCCTTTAGCATTTTCAGAAAGGACAAACAGACTGTTGGGATCTTTTGAATATTCCTTATATTGTGATTCACTTGTTTGGGAAGAATACAATGTCAAAGATGTACTGAATAATTTATTTACAATTGGAAATGTTTGGAATTTACCGGAGGAATACTCTGGCGGATTATCTAGTGCTAGCTTCTCTGAATATTCTTCTTTCTCTTGACGTGCTTCATTCTCTTTGAGGGATTCTTTTTCTTTGAGTGCTGATTGTTCATGATATTCAATTGGCTCAACTTCCTCATAAGCAAGCTCCGTCTCTTCTGTCGTTGTCTTGTTTCCTTTCTCTGGCATAAGGGTGGAATTGATAAATTGAAAGATGGCGACTCAAAGTCTTAAATGGGTGAATTTTGATGCTTGAAATCTTAAAAGGTTGAGTGGTGGCGATTCAATGCAAAATGGGTAAAGGGGTAATTCAAAGTCTTAAGTGGCTGTTCATGCAAATCGGTTTGTGAATACAAGAAAAAGCCCAAATAAAGTTTTCCAGTGACTCAAACCTTGTAGATGACTACTCAAAAAAGCTTAGCAGTCAACGGTTGCGAATTAGCTCCCTTAAAATGGTCATCCATTTTGTGTGCGAGTCCAATTGATTTTCAGATTTACATGGTATTATCTTACATAAGTAATTGTACATTTAGCCTTATTTAACTAATTAAAGTCCTAACCAGAACTCACCCTTGGTAACCTCAATTTCAGAACTAACTGGAACATGGCTCGAAGAATTACCAACTAAAATATTATATTTACCCTTTTCAGAAGACCACTTAGATTTATAAGTATCCCAGAATGAAGTTGCTTCTCTTAATGAAAGTGTAAGTGTAACATTCTTTGATTCACCAGCCTTTAAGAAAACCTTGGTATATTCTTTTAATTCTTTGACAGGTCTGATAATGCTTGGATTTTGAGGTTCAACGTATAATTGAACAGTTTCAGAACCATCACGAGATCCAGTGTTTGTAACAGTCACTGTTGAAACTACATTTTCACCATCAATCTTACTCTTCAAGTTTTCAAATTTGAAAGTACTGTATGATAAACCGAAACCGAATGGGAATAAAACATCAGTTTCAACCTTTTCGTAGTATCTGTAACCAACAAAAACATCTTCACCATACAAAACTCTACCATTTGTAGATGCATAATTCAAGTATGATGGATTATCTTGTAATCTTCTTGGGAATGTCATTGAGAGCTTACCTGAAGGATTCACATCACCAAAAAGAACATCAGCAATAGTGTTACCACATTCATTACCACCATACCAAGCATGTACTAATGCAGGAACAGAATCAACCCATGGCATTGTAACTGGGGAACCCGATTGATTAACAACAATTACATTTGGATTAGCTTTGACGATTTCTTCAACTAATTTATTGGTGTATCCTGGAATATCCATATGTGGTCTATCGAATCCTTCAGATTCCCATTCTTTAGAAAGACCAACACATAATACAACCTTGTCCACACTCTTGGCCAACTCAACAGCCTTCTTGATTTCAGATTCTGGAGTAGATCTAATGGCATAACCAAAGTAAACACCACCCTTTTCATTTGATTCCAAAGTTAATGTATAAGTTGGACCAGTTGCAAATTCAACCTTGATCTTGTATTTTTGGCCCTTGACCAAATCAACCAGATTTCTTTCTTCTCTAGTACCCATAGCAAGGAAGAAGGCATCACCTTTAACTTGTTTTGTCTTGTTATCAACAACGAGTTCATCATTGACGAAAAGTTGGGCAGTACCTAAAGTTGAACATCCAAAATCAACAGGACCAGATTCTTCAGCAACGAATTCACCAGTGATATCAACGTAGAATAAGAGTTCACCATCTGCTAAAGCAGGATGTGTGAAATCAGACATGAAAACCTTGGTAGATTTCAAGTGTTTAGTATCAAACAATTGACGGTCTCCTTTGGTTCCTGGTGGTAACTTATAGAATTTAGCAGTGATACCTTGGTTACCATGATCATTGGTTAAGAATTGACCAACATCAGGTAATGTTTTATCAAGGAAAGCACCAAGGGTGTACTCAAGTGATACCGTATTTCCGCCAAGTTTGACTTTTTCAACAATTGCATCATATGGAGTTACAAGGTAACTTGGATTCATGGCAGCAGATCCACCACCAGATTCTTGAGAAGCTTTAGCATTTGGTCCGATGATTGCAATTTTTTCAGTAGCAGTTGCTGATAAAGGTAAAATTCCATTATTTTTCAACAAAACAATGGATTCATTACCCACCTTTCTTAATAAAGCAGAAGCTTCTCTTGAATTATTTGGGGATTCTACAACATCATCCGGAATACCGATTTTCAAAGCTTCATTAACTAAGTTAAGAACTTGTCTGGCATTTTCATCAATAACATCTCTATGGATTTCGTTGGAATAAACTTTATGAGCAGCTGGGGTTTCTAATCTAAATCTTGTTGGACCTGGCATTTCCAAATTTAAACCAGCATCCAAGGATTCCTTCATAGAATAAGTACCATACCAATCAGACATAAGTGTACCTTCCCAACCCCATTCATTTCTAAGAGTATCCTGTAACAATTTTTTTGATTGAGAAACATGTTCACCATTTACTTTATTATAAGAAGTCATAATCGATTTTGGACGTGATTCTTTAACGGCAATTTGGAAAGGTTTCAAGTAGATTTCTCTTAATGCACGTTCTGTTATAATAACATCAACCAGCTTTCTTTCATCTTCTTGATCATTTGCAACGAAATGTTTCAAACAAGCAAGAACTTTAGTACTTTGAATACCTTTAATAATTGAGGCAGCTGAATGTCCAGATAATAAAGGATCTTCCGAATAACTCTCAAAGGCTCTTCCTCCTAAAGGAGATCTAACGATATTACAAGTTGGACCCAAAATAACGTGGGCACCTTTCATAATAGCTTCTTTTCCCATTAATTGCCCAGCTTCAATCAATAAATCTTTGTTGAAAGTAGCAGCAAGTGCTGTTCCACATGGGAAACAGTTAGATGGTACCCCATCAAAAAACTTAGTACCTCTAATACCATTTGGACCATCTGAAACTCTAATAGTTGGAATCTTCAAACGTTCGATGGATTTAGTATGCCAAAAGTCAACACCAGCAAGAAGTGAAATCTTTTCTTCAAGGGTTAATTCCTCAAGAAGCTCATCAACATCTAACTGAGCATGTGTAACAAACTTGATATCTTTAGTTTGCAAAATAGATGGTGTCATTGTTTGAATATGTTTATTTGAGTGAAAATCGACAGTTTTTATAACGATTATGGGAAAAACTACTCCGTTTGTGGGGGGAGTACTAATTTGGTAATCTATGCGATGGTCCGGCAAGAATTCCCAATTAGGTACTGATCCATGATCTATAAAAAAAATCACCCTTGCAAAAAATTTTATATGTATTAAAATTAGTGATCATTCTTTAACGGGTAAGGCAACCTTGACGAATTTGCTTATAGAGTGGTGTTATAATTTTATTTTACCAATAACCCTTTCGAAAATATTCAATTTTGTGGGGGAACAGGGACGATTACCCCTTTGAGATTTGCATTGCATCACGATATGCCAATCATTCCACCTTGTGTTACAATTAAAGGGGAAGTGTGGGGTTAAGAAATACTTGGAGTATGGAGGAATTGAGTGTTGAGTTAAGTTGGTTGGTTGAGGGGATTTATATCGGAAAAGCTTATTGATTCAAGATAGAATTCTTGTAAGATTACAGTAAAATAAGACGAATTAATGGGTTAACATAGATAATATTTCAGATACAAGACCTTAATAATTCACAAAATTGTACTTGAATCCTCATGGAGCATCATGGATTCATGAAATATTCATGTGTACTGACTTATCTTAACGGTCAGATCTTATTGTTGGTATTTTTTCAACCAAAAGGCTGGAATTTTGGGCGTGGGGGATATACCTGGAGGTGCTAATTTTCGGCATGATGATAAGGAGGAGTTTTAGGTCTGGGTTATTCTATATTAGTAAAGAGTTATTCCATATGTATGTGTAAGTATTTGTTTCAAGATAGATGATTTTGAAAACATCCTGTCACGCGTTCGTGGTTATATTTCAGACGCGGAAATAGAATTCCATTTATTATTTAAGGTGTACTCAAGCATAACCAGGTAATAAATGATTATCTTACCGATTCGGCTAGGTGTTAGAAGTCCCTTCGATTGTAAGCTCACTTCATCTGATGCGGAAACGACAAATATATACCATGGTTATCTAAAACTTCAGCAAACCCCTAAACCCACGAACCTTATCTAATTGAGTAACAGTCAATTCAAATTGCTTATCCCTCTTCTTCCAGAAATAAGGACCCTCTTTTTCACCATGGACCTCTCAAAAAGATTATTGATAGCATTGGATCTTCCACGCAAGTGATTCCTTCCATTTCCGAACCTTTTAATAGGGTATCACTTGGAACATACGTACGAACTAATTGGCTCCTCCTGGATTCCAATCATTAATATTTGCTGCAGGATGGTCTATTGATAAATTGGAAGATTCAGCATACCTAGCTTTTTTGACATCGGAGCATTAAGGTAGCAAATCAATTGATTCAGAGATTTTGTATTCAATTTTATACCTTTCTATCTATTTCTTGTAGTATCATAAACATCTTCAGCTATGAAATCTCTCTAGACTTGTGGGTGACAGTTAATGAAATTATTTTTGACTGACGTGCCTTTTCGTTTAACACGGTTCTACGTTTTCCTAGAGGCAGTTGCACAGAACAACAAACCTTCTACACTAATGTTAACGTGTGTACAATTCAAAACTATACAATCTAAACTAACTTTCCTTCTCTTCTTAACTTCATTTTTTCAGCAAAAGTCAAGACCTTTGGAGGAGGAGCGGCAGCGGCGGCGGCAGCGGCGGAAGCAGCAGCCCTCGAAGCAGCAGCAGAATTAGCTTCTTCTTCGGCAGCCTTTCTAGCAGCTTCGGCAGATGCTTCTTCGGCAGCAGCTCTTCTAGCAGATTCAGCGATTTCCTTTTCTCTTTGAATCTTTTGCTTCAATTCTTGTATACGTTGTTGCTTAACTTGTTCGATACGTTGTTTCTTTGCAGCTTCAAATCTTGCAGTTGCTTGGGCTTGTAAAGCAGAGATCTTCTCATTATTAGCGGCATCAACCTCGGCTCTAAAAGCATTGTAGTCCGGTAAGATTCTTTGGAAACGTGCCTTCAATTCGAGGGCCCTTGCATGTTCAGTCTTTGCCTTTGAAATCTTAGCTTGTTTAGCAATCTCATAATTCTTAACCTCTTCTAACTTTTGAATTTCAGCATCAGCAGCGTAATGTTTCAATTCAACCTTTCTATAAGCTCTTTCAGTGTGATCAACCTTCTTTGATAATGACTTGAGTTTTGTATCCAATTCCTTTTTATCTTTATTTAATTGATCAAGTTGTAATTGTTGTAATTTAGCACTATCGACTTCATCCAAGTTATCCATGTCGACCTTGATAATCCCCTTAGCGTTGATTTCTTCCGCCATTTTCCTCTTTTCCTTTTCTTGGATCAGTTTACGTTCTTTTTCCAATTTTTCAAGAGCTCTCTTTTCTTGTTCTTGGACCAATCTTTCTTGTTCAGCCTTTTTGTCTGCAATAGCACGTTCGGCCTTCAATTTAGCAGCTTCTTCATCTTCCTTGCTCTTAATTTCTTCAGCAATTCTCTTACGTTCAACCAAAACATCAACACGTTCAGCTAAAAGTTGTTGTTCCTTAATCATTTGGGAAACAGCACGCTGTAAAGCAACGTTACGGATTTCAGTGGTATCTTGAATTTGAATCAAGTTACTTGATTTACGTAAAGTTTGAGCCAAAATGGAGATCTGAGTTCTAACCAATTGTGCTGGAGATTGTTGCAATTTATCAACAAAAGTATCATTCAAAGATTCTTCAAATGGAGATGATTTAAATGTAACAACTTCAGATTCGTGGTCAATAGTTAAAGATAAATGTCCATCCTTAACAGCATTAACAATCAACTCTTCAACTTGTAATTGATTCAAACTATATTCAGCAGTAGTATCTAAGATCCCCAAATTAATTAAGAAGTCAAGCTTAACGGTTTGATAAACTTGTGATACTTGTTGGAAGATCCTAATAACGATAACCTCAGTAAGAGTAGGAATGTAATGGGAATAATCTTTATCAGCGTGAATTGCTTTGAAGGCATCGGCAACTTTACTCTTGATGTTTAAAGGATGGAATTCACCATTTTCTAAAACTTCAAATAATTGTTTAATTGCTGGGTCTACAAATCCCAAGATGTTCTTTTGAATGATAGATTTGATAAGACCAGACTTAGTTGGAACGGCATTCAAATTCAATAACAGTGTCAATTTAGAATTCTTTGTCTTGTATTCATCAACAATAGTTTCATTGGTATTGAGTGATTTTTGAGGAATGGATAATGTTGACAAAACCAAGGTTGATGCATAATGATTAAGCTCAGTATCTGTTGCTTTTGGAGATTGGGAATATAAATTGAAAAATTTATTCCAAGCAGCGGCATGGAAAAGTGCATTATCTGAAACTGCAAAGATTCTGGCCAAGTTTTCATAATAATTAGCCATCATATGAGGTTTTGGAGATTTCTTTGAAGCAGTAATCAAAGTATGAACATCATCAACAGATCTGAAACTCTCTTGCCACAATTCTAATTTAACAGAAATATTTAATTGAGCAAATCTTTGTTCTAAATAACGTTGAACGGTCTCATTGTCAGTCAAATCAATTGCATTGGTTGCACCTTTAATTTGAGTAGTAACAGATTGCATGTGAGCTCTTAATAATTCACATAAACGTCTAAATTCGGCCTTTCTCTTGAAATTAAGACAGAACTTAAATGCTTGCGAAACAATAGCAGAATACGTAACTTCCAATTTGGAGTTGTTTCTTAAAATATCTAAAACAGCTCTGAAAGCTTCCCAAAGGAATCTTAACCACGGAGTAACTAATTCACGTTCAGTTCTATCAGCTGAATCAGTATTGGAAACAGCACTTAATAAAATGCTTTCTGGAGATTCTGCAGAATCCAAATCAACTTCTTCATCTTGATCAATCTTAATGTCAGCTTTAGCTTGAGCTTCATCTAATTTCTTTTCAGCTAAATCAATGAATCTACGAACTACTATTTGAACTGATTCCAATCCATTATCCAGTAATTGAACATTCTTTTTATATTGATGTAAAGCGTCTTTTGCTAACTTTCCACGTCTTAAGTCAACAGCTAATTCCATAAGTAAAAGTGCAATTGGTTCCAAATCAGATACTGCCAAATATCTGATTCTCTTTGATGTGACCAACTCATAAAGAGTTTCTAATGCAGCATCACGTTGTCCAACGGCAATCAAATCTTCAGCACGTTTCAACACATTTTCCGGACGGAAATTGTGGTTGTGGTTCTTGTACGGTGGAGCCATCTTGGTTGTACTGATTTGCTTGAAAAATTTTCGAGTATTGTTTTGTCACGTGAATTTTGTTGATTATGTAAGGGTCTACTGAACAAGATGTACTGTATGCTTTCGTATCAGTTCTTTGAGTAGGATTACGTATCGTTCTTTGAGTGGGACTACAGATCACTCTTGAAGGTAGAGAGTTCCAAGTGTGAGGAGAGATATATAGTTAATATTTTTAATATATATTCTATAATAAGGTAATTAATGGGAAAGGCTATTGATGGGTTTCTGAGGGCTCTAAGGTAAATTCGATGTTGTAATCATACCATTGTTCCTTCTCTAAGTCTTTGCAATCTTGCATTGTCATGTTAAACCAATATCAAATAAAGAATTTTGCTGTATACTACCAGACAAAAGATCTAACTGTGTGTGGGCATTGAGCAAAAGGGAGTAGCTTGCCTGACAGCAAGAGAATATATTTTGGGACAAATTTGTAAATTTAATACTTTCTTAGTTTAAAAACAAATCAGGTCCCAATGAGATAGCCGGTAGCACCAGAGGTTTACCTAATACAGCCTAATACGGTGGAAACTTCTCTTCCATTCCTTTCACGGCAACCTTCATATCGTCCTTATCAACCAAAATCAAACTCAACATTGGTTCTATTCCATATTCCGTAAATACTCTTCTTGAATCACTATCTTGTTTTTTGTTACTATAATCGTAACTTCCATGATACTTCGATTTTTCTTCAAGAACAATATCTTCGAAATGGAAATAATCCATTTCCACTTCGTCGTCAGCACTCTTCTTCTTTTTCTTTTGTTGGTCATCTTGAACCTTTGCAGCCACTATTTTATAAACCTTTGAAATTACCAAGAAATAGTCGAATTCATACTTCTCATGAGAGTCTTCAGCACGATCCATTTCTTCAAGTAGCATTTTATACATTGGTGGTACCACTTCAACAGGCATATTGATCATACGTTCTGAAATGATAAGACCAATCTTCAATTTGGAATCTGGGCCTAATAATTTTCTTAGGATGATGTTGAATTCTCTTTGCTTGGAAGTCTTTTGAAGTACATACTGTACGATTTTCTTAATAGCTGGTTTGGTGATGTTATTGTTTATATTAATAACACTTAAAATCGCAAATGGATCACTTTCTTCACCATCAGTTTTAATTGTTGTACCAACAGAATTCTTTGTTAAAATTAAGTCAGCAAGAGCTGATATATCAAATTCTTGAGCATCATCACCAAAGAGTTGTGTCAAGAAGGTTTTTGTTGCATGAAAATCGACTTTTTGATTAAGATCGAAAAAGTCAAAATCAACATTGACTATTTCTTCTTCCTTTTCTCCATCTGCTTCTCCTTCTATTTGATCTTCGTTTTCGGATTCAGTAGAGCTGATGTCAATATCGGAGTCTTCTTCAACTGTTCTCTTCATGGTATGTGGACTTGTATTTGATGCGATGACTTTTCGGAATGAAAAGTGAGAACGCCCGTGGGAAGAAATTGATCCTAACGCTAGACGTCGATAATCACTCACCCTTGGACGTGAATACCAAGTCAATGCAAATGATCCATAGACTGTGAATCTGTGTCTAGTATTGATTATATAAACTTTTATTGGTTACTTATGTATCACTCTGCGAACCATTAAATTTTGTATACACATTGAATAATGATAACACCACTAGTTGAAGGATACTCATCTAGCGATGGAGATGAAGAGGAAACTCTGGAATACACCCCCAATAATAATGAACCGATATTGGCCCCTACTAATGTAGATATTACATCAAATAAACGAGAGAGTGATTTCAAAAGAAGAGCTAAGGAATTGAAGAAACAAAGAAAATCCGGTCCATGGGGTGGCTATGACGAGGACGAGAAGGTCCATCAAGTTTTTGATTTGGTTGGTAGCGGTCATGATGCTGTTATAATCTCAAATGATGATGTTGCTGGCCGATCTGATAATACATTGAAGTTTGGTAGTTTGGACAAAGTCTCAGAGAAGACTGGAACACACTCACCACCACTTAAAGACTCCGACAGTGATAATGAAGTTGAACAGTTCCACTCAGAATTCGTAGGTAAATCAAAACTGGACTATCTAAACCGTCCCTATACACATTTCCAACCAGTTACAAATAAACCTAACTTCTGCCCAAGGAAGATCGTACATACCCTACCGGGCCATCAAAAGGGTATTACGAAATTAGCTTTCTTTCCAATACTGGGCCATCTCCTATTAAGTTGCGGAAATGATGCTTCTATAAAATTATGGAATACTTCAACATTCGAACTACTACGAGTATTTCACGGTCATGATAAAGCAGTGAAGGACATTGTTTTCAATTCATCTGGATCTCACTTCATTAGTTGTGGATATGATAAGAGGATTCAAATCTGGAATACGGAATCTGGAGAAATTGTTCGTACAATCTACCTAAAATCATTCCCACATTGCTTGCTTTACCACGCGAATTCAGAAGAATTCTTAGTAGGACTTGCAAACCATAATATACAACATTATAACATAAATGGTACGTTAGTTCAAACGTATACTCACCATCTCGGTCTGATTACATCTTTGACCAATATCGGTAAAAGTTTTATGCTGACTGCGGATGATAAATCAGTTCGAGTTTGGGATTGGCAAATTAACATTCCAATCAAATCCATTCTGGATCCATCACAACATGCAATGCCAAACGCTGCCCTCCACCCTGACTCTTATATCGCCTTACAAGGAATGGATAATAAAGTGCATGTTATTCAAGGCCATGGAAAATTCAAATTTAATAGGCAAAAAACTTTCACAGGTCATAATGTTACAGGTTACGGAGTTCAAATTGATATATCTCCTGATGGCAAGATCCTAATGAGTGGAGATTCTCGTGGATTTGCAGTCTTTTGGGATTGGAAGAGTAGAAGAATAGTACGAAAAATCAAAGTCAGTGATAAATTGGTTCAATGTATCAGAGTACATCCGTGTGAAAGTAGCATTGTTGCTGTTGGTGGCATATCTGGTGAGATCTATATATTAGAATGAATAATTTACCTGCTTTTTGTAGGCAAATAATTAGTTGCGAAAATCAAATCTTGCATAACTCTTCACACACAAGAATACTAAACTTTCTCTTCTAATAAAATGTAGTCATATTGAGTTAACGGTACTAAAAATCAACTGTTCTTTATTCTAACTTCAATTTCTTAAGTTGCGATCCGTGGTTATATCTACCCCTGCAAAGTCACGGCCGCCCCTGAAACATGATCTAATGTGCCTGGGGTACAGGTAATTACTTCGGAGATCTCAAACGGAAGTCTATTTATATTATTGTACGATTAAACCTACCTACATAAACCCACTTATACATACACCCACTTCTACATGTTCTAATTCATTGTTCTAAACGTAAGCACATTATACACTTTTGCAGGTTTTCCATTACATTACAACACACTTATCCTTCTTATAAGCCTCCTTCTTCTTTTTCTTATGATGTTTATGATCTAATTTTCCATCAAGGCTAAGGTGCGGAACATCAGATGCATCCTTATCAACAGTACCAACACGAGGAGATAACACTTTCGGTGAAGTTATCCTTGGTGAGCCTAAAATACTACGTGCCTTTTTCTTCAAACTATCAGCCGAATGAGTGGTTCCATATTTCTTTAAGGAATCAGTAGAATGCCCCGATCCAAGCTTCTTAAGTTCATTTGTAACCTGCAGTAAACTATATTCTGTATCTGATTTATTAGACCATTGACTATTACGCCTGATGATAGGTGTGTCTGCCCCGTGAATCTCTTTTTGGTAATTATTCTCATTATCAGTAGTGTACCAGTAGTACTTCTCTGATATATCGATGGTATCGGCCGATTTATCTTCGCCTACCAGAGCAATAGGGCTAAGTTCTTCCTTCCACCACTTGCCTCTAGCACCTTCGACTTGGTTGATTTTCGACCCACCATTTTCAACCAATCTATAAAATAACAAATAAGGCCATTCCGTAGCAAATGCTTCATGGAAGGTTGTTTCTACAACACGCTCTTTCTTCATATCATCATATAAATACCATGGAGCGTTGCTTGCTTCCTCTTCACTTTCATCAAGATTACTTGCATTTTTACGGACAAGCGAAATGAAATGCCCAGAGTTAATTGAAGTACCTCTATGACACACAGCACTTTCCAAGATCAATTTGAAATCACCGGTAACATCTTGGTCTTCTTCATCTGCTACAAATTGAGGCAATCTTATTACAGGTGGAACAATGATTCTTCTCTTTGACCTCCTAGCTTGAGTATCGAAAGAATACCGCTTAAGACATAAAGGTAAGATTGGTCTCCTCCTTGCAAAATCTCTTGATGATTCTGCTACAGGTTCTCCTGTTGTGCCTTCATCTGTATAAAATGGAAGTAATCTCAAAAACATCCATGCTGGTAAATTGACTTCACGAGGCTTATTTGGTTTACTATCCAAGGACCATAATGAAATGGTTGAAGATCTTTTTCTATATTTTGGTTTCTCGGCATATTCTATTTGTTCGAAAGTCGGCTCAAATTTAGTTGATGTTGGAGAGTCACTTGGTGCCCTGCGGAGTGATTCCATTGTTGCCCTCCGTTCCAATTCTCTACGAACGGAAATTGAGTTACTAAAGTAATGCTCAAGACATTCTTCAAGGAGGACGTCATCAGGTTCACTTGCAACCAGTGTTTCCGCAGGATCTAACATACTGGCTTTTAACGAAGTTGGGGTTTCTACTGATACTGTGGAAGATGATTGGGTTCCATCTGAAGATGCTTCAGATTCGGGAGTCAATTTTGTAACCACTTCGGCAGAAGTTTTAATGGAAGCTTCAGTTGTGATTTCAGTCCAAGGGACTTCTGATAATGAAGTTTCTGTCGTGGTTGCATGACGAAGTGTATATTCCTTGTCTTTCTTTATTGGTTCGATTTGAGAGTGCGAAGTGGTTGACAGTTGCTCAAGTGCTGGTTGGTCAACAACTGGTGGCACTTGCTTATCGACATGATCGACCTTTTCATGTATAACTTCATTAACTGATTCTCCTGGCTTCTCGACAATAGTAACCGTGTCATGTTCTTCTTCATCTTCATCATCTGGAATACTAACAAATAACATTCTTTCTTTCAGATACTTGAAATCATCAGCCTTACTGATCTTCCCACCATGTTTAATTTCAACCTTAAAGGTAAGCAAGGGCATCGCTAAAGTTTCCGTTAAGAATTGAAACAAAACAGCAGCATCCTGTTGTTTATGAGACATTGCCTCCGTAAAGCCTAGCTTTGCTAAAACTTCGCAAATTCTAATTGTTAAATCAACGGTGATTAATTTCCCCAGTCTAAGAAAATTCACATAAACCCGTAGTAAAACAGATAATTGTTCAGTATACTTATTTTCATGTAAATTGCTAATGAATAACATTGGTTCAAAACTTTCTAAATGTGCAAACATTGAAAATAGTAAAGCATCCATATAACACATTACATTTTCCCAATTTTCGGCTCCTTTGTAGGTCAAGGTACGGCCTATTTTATCTTTAGTGCTATTGGTTATAAAATTCCCAGACGTACTTAATTGGAAGTACCTGATCCATTCATATGCTTTGGCGATATCGCCCAAAGCAAACGGAGATCTAAGTGCAGCTGATGATTCCAGAGTATGTGGAACTGGAAGATGATTATGCTCAAACTTCTTTTGTAAATGTGTAACACTTGTTGAAGTAGATGTGTATCTTTTTGGATTAGACGGTAGTAACTCGGCATTCTTGGACCCTGGATTTGGGATTTTTGCTTTAGATTTATCATAGCCCTCAAGGTATAGATACCAGAAGGTTTCATCCAAAGGTGATTCACCGTAATGCTCCGAGAATCGATTAGATATCTTCTTGAACATAAATTTGGTTATTGTGTTGGGTTTACTTGAATCTTGATTTCAATACCAAAGATTAGCACACGTGATAGAATTAAAGATAAAGGTCTAATGGCGGGAGTGTGGAGTCGTTGAGCTACATGATAAAGTGGTACTATTGCATCGGTGCAGGTTGAGGCAAAGTTTTAGGTGTCGTCTAAGAATAATACATAATTATGCTGAGCCTTTGCATGGAATAGTGTACATGAATTAATAAATAGGAGTAAATCGACAAAGATTAATGACCGTAACTGATTAAATAGAGCCGAGAGAATTCAACGAATTAACCGTAAACACATAAAATACAATCACCGAATTAACTAACCAAGGTTTGCAGCTTAATCGTAATTCGGACGATCCCGTAAATATTATGATGATCTTCAAACGTGTTTGTGTTAGTATTTGCCTTTACAAAATTAAAGTGTAGGCTACGAGATTACTTTGGGACAGTGGCAGCCACCACTATATCATTACAAGATATCCGTAACCTCAATTATAACTAGTTATATTCAACTCCTTCATCTTCCCCAAAACATCATCTAGCCTCTTTTCCAAATTCCCATTAATATAATCTTCCCTTGTTCTACTATCCAACTTGCCCTGTAACCCATTCAATACTTTATAATTTTCATTGAAGAATCTCAATTGAATTTTTACGAAC
Organism: Kodamaea derodonti; assembly: GCA_030570035.1. Taxonomy (NCBI): domain Eukaryota; kingdom Fungi; phylum Ascomycota; class Pichiomycetes; order Serinales; family Debaryomycetaceae; genus Kodamaea; species Kodamaea derodonti. The sequence goes on from JAJLUU010000008.1 coordinate 621,098, forward strand.
AGTTCAAACGAAGGATCTAAAAATGGGGTTCTTAAGTCAACTAATTTTGGTAAATCCGATTTCAATTGTACATTTAAATCTTGGTAAGTTTTTTCAAGATCAACCAATTGATCTTGGGCTTCTTTTAATTTGTCTTCATAATCTGGAGAAGTAAGTGGGTTTATAGAAGTAACCAGATTTGAGCTTTTTTCAATCATTTTCTTCACTTTACTCTTCATTGAATCATAGTCCAATTGTTTATTATTTCTCTTTTTGATTGCTTCATTTACTTCAATGAAATATGAATTGAATTTTGCAACAGGATCAAGAACTGTTTGATTATAAGGACCAACTAAATCATTAAGGGTTTTTTCATGTACATGTTTCATTGTGGAGGCATATTCTTGTGATAAGTTTGAATATTTAAAACCTTCGGTATCTTCATCATTTTGATTAGCGCCAGCGCTATATTCACCATAAAATGAACCCAACGCTTCACCAACATTCAATTGGGCATTTGTTAAGACTCTTAATGATTCTAAATAATTTCTCAATTCTGTGTTTAACTTATTCAGTGTAACTTCCATTTGTCTAAATCTTTTCTTTTCATGTTCAAATTCTTGATCATGAGTTTGTTCTATTTGACCGGTCTTAACTAGAACTGTGGTACCAGCTCTATTAATGGCTTTCTTTATACCTGTCCAGGACATCTTGTGTGGGATTTTAGTTTGGTGCGATCACCGAACTAGCCGGGTTATATAGAAAAGTCACTAAGAGGGAATGGCAGGAATAAAGAAATAACAATGACCATGTGCAGAGTAAGGAGTGTATTTATTGAGTAATTATTATAATACAATCTTATATCATCTATATCATCTATAGATCATATCAAGATAGAGAAACGAAAGTCAAATCGACTACACAAACTCCGTACAAATGCAACCGCTTAGTAATATTTCACATTATACTCTGAAAGGGTTTCGAACACTTTATTGTCTGTTTCTTACTAACATTCAGTGAAACGCTTTAACCGTTTAGTCATTACGGACACAGACTTTTCAACGGATATTGATACACAGCCCAACGCACTAATTAAGTCTACATGCATGTAGCACTATTAACTAAATCCACCTATATTTACTTCAAGTTTGATTGTGAAATTGATATTGGAGCCATTGTACAGTGATATATAAGTAACTGGAAAAGGCGATCTAGCATCATTATGTAAGAGCATTCAGGTGAGCAATACTTCTACTCAAAATTGTAAGGCTCTAACAGTAACATTAACAACAAGATCTTTTCCTAACTCAGTTATCGTTGTGAAAATCCACAGTTCTAGCTATGACTTTTCATGGATCTAAGTTGTGAACGAAGGTTTGTGATACCTTCGTCATAGTACATAACCTGTGTTCATAATTTTATTAATTTATCACATGACTTTGATTCCTTATGGTATATCGACAGATAACAGTACAATCACAAACAATGAATGCTCTTAAACATGTATCAAATAGATCTCTTTAACAACTACACCCCCACATTTCGTAAATCTATATGGCTGCAATTTGATGCCAACATACAATTTTGTGAGCTTAATGACGTTATCTCCATATAGACACGATTCGTAACAAAGGTATATTAATACAATGGTTGCCTCACAAAGGGGGGCTGGTGGGCAAATTATGTTTCCTAAATGCAATATAAGGGCTCTTACACTAACATTGTAAAGGTTATGTTTAATTAAAAGCAGAACAATATCTTAAAAAATATCATCGAAATAATTCATTAGAAAAATAACTCACTAAAGAATATATCAAGTATACCAAGTAATTCCTAGTTACTTATTTGATTATATTTGATATCGTACTTTGCTATCGTACCACGATTAAACTACGAGAGCTTAAAATTCTGTATCTTTATCATTGACCACTTTTTTCAAAAAAATCTCAAATCTCAAAAGCAAGTTACCAATGGGAAATAATACATCAAGTACAAACGTCCCTGGAACAAGTAGTAGAAAATCCACTGCGGGGCATAGGACTCAGGATAAACAATTGGGCGATCAACAAAACCAAGGAACTCAAAAGAATAACTTAGATGAAGAATTTAGCGATTTAATTTTACATCCAGTTAAGAGAAACGAAGAAGATATTGAAGTTGATGAAATTAAATCAAAGAGACCACATATTCCTCATCCTCCTCATATAACAGCAGGACAAATCTTAACACCTCACACAACATTTGCTGCTGTTGCCGCAGCATTTGGTCCAACATCTTATATACCTAATCAGTTCAATGAACCGATAGAAGACGATTTTAATGAATTAAATCAAGGTCTTATAGAAACTGAAGCAACCGAAATTAGTAGAAACTATTTAAGGGACACTCAAGATGAAGTTGTTGAAGATAATATGGAATTAGACCTTCCTATTCCTCCAAAAATTGCACATTCAAAACCTGCAAATCAACCAGTTGACGTTAATAAACTTATTCCAGTTGAAATCAAATGGGTCAATGTTAATAAAGAGAACATTAATAAAATCCAAATCATTGGTTCATTTTCAAACTGGAGAGATGTTTTGAAATTGGTGGCTTCCCCATTTCATGATAATGAATTTATTACTACTTTATCGCTTCCTTTAGGAGTTCATAAGTTATTATATATAATTAATAATGAATATAGAGTAAGTGATCAATTACCAACTGCGACCGATCAAGAGGGTATTTTCTTCAATTGGTTTGAAGTAATTGATGACACTCATTTATTTAATCATTCTTTAAATCAACCGAACCATTTAAATGCCTCAACCGATTATGATGCTAACATTGTTGCTCCAGATTTCCATCACACTTTCCAAAGTTCAAATTCCATGAAAGAACAACAGCAATTTTTAGCTGGTAAATACGATAGGAAAAATCATAGCTTTATGACAAAAGCAGACTTTGGCGATCTGGAACATATCGAACTTATTGATACCAAATTCACAGACGTAGAACATTTGGAGGAAGTGAATGACACTCAGAAAGGTGTTAATGGTAACTTACCTGACCAACCTCCTAATTATCCTTATATCTCGGATCATCCTTCAACTAAATACGTTCCTTATAACTACTCAACTTCATCTTCATTTAGAAATCAACATTCTCAGGTTAAAACATACACCTACTCCAAAGAGATTCCAGAAATGTTTGTTAATTATGATTTCTTTAAACAAAAAGGTGATGATTATGAATTACCAGAACCACCACAATTACCAGCCCATTTAAATAATGTTTTGTTAAATAAGATTTCCCAACCTACAAGTGGTACTAATCCGCATCAATCACATCTTCCTCATTCATTCAATGGTGATTATTATCCCCCTCCTCCAAATAATTCCTTCGGTGAACAAAAAAGACCTACCTTAAGAAGAGCAGATTCTTCTTATTATGCAAGTAATAAGGAGCCTTCCCATTTGGCTGTACCAAATCATGTAATTTTGAATCATTTAATGACAACCTCGATTAGAAATGAAGTTTTGACAGTAGCTTGTATTACCAGGTATTCTGGAAAGTTTGTAACCCAGATTATGCATTCCCCGGCGGAATCGTAAAAGCCTGGGTGATAATTATCACATTGGTACACTGAATTTACCGGAGCATAATACTAATTTAATGAGGTGATTCCTCCGCAGCAGAATTGTACTTTACAAAGGTCGCCGCTTTACAGATAAAGATATACGAGAGAGCCAATACTCTGTCGAGCAATCCATGGCTAGCACCTAGTTAATTGTACAATAAATGGAATATTTATAATATAGATATTTGAAGTAAATTTGAGCTCTCATTCAACGAAAAATTCCTCAAGTTACTCAAGTAGAAGTTCGCCTAAGTCTTCGATGATTATTCTGCATTAATGAGTATGTGCCTCTTCTAACTATAATTTCCAATTGAATTCTATTGAATTCAGGGTAAAAAATTGAAGTATACGAATAGAGTTTGTTGATGAAATCAGCCCTCGTTCGCTCGTTTGCACTTTTGGCCCAGGTCTGATTACCCAAATCAAATCCACAATACTTTTTAAAAATCTCTAAAATGTTGTTTTCAATATCCTTCGTCAATTGAATATGATAGTTATCAAGTTTCAAGATACTTCTCAACTCAAGAATATTCAATCTTGAAATATACCGGCCTGCTTGGTTTCTGGAATTCTCGATTTTATTCTGACCAACTTTGATGACCTTGACAGATTCGTCACCTTCTTTAGACTGATACATTGGTTTACACTTCATACTATCTATAGTAGTGTATCTCCTTTTAAGTGCCTTTAAGTGGTCGGCAAATCCTGGAGTTGGCTTAATTTGCTTGAGCTGCTGTCTAAGTTTGTGGAACCTGAACTTCACCATGAGTTTCAGAGTTTTTGATTTATGAATGGTTACAAGAGGCCGATTCGGACCACCTATACATTTTGAAATTAGTTTTGATACATTTGCTGGTTGGGTTGTCGACTCTTCTGAAGCTGGAAGGGTTTCAGACTCATTTATAGCTGGTATGGTTGTAGACTCTTCCGCAGCTGGTAAGGTTATAGATCTGCAATTGTAGGAATTGGGAGTATAGTTCGTAGGTTGGATTATATGGGATATTGGACGAAACTCTTTAAGCGGTGATGAATTGGATTCCCAACTTGACGATTTGAAGACCTGAGATTTAGCTGGACTAGAACTTGGATCTACAAGAAAATCTAGTAGTGGAAATTCCATCTCCTGGCATGATCTATCGTGGCCCCCATATACTTCTGAATCCAGACCGAACACTGTGATATTACTCAAATCCTGTTGCTCAATTGAGACACCTATATCTGTTGCTTCGTCTGTATTATGACCAAAGGATACATCGTGGTTAAATAAGGTTGGAAACAAGAGTTCATTGTATTCGGTATTCACCATTGAGGGGGTTGTACCATGATTCTCCTTACAAGAAGCACTCACATTCAGTAAGTTTTCATAATGGTCGTCACTTGCAAGATGGTCTGAAAGTTCCCCTGGATATTTGATGAATTTCCACATATCTTGGACACAACTCAATAGGTTTATGATCTATGTATTTATTTGACTTATGACTGTATTTTATTCCCTAAATCACTGAAGTGTTCTTTATGCATGTGGGGACCAAAACTCTGACACATCAACTTCGTGCCAAATGTGGAGCGTACCAAGCTTACAAAAGATAGTTGACTTTTGCTGAGTAGTTGTGATCTACACTAATACTGGCGGGTGGTTGCAAATCGTGCTCACACAAACAAACTTATCCGTCCATAATACATATGTAGTAAACTTCAACCAAACATCAAAACTATACACTTAATGAAGTACTCTTGAATTAAATTAATTGTATAAAAATATAATGTCATCCTATCTATTGCATCAGTTCAATCAAATTCTCAACAACACCACTAGCATCACTGTGTAAGTACTTACTGTTCATCAAGACTTGTAACAATTTCTTTATACCAATATTGATTTCAAAGTTGCTCAATTGGTCAACAATCGAGCGAACATCTTCCGTCTTATATTTCTGCAGTTCCAATACTTTACCAATCTCTTCAACTGTTTTTATACCTGGGACTCCAATAGTATTAGTAAAACTATCAACCAAATTCATTGTTTTCAAAACAGAATATTGAGAAGTCGTGGCAAGAATTAACAATCTTCTACCCTTTGGAGGCTTCTTGGTTAAATAAACAGTTAACAATTGTAAGATATCATTCGAGAAACGTGGACCGATTGGGACATAATTGATCAAGGTTTCAATCTTATCAATAACCAAAATATTCAATGGAGATTTATATACATCTCTGAAGACATTATCAATATATGCAATCTTTCCACCTTCACTCATACCAACCAAGGCTTCTGCCGAGAGCAATTTGATAAATGGGAATTCGGAATTCCTAGCCAAAGTTGCTGCAACAGCTGTTTTTCCAACTCCAGGAGATCCATATAACAAAACACTAATAAGTGATTCTGTGGCACTACTACGTACTTCATCCACAAATGATTGACCTTTGTTAAAAATGTTTCGGATATTGTGACTGTATGGAATGATTCCATGTGGAGTGGCGTTATTCAAATCCTCTTCATTAGTACCGAAAGCAGCCGAAACTTCTTCCAATGCTAATAAAAAGTCATTCTTTTCGATGGTCAATTTATCAATGGAGGAAACATCGATTTCTGCAATAGATCCAGATTTTGTATGTCTACTAATTGCAAAAGATTTTGCAGAGTTGCACAACCCTTCCAACTCAGCACCTGTAAAATTCTTAGTTCTAGCGGCAAGATCTTCTATATCGACATCATTAGCAAGCAATTTGTTTTCACGTAATTTGGCCGTATGAATGAGAAGAATGTCTCTACGCCCCTTTTCATCTGGTAAGGCGATTTCAATTTGTATTTCAAATCTACCAGGTCTCAAAAGTGCAGTATCAATAAGGTCTAATCTGTTTGTCATACCAATAATCAAAATATTATTTAATTGCTCAACACCATCCATTTTAGACAACAATTGATTAACAACATTATCACCTACACCAGTTCCATCTGATTTTGCAGAACCACGCTGCTTGAAAACAGAATCTAATTCATCAAAAATAATAACGTGCAAGTCAGAATCATCACCTTTCTTTTTGTATTCATCTTCCGCTTCTGCGAATAACTCTCTGATATTCTTCTCTGAGTCACCAACAAATTTACTTAACATTTCAGGACCATTCACAATTTTAGGCTCTCTACCGTTCAACATTTTAGACAATTTTCTGGCAATAAGTGTCTTCCCTGTACCTGGAGGACCAAACAAAAGTAAACCTTTACAATGCTTATAGTCCAATTTTTCAGCAATATCAGGAGGCAAGATTCTACTGTTGAAAGCACGTCTGAAGATATCTTGAAATTCTGAGTCTAACCCACCAATTCCCAAATCTTCTAGTTTGAAATCTGGATTTATAATTGGCTTCCTAGGTGGACCACGTCTACGACCAGCAGGGGCACTAAGTATGGTCACCTTAGAACCTTCAGCAACAAAAAAGCGGGTTTCTGTCGTTTTGATAAGAATTCCCTTCAATGATATGTCCGTTGACTCTTGAAATTTCGGCAAACCATCTACCACACTAACAGTAGACCCCGAAATAACATCGACTTTATACAAGGTAGCACCAATATCCATTATTATGGGCTGTGTTGGTTGTAAAACTTGGTTTTCAAAATAGTGCAAAAAGGCTTTTGCTAAATCATCATGTTTTACCGTAGAAGATTTACTTTTAACCATAAGACTAATCAGCAATTCCAAATTTCCTAAGTAAGCACTTTCTGTAGTATCAAAAATATTGTAAGGTTCTACAAGAATTGCTGCATCTCTAGACCATCTTCCCCATTGACGAGAATGCCCAGCAAGTCCAAGAGTACCTGGAGCAACCCCATCATGCTTTAAGATGTGCACTACAAAAGTTCCATCAAGAATGACAGTGGCACGGTCTGGAACCTCTGGAAAGTCAGAAGGATGTACACCGATACAATTTGCAAGGGCAACACTATTTTCTGGAGCGTTTGCTGAAAGAAGTTGTTTCTTCCAATGTGCCTTAACAGGAGGCGGAATGTCTTGAGCAGGTCTACTGTGAGTAATTCTGGGTTGCCCAGGACCTGGATTATTTGTAGCTTTCAGAAATCCAAATCTTTCCATTAGAGTGTTTTTGGTGCCACGTAAATTTGACATCTTTTTTATAATCGCGGAGCAACTTGGTAGCGCGGCAGTAAAAGCTGGAAAGAGTGCTACCGCTATTACCTTAGTACCTGAAAGAGAGGAAAGTGAAGTTATATAGTACATTAGAAGGTAGAGAGGTCATCACTTGTGCTGAACCTACTTTCGGGAATCAGAAGCACTCACTTACTGTTATTCCAATTTGAAGGAAGAAGTACACTTGTATATCTAGATCATGGATTTTAGTAGCCGAATTCAGTACCGTAAGGTATACTCGTACCATTTTGGTCCCAATCAACCACAATGATACCCTTGTTGAGACATTTTTTTATAAAATTTTTTGGTCGGACGAATCTTAGCAGTTGATACGCGTAACCTGGCTTTCTAAAAACTGTTTTCTTCAACAAAAACGGTTTAGTGGTGTAGCGGCTATCACGTTTCCTTTACATGCATTTGTAAAATCCGGAAAAGGCCCTGGGTTCGATCCCCAGCTAGATCAATTTTTTTGTTTGTAAAAACTACGATTTTTTTTTGGATACTTGTGTTGAGCTGATTCTCCGTGTCTAAAGAGTTAAATGGCACTTAGTACCGTTTTATAACACTCCCCGAATAATTAGCTTGTATTATTAATAACACGTTTTTGCAACTTCCTCTTTAGGACGAGGTTGCAATTTTGTGGAAAAAATATTTTCCAGAAGATAGCCACTATTTGCAGAATAGCCCCCCATTTGATTATTTTGGCTCTGCTTCGATTCGGTACACATGGTGCGTTTAAGGGGTGAAGGTAGTGCAAAGGACATTTGCCAAGTGGATTGTAACGCTATTTAATGTACACTCCTTATTTCGGATTACGTAACCGGAAATCAAGTACATGTGCGCATGTTAAATTAGATTACGAATTTACTACATATAGGAAAAGTCAGTAGGCTAATCCCGTAATCCGTAACCATACTAAATTTGTACATCTTACAATTTGTTTATATACCTTGATCTTTGGGCACTTTTCACATCTCAAAGTATGCTACGTTATTACCTCTCAACTACACTCTACTAAGTCTCTCTAATTCTCTCTACTAAATCTCATGCTTAATATATGATGTTTTTTAAATAGTATAACACAGTCCAATAGGTAATTATAAAAACAGATTTCTGTTGAAAGTCACCAAGAAATGAAAAAGTATGATGGATATGATATGAATATGAATTTGAATCACCCCTGATAATTGAAGTTCCCGTTTCCTTTGCCAAAAAATTCATTACCATTTGCTAATGAAGAGCTCGAGGAAGACGTAGAACTATGTCTTGGATATCCATTAAGGTGTGGAGGCAAATGATTTTTGTGGAATGAGGCAAAGTTATTTTGCATCATTTGGGAAGAGTTGTTAAATTGAGACCCGGTGAACTGAAGCCCATTAGGTCCAGTTAACTGTGTCCCATTTGGTCCACTCGATTGTTGTGGGAAGGTTTGTTGAGGCAGGTGTTGCGATAAGACTTGATGAGTCAAGACTTGTTGGGGCAGAATTTGTTGCAAGTTCTGTGGGTTCATCAAAGATTGCTGAGATACGTTCTGACTGTTTTGTGGCAATTTCTGTCCCTGTTGAGGGACTTGCAAATTCTGTTGAGATGCATAATTTTGCAGGTATTGCTGAACAAAGCCATCACTCTTAAATCTATAGTTCCCTCCAACCACAGGCTGTGGTTGGTTTATCTGATCAACAGGTGGGGAATTACTTGATCTTTTTGGAAATCCGTATTGAGGTTCATTAATAACATAATCAGAATAAGAAGGTTTGGAACCATCTGGAGTGAAGATGTAATTATCGTATAAACCTCTTGGCTCAATAATTGAAGGAGTGGATGAAACACTCAAAGAACGATTTGGAGTGATGTAGCCATCGGTACTTGAAAATGACAATGATTGGGAATGTGAGTGGATGTATGGGTTTTGTTGGTTGGTATTGGTTTGAGGGTTGGCATTAGCTTGGTTAGGATATAGGTATTGATTATTCAAATTTGGGCCAGCTTGGTATGAATTTTGATGATAAGAATTGTTGTAGTTAGCAAAAGAATTCGGGTGATAATTCGAGTTTTGAGCATATTGTTGCTGATAATGAGGTTGGAATTGGTGGTGGTGAGAATTTTGGCCCTGTGAGTACTGACTTTGATGTTGTTGACCTTGATGGATCTGACCTTGATGGATTTGTCCCTGAGTCTGTTGACCCTGCCCCTGCTTACCACTCAAAATAATGTTAACCTTCAGTTGAATCCTCTTACCAAAACTGGATATAATTTTACAATTATGGAACCAATACCTAATAATTACAATTTGAACGTCTATTGGAGATTCTCCCTGTGGAATCAATTTCAACAATTTCTCAGGTAAAACATCATGATTTGGGTTATCTAAAATATCAATCAAGGTTTGGATAACATAATTTCCATATGGATCATTGACTAATTTATTCAAATCATTGATTAAAATGTTATAAATTATATCATATTTCAAATTAGAAAAGTTTGAATCAACTATTTCATTATTGAAACAATTTTTTAAGAACTTTTCAATGACATTTGATGAAAATTTAAGATTACATAAATTATTGATACCAAATTTGACGAAATTATTGAAGATTTTGTAGTTAATTTCCAATGAGTTGATTGATATCAAGTATTGTAATACATAATTACCAAATTGATCATTAATTAACAATTGGAAATTGGAAAAATTTAAAATACAATTTGAAAAATCATTTAGTTGACTTACCGTGACATGATTCAAACACTTTTGTAATACACAACAACCATGTTTATGGGTTGCAACAATAAACAAATCTTTGATAATTGAATCATAAATGAATTGACAATCGATTGGTTGATATTTATTCAAGATTTTTTGAATAACATGATTACCATTCAAATCTTTGATTAGCTCAATTATATAAGTTTTCAACCCATTAGTCAATAATTCTAATTGATATGAATTATTCAAATTATCTATGATCTTTTGTAATGCTCTTGTACCATGTTGATTAATCGAAATCTGGAATAAATTGTATTGTAAAATTTCCAAAATCAAATTCAAGTTGGCTTCATTACAATAGTTTATGAGTTTTTGAATAAGATAATTGCCAAAGGGATCAATTATAAGTTCATATAAATTAGGATGGATTTGCTTGAAGATGATCTCAAAATTGGATAATCTAACTTGATACAGAGAAATCAAATTTTCGTCTATTTTCTTTTGAAGGAAACGACAACCATATTGGTCTTTGGATAAGCTTAATATAGAATTTTTTAATTGTGATAATGGAAGTTTGTTGATTGAAGTGAGATAATCTTTTGTAATTTTTGGAGGGATTTCGAAATCTGATTTGGATTCATTTTTGATGTTCTTGGATAATTTAGGTTGGGTTGAGTTTTCGGATGCTTCGTCGGAAGTTGATTTTCCTTCATTTGAGTTCTTCTTGAATTCATTCAAAGTATTTCCATTTGAATTCTTGATACTCTTGACATTGCCAGTCCCATTACAATTCTTAACATTTTTAACATTTCCAGCCCGAGTCCCATTCTTGAGATTCTTGACATTACCTTCATTTTCCTTATCCGAACCAATCGATAATTGACGAATATAACCAGATTCACCAAAATGATCGATATTAAAATTCGGTAAATTCAATGCATTATTTAACTTCGACGAACTATCCCAAAGAATTGATTTCGACATTGATGATTCTTTGATCTTTATCTCTTCAGAAGAATTGGAAACTTTGTCTTTTGATGGTGGCGTGGTTGGTTCTATTAATGATGATATTGATGATATTGAAAGGTTATTAATATGTGACATATCTTTATAAGATTAAGATACTCTATATGTAATATAACACACTATAACACTCTTTATAAGATTATATATAAATCCTCTTTATAAATACTTGAAACGTTCAAACTACTTATACTCAACAAAAGAATTAAATATATTTACAGGATCATAGCTGTTGGCAATCGTATTAAGTGTGTGTTCGGAAGTAGTCAAGGTTATATACAAGAATACTACAAAGAAAACCAGGATTTAGGCACAACCTAAAAAAAAAAAATTGGGATTTATAAAGAAGGGTGTGAAAAATCTAAAAGCCCTTCTTATTAGAGAAATTGACTATGATTTAAACCTCCTAACTTTTTAAGCTTACTTAACTACCAATTAATTTTTCCTTTATATATGTCAAATATTCAACCCCCTCCTACGTGTAAACGATTGCGAATAAGAACAAGCGAAAAAGAAAGAAAGTAACAAAATTGGTCTAGGCAGGAACCTTTTATTAACATGATGGCAAGGGCTTAGAATGATAGGATCAGCCATCAATAATTTATTGTTTTATATTGTAATGATTAATAAAGGGTTATATAATCAGTATTTTATAAGGATAATTTTTTTTAGCTAATTTCGTGTATTTATAGGTATTTATATTGTATTGGGTATGTTATTGTATTTAGATCTTCCAAATTAGGTTGAACATGTGAAGGCGATATGAGAGGTAAAATTGTTAGATGTAGTTGATATGAAAGGTAAAAAGGTTATATGAAGTCTTCCACGCCTTTCATATGACTTCTCGTCAATTGATTTTGTGGCTAGATCAATCTCGTGTGAGTGGATTGCAACCTGAATTTGGATAATTGTCTGAACATTTAGGCAAGTTCGATGATATTGTATAACACCATAGGTCTTGCTATATCAAGAATGTCAATATAACATATCCCCACCAAATTAATGTTTATCAACATCTTAATACTACTTGTACTCCAATAGAAACGACAGGCCTCCTCTTATCTGCACATCTACTAAAATTATCAACTATCCTTTGTATCATGAATCATTCTTCCCAAAATAAGAACATATCATTCATCACTCCTTTATCACGTAATCATCTTGGTAAGAGGAATTAAGTACAAAGTCGTAAGTTCCGATCTTATATATATATATTAAAGAATCGTTTCGGCAGGGAATATGTTTGAAGAGAGGAGGCGATAAACAAAGGGGGACCTTTAAAATCAGTACCTTATAATTATAATTTTATTTAAACGTGGAGTTGGATTGGAACGGCCGAGAAAACACTTTTTCCCTCACATATCCGTGGGGTAAACTTTCGATTTTTTCGCAGCCACCCGAAGGGAGTCGAAGGAGTGATTTGTTTTGATGAAGTGTGGTTAGTTATGATATTCATTGATGTAGCTCAAAGACGATGGTATTTGACTGTGAACACAGTTATTTGAAGGTTTCTGAACAGGTATGGTATCATATTATAAAAACTGGCACTCTCTGGGTGTGGGTTCACATTCCTTTTAAGTATGGATTGTAGTAAAGAAAACTACAGGAGCAAAACAATAAGCTAAAACAATAACTTTGTTTGCTTCATTGAAGGTTGCTAATTATCCATTTTGATAGATGATTTTTGGGAATAACCTGTTTCAATTGGGAATTGAGCGACCATGAAAGTATTCGCGGAATTCATGAAACTTGTTTAATCTGCTGATTCTAACGTATTACAGAATATTTTGTAGATGCCTGAGTTTGTACTACGTTTGAATCAAATAAAGAAGTTTTGAGCTAAACTTCGCTAAGATATACTGAAGTTTTTAGCCTCTCCTAATGGCACTCAACACTTTTTGGGACCTTTGAAATAATTTCATTACGACTCCTTCATAGATCACAATTTTATTGTTAAGCTTACCTTAACTGCATCAATATTTGTCATATTATTCTCAATGTATCCAATTTATCTCAACAATATTCTTGGAGGTTTTCTTTTGGGACTTGATTTCGGGGCGTTTCATTTAAACTCATTAGTGGCCTGTAGTGTATCAAATTATTGTATTCATTATTTGTATTCAAATAAACAGCCTCTTCCAGAATTGCGGAATATATTTCAAAAGTTCCTAGTCGTAACCATCAAAGGACTGACAGTTGAAATGAGTAGATGCAGGAGACACAATTTTAAGATGATTCGAAGGTTAGCCATCCTACGTAACTTTTCTAATTCGGATGATGAGATTGATCGTGGTGACGCTTTTTTATTAACTGTAGTAACTTTGCAAATATTACAGGAGCCTCCTCATCAAATTCAGTGAATTTGAATACCTCTCATAGACAAAGTTACTACACACCTATATCTCCATACTTGAGGATATTTCCAAAGTAAAGTGCCCATTATGAAATTCACATCTCACAACCAAAATTTTGCACCCAAAGTGGCGGCTATTACAGACTTTAAAAAACAATAGCATTCAAAGCATCTTTGATCAACATTCTTAAAATGTACAATTTGTCGGGTGGGAATTCATGTATGAGCTTTTGATTCAGAATAATGCGTTTACAACCCCTGACAAAGACACACAATTATAAATTGCCAGACATACTACAATACTTCACTCAGATCATTTCAGAAACCTTCATGAAAACTTTCTTAAAAGGAAGAATCATAGTTATATCATCAGCTACTCATGCTTTGAAACAAAATTGACTACCTACGGGTACATGTCGTATAATGGTTACTATACCATCAAACTAAATATAAAATCATCCGGTATAGTGTAATGGCTAGCACGGTTCGCTTTCACCGAGCAAATCCGGGTTCAATTCCCGGTACCGGAACTTTATTTTTTTTATACGTTTTAGATTAATTGGCTCTGCAACTTTGGACAATGACGTCTACTATGAGAGGTGTAGATTATCATAGTTGCAATGAAGTTACAATAATCGTTATGCTCTCCTTAAAATAATACACTTTGAACTTTCCTCGGCTCCTGTTTTAATATGTTCCTTTTTTGCAGTCATTTCACAAAGCATGAAGGTTAGAATGGCTATGCTTAGCCTTTTAATATCCGCAATTTCGTCAATTTTCCATTTACTCCTATGTGAACTCCTATTCTTCTTAAATTCTGTGACTATACTTTGGTGTTACCTAAGCAACAATTTCTTATGCCTGACACACCAACGACTCCTTTCTTGGCGAAACCCCTCCAGCGAATATTCGACCTGCTGCATTATACCCCGAAAGCTATTACTCCAAATCAAAAACTTATACTTGTGCCTTGGAACCTCCTACGAATTTCCTGCATTTGCTTTAGCAATTCAACGTATTGCCTCTTTTGGCTTATCTTTAATGTTGCCCCTACATTTTCATATTCATTATTGTATTGGTCTACATTTTCATACTCATCATTGTCTACATTTTCATATTCATTCTTGTATTAGTATATATAGTTCACACGTGCAAGAACCCAGTTGAGTATTAGGAGGGTACGCGGTGTATCAAGTTATCTTAATGATAGTGTGAAACTCAATTAGGTGGGGTGTGAAATCACTCTAAACGATTGTGTTGGAGGTAAGTATCTTATTCAAAATGAGTGTCAAATACGTTATTGTATCTACAAGTTTCTGAAAATATGCTTCTAGTGCATAATTGACTTCAATGATGCCTTTCAATTAGAGCTTAGTCTTTCTTTTCGGCGTCTTCTTCTTCTTCATCTTCATCATCACTTCTTTCGTCAGCAGCAACCCCTACAACAACGTATCTCCACACAATCCTACAAATAAGGAACAACCAATACATGTTCACAAGCTGTAAAGCCAGGATAAGGAAAAACACAATTGGTTGCGAAATATAACATTTATAATGTTGTGTTTCCCAATTCAAAGTGTAATCACCGACGGTCTTGAATTCAGTCAAAACAGACCATAAAATTCTTAAATTAATGTAGTGTCTGAAGTAAACCCAAGTTATGAAAAACATAACAAGGAATGGACCTGTAAGTACTGAATCCAAATAGTTTAGCGTCTTGGAAAGTGACAAAAAGAAATCGGATACATCCATTGTAACAAAAATAAGTAACCCAATCCAAGTGAAATGGAAACGATAAGAACACCAAATAAGGGCAATAGTAATTATATGATGTACAACCAATTCATAGAAGTCTTTTCTAGGCTTTTCCAATTGTAAAGCTAATACTGCAGATTGTTGAACCCAAAAGGCAGCTTGTCCTAAATAATAAGCCTTGAAAAGCCAATCATGCGTGAAATGAGGATATGTTTCGTACATTGGAGTGGTTTCAAAATACCATAATGGTAAACCATGCATAATGTAAAGACCAATTGGAGCAGAAATACCATAATAAATTATCAGATAACTTTGCTCCATAAATCTCTTAATTTTAGCTTCTTTAGTAATGCCCAAAAATTTTGCCAATGGCCTAAGAATACAACACATTGTGAATTCTCTAAAGAAGGTAAATACTAACGCATAGAATCCGACAAAATAGAAATCGTTTCTACCTTTACCGTATTGATCAGTACCTTTAATAGAATAGGATGGAACAATTAAAGCATGTAAAAATTCGTAAGTTTGTGAGCCAGGAGATGAAAGATAAAATGTAGCAAAAGTAATACCAAGTAAAATCAATGGCTTAATCCATGTGTGTCTATAAGATAATTCATCAAATCCAAGAACTATTTTCTTAAGTATAGCATAATCTGATGCAGAATCACTATTAAGTTCATGGAGTCTTGAAGCCGAACGCTTTCTCAGTGATTTGGATGTATACATTGTGGATAATGCAGGTGAAGTGTCACCAACATTTATATTCCCCACAGATGAACCACGACGACGTTGAGTAGTTGAATTGGGATCAGATAATCCACTTGTAGATCCTAATGGTGGAGGAGTTAATTTGGAACCTGCCTTAGAATTCAATGCAGAAATGCCAACTTCAATAGGTTTCTTTCCTTTTACAATATGTGAATCATCTGTTTTCACCATGGTAGAAAAGTAGTATTGAGTTCCTTTGTTGATTTTTTAAGAAAATTAAAAAAAAGGAAGCAAACAAATAGGAGACTCCATAGATTAAGTGAGCAAAAATACAAAAAACGTCAAAACGTACGAATTTGTCGTCTGCAATCAAACACAAAATAACAAACGTCAAGCTAATTGGGGATCAAAGTAGACTTCGAAGATCTTGTTTAAATTTTTCTTTTGTTCTATTGAACGAATTTGGAAGTTTTATAGATTCCAATGGATCTCTTTGTAATTGATTGTTTTGCGGGTACTCGAGCGAATTGAGGTATTACGATAGAATATTTCTTATTTCAACGTAGATCAGATGACAAGGGGGATGGTGGGTGATTCCCAATAATAACTCTAAGATTAGTTGTGCTAATTTGAATACTTTATTCTGCTTAATAATACATTTGAAGAAAATGGAGTAGTTCTTATCTGAAGAACCATCATTGGAACGGACATAATTCTATTAGACTTTGATAAACTACTTAATAGTTTATCTACGATTACTTTCTCAACATTTCGCCAGCTATCATCGCTACACAGTTCGTTCGCATCTTGTTGCACATAACCCAAAATGGAACTTCGGTACTTGTATGACCAGTTTCGAGGATTAAGTGCCTGCATTTACCAATTACGGGTAATGCATGCAAATATGGAGAGAATGATATATCTCATGACAAATGTCACTGCAATTGTAAACGATACAAGTTTCCAAAATGCCAATGTGTAATAATTCACGAATCAAAGTGAAACAGAAGAGAGCATCGACACCATAGTTGTAAGATCCGATGCTAATACTTCCAAATCTATCTCATCAAAGTCACCTCACTTAACTCAACGTCCCTAGTGTTTCCTCCATACTTTCATCAGTAGATCACCCCTTCTGTCTTATGTGCACTCCCGACTTTGCCTCTCTCATTTTAAAAGTATCAATCATAAGAATAAGAAGTTCATCACCATGACTGTTGAAGCACTAATCCTCAAAGCTACAGATGCAGCATTAACGACAGATAATTGGCAGTATATTCTTGATGTTACCGATAAAATATCCCTGGCTCCAGAAGAAGATACAAAGACTGCAATCAAAGTGGTGGCAACTCGTTTAGCATTAAATGACGCCAATGTTATCTTACGTACACTTTCATTATTGGTTGCAATGGCAGAGAATTGTGGTTCACGTATGAAGCAAGAAATAGCAACGAAGCTGTTCTTGCAAGAGTCACTTGTTAAAAGACTAGGAAACAAGAAATTACATAAAACTGTTAAGGCAAGAATTGTTCAAGTAATTGAACAATTGTACGATACTTTTAAACAAGATCCTTCATTAAAACCAATGACAGATGCTTACAATCAAACAATGTTTGAATATGGGCAATATTCTTCTAAGAAACATCGTGTGCATTCAGCGCCTGATAAACCTTCCAAGCAGCAAATTTCGGAAGCTGATAAAAAGAAGGAAGATGAAGAATTGCAACGTATTTTGAAGGTTTCTTTGAACGAATATGAAAGGGAACAATCAATAAAAAACTACCGTAATGTGAAACCATTACCTGAAGTAAAAGCAGATGAACCTCAAAAGTTGGTTCCTCAAAAGACAGCTGAACAGACAATTGCTACAGTTTCTAAAGTCAGGGCACTCTATGATCTTGTTTCTTATGAACCTGAAGAATTATCCTTTAGAAAAGGTGATGTAATAACAGTAATTGAATCTGTTTATAGAGATTGGTGGAGAGGTTCCCTTCCTGGTGGAATCATTGGTATTTTTCCATTAAATTATGTAACTCCAATTGTAAGTCAAACCCCTGCTGAATTAGCCCAAGAACTTGCAGCTGAAGAGAAATTGATACACTTCGAACAAAGGAAAGTAGACAAATTGTTGTCATTGCTTAGCTCAGGTGGTGACTTAAATGAAGATGAAATCACTCAATTGTATAATGATGTTGTACCTTTAAGAACTCAATTGGGAAAATTTATTGATAAATACAGTGTTCGTAAAGAGGAATTAGCTGATTTAAATAATCACTTTAATTCTGAAGCTAAGGAATATGATGCCCTATTAGAAAAACTGATTTCCCAAAGGAGTCAAGGAAGGTATCAGAATTCTAATGGTCTTCCGTATCCTGCTCAACAGGAAAGACCCTTTGGTCAGCAGTATGGGTATGCGCACGGACAATATACTGGTCAGCAACATACTGGTCAGTCCCAGCAAAATACAGGACCGTCTCAGCATATTGGGCAACAGGAACATACTGGACAATCTCAACACGCGGTTCAATCACAGTATACTGGACAGCCGGGCTATGCGCCTCCTAAAAATTCACAATATGCCTCACCAAGTCAGCATCCATATACCGTTCCACCTGTTCAACCTCAATATACTTCTCCTGGACATCAACCACAATTCACCGCATCATCTTCTAGTCAGCCCCAGTACAATCCACCTGCTGGCCAATCACAATATAACCCACCTGCTAGCCAAGCTTCATATAATCATCCTGCTGGTCAACCCCAATATAGCGCTCCACCTTCTCAACAAAAACAAAACTTTACTAATCCATATGGGTCCAACCCAAATACTAGTCCATCACGTCAATACCAACAACCAACAAATGGTTCCCAACATGGATACCCAAATTATAATGCTCCAAGTCAACCTTTGGAACTGCAACCCACAAGTTCCGGATTTGGAAATGCATACTCCTCTGATTCATATGGTGGACAGAATTCCTCGCATACTGGCCAAGACTTAGGTCAGGACCCACGATTCCTGAACATCAATAGCTTTCCTTCTTTAAATAATGTATAGTAATGTTGTCTTTTCATATACGATTAATTATATTACAGTAGATGAACACAATGTAAGATTTGTTTTAGTTCTTTGGATTTCAAACTGATAGGTACATTTTTACTTTAAGTTTTACAAGTACTCATTTAAATCTATCAATTCAGGGACATTTTGGAGAAAATTGTAAAAAATTGTAAAAATGAGGGAATGCAAATTATGTCTAAAACGATTTTGATGTAGTCACATCACCGTAAATTTCTTTTTACTTCAAGGGTGGAGGAGTTGAAGGTATTTGTCGTTCTATTCCTTTTATATTTTATTGGGAAGTTGCAAAATCAGGCACATTCAGAATTTGAGTTAAAGACAATGTGCAAGGTTTCTAATCAAATGAAATGCCTGCGTAGCGTAATGGTTAACGCGTTTGACTTCTAATCAAAAGATTCCGAGTTCGACTCTCGGCGTGGGTTCTTTTTTTTGCTTTTTTGATTTCTAAGTAACTTAGGCATTGGAAAGAAATAACACGGTAGCTACTAAACTCTTAAATACCTATTTGCCATCACTGCATCCCAACGGTCAACAATCAATTGCTTCATTTTGTACGTGTACTTTCCAAATTCGCAGAATCATTCAAAATATTTGCATCATTTTAACGTGATTCAATAATAATGGCTGATATATATTCTCAAAGAGAACACCAGAATAACCAGAGATTTGAAGATCTTGCGCTGACATTACATCAGTTCCGTACTACAGTTAACAATGATATTCATGGCTTGGTACAACAAGAAAATCTGATTCTAGAATCACTTAATGAAAACTTTGGTCTGTTGATGGATCTGGTGAAACGTACTGGAGGCGATTTAAGGGGTGTTATGACCAGGAATGCAAGTCTTTCGAAGATTGTGGGAATAATACTAATTGGATTTTTTGTGATTTGGACATTGTACAAGTTGAGTTAGAGAGAATCTCCAAATTTCAAAACGATCTTCAAAGTATCTCTTGAGAGTGCTCAGACTATCCACATAATACCCAGGTAGAGCAAAAACTCAGGTTTTAATTAAGTATGACGATTGTTGGTCTTATCGAATGAAATGCCACCTGCTATACAAGTTTTATTATTGCACAATAGTACCTCCTACAATACTTGGTACGAATTTTGGCGGCACATTACTAGCTACAGAATGGTACGAATACTCGAATTTAATGTGTTTTACACTACAAGTCTAGATGCTAAATTATATCTATACCTTGATCACTACACTACTGCCATATGCACAGATATAACAATTCGCTTTGCTAAGAAACACATGTTCAATTCCAGTTGTCTTGTATTAATTTACTTATATCGTTTGTTAGTTGTAGCACCAATATGTATAGAAACACCTTTGTCTGCTCCAAAGTCTAATTTTTATTCACAACATCAGCACCTAATCTGTAATTACCAATAGCATTACCCCAATTAATCTTTGATCTTGTGACAGGCAATAATCTTCTTAAATTTTTGAAGTACTTTTGATTCAATTCATTAAAGTTTTCAACAATCTTATGTGTAATCTTGTTCTCCGAATTGTTAATAAAATTGACTATATCTGCAGCGTTATAACTTATCAGAGAAGATCCGACATCTTCATCAAAATGTAATCTCACATTTCCTACTTCGTAATAATGAATATCAAGGGAAACATTTCCACTTATATTGCCATTCTTTAAAACATAATGTGATTTCCATTGGCCAGTAAAGGAATTGTCTTGATTGATTTTCAGACCTATCAAAATAATGTGGACATCCCCATTCAGCTGCGGTGAAACGGCATATGCGTAGCTAGATGGATAATGATCCTCACCATATGCCTTCAATGATTTAACTAAGGAATCAAAATATGAAGGAGTAGTTGATTGATAATTTTCAAGATCAATCACACTATGGGTTGAAATATCAATATTAAAAGCTTTTTGATTAATATGATCAATGTATTTGCTTGATGTTTCCGATTTATTCCATTTTGAAACAATATACTTGGATGAGAATACGGTTCCTATTTCTTGAATATGTGCCTCAATTGAGTTATCAATTACAGAAGAGCTTTCAGGCAAGATTGTTGATAAACCCTTTCCAACAGCAGTAATCTCTCCAGGAGGGGATGCTTTGACTAAGGACCCAACAATATCGTGCAATTTCAAGCTCATGTTGGTTATTTTGGATTTCTGAGGGAAAATGAATTTGAAGTCGAGGAAGATTATGTAATCAAGGAATTGTATATGTAAGTGAGATTCTACAAGGAAATATTAATGAGTGTTGTAGTACTTTACTGCTTACGATAATAAAAACGCTCCAGCTCCTTCAACTATAGCATGCAATAACCTCTTTTTTGTGACTTCCTCTGATGAATAATTTGGCAATTTTAGATAATTTGCACAAGTCATTACACTTGGTAAATAATCATCATCTTTTAAGCCATCTTCGGGATGTTTTCTAACGACTGTCAATTCTGGTCTTAAAGACTTGAAACCACCTATTGGCAACTTTGGAGAACCCGTAAGGAACTGTAAGAAAATTCTCTTTTCCAGATCTGTGAAACCAATCAATATGTTGATCAAATGCTTAATTGCGGGGGAATCTTTGGTGTAGCCATGATTGGCATGTATGGCCAGGGTTAATGCTTCGACGGACCAATCCTCCTCAGAATTACCGAATAAGTCAACCAATTCACTAGGGGAAAATAATACGATTGAGTTGATTGGGAATACCTTCGAAAATCCATCCATAAATGCTTTTGTTTGATGTAAAACTCCGGTGTACAAAGTGGCTTCTAAAATTTTAGTAATGTAACTCTCCAAATTTGCAGCACAGATAGGCACATTTGCGCCGTCTGGAATTAATTCATATTCAGGATATCCTGGCAATTCGAAGTGTAAGGATAGATCAGAAATGGTCGCACCGTCAATTTGAATAAGATCAGCACCTGATCCATCTTCTCTGAACTGTTTGACGTACTTAAGTAAATGTTCAATTGAATCTGCCAATTTTGGATCCACCAATCTAAGACTTGGAATATTGGCCATTTTCTTTAAATCGCGCCCCTTAAGTGAAGCGTTTACGCCAGTGTTGAAAAATTGCACCAATTTCAAAAAGATAGGATTGAAATGGAAATCAATAATTCGAGAATCAAGTAGCGCCCTAGCAACAAACTTACCCAAGGAATTAAAAAAATGTAATACCTTGCGGCCATTCTCGCTGGCAAGTTGTGCTTTATCTAATGGTTGTGGAAAAAGTCCCATAGGATTGATAACGTAAGCTTCTTCATCTGTACTGACTTCAGTGTCTCTCCATAACTTCAACTTTTTCTTAGCAAATTCCCTTGAGACAGTGGCATAGAACTCCAAGGTTGGACCTAATCCTGTACCAACCTCATCGTAGTATTCAATTTCTAGAATTCCCGGAGTTGAACCATAAAGACCAAGTACTTTAATTGCACTTTGTAAGATCATCTTCCTTGACAACCTAACTTTATGCCTAGTTGGACGCCCCAATTGGGGTCTTTGATTATTAACGTTACCATTGTCCTCTTCTTGTTGGTTTGTACGAATCTGCCAATGGTGGATTAAACGAGAGTAGCCAAAAGAAGTTGATTGCAAAAAGAACAATCTAGTTTCTAATGGAAATATAAATGGGAAGTGTTGCGTAGTATACAAACTCCAACCAGGTAAAGTACCGCTGGCAACAATTAAAGGTTCTTCTAGTTGCCTATTCAATTTGACGGTGAGTTTCCAATTCATGAACAAGGATCCTGGTACTACTACCGCAGTATTGATATTGCTCCTTACAAAGCTATTCATATCAAATAAAACCTTTAACAAGTTCAATGTCTGTAATGTTATCGGATTATAGATATCCAGTTCATTCTCCACACTCGCAGAGATATTAAATGTAGTTGTTATACTTGATGTTGCCGCAGATGCTTGTGGAGAAATCTTCCTGAATGTTACATCATGAATCTTAGTCCAAATTTTACCTGGATCAATAATCTCATCAGGTCTTTGCTGCAACGATCTATAAATCGCACCATAAATAGTGATTTCATTCGGAATAACTTCCCCATTGATGACGAATTCAATTGAACTATCATCATCTTGAAGCTTTTGCTTGAGAAAGGTGTCCACTGAGGTAAATGTTGCAATTGCATGAACCGACAAAATCATTGTCTTATTTTCTCCAGTTAAACGGACCTTTACCTGCTTTGCCATAATGGCAGTCTGAGCATACTCATTATTTGCACTTGCCCCGGAAGAAACAATTTCAAACGATTCTGATCTTGTCAAGACCTCTTGGAGCTTCTCTACTAAAAAGTGAGCTGTCTCGTCCATAAAGAAGACTTTAACAAAGGATTTATAGCAGGGACTAAAAATTCCATTGTCCTGATTTAAAAAGACTGTCGCTAAAGACTCTATAATTTTTGATGATATCAATTCAAAGCTTGACAAACCAGTGAGGGTCAGATATAGCTTTGCCCATAAGCTTTCCCATTGTGCGAAATCAAGCAAATCAAGGCCTGAAGACAAGGCCTCTCTAACTTCCATCAACGAAGAAAAATGGGCAGGATTCTCATATTCTATTGAGCTCTTTTCATAAAGTAAGGATATATCCTCAGCAGTAGATGCAACATGAACTAAGACCTTATTGCTCGTTAATTTATATGCGTACTCATTTGAAAATTCCAAATCTAAGTATTTGTTAGTGTAACCAGAAGATATCTGGTATTTATTTTGAACCTGTTCCTCGGGTTCAAGTTTGCCATTTATGGCGTTGTAAATGCTGACAGTATCATCAATAAAGCCTTCTCTCTCCAAGAAAGATACTATTGTATTTGGTGCTTTTTGGATTAAACCTTTTGCTATTAAAAGGGCACTCCAAAGAAGGATCAAAGGATGCAATTTGGCGGTATTTGGTTTCACAGGCGATATGGTTGTGGTGCCTACTATTTCATCGGTGCATGCAGGGGTTTTATCTTCGCTTTCCCAGTCCATTTCGATGTCTACCTCAGTGAAAGACCCGATGATAGGAGCTACGTTTTGGTTGGTGATGGATGCCAACATATTACTTATTAATTCAAACCCACCAATACGTTTTAGGCTTTCTTCTGTACTGAATGAAACAATGCGGAAAACCAATATAAGGACCTTTTTTCTAACTTCGAAATCCATGGTTGCTGAGAAACTGCTTATTAAAAGTTTCCAAATGTCATTGATGAATGCTTGATAGTCCTCAGGAATGAGTTCACTACATAAGACAATTCTTGATTGGTTGATTTTCTCTTTCTCAGGAAAATCAGTATGATTTCTTTGGAGAAAAGGTGTCTCAACTGGGGTATAATTGATTGGTAAAAGGTACCCAATAAGAGAAAGAAACAGTGATAAAAGATCTTTTGGTGCTGCCATTAGGGCTTCGATTGATACTGATTGAACTGCATCTGTTCGAGAATTATCTTGTACGCCCCTGGCAAATTTATTCAAAGAATCAACTATCACTTTACCAATGCTGCAATCTCCCAATAAAGCTCTAGAAGCTTCAACACTAACACTGGCAAGTACAATCAAGGATTTCAACAAGCTAAGACATCCACCATAGTTCAAAGTTACTTTACTATCAGCCAGTGAATTATTACAACTGAGGTAGATGACTTGAGTCATTTCTTGAAGTAAGGAGTTCTTTTGAATAAATAATTTATCAAGCAAATCAGGTTTTAATTTGAAACTCATTATTATTCTTGAAATTGCCAACCATCCATTTTCCACAACCACAGTATCATTGTGATTTCTCACAATTTCGGCTATATTATCGAATATCCCTTGAACCATTTCAAAATTGTGTTCCAGCACATTTGTACAGACATTTGAAACGATTACAAGACATTTTCTTTGAGCATGTATGGTCAAAAAGTCAGTATATTGTAACACTGCTTTCAACCCTTCATTTGAGAGGATAGGTCCATGGGTAACCGGATCACGCGAGAGCATTTCCAATGCCTGTAAAGCTTGTTCGGTCAAGTCTATGTAGCTTACTTCCTTTAATTTATTACCAATAGCATTTACGGCATTATTTTCCAACGCATCATGGATGAAATCCAAATTTACTTCCATAAAGTTGTACAAACAACGACATGCTACAAGTTGTAGTTCCAAATCATCTGCTAATTTTGGATCTTCCATAATTCCAGTTAATGTTTTCGCTAATCGACTTGAAGGGATCATTCTTTCGGCAGTTATTGCGTTCATCATCAATAACCTTTCTGAGAGTTCATTTAAACTTTCCATTATGATATACGGATCTTCACGTTGATCCAAATTGTCCAATAATCCATTGATTTCACCATTACCTCTATCATAAAATATATTTCCACCCATTAGGCGAGAAACTGCATCAGCAAAACTTCCTGCTTGAGGTTGACCTTGGGTAGAATTTCCAGAGAGTGCACCTATGGCCCTTAAGAAATCAGCCCTTGGATCATCACCATCTATTGGAGTATCATCGTCATCATCTTCATCATCTTCATCTTCATCTTCATTGCCTTCACCATGGAGTGTTCTTTCGGTTCTTCGCCTTGCAGCACCTGCTTCTAAGATCCTTCTTAAATATTGCAGTGGATCTATATCTTCGTCGCTAGAATGATCATCAATATCTTCATCCACATTTGCATCCTCATCTTCATCCTCGTCTCCATCTTCATCTTCATCTACGTTTTCATCACTTTCATCCTCTTCAACTAAATCATCTTGATCGAAGCCAGCGAATAATCTATCAACGTTTCTTCTACGGGCTCGTTCTGATAATCTCAATAGTGCCTCTTCTTCATCTTCTTCAAGTAAAATTGGGGGTGTAATTTCGGCTTGAGCATTGTTCTCGGTAGCTTCACCAACAGCGGATTCAAAACTCAAGTCTAAACTAGAGTTAGCGCTATTATCTGACATGGTACCTTAATATGATTTTGCTGTGGCTACCTTAAATATGTTAGGGTTATCGCATTTGCCACCGTAGGGGAAAAAAGCACTCGCCAAAAAGTAAAGTATGGTAGAGGGTCCTTTTTGATAACGATAAGATATAGAGATGAAGTGTGAATGTTTAGTTTCTATAACTAGAGTACGTATAGTACGATTGTATGTGTAAATTGATGTTTGTTCTATCATCTACATTTGTAGCAACCAATAGTCTAAATAATGTTAAATGCACCAATGTGTATATCCTTGAATGTCAATAAAGTACTACAAATAAAACCTTATTTAGAATATTATCACCTATAACTTGGATAATTCTTTCTTCATCACATACAACACTCTATGTTCGAGTCTACTCATAGAATAGCCATTTCATGTAGAATCCTCACTTTGCTTTTTTCGTCCAAACAAAAATTCATAGTGCTATATAACCAACTTTTATATATATAATGGAAATAGAAGCAGCCAGAATCGAGTATATAGATATCCTAACAGAAAGGATACAACTGCTTTTACCCTATGTTACATCACGTACAATTGATGAAGTTGAGCTCGATCCGCAGTTCATCTTAACTCAAAAAATTATCATTGATAACCAAAGGAAGCTGCCTCATACAATTGGCCATATCTTAATAAGTTTCGGAAAAGTATTACAAGGAATTAAATCATTAGAGAATCCAGATACCGAAAAACAAATAGCATCGAGTGTATTAGTTTGTAAATTAATTTCGCTGGTGTTACTGTTGGGTTGGGACAGAGAACGTGGTGATGCTGGAGAATTTATTGCCAACTATTCTCAACTTCATTATTTTGAAACTCCTCCACTACTTTCTTCAGATTTGTTTCATCAATTAATTGATATTTATGCGGACTTATTATCTCCAAGAATAGTTGAGGAAGTTTTAGAGATGGTACGAGAAGAACCAATTGAAGAAAAGACAAATCCCAGTAATGCAAGCTTCGCAAGCAATATGAGCAATGCAAGTAGTTTTGCAAGTTACCATTCACATTCTCGTGCTAGTTCACACGCAAACAAATCACACTCACCAACAAGGAAGTCTCATTCACCCTCAAGGAAATCTCATTCCCCACTTCGAAAATCCCACTCACCATCACCAAATCATTCTCCTTCGAAACCATCAAATCATTCTATATTATCACCAGTAGAACCCGATAAACACATCGCACATATAATACGTTATATAGCGCTGGCAAGCCCTGTGGAATATTTCAATTACATTTACAGGAAGATTTTCTCATATGTGGATTTGGATCAAGAAATCCCGGAGATTGCCCTTAAAAAGTATACACCACTACTTAGATATGTGTTTTATGTTGATGGAAGGACGTATCAAGATGATGATATTAATCTGGAAGGGAATGCGGTTCAAGCATCTAGCGCATACTTTCGTGCACTTCCTCATATATCTTCACCAACTTGGAAAAGAGCATTTTTAGTGCTTATTACAGCAAGTATCCAAGATCAATCTTTCTGTAGACCAATGGACTATAACCTAATAATATCACATAGAGATCCAGATTTTCAAGAAAAATGTCAAGGATTATTTCTTGAAGCATTCCATGCATTTGATGAGTCGATAGTTGAAAGCGACTGCTCTGCTTTTGTATTGTCATGGCTTGTTTCTCTATGCTTATTAGATTTCAATGAATTACTAGATAACCCAGAAAGTAACTCAAATTCTAAAGGTCTTATATATCTTAGGACGATACTACATGATTCACACGTTGGTGCAAATTTAGAAAGTTTTAATGCACTTATCGAGCTCTTCCAGTTGGGTGCTCGGTTACTTAATGTTGACTTGCCCGATCACTTGGTTGCAAGATTCTCGAAGACTTATGTGGACCTGGTCCACTCAAATTTAAACAGATATAGAAGCCATTTTGGAGGCGATCAAAGAAAGTTCACGTTGGTCTGTATCAACTTTTATACAGCTGCACTTATGATTGATCCAGAAAAGTATGTGGAAATCGTAGCTGGAATGCTAGATAAGGAAGTCCGCCTTGTTTTAAAAGTAGTCAGAGCAGTAGCTGAGGCTCAGACAGGTAGACGAGTATTCTTGAAATTAATGGCGGTCTTAGGAGACAAGTTGAGAGATATGGCCATCGACTGGCGTAGCTGGTCTGTCGTGGGTGAAGTCAGTTCAGCAGATCACATGCTGTTGAGTAGTGGAGCTGGATCTGGTTTGAACTCAGGGTTTGCATATTCGACGCTGAACTTTGGAGCCGCCAGCTCAGCTAGCCTTTCAGACATATTCAAGATTTTTATCCACGCTCCGGAGCTTTATTTCAATGATAATCTGCTAATGGACGATTCACTTCTAGATACAGACTTCCATGGAACTCTCACAGAGGTCATAAATTTTGGCAAAGATATCTCACTCCCTATTCGATATGCTTTTAAGAGCAGTAGTAAGGACTTATTTGATTCTGCGTCAGCTTTATCATTTGTACTAGTTAAAAACGCTCCAAAGTATTCTTCCTTACTGTCATTTTCAAATTATGCTGTGACAAACGTGATAGTACAATCTGTGTGTGAAGGTTGTTTACAAGTACCCTTAACTTCGCCACTTTTCAAGACTTATTTTATTTTATTGACAAACTTCCTACAAAACAGGGACTTATTAAAGCCTCTCATGAAGGATAATAAAGTTTTAAGTGATAAAAGAACAAAAGAGTATTTTGATTATGGAAGGGAAGTATCTCATGTCATGGAAAAAGTTTTGTTGTTAGCTATGTGCACTCACGATGTTGTATTTTATAATGCCACTAAATTAGCAATGAAGTGGTACTGCGATGTTCTGGGCTTGGAATCTGTTGACCTGAATACTGAACTATCGAAGAACGTTTCATTACGTCCCACTTTTCAAAGGGTGGTCAATGACACAACTGTCTTCACTGGATTTGTATCACTCCATAAGACTTTCCGTACTATTCTTCGTGATGCACATCCGACACCCTCACTATATCAAGTTTGGCTACTCATCTACGATCGTTGGCAAGCAATGACTGCCCAAACACTTTCCGTTGAGAATTTAGTTTTCCGTCACTATACCGGATT
Organism: Kodamaea derodonti; assembly: GCA_030570035.1. Taxonomy (NCBI): domain Eukaryota; kingdom Fungi; phylum Ascomycota; class Pichiomycetes; order Serinales; family Debaryomycetaceae; genus Kodamaea; species Kodamaea derodonti. The sequence continues at coordinate 650,490 of JAJLUU010000008.1, forward strand.
TCTCATCTCAACCTCGGGTTGCTTCTTCTCTGAAGAATTTCTTGTGGACGACCCAGAAAGGCAAACAGTACTTTCCACAATCTCGATCTTCTTTGATAAATGTATTTCACTTTTGAGATCACCAGACTTAGTTGTTAGAGTGGTTATTAAAGAGGCTCTTGCGAAAGAGACTCATCCTGCGGTATATCACTTGTCCACCACCAAAATGACTGCCTTAGTCAAGCAGTATTCAAGTAAAGTAGCAGAACCACTCTTTGTTGAGCAGGTGTTGATCATCATAACAGGTATGGCAAGTGCAAAGCACGATGGTGCTTATGTGCTTGTAGCTATGTTGCCTCAAATCTCAAAGTTATTTGTGAACTACATCAAAGCTGTTGAAGGAGACGATTCAATTAAATTGAAGTTGAGATTTTGCAAATTCATCGAGGTTATAGAAAGTGAGAAAGATTTTTATGGTATCGGTGGTAGTTTCAGATTGAGGAATTGGATTGCAAAAGTGACATGTGAATGGTTAGACGAAGCAACTGGTGATGTGCTGGGCAAGACTTCTAAATCAATAATTGAAAAATCTAACACTGTTGGCTCACCATCCAATAACCTTTGGGCGGCATCGATAACATCGTCGGCCTCTTCATCAACAGGTAACGCACTGAACTCCTACCTCCAATTGGATTTAGCAATTCAATCTTCAAAAACGCTATCGCTTCAACTTGCAACTTTGAAGTTAGAAATTCCAGATGGAACAAAGGAAATACAGAAGTATAAGGATCTTGCATTTGGTAATTATTTCTCGTTGTTTTATAAGATCATTCAAAAGTATACCGCTGCTGATTCTCCACCAAAAGCAGCGACCATAATTGAGAATATTCTCCGTGCGATGCTGAACCTTCTACAATATGATACTGACATAGGTTTGCAATTTGTGCTCTTACTAGGCTACCATGAAAACCCGCGTATCCGTGCACTTTTTATTAACTTGTTTTCAAGTATTTTGACTACTAGAAAGAACATAAGCAAGCTGGAAGACTTTCCCGAAGAGCTTGTAACCCAGTTTTGTGAATTGCCGATTGGAGCAATAGCAGACTCTGCATCCCTGACTGAGCACAACTTGTTGGCATCTAGTCTTTTTGGTATTTTTGGTTACGAGAAAAAATTGGATGTTTTGTTCAGAGGCTTATTAGAACATGAAATAGCTAGTGTTACTCGCTCGACAGAAATGTTTAGGAGGAATTCTCCGCTCACTAGACTCTTATCGAACTTTGCTGGTGACTATGGTGAAGCATACTTGGTTGGAACTTTAGGAGGATTTATTAAGGATTTGATAGTGAACGAAGTAGTTGTTGAAGTTGAAAGGGCAAACAATAATGAATGGAACTTGAGTCCCGTTAACACCATAACGGACAACCACGAGACCACTTTGGACCCTCTCAAGAATACGGAAGATGCAACTTTATACCTCAAGTACCTTGACAAGTTAGTTACTGCAATTACTTCTTCATCTGACACAATGCCGCTTCCTTTCAAATTTCTCTGTGCTGAGATTTACAAGGCAGTGAAGACAAAGTTTGCGGATGCTGCCTTGATTGCAGTTGGATCGTTCCTTTTTCTCAGATTTATGTGCCCTGCGATTATCTCACCTGAAGTTGTGTTCAAAGTAGAAATCACGAATCCAAAAGTAAAAAGGACATTGATGCAATTAGTTAAGGTGCTCCAGAATATGGCCAATGGCTCCCTTTCTCTTTTAAAATGGCCGGGTCTCTCTGGTAAAATGCCGGAGCTAGTGGTTATCAATTCCAAAATAACCACCTTCTTGGAAGAAATTTCAACTACAGATATTCCAACCTATCCATTTGAAACTGGCCCAGTCCCTTCGGCAGAGCTCAACTACCTCCACAAGTTCCTTTATACTTACATTGCCTTGATAAAGTCAAATTACATTTTGAATGGCAATATGACAGATTTTGAAATATTACATACAAGAGTAGTCCAATCGAGAGAGTTGGACCGAATTACAAGGCAACTTGGACTGCCTAAACTGACAATTAAGCTTCAGTTGACTTCACAGTTCAAAAGTGAGAGTACTCCATCATCAGCTGCATATCTTGATTTCATGGCCAAGATGTCAGTCTCACATATTGAGAAATGGAATAACGTCCGCTTGGTCTCCAATCTGATTTTTCATGACGGAACACCAGTGGTTGTGATCAACTTCAAAAGGTTGAAGGAGGTAGATAATGATGTCGACTATCTCTTTTTCCGAATCTATGAGATTGCTTGCCAGGTTTGGGAGAACAAATTCTACCTAATTTACGACTTTACAGAGTTTTTGTTCAACGTGGACTTGGGTGCTAGATATCAAGAAGTATTAAGAACCTGCACTCCACAGCAATTATTTGATAATTGTAGCAGGATCTACTTCTTCAATGTGCCACGAGCTCACTATGAGTCGATAACTGGATTGATGAGATCAACAAGAATGAGTGGTCTCTTTCCGACTTTGGACACCCACTATTACTCACTGGTGGATCCAGCAAGCATTATTGATAATTTGTGTTTAGATCCTCTGACTGTTGGAGTTCCACATGACACTAGAGTTATATTTAAAGAAGTAGAGTTGTGGGATCTGCACGAAGGTTGGGTAAGCGTCACGTTGAGAATGGGAAGGAAATGGGTTCTGATTTGTCTGACTAAAAAGGTCGTATTTTTGGGTACCAAAAATTTGACGTTGGTAGATGTTTACCGGTTACTGGATATTGTAAAATGTGAAGTTGTACCCGATATTGCGGATTTCAATTTCAATCTGAGCGATTCGAGCCAGAACCGAAAGTTTGTTCGCCACGCGTTTGCAGGCAGTCCTCCTACTGTCGCGCCAAGTGCTGCATTTTCACCAAGCGCAAACACAGCAAGTGCTCACTTCTTGCCTACCGTACAAAGTCCTGTTTCAACTGAACTTGATTCAACTGCCGGTGGCACTGCCGATCAATTCACCGTATTACTCAATTCGGGTTATACGCTTACCCTTAGAGCATCACAACGTTCTGAAATACTTCGTTTCCTTTATTTCACAACTCTGCGTTTGAAGTCAGGATCGTATACGCTTCCTGCACTGGGAAGCCACATCCTTCCTTGGTTTGGCAGACTTTATAATATTGCATTCCAAGGGCTACTTAGCGATGATGAGCCAGTGAGAACTTCAAGCGCCCTTTTGTTTGGCTCACTTTCCACTTACTTTTCAATTGATTTTGGTATCAAGACATCTCATGCCAAAAATATTGCATTCCCAGCGAATACGTCAGACTTCGTTGAGTCAGTTTCTCTGCACCTTGCGAAGAACTTCCCGCACATGACATACCGTTTCTTTAAGGCTTTTTTTGACAACTCTGAAAAGTTGTCAGCTACGACTAAGTTGATATCTACAATTTACTTGGCACCTTGGGTTGATAATATTTATGATCATATCTACTTAAGTACCGATGCTAATGGCCCTGAACAGGTTGCCGAATTGGTTCGTCGCTTTTGTAAGTTGTCTGCGGGGAACAAAGAACAGATCGCATTTGTGAATGATTATATATGGAAGAAATTATTTGCAGAACCACGGATTATACCTGTTTTGGTAGACGAAGTTATTGCATTTGCCATAGATAACAAGAATGATGGACCGGATTGGTGGTTCATTATAGCTGTAATCTTCCCATCTGTCGAGGTATGTGGAGATGTGATTGCCAGACTTATTGCCTGCGTAAACAAGACGCTTAAGAACGAGTCTGAGATTGCCGAACAATCCAACTTGTTTGAAATAAGAGTACTTGTCAAGATTTGTTCGTCCTTGTTTTTTAATTCATACGTACTTGCAAGATTGTATCTAGCAGATATTTTCTTTTTGGCCACGTTGTTTATTGACAATGTTTACCTTGATTTTGGTTCTGACTTGCAGAAACTCTTTGTGAATGTCATCCAGTCATTCTTGCACAAGCCAAACTTGACCAAGGAAGAACAAGACGTAGTTGACTCCACTATTACATATTTTAGTGATCAGAGAGCAAAAATGCTTTTTGGACTTACTCGTGATATATCAGATCCTGCAATGTACGCAGTACAATTGTACAATCGCGCGATGACATTCGAGATGTTATGTGATTACTTAGGAGATTTTATTACGGCTTTAGCTGCCGACGATGATAAAGCTATCTGGACAGCTCGTTGGAGCTCCAACGTAGTGTCTGTAGCCTTTAATGCGGATTGTATATTCCAAAATAGGGCTATATTAGTTTTTGGAATTCTTTCTAAAAAAGGGGTTGGTGCTGGGACAGTTTCCAGGTGTTTGAAGATGTTGGCTCAAAAGCCTTCGAACAATTTGGAGTATTTAACAAATGCTATTTTCATGACTGCTCGGATGCTTGAAGGTTTACCACACCTGAGTTTGCATGCGGTTTTGATTTGGCCCGGATTTTGTTATGGATTGCTCAATTACACGAACTTATACCAAAGTTCAGTATTGAGTTTAATGATATCGATTGTTAAGTTAAGCGAGGACGGTATGGATTTCATGGAGACTGCTTTTACTCAGAGGAAGAACTTGGAACCTTACATGTCCTCGTTTGAACAATCTCAAGGAATTGTTATAACTCGTGAAAATTTTGGAATCCATGTCTTTTTTGTTTTAACGAGAGGTTTGAAGGTTAGTCACTTCAAGCACAACTCATTAACGTACTTGCAGGATTATCTCAGGTTAAGATGTGGTGTTAAGTTACCTAAAAGTCACGAAAGATATGGAAGTTTCGGGAGACTTATCTCGAGAAGCAATGAGGTTAAGAGTGCTGAAAAAACTGCCCAAACTACACACGTAACTGAGCGAGCACCATTGCATTTATTCGACTTTTGCTCATACCTTGTGTTCATTTACCTTTCGGTGGATGATGCTGCCTTTGCTCAATATATGAAAACGTTGAATAGTGACTTGGAAGACACCATTTACATTATCCCGAGGTATGATCCATCTGCCTCAATCCCTGAGGTAATTAGGATTTTCCTTTCGGGTGATACCCCCCCTGCACACTTGACGCTCCTTTTGGCTGCATATTTCTATACTTCGCAATCCACGGATCCTAAATTTAAGATTAGGTTCCTTCAAGTTTACCTCGACTTACTCCAAACGTCGCCTGATTCAGCCTTGATAATCCTTCACTTGCTCAGACCAGTATGGCTGCTTGAGTTGGTTAATTCAAGTAACATCGAAACTGTCGAACTTATTTCTCAGATATTGGCCGTTGTCATGGAATGCGAAGATTATGATAGTAAAAGGTATGAAGATTTCATCGAGGAAATACTTGACAGATATCAAATTCATGTTTTACGCAGAGAGGATAGTATGAGTACCACAGGGTATGTTGATATGAAGTTACCCGAGTTTAACAACGTAAATTTACTAATGGTTATGGCTTATCGTAGTGCATGCTTACATGTCGATGGACATGAATTGGAAGATTAATAGGAAATACTTAAAATTGTATATGTTAGTGTATTTTGCTGTAGAGTAGATCGAATTGACATGTAATCATTCATTTGCTATTCTAACTCGCTTTAAATTTCCTTTCGAATTCGGCTTTGTACATTCTGTACAATACCATGGTTGCTCTTGCATCTTCAACACTTGAATGTTCACTCTCCTGGAAATCATATATTTTTAAATAATGACTTACAAGACGTTTGAGTGACGGCATACCGGAGGAGGCTTCTTGAAATAGTGGCAAAAGAGCGGTGTCTCTCAAGGATGGCTTAGGATGTGATAATTGTAAAGCTTTCATATCATTTGAAGTGGCATGCCCCACAAGAATAATTCCATTCAACAAATCAGATACTTTCTTCTGGGCCTCCTCAAAGGTTACTGCATCTTTCATGTGAGCTGGCTCTACCCCAGAAACCCATGTTCTCCAATCACTTACATATTCCTTCGGTCTCACATAAACATCGTAAACAACATGGCCATAAAAATTGACAAGCGACACTCGAGCTAAAGCTGATTGTTTTCCTGTGTTTCCTACACCTACAAATTCACAATCAATTGCAAGGTATCTCCCCAATTCTTTCTTTCTCAAGTCTCTAGAGGTTTTGGCTATACTTGTTTCAGTATTTCGTACATTTGTTCTTGGAGTTATTTCTTCATTATTCCAAAGGGCACGATAGAACACCAGACCGTCTCCAGCAGAGTTTGGAACAGAGCTGGCTAAGATGCCCACGGTATCAGTCTTTGACATCGACCGTATGAGGTCATTGTTTAGTGCTGTTTTTATATGCTTTGCCTTATTAGTCTTGCCTTTTTTTCCTTTTGGCTCGAATGTCTTTTGGATTGTCTTCTTTGGTTCGTACTTCTTTGGTTCGTACTTCTTTGGTTCGTACTTCTTCACCAGGTTATGGTCATCCTTGATTGGGCTTTTACCGTCGTTAGCAATCTTCTTGCTCAACTTCTTCCAATTCAGTGATAAAGCCATTGTAGTCCAAAATTCAAATTTCGCGATGGGCTGCGTAACTCATACATGATAGAATAATAATGCCCACTAAGCGAAGGGAATTAATGGGTTTGAGTGGTCTGAAATACAACCATACTCAAGAGCAACGCGACATATTTACAAGCATTCATTATAAAGTACATTCACTATACATTTCGTCCAACATTAAACGCATTGCTGGCATACACTTGCATTACCCAAGTTATTTTATCAATTATCTCTTGACACTCAGTAACACTAACAGCCTCTAAGTCGTACTTCTTTTTAACAGCCTCTTTACTAGTAGGAGCACCCAGATCTTGCTTTCTAATAACTATTTTAAAATGATTAGGATTCTTGGAATCCTTGTATTGTTTCAACTTTGTGATTTGAGTGATGTGGAACAGACTTGTTTTCATCATCAGCTCTTTATAATAATTGTTATAGTTGTAATGATACAAATGATGATGATGATGATTACTGCTATTATGCTGATTTTGAACGGGATTATCAAATGGACTATCTGTCAATGCAATGTCATCTGACGGTGTCAAATGTATGTAGTCCCCATCCAAAACCAATGATTTCTCAATTTTGTTCAATATTGTCGTCTTCTTTCTCGTGACTTTCCATTTGAAATAAACTGTGTTGAGGTTTGCCGGTAACAGGGGGTTTTTTCCTGTCATAATGTCATCAAGGAACTTTTTTGACGTCATTTCCCGTCGTATATTTTCAGCAGTGGGTGCCTTAACTGGATTTGGCCTAGGTTCACTTAAAGTGAATTGGTGCAATTTTTCTTCCAAATTTCTCCTTTCTGGGGTGATTGCAAAAGTTGATTCTCCTGGAGTAATATGATTCACCATCAGTGAATCGTAAAGTTGAGATAAGCATAATTCAACAGTTTTGAATTTAAGATCGCTGACAGTATCTGAATCATTCAAAGCTTTAGTATGTGTCCCGCTTGCAACTCCAGGTAAGATTCCAGGCAATGAATCTTGCTTTGGCACGGTTTCCGAATCAGTATTATACAAAACTTCTCTGAATTTATACTTTCCCGGAACTAGTCCTTGTTGAGAGCAATAATCATGAACAACTTGAGCAATCGTATTAGAAGTATCAGTTAGGAACATTGTCGTGGTATGAGTACCAGTTAATTGCTTTGCTAATATCTTTAATTGAGTGCGACCAGCGCCCTTTTTAACATCCAAGATTTGATCTATACTGCTTCTTTTGAAGGCCAAAACTTGTTGTTTGTACTCCATCGACAAAGGTGAAAGCTTTTCATTTTCATCTACTTCTTCTTGTGTTGCGACTTTGCAAAGTGCTAAATCTTGAGGAGTATTGTACAGAGACAAAATTCTGTTTCTGTCTAGTTTTCCAAAAGATCCATAATTTTCACCATCTTCATCAACTAATTCAATACGCCAATGGTTTGGGTTAGCAAAATCTGTATCCATTGCGTTTAATTTGTACTCAGGCAATTTGTTCGACAACTCGAGTAATATAAAACCAATCACATCGACAATAGGTAGGCTATCATTAACTTCAAGCTCAGTTATTGGATCCTTGTTGGGCGGTAAGTACAAGTTAATCTTCACGCCACTAGTTCCATTCAATTTAGGATCAGCAAATGCGTAGTACGAAAGGGGATGAAGTGTATTTAGTTGCTTTTTCAGTTGAATCAAAAAACTTAGGTTAGATTCGTTTGTTTGTATCTTCGTTGGATCGACCTTATCGAAGGTGATAGTCTTCGGATGGATTTGCTTAATATTTTTATACTTTCTACGACGCTTTTTAGGATCCTTAAATGATGAGGGTTCACCAGGATAACTTCCATCCTTATCTTCTTTAAATGGACTTTTGAACGGATCATCTTTGAAGGTTTCTTTATCTAGATCAGTGAAATTAGTTCCCTTTAAACCTTCTTTATAATCTTCCAAGGCATCTTTCTCAAATACATCCAATAATGATGAATCCAAAATTGAGTCGGTTTCTATATCTGTAAATGCTGAATCAGTAGATGAAGTCTCATCATCCAAATCTTCTTCTGAGTAATAGGAATCTTCCAAATTATCTTCTTCTTGAGAACTGTCAGCTTGTGAATTAGACTTTAGATTGTGAACCACTTGTCCATTTGCATCCACGGGAACCCCAAAGTCACTATCTATTGTAACCACATCGCTCGTATCGTGATTTTTATGGATTTTAACACTTTCAGTTTCTGTTATATCACCATCATCAGTTAATTCATCCTCAACTATAGCATTCAGAGACAGAGTTTTGATCGAACCGTCACTATCGCTATCAGTTAACTTGGAGAAGAATCTGGTGATTTTCCTTCCACCTCGTATGGTCTTAGAATACGCTAAACCGGATTTCTCTTCGGGTGTGGTGTAGTCATTATAAGTACCAATATCCAGACTGACTCTGCTCAATTCAAAAGGAGCTTCGTTAGCTATGTCATTATTATTGTCTTCATTTAATTCTTTTAGTTCCGGTTTTACTCGACGTCGAAGCTTCCTATGCTTAGTTGGTTCTCTTTGTTCTTCTCTATCATATTTATTGCCGTATCTTGCTCTTTGGAAAGTTATTGGAGGTGATTCAGATAAGTGATCACTCAATGGACCCAGCCCACGAATGATAGAACTTGCATATCCATGATCATCGGCAATGGCAAGATACAGTTCTCGGAGATTCCTTATGACTCTACTGGTTTCAAACGGAAATGCCATTGTATGTATTGATAACCAATCACCTGTCCCCCTTATCAGATGACTTGATTACTAGTGTGGTATCTCCAGCTTATAGACTCGCGTTTAATGGGTACGAAATACACTACCCTGTTAATTAATATACGCACACTTAGTTAATCGCATAACATTGCTATGTACAATAGTCATATAATACCACCGATACTAACACTACACCTCTTTCTATTAACCATAGTATATTTATGTCATTTATCACTCCAATTAGTATTATCTCTTCTAAAGAAACGACTCCTGGAAGTTTTCCACGTGACCGAATACTGATTCCATATGAAACCAAAAAGTTGCCGAAACAAAAGTCTTAAAACACCATTGATCAACAATTGGTCTAGATGAAAAGAGCATAAAAACATCTGGAATTACCCTTCATTCATTGATAAATTAAAAAGCTTTATATATTATTTTTTTAGCCAACTTATGGAAACAGGCAATATCCATATACAAATTTCATTCATACAATAACTTCCAAATGTCAGATCTACAGAATCAAACATTCTCAGATTTGCATTCAGAATTAGATTCAATCTATAATAATTATAGAGATGATGATGCAGATACATTGGATTCAGAGAAAGATCAAGCCCCAATATACAATTATCAGAAAAAGGTAATTCAACTGGATCATAAAAATGGGTCTGCAATAGATAGTTCGTCAAGTTCTTCACTGTTTGATTTTAATAAAAACTCTTCTTCATTACAAGTCCTTGGCGGCAATTCACCCTACTTATCGTCTGGATCAGTTGTTCTCAATAGTCAAATTGAAGATGAACTCCTTGACGTCGAAGGTGTTGATAATGATGATGACGATGAAGTTGATAGTGACGGAATTAGGTTATCTTCTACTGCGATTGCTAATAGAACAAAATGGAATAGCTCAGGTGCCGCAGTCAAAATTTCAGACGATGGTATGATTAGACGTGGTGTCAAAGATTTTAAATTTGGTAGAAATTTAGGTGAGGGAGCTTACTCAACAGTTGTGTTAGCTAAAGATAAACATACTCAAATCAATTATGCTGTTAAAATCTTAAACAAAAGGCATATCACAAAAGAAAAGAAAGTTCGTTATGTCAATATAGAAAAGAATGCTTTGAATAGGTTAGCAAATAGAATGGGGATCATTTCCCTTTACTTTACATTTCAAGATGAAGAATCGCTTTATTTTGTTCTTAGTTATGCACTGAAAGGTGAATTACTCACATTACTAAAGAAGTATGGTTCATTGAATGAAGAGTGTGTAAGACATTTTGGTGCGCAAATCTTGGATGCTATTAAATTCATGCATGACAATGGGGTCGTACACAGAGACATCAAACCGGAAAATATCTTGTTGGATGAAAAGTTTAGAATTCAAATCACGGATTTCGGAACTGCTCGTCTATTGGAAAAGAGGTCTAAAGATGAAGGTGCACCTGAAGAATATCCACTTGATGTGAGGGCAAAATCTTTTGTTGGAACTGCAGAATATGTCCTGCCTGAATTACTTGATAGCAAGTATTGCGGTAAACCGGGTGATTTATGGGCTTTCGGTTGTATAATTTATCAAATGATTGCTGGCAAGCCTCCTTTCCAAGCACCAAACGAGTATCTCACATTTCAAAAAATCACCAAACTTCAGTATGCGTTCTCTGCTGGCTTCCCTACAATTGTTAGAGATTTGATCAAACAAATTTTGGTTTTACAACCAGCAAAGAGATTGAAGATTGCCGGCATTCAAAAGCACTACTTTTTTCAATCGGTAGATTTCGAAGATTTCGACCAAATCTGGTCGACTAAACCTCCTGAATTAGGACCTTATAAAATGAGTGCAAAGTCGATGATGAAAATGCCCGCTCCGCAAACCCCTCCTGTTAAACTCAAAAAAAGCTCCTCTGCTCCTGGTAGCGCAGCAGTGTTAGCAATTCCTCCTTTGATTAGAGGTTCAAGTTCCCCGAGGTCTGCTCCTGGTAGCGCCCTGGCGACTCCAAGATCTGCTAACTCAACGTCATCTAGATCTGCGCCTGGCAGTGCATCTGCTTTATCCTCTGTTATAGCATCGCCTAGAGCGTCACCAAGAACCACTCCTCAAGGAAGTAAAGTTGCCGAAATCAAACTCGTTGACACACAGGCGGAATCAAAACTTACAGCAGCAAGTGTTGCAGCATACGTTCTTAAATCTCATGACGAAGAAAAGCCTCAAGTAAAGGTTCCTTCCCGGGTAAACAGTTCAACGGATTATATCCCAGGGACAAACATTCTTAGACCAACCATAAAGCCAAGGCAGGTTTCAAGAAACAGTATCCCCAAAAAGAGACCAACTAAATCTAAAATTTTAGAGGTGGCTCCAATGGGTGCATTAGATATCGCATGGAGTGAATACTTCAATCACCCCGACGAAAGGATAATTAGACTTGGTCCGGTGCATGCTCACAGAGAGCCTACTGAAGCATTTGAAAGAAAGAATAAGGGAATGCTTTACAATGCACCACTTGGATTGACGAGTAAATTACTGGCATTTAATAATGTTGCGTCTAATTATTCTGGTCGTAACTCTTCAACCTTACTTTCTCAAGTTGTGAACGGATCTACTAGTGGATTAAGAGGTGGAGTTGTTAGCAACGAAGAAAAGTTTATTCTGGAAGAAGATGCAATCTTAGACTTTGCAGCTGAACCGGTTTCACCTCCACAGTCTTCTACTTCGACTTCGACAAAGCTGCATCGCACCCTTTTACAGAAATTCAGATTGTCAAGCGGTACAGCTGAGAAAGAAGTTGAGTCTGCACCTAAGCATCCTTTGGAAAAACCTACAACATGTACTATGCTTATAACTACTCATGGGCGTGCGATTTTGTTAATTCGTAATGAATCCTCTGATACTTATAAAATGATAGGGGAGATTAGAGTAAACTACCCATTTATTCAATTCAAAGAAGTGGTTGGAAGTACTTCAAAGTTTCAGAAGTTGCTACCAACAACTGGAATTTTTGCTATTCAATCAACACAGACCACATTTGTATTTGAGGTAGAGAAGTTTGAAGTGGGGTTATGGACAGATGGTTTAGCAAGAGCAAAATTGAATCAATTAGAGAGGGAACGTGATCTCGAATTTAAGGATGATGTAGTGAAGGACACTCCAAAGCCAAAACAGGAAGCACCGAGTTCTGTAGCTTCACCAAAGATTGTGCAAGAAGCGGCTATGTCTCCAAAGTTCACATCTCCTCGTCCATCCCAGCTGATGATGGCTGCAAAATTCAAATACTCGACAACCAGAAGGAAACCGCCTCCAATGTCCCCAACCGCAACCAATGCCAGCAGCATGCTGCTGGGACTTACTGGTTTAGGGACAGCTGATGCATCGACAAACGGTACATTGCAAGCTGCAATGCTTGCTGTTTCACATGGTCAACATAGCTCACCTACGAATAATCGTAGATCCAGCTTTACAAAAGGAGAGGGATTATTACCATTACAAAGGATCATACCGGCGGGTGTTTCACAGAAGAATTCCAAATTATTGGCTAGAAGTCAAAGGAATAAATAAGGAGGGATATATAATTGATTATACATATTTTTGTCGTTTAAAACTGTAGTTTCGAAATTCTGTATGCTTTTTCAAAACGTAGGTGTTTTAAGTGGGATTTTCGAGTCTACCTGAAGGTCAAGTAGATTTGCAGCAACACAATTGACTAAAACCATTGAAATAGATCACTTGCAAAGTGCATGGGGACACCTAGTTGGAATCGTTAGCATGGATGAGCAAATCGCAATTTTATGGCCTCGCAACCACCACAGTTCACTATCAGCAGTTGCCTTATCGCTAGTATCTCTAGACTTATTAGTCACAAATTCAACCCTATGTTAGATCACATGATAAGCCCTAATAATTTTATATGTAATACCTTTTCGTGCGTTTACCATTCTGACATATTTTCACTGTGGGGACTCACGTGCAATCTGCCAGTTACCATCGAGGTTTGATAAAAATTTTCAGGCCAAACTTTTGAATAGTATCAACACATATTGAAAAATGGCTAAATTCATCAAGTCCGGTAAAGTTGGTATGTATAATTGAACAGTATCGATATAAAGTTGTGAACATTTAGATTGAATATACGAGTTGAATGAAGACTGCAGCACGATGAGGATCTAGATATTGAAGAAGTAATGAATAAGGACCTCCAGAGTTTAAGGAACTTTGAAGATGTCATAATATTTAATCCACGATGAGCTACTACTAGTTTAATAAACAATTACTAACAAATTTCTAGCTGTTATTGTCAGAGGTCGTCACGCTGGTAAGAAGGTTGTCATTGTTAAACCATACGATGATGGTTCCAAGTCACACAAATTCCCACACGCTATTGTTGTTGGTATTGAATCAGCTCCATTAAGAGTCCACAAGAACATGACTGAAAAGAAAATCGCATCTAGAACTAAGCTTAAGCCATTCGTCAAGTTGGTCAACTATAATCACTTAATGCCAACAAGATATTCTTTTGATGTTGAATCTTTCAAGGCATCTGTCACTACTGAATCTTTAACTGAAGCTTCTCAAAAGACTGCTGCTAGAGCTGTTATCAAAAAGGCTTTAGAAGAAAAGCACCAAGCTGGTAAGAACAAGTGGTTCTTCCAAAAGTTGAACTTCTAAACTTCTAATAGTAAAATAAATGTACACAGAATTAAACAGGATATGAATGTAATATGTAGATTAATCGTAACAAATGAACGAGAAAATTTAGAGTGAACAGTTTAAACTTACTTAGACAGGTAGTTTCTTGACATTATTCTGGCTGCAACCAGACGTTAAGCAGGGGCCTCTGCAGAACAAATGAGAGATGGCAAGGCAATAATATTGTTGAATTGATACGACTCTCTCGGCAAGTGAATCCTTTGACTTCAAGAGCGAAAGTAAATTGTATTTTCACTGCATTCGCCCCACTTCTCATACGAATAAGACCGGATTTGTTGCGTATGTCATACAACTTTAACTATGGTGAAATACGAAATAAATGAGTAACAGCTAACTCCTCCCTTTCACTTGATATCGGTAATTCAATTCATTCGTCATTACTCCACTTTTGATAGTACCACTTAAAGGTCTACAAAAATAACAGTAGAAATGTAGAACACTACGATATCTTATAGGTACTGGTCTATTTTTCATCTCTCGAAGTGCTTAGAGTATCCCATATTAAAAGGACAAATATTACCATTCATTTGTTCCTGCACAAATATCAACACTTTTTCAGGTTACTCATCTTATCTACTATACGTATTTACTAAATGGCTGAACTCAATCAAAGTATAAAGAACTTAGGCATAAATGAAACAACTCCAAAAGCTGGAGAACAAATTGTTACACCCTGGGAAGTCGAAGGTGCTGTTGTTGATGGTAAAGCTCAAGGAATTGATTACAATAAGTTAATTCAACAATTCGGAACCAAAGCAATCACAGCTGAAACTTTAACTAGATTTACAAAGGTTACCGGCCATGAACCACATCCCTTTTTGAAGAGAGGTGCTTTCTTCTCCGAACGTGATTTTGGAAAGATCTTGGATTTGTATGAACAAGGTAAACCATTTTTCTTGTATACTGGTAGAGGTCCATCAAGTGATTCTGTTCATTTAGGACATATGGTTCCGTTTGTCTTCACGAAGTGGTTACAAGATGTTTTTGATGTCCCATTAGTTATTGAATTAACTGACGATGAGAAATTCTTATTCAAGCCAAAATTGACCATTGAAGATGTTCGTAGATTTACAGTCGAAAATGCAAAGGATATTATCGCTGTTGGATTTAACCCAGAGAACACCTTCATCTTTTCTGACTTGGATTACATGGGTGGAGCTTTCTATGAAAACGTAGTCAGAACTTCAAGACAAATTACAACTTCTACTGCAAGAGCTGTATTTGGGTTCCAAGACTCAGACTGCATTGGTAAAGTACATTTTGCGAGTATCCAAATTGCTCTGGCTTTTCCTTCATCGTTCCCAGATGTTTTAGGATTACCACCAAAGACTCCATGTTTAATTCCATGCGCAATTGATCAAGATCCATACTTTAGGGTTTGTAGAGATGTTGCCGATAAATTAAAGTTTGGTAAACCAGCTTTGATTCATGCTAAATTCTTCCCGGCTTTACAAGGTGCTTCAACAAAGATGTCGGCTTCTGACACAACAACTTCCATTTTCATGGATGATACTCAAGCCCAAATCAAAAACAAAATCAACAAATACGGATTTTCTGGTGGACGTCAAACTGCTGAAGAACATAAGAGATTGGGCGGAGATCCTGATGTTGATGTTCCTTATCAATACTTGTCATTCTTTGTAGAGGATGATGAAAAATTGAAGTCATTATATGACGGTTACAAGGCTGGAGAAATCATGTCTGGAGAAATGAAGAAAGAATGTATTTCAGTATTACAAGAATTTGTAGCAGCTTATCAAGAAAGGAGGAGTCAAGTTGACAAAGCTACCGTGGAATCATTCATGAAGCCCCACAAGTTAGTTTACGGGAAAGCCAAGAGATTAGTTCCTGTGAAAAGCACTTAGACGTACTTGATCAATAGTTTTTATATATACAATTGAGATTAATAAATAAACTAGAATCGATTGTGGATACTCATCCAGAAGTCGCTCTTTCTTTAACTACTCGGACAACACCCTCTTGACATTATTTAAAACAAACATCAATTTCTCGAAATCGTCCTTTGCAACTTCATCTCCCAGTCCAAACCATCTAGACCCAACTGATAAAACTAAGTCCTTTGGATTCGGCAGAAACTTTCCTACCAATTTTCCTATTTCTCCAGCAACAATTGCAATTTTCATATTTGAATGATTACCAACTACCAACCTAGGCTCTACAGAATTGTCAGCTACTTGTAACTCATCATCATCTTCTGAGGTATATACAGTTGGAATTGATTCATTAATAGTTGTTCTTGTACTTAACGGAATATCGAAAGTATGGTCTACTATACCATTTGTATGGATATTAAGAATGATTCTATTATTAAGTTCTATTTTATGGAAAAACAATTCAGTAGATTCATCGTACCTAGTAGTAATTGAAGAACTGAATCCAGTTGGATCTTTCGTTATGGCTGACATCGAGATACTTAACAATGAGACTTCTTGTAACTTTAATATCAAAAAGAAAATTTATTCGGACGCCATAAGTGCGATGAAGCAACAATAAATGATTGTTAGGCACAACTTTGAGCTTAAATTGAGCATTGTGCTTACTCTCAGGCAATATCCCCATATTTTCCATCAATAGTAGCGCAAGATTGAGTGGAATTGTCTACTTTGCATTGAAAATATCTCTGCTTTTATCAAACTAGTAGGTTATTTTCCTGGATTAGTCCGTTTTTTTGCACCCAATTAATGGTTCAAAGAACGTCTTTCTAAAGTTAAATCATTGGATGCATTAGAATGAAGATTAATTCTTAATATAGCCTGTATAATTAAATATAGCACAAGGAAATCCACGTACAACTACACCTGGAACCTTAAATATTCAATTTTCCTCTTCCTCCTAGCGCTTTTTCCCGAACAAATATAATGCAGTTCTTAAAATGTGTGGTCTTCAGGTTATTGTTTCAATAGCCCTTGAAGTAAAACGCTCAAGTCTTGCCGAAATTTAAAGTAATTTACTACGATTAGAATGTGAAAGAGTAACTAGTCAACAATGTAAACGATACATTGCAATTCAAATTTGACCCTACAAAATTACACTTCAAGAGTCATTAATTTCTACTGAAATTCATTATTGTTCATAAAACCCTGAGTAGACGCCCAAATAGAGGCTGAGAGAATTTTTTTTGTAAACACGCCCAATTGTCTTCGCCAGAGTGCAATCATGAAAAGGGGGAAAGTTTGTGTAACTTTGACGTAGCAACGAGAAAACCAAGGAAATACGGGTCGCTATTTACGTTTGAGGCAAATTACTCCTTGATCCAAGCAACTCTTAGTTGGGAACATGTTACTTAGATCGCAGCACGCCAAATTATACTAAAGAGGAGAAATGAAAAATTGCTCTACATTGAAGCAAAAATAACCATATACTAAAAGGATATACAACAAATTGATAATATATCATAGTGGTTGTAATATAAAAAACTGTATAAGCAAAAGTAGAAAGAGAGCTATTTTGGTAAAACGTCTCTGAGTAAATCTGTTTACACTTAATAGAAAACAAAATTGGCAGAACCACTGGTGACTGTCACAGTACAACCATCAGAACCATGGCCATTGTAATTTCCTCCAGCATAAACACAACTTCCAACAACGTTAGAACCACTGGCACCAACAATCTTAATGTTGTAATTTGGAGCTTGCTTATTGTTTGGGTTAGGAATCAATGACAAGTAAGTTAATCCATTGGTAATACCAGATCCAAGTACAACAGGAGCCCAATTACCAATACCCGAACCTTCAGTTCCCCAGATACAACCATCTTCGACAGAAACACCTGCATTGTTAACGTAATATTGAGCGGAAGTTCTTCCTCCTTGCCATGTAAAATAGTTATCGGAGTCAACTACACTGGCTGGGGCGGATCCTCCAGCAGAAAGTAAAGTTGGTACATCCATGTTCTCAGAACCAGGGTAATCGGTTCTGCAAAGAGCAACTGGCTTTGAAATTTGTGAAACAAATGAAGCAGATTGAGCACCCCATTCACACAAGTAATTCGAGTTTGAGTTTGATTTGTATAACTTACCAGCTTTACAGTATAAACCACCGACGGACCTACCATCGGCTGGTTGGTTTGATGGCCACTGAGTCTTAGACATACCAGCTTGACATGCGTAAGAGCAGTAGTAACCGTCAGTACAAGTTTGGGAAGTACCACCATTAAAGTTCATGATACTAGTGTAACCACCGGTTAAACCTTGAACCCAGTCAACGGCAATAACCCCTTGACCAGTTGGTAAAGTACCACAATCATGGACACCATCTTCGAATTCTACAGTTGGGTTGGAAAAGGCAGCTAAATCTCCTCCGATTCCACCAGCACCACTTGATGAACCTGAAGATTGTGACGGACTTGGAGCGGACGACGATACAGCTGAAGATGATGCAGCTGACGAAACGGCCACATTAGCTTGAACTGGGCTAGCGAATGTAGCTGACGTAGATGGAGTTGGAGCAGCTGAACTTGTTGGAGTTATGGTTCTACCTTGACCGTCAACATACACATATTTGGTAACAATTCCAACGTCTCTTTTATGTTGATGATGTTGATGTACCGGTACACTGACAACAGCTGTTGCTAAGGTAATCAAGGAAAGTAATTTCATAGTTCTCGTCTTATGAATAAAGGAGTGTAAGGATCGTAACGATTAAAGATTGACTACAGTTGGAAAATTCTGACGTACTCTTCAACGAAATTTGGGAGCTCGTGTTTATATAAGGGATTCGCACTTTTTTAAAATTGTGGTCCTGCACCGGACAGAGATTGTAGGTGCAGGTTTGTTTTCAATTTCGATTTCTTTTTTTTCGATTTGTATTATACTTTAGATTTTGTGCGTTTGGTAGGAGCACACCTTATTAGTAGTATTGCTGAGTCTTGCTGAAGGAGCGAGAGGACGGAGGTACACCAGTTATTCTATATGCTTGGGCGAAAAGGGAGAATTTAGTTAGATTTTTAGGGATAGAAACTTATTTTCAAGAAGAAGTACTCTTCCTTTATTGCATCGAAATTCATAATCCGAATTCGGAATGATTGCAATAACCATTTAGAAAGGAGTTTCGAGTATTTGAAGTGTGATATTTGCCGAGTTTAAGTGATAGCTACCATAATAATTGGCGATCAACTGACTAAACATTCTCCACTTCATCCCCTCGGTTGTAGGAGATGCAATACTTACTAAAGACCAATTTAGGTTAATTACTTGAAAATCATTCGGTCAAGGCTCATCGACAATCGAACTTAATTTGCATGTTTGTGACACTAACGGCGAATTCAGGAAACGTCAATGTTCTAGATCGTTGAACCCCTACAATACCAATATATTATTGTAGAGTTTTTAAGCCATTTGAACTAAATTGTAAGAGTAGTTTACATTAAGAGACACGCATTTTGTACCTTTGCATTGAAATTACTTGCAGATAATGTTGATCTGATCAATTCCAACTTTCGTAAATGTCAAGCATCGTTTCAGTTCATTCAACTATGTTTTGTAGTATGGGGCGGTGAGATATGTGTATTACTAGTACTTGCACCAGTGAATACATTTTCCACTTTGTAAAATGTGTTGCCAACTCAGACGTTCTCCACGCAATCATACGCTCGACCAAGTAAATGCTGATCATGTTTTACAATAATTGTTCAATTTGAAAAGTAAATACCAATCGTATAGAATCGTATGGGCTTACTGTTGTTAAGTCAGGGGAGTACATTGGCTTAAACTTGAAACTACTTCAAAGTCTAGACCTGTTTAAGATTATTATGAGCTTAGCCATGCTATATATCTTCATAATCACTTGATTATGTGTAACATATTAACCACCTTACTACATAAAATTTCACCAAAAGATCGGGTGCACCTAGTGCCATGTTTGCTTCTTTAATATGGCACATGAAGTTTGAAGGACTTGCCATTTAGCCCAGCCTGAAGTGGACTCTTTTTTTACTCTCGTTACATCGGTTTGCAATATACCAGATCACTACAATTGGGAACATTTCAAACAAATAACACGAATAACGTTCTTTTCGTGAAAGGGGTATCATCCAGAGTTTGAATAATTCCGCCATATATTATTAGATATTAGATACTGTGTAGTAATGTGTATGCACATTTTCGGATTAATCCTTCTGACGTATTAATGCAGCGTATTCTAGTACAAAATTCCAATTTAACGACAAAATTCTCTTATACTATATTGAACTAACCAAGGAAATGAAATAAACTCCTTCACGGAGACATAAAAAAAGGATGAAATAAACGAAATAAATGAATCAATCAATATAAATGAAATATAGAGAAGAGGAAGGACATTGAGATCAAATCTAAATTGTGACATTAGCTGTTGGGTTATCTTATCAAAAGATAACTTGTCTCTCAGAATAAAACTCTCAAAGTTGTTCAACTGCTAATCCACGTCAACAAATTCACTAGTCCCTTCATCCTCAATACCTAAATTAAACCATGGATGTGCCATTGCTTCAACAGCAGTCAACCTTCTCAGAGGATTTATAACAAACAACTTCTTCAATAAGTCAATGAAGAACCACCAGAACGTGAAATTTCCAAAATTGATCAAGTGCTTATTTTGTTGATAGTTTTCTGATAACAGTCTAGTCATATCTATATCAAGTCCAATTCTACGACTTACAAATAGATCAATACGACCTAATTCGGCAACACTTCGTACAAATTTCTCCAGCGTTGATTTTGTTGGGAAACGAAGTGTTAAAGAATGTCTAACAGTTGACTCATCATCAATGATAACGTCATTATCATCATCGATTTCGACATCACTATCTAGATCATATTTTTCACTACTATCATCTTCATATTCACTATCAGTCTCACCTGGAGTATAAGCATCTGTGAAATAATTCAAACCACATTCATTTTCTGCATCTTTCAGACATTGAACCATGTCTTTATCAATTTCATACCCACAAATTTTTTCAATCATAGCTAAATGTTCTAGATTGTCGTGGGTTCTAAAAAGTGGTTCTCCAATAAGAAGTTCAACCAAGATACATCCGATAGACCACATATCACAAGGAAATGACCAACCAACTCCTAGTACAATTTCTGGAGCCCTGTAATGGCGAGTTGAAACTACAGATGAATGATATTCATCATCAAATATAGCACTACCGAAATCAATCACCTGGATTAATGGATTCACAAGTATGCGCAGCAGTTTTGGAGTTGGTTTGTCTTCGTTCCGATTACTCAGTAATTCATGGTACAGTGTTATCATTGTAGTTGATCTAAGTGGCTTTTTGACATATGAATCATCATGCAACAATATATTTTCAGGCTTTAGATCTGTATGTATCAAATTTAAATCATGAAGAAATGTGACTGAACGAATTAGCTGTTTTGCAACTGCTTGGATATGTGAACCTGGGTATGCTATGAATCTGTTTTTACTTAGGAAATCATATAACGATATCTTAAGCAAATCTGCAACAATACAAATATGACCTCTGTAATCAAAACATTCACGTAGGTGAATACAATGATTTACATTCTCATTATCGAATTTCTTTAGTGTTGACAACACACGGAGTTCGATCTTGGCAGCATCTCTGTACTTTTCTATGTTCTTGATTATCTTGATTGCAACGTGCTGCCTATTAACGCGATCATAACATTGTACAACTTTACCAAACGTACCTTGACCAAGAAGTTTTACTATTACAAATCTAGTTGCAAAGGTATCATTTTCTCTAAAGATATAATGTCCTTCTTCATCATCACAAGGAGGTAGATCAGACCTATGTGGAATTATATTAGTTTGAATATCACCAAGTTTGGGTGTTCTTAAAACATAATTACTTGGTAGTTTCTGATAGAAGCAACGTACCTGTGGTAGTTGTGGAAGGGAATTCGTACGCTGCTTTTTACCATTGACATTAAACATATTATATGCTGCATATGATTCCTTGTCTTGAGTCAAAATATCTGAATTTGAACGGTTGTTACGGATTTCCCATGTTGGTTGATCTGACCATTCTTTTCTATCATCCGCTTCTAATGGATCGATATCATCCCTTTCTTCATCTGTATCACCAATGACATAGATGTTCTTATCAAGGAAATTCTGACGAAATATTCTATTATTATAAACTAACGGGGGCAGCGAATTTGATGCCAGTGATAACGAAGATTCACTTAACTCATCATATCTAGACATATGTGATGAAGGAGGAGGAGTTGCTGCAGAACTTGACGATGCTGGTCTTGTTATAGTGGTACCATTTACATTGGTGTTGGTAGTTTTAGTTGTTGGTCTTGCTTTCGATTCTTCATCAAACGGGTTATCGTGACTTCCAGTATTTAATACCTTTTTCAGTTCGAACAGTTCGCTGAATCCTCTTGGTCGTTTTCTATTTGAGATTAAGGACATTTTTGAGTGTAGAATTGACATCTTAAGTACTTAACATAACTTGTTTGACACTGTATTAATTGAAAGGTAACCACTAGGTGTTGTTTTCTGTTGAATTTCTTAGGGGGTGATTAGTGAGAAAAAAATCAAGGAGTTGTTGCTTTACCATTAAATTTAACATGATTATTCAAGAGATATACAAGTTCAGGTTATCAAAATTGATAGCGAAAGCTATCTCGAAGGGTTAGAGATGATTCGAGATGTTTTTAATTAATTGGTTTTGCAGATATTCATGTAAACGATTTTACAACATTTAAAAAAAAATCCTAGCTGAAGTGATACCTGAAATTTCATTTGATAGATATTTCAGCGAAACACTAACTAAACATCTTTAATTTGGGAACCACTTAATCGTCCCCTATTCTGTTTAAAAAATACCCCACGTTCCACGATTGTTGCCCAAGTAATCATCGTCCCACAAAAAATTAGATAGCTGACATAATCGGAGTCTCGTCAGTGATTTTTCAAATCCCACGAGGGAGATAGAATTCACGTGCAAGCCCCACATTTTGTTTTCTTGTGTCGTACTTATATACCAAATGTAAGAACATTTCATATATCTAACAGTTAGAGAGATTCATCATGGTATAAATTGATCTAAGTATCAGATTTATCGAAATTTAGATTCCTTACATACAATACAATACAAATATAGGGTACAATACCGAATGTAATACAATACAGTATTATACCTACAGGAGGTTGTATATAGATATGGGGTGAAACTGCTACAATCTTATTTAGAAAAGTGGTATTTACCCTTTCTCCGATCGTCCCGAGTATTAGCAATGGCCAATTATTGTTATTTTTCTGATTCTAGATAAATTTCAACCTGGAGCTACAATTATTACTTCTTGGTTTGTCCATGTGTACTCGTCACTACTTTGCGTAAATTTTGTATAGTCTTAAATGAGGCTCTCAGTTTACGAATTGGCTACCACAACTTCAACACTAGGCATTCTATCAAATTATTTCAAAAATGCGGCGCTTGTCGTCCGACTCGTCTGAACCGGCACTTAATTTGTATACGTTAATGTCTAACTCTGAGATAAGATCCTTGGAGAAATTTCTATTCAACAAAGATGCACCCAGTCAAACTAACCCAAAATTGTGAACAAAAAGTGGGACTCCAATCACCATAGGTACTGATTAGGAAAAAATGTCAATGCTTGAAATAAGGCAGAACCGATAATAAACAAGGTATTTTAGATAGAGGTTTGGTAAGACAATAAATAATGGCATTAAAATGTGGTTATAATTATATCGATACTTCTTTCTTGTATACATCCCAAATTGAAGTTGGAGCTGCAGTTAACGAGTAAAAAGGGAAGATCCTTTTATGACCTCAAAATATTGTAGACATCTTTGGTCAAATTAATTAACACCAAAACGCAGGAGAGAATATTGATGCAATGTTAGAGGAGCTAGGAGGGGGCCATATTGATATGTGTATAGTTCATTCTCCGTGGATTCTTGAGCCAGAATCTCATGGCCATCTGTTCAAAGTACTTGGTAATGTCTTGAAGTAAAGAGAACTGGAAATATAAGGCATATTGGGGTCACTAATTCGATATTCCTCAATTACAAGAAGTCTTCGATACAGATCCAAACCATCTTCCAGTTGTAAATCGAAATTCGTCCATATTTAAAATGTCAAACTCCAGATATTGTTGAATTTTGTAAAAAGAATTATATATTAGCAGAGGCATACGGCTCATTGACGCCATTATTGTTGTCAGAAAGAATGGAAAAGAGTTGAAAAGTGATGAGCATCCACTTCCTCTCTTATAGGTGAGTTGTCTATATAGTATGGTAAAATTATTGCCTAGATGTTCTTAGGGTATACTCTACATATGGGAATTTTACTAATTACACCTTCCTCGAAAGTAGAATAAAGCATTATTGGATGTGGTTTACTTTAAAATCTCAGAAGCAGGTATTTCAAAACAGATTAAGTTGGAGTAGATTCTAATTTAGGTTTATTTTCGATGACGAATTGGGTGAAGTGCCTACGTATTATGGCTGCAAAAAATTGATTATGAATTTTTATTGCCACATTGTACTGAAAATAACAAAAGAATCAGTAGCAAGAATCGAAATTCTATATAAAAACTTGAACGCTGGCCGCGTATATTATCATGGCCTGTAACCATAGTTAGAGACTAGTTAAGATACCTAGGCTGCCTATAAATAGAATTTGATAACTGACAATATCCTCAATGCCTTTTCTTTGGCGGTGACATCGATTTTGAAATTCCAATCTCTACGAAGTTAAATTATTTCAAGATAATAACACACTGATCTATGAAAGTGCATAACAACCCCGTATTTGAGATCTTGATTTGATTTCCGCGTTGTTTTCACATTTCTCCGATTGGTAGTCAAATCAACAGCACGCTTAAACTTCCTATTCAAATGTCCATTGTTTGTATTGAAAACACCTCCACGGGAAGGACTCGATCCGAAACCTTCTTTTACTGGCCAACAACTAAGTGGAAAACTTGGAGTAGAAAATACAACCAAGCTGTGGAAATGTTTTTCCATCAACTAAACCCTCTTATTCGAATTTTCGCTTATACAATCACCCAACTACATGTTCTAATCGAGTCGGATATGTGCTTAGCGGTTAAATATCACCCCATTCCACACTCGATCATACGCGGGATTGTTATATTCGAATGTGACTGTTTACCCCTCCTTTTTGGACCCTTAGTACTATCTGAATCAAATCAGGAATTTTAATTCGCCACTATTCTATTTTATAAATATAACAAGTGTGATTGTGTTTAATTACTGTATTATAATGAAGAATTCAAAGGTTCAAATCGTACCAAGTGTAGAATCCCTAATAACAGATATTGGTGTACCTCCAATAGTGCTACAAAATGAGCAAGAAAGAATTCTACCGCCACTAAATGCAATTGAATTAGGTCTCGGGGATGGGAGATTAAAGATAGAAAGAAAAGATGGGTTCACGACAAATACAATAAGCACAGTAGACTCCATTGATAATCAGTTAAATATCCATTCCAACCAACCTCCCGAAAATGCAGTGAAACTTACACAATCGCCTACGACTTTGGCAAAAAAATACTTCTGTAAGGTCTGCAATCAGGGATTCAGTAGAAAGCATAATATGGTTTCTCATGAATTGATACATCTGTCCCTGAAACCTCATATCTGTGCTATTTGTACACTAAAGTTTAGAAGAATACATGATTTGAAGCGACATGAGAAGCTACATACAGGGGAAAAACCCTTTGTTTGTGAAAGATGCTATCGAAGGTTTGCACGGCCAGATGCTTTGACAAGGCATATGAGTAGCCCGAATGCATGCTTTGTTCAAAAAACATTGATGAAACCGCATGCTGATGTTCAAAGTACTTCTCAACAATTTGTTTCAATATCAACTTATAAGGACTTAGTAGGATATACCAATTCATTACAAGAGAATTTAATTCGAATGAATGATAGGATTCAATTCTTAGAAGATGATGCATATGAAAAGAAGAAAGATATGCAATCAGGTTCAGATCAAATAACGTCCGAAGAACAACAACTAAAATATAGGATAAAAAAGTCTGAAGGCTTGAACAACAGTAGTCTCAGTTTGTGGAGTAGAAGATAATCAAATGAAAAGCTTCTTGGTTGCAGTTTGCATCATGGAACCCTAGTACGCACATTAATGTAGCAACGTAGTTAAGCGAGCCTCGTAATATTTATCCCGTGACTTACTCTATTAAGCTTTCGTCACTAAAATCAATTCCCTAAGGGGTATTAACACTTTGAGCCCCCTTATATCACTGACAGTGTAACTACCACGAATTAATTAGTTTTCGTTGAATCTAATTGGTACACCACTATAGCATTATTTAGTTAAATCGTATTGACATGGATAATCAACGAAGGAAATTGAATGACGATATGGAATGGAGAATGGCTGATAAAGGTGAGACAAGGGCCAGGGCCAGGTATCAGGCCGAATTGGATGCATCATACGAAGAGGCTGCCAGTAAAGACTACATCATAGATGAGTCTCCATTGATTTATAAGTCTGCGAGGGAACTTAATAATAGTGGGACTACCTCTCATATGAATATAAAGCTGGATGATTTTATAGGTGCAGACTCCAGCTTTTCTTCATTGGATGAGGTGGAGGATTTTATTCATCACCCTGGAAGTTCTGTGCTGTATGAGGAGGTAATTATTTCCTCTAGAGAGGATTTACCAGCGGGCAGCATAGCAGAGGCTTACCCTACCAAAAGGAGTTCTCATCAGCGGTCCTCCTCAATCGATGAAGTTATGACTGGAAAGCAACCAAGAGATGCACAGGTAACCCCAAATAGTCAAGTCCATACTGAAAATCAGTCAAGAAAGGAATTTACAAAAGTTGAGAAGCAAGTATTTAATTATTCTCCATCTAGTCCTTCTGGTTTTTATCTAGATTCCACTCTGGAGAAGAAAATGAAAATTCTTGACGCTAAGATTGAACCCGAGGAAATCACTACTGATGTTGAAATTGATAAAATAATGGAAGAAATTGATCCAGATGTAATAAGGGAAATTGGCAAAAAAAGAGCAAGAATAAAACGAAAGCTAAATCGTAGACGTGGTCCTAATCTTGCAGAGGGCTTCACAATATTGATAATGATTTACCTATTGTACCAATTTTTTGCATATCTTATAAGGGCTTTGTTAGTGTTTAGATTCGAATTAATTGAAGCAACTGAATTCCTGCTCTTTAACAGCATTTTTAGATTTTTTCAGATTTTCGTGTAATTTATTTAATGTACGTTTTAATTGAGTGTATCCTGAAAGCAGCTTGTAGTTATTTCTATTTTCTATCTTTTGTATTTTTTGCTCATAGTTTTGTGATATTGTTGCAATTTAAAGATTGTTACCAGCGTTACACAAAAGTTCGAATTTCGCAGCCACTGTTTGGCGCGGGAAAATGTGAAGAGCTGCCAATGATAGAATGATTAGATTGAAGCTTCTGAGTTGGCAGAACAAGTCTGTATGAATTTCAAGGTTTTCTAGTCTGTCGTTTACTTGCCATATACTCGCCGAATACGGACCTGTACTTTACAACCAATGCAAGATTTTACAGGCAGCTCAAACAATTCAATATTTAGGTATCTGTGGGGAGCCACAGAAAATTTGCTCTCCGTTATAGATCTGACAATTCGGATAGCCAAATCGTTTTTGTTATTACTACTCAATCGTCATCTGTACAACATACGAAGGACTCATTCAATCAGCAACTTTCGCGAAAGGTCAAGTACCGGCTACTCTGTTGGGAGTGTAATTGTCAGTACAGCCAGAGGATTGCGGGGATTTATATCGAATTAAGTGGTTACATGAATTAAAAATAACAAACTTGTTTCCATTTCATCTCCATCGGTTTTACTGGCAAACGACAATAAACCACTGAGAGGTAATCAAGTTGAAGATCGTGGAATTGCTTCCTCGTAGACTTAAACATCACACAAGGAATACCGCATTAATTATCATCCAATACTTACTATTAAACTCCGGTGTTTTGAGACAAGAATTGTAGGATTTTATCGGGGAAGTCCGTTAAAAGTACATATTTGCAACCATAAGTAGTAATTAGTTAATCTACACATATATCATCTACAATACACAATGGTATTATATATACTTAGAACACATTAAGTACGTCAACTCTAGATGACCCTCAATAATTTTGCTACACTTGAGTTTCTTAGTCTTGAGCTAGTTAGACGCATGATCATAAACTTTTTTTTTTGATTCTAGTGCCACCAAAATTACCCCCTGATTCTTCTTATCAATAAAGACCGATAAGAAATAAAACCCACCACACCAAGTCATTAAGATCAAACCTGGACAATCCAATCAACACAATTCGACTTAACAATTTCCACTACGATTAATTTTTTAGCCCCTGAAAATGACTATTCAAGATGAAGACTGGTCAGTTATTTCTTCTTCATCAGACGTGGATAATGATGACGAAAGATCAACAACAAGTTCGCGGGATGATGAAGAAAGATTGAATGGAATTAGAGAGGCTGGCACAGATTCAAGTAATACTACCTTTCAATTACCTCGGTTATTTTACGGAACAAGGATTGAGGACGATGACACTGATAGTACCCCAGTTGGTAGTATTAGTATTGAAAGGAGAGACACTCTTGTAGGTGAATCAAGAAGAGACACAATTGTAAGTGAATTAAGAGAGAATGTAATAAATGAATCAATCATAGGAGATTTTAGGAGTGATGTAATTGGAGGTATTGAAAGTCTTGTTGGTGGTAGTATTGAGGCAATTGAGAATCTCACTGGTATTAATAGATCTGATTTCGAAGGCACAAAATCTACCACTTCTGATTATAGCACAAACTCATCAACCGATATAAGTACTCCTAGTTCTACAGATGCAGAAGAAATAGTGGTGACTTCTTCACAATCACGATCACCAGTAAATAAAGTTCCTCCATTTCAAGAAGTACCTTGGGAAAAATACTCGAACTTTGGAATTTTGATTATAACAATTTTAACTGGGATCCTTTTTACATATAATATTCCATCTTTCAATGGTGCTTACATTTTCTCACAACGCAAACCAGAGCCAACAGCATTCACAAAGTTTAAAACCTCATTTAATGGATATATTTACGAGGAACATTTTCAACCCCTGCGGTTCTGGTTTAGATCTGAGACTGTCAAGGTCCATAGAGGTAGTAAGTTTTTTGAGCAAAGTATGGAAGCTGTTAAGAAACATGCTTCAATTGTTTCGGATGTTCGCAAACTCTTGTTACGTTCAAACGAAGTTGTTACCAAAGCTAATGAGGCTTTAACTAGAACTGCAGTTTTAACTTCGAATACAATTCGAGAAGCAATTATTCAGTTGTTACAACTGATTCACCCTTATGTCGAATATTTTGGTGCAGTTATTACTAAATTCAATGCGACTCATGTTAAGCTTTCTTGTGGATCAAAACTTCAGTGGATCAATGTTGAAAATATTAGGAGAGAGATGAAATTGAAGATTAAAAACGATGCAAGGATTTCGAAAATTTTAGCAGTGGTAACCAAGGGTTTTGAAGGTGCCAAAACCAGAGGAGTTGAGTTTTTAAAAACTGCTGGTCAAGTTGGTGTTGTAATAACGTATATGAGTGCCATTGGTGCTATTAAAGCAGTTGAGGCAGCTGTTGTTGGTATTTCTGAACTCGGGGAGCATATTTCTGAATTTTTAGTCCGCATAAGTAGACTGTTTTGAGGATGATATTTTCGTATTTGGCATGATAATGGTTGGTAAGTGACTTTGGTAATCCTTTAATCACTTCTGTTTTTTTATTGGTATGTGTGGGTCTCTGGTAGATTTTTTGCCTGTTTCTACAGTTTAAAGTTTGTTTGTTTTTATTCCTCTATATATAGTTAACATATTGATACTAAGTTAAAGCTTTGTAGTCTTCTGGGTATTAAACATGTAATTTCCTGATTCTACAAAACTACAAGCTACAGCGTCCATTTTGTTATATTACTTATGTAGTGATCTAGGCATGCGACCAAAGAGTACCAAGCGGCTAATCCAAGTCAAGCAAACACAGTCACGGGTTATGAGCATTTTGCAGCCAATCATTTTTCCTGAAACCATAAAATAATTTAAGAAAACAGGCCATCCCTTGAAAGACCCAACTTACAAGCTAGACAACGGATACATGACTATCTATATTCTTACATACAGGAGGAATTTTACGTTTTCCGAATATTATGTTGGTATTTTATTAGGATCAAGTTCACATCAAAAAAAGCTGCTTCACTGTAGAACTAGGAAGTCGGGATTTATTGAAAATGGTATTGTGAATAATTATAAACACTTGGTTAGAGTTGAGCTAGTTCTGCCTCTAAAGTAATGGGTTCAAATCAAAAGCAATTCTGTGATTTTTGATCATTCCATTCATTAGAGTTGTTAAGTACTACTTTGATTTGGTTCTTACTATTTTGTCTTCTGTGAGGGGCTCAAGTATGTTCCTGTTTCATCACCTCTACAGCGTAAACTCGGGTTTCCTTCTCGATTGCTCTTTCTTCAAGCTTATAACTTACAAGTGTAGTTTTATGGTAAACTATGACGTGGAGGATTACCACTTCAATGATGTTGTCCCTCAAGTTAACCTTCTAGCTTGAAAAAGTCAATCCTGCTTTTCCATGATTCCAACTTTGATACAAATTGAACGATCCTGCACACGTTACGACAACGTTACTTTCACCAAAAAACTAAACTCAACAACTGAACAAACTTCACAACTGTATTATTAAAAGACAATATGGGTATGTATCAACTCGATAATTTTTTACGGGAAAATGGTATTCAAGATGAATTTATGCAGTGACTAGTAATGGTTAAACAACACGGGTAAGATTTAAGTGGAGAGTTGTTTTGATCATGAAATCAAACCGGAGAAGTTGATCTAAACACCTCGAAAAGTTGGCATGAGAGGGCACTATGAAGTTCTGGACTATTTGGCAGCTCTTTGGTGAAGTCATAAATAGTGATATTGTTGTGTAATAGATTAATCTTGAATTTCTAGAATTCGACCAAGCTAGGAACGGATTCTCCAGTCTGCGAGAATTTGCCAATTGTTGTACTTCACAAGAATTCCACTTGCGTTGAAGTACTCTGATGCCTGTTAAGTCTACTATCACGTTGGTACTATATAAATTACTGATTTTTGAGTGCTTGTGTTCTTCATTGAATTTCTCGAGGTCATCAATGACTTTCACGTACTATTTCCTTTTCAAATTCACAATACTAACTTCAGGTATCCCTAAATTCTTCAGATTTATCTCTGAAAGATGGCCATTGATCTCCCAATTAATTGATGAAAATCAAATTCCCGAATTTGATAACCTTTACCTTGATATGAATTCAATTCTACACACTTGCACTCATCCAAATGATTCATCCATAACAAGTATGACTGACGATCAGATGTATGCAGCAATTTTTGCATATATCGAGCATTTGTTTGAGATTATCAAACCGACACAAGTATTTTATATGGCAATTGATGGTGTAGCTCCTCGTGCAAAAATGAATCAACAGAGAGCCAGAAGATTCCGTACAGCGATTGAAGCTGAAGAAAATATGAAAAAAGCTATCAAAAATGGAGATGTTATACCAAAAGATGATCCATTTGATAGTAATGGTATTACACCGGGTACTGAATTTATGGCTAAATTAACTGATAATTTAAAATATTTCATTCATAAAAAAATCTCTGAAGATTCAAATTGGGCTTCTGTTCAAATTATATTACTGGGACATGAGGTTCCTGGAGAAGGAGAACATAAAATCATGGATTATATTAGGACCATGAAAGCTCAAGATGGTTATGATGCAAATTTAAGACATTGTATATATGGATTAGATGCTGATTTAATTATGTTAGGATTACTGAGTCATGATCCTCATTTTGCACTTTTACGTGAGGAAGTCACATTTGGACCAAGTAGAGGTCTGTCAACAGGAGATTTGAATGATCAAAAATTCTTTTTATTACATTTGTCTCTATTGAGAGAATATTTGGCATTAGAATTCCTGGATTTAGAAGAAGTTTTGACATTTGATTATTCATTTGAAAGGGTTTTAGATGATTTCATTTTAATTATGTATGTTATTGGTAATGATTTCTTACCTAATTTGCCTGATTTATTTATAAACAAAGGTGCATTCCCACTTTTAATTGCCACTTTTAAACAAGTTTTGAAAGAATCAGATGGCTATTTAAATGAAGGTGGTAAAATTAATCTTAAAAGATTAAGCATTTGGTTACAATTTCTTTCTGAATTCGAATTAGAGAATTTCGAGAAACAAGATGTTGATGTTGAATGGTTCAATAACAAATTAGATGATATTTCAATTGGTGGTGAAAAGAAGCGGAAAAGAATTGGTAAATTATTGATTTTGAAAGATCAAAAGAAATTGATTGGTTCTTTTAAACCTTGGCTCTTATCATTAATTTCCAAGCCAGTAAATGAATTAATTGAATTAGATACATCTGGTAATTTAAATGGCTTCCAACTTGATTATTCAGAAACAGAAAAGTACTTAGAATTTCTTAAAGAATTTGCATTACACGCCGGTTTACTTATCGTACATTCAAAATCTCAGCAAACTTATGAAATTAGATTGGATCTTGATGGTTTATCGCCATATGAAACTCCCGAAGAATTCGAAGAGCGTGTACAAGATGTCCGTAAATTATTGAAAAAGTATGAGAGTGCCAATTTATTTGATACTGATGAATTAATGAAAGATTCCAAAGATCTTTATAATCAAAAGTTTGTCAATTGGAAAGACAAATATTATTTAGAAAAGTTACATTTTTCAATTAATGATACAGACGAGCTTGTTAAATTAACAAAACATTACGTGGAAGGTTTACAATGGGTATTGTACTATTATTATAAAGGTGTACCATCTTGGAATTGGTATTATAAATATCATTATTCTCCTCGTATTTCTGATATTTCAGCTGGACTTGATGTTTTACTTGCTGAAAATAAAGATATTGAATTTGAACTTTCCCAACCATTTAAACCTTTCGAACAATTGATGGCTGTTTTACCTGCTCGTTCTAGAAAATTGATGCCTGCAATTTATAGACCTTTAATGACTGACGAACACTCCCCAATTATATCATTTTATCCAGATGAGGTTGATATTGATCAAAATGGTAAAACTGCTTCTTGGGAAGCTGTTGTTTTACTAGACTTTGTCGACGAACAGAAATTATTATCAGTTTTACGTCCCGTTGAAGCTAAGCTTTCCACTTCGGAAACAAAGAGAAATTCGTTGGGTACTCCTATTATTTTTGTATATAATCCTCAAACTGATTATGTTTATCCACTGCCTTTACCCGGATTCTTTCATGATCTTGAACATGATCATTGTCACGAAAAGGTATTTACATTGCCAAAAGCAGACAAAGTGTTGGTTGGATTGGCACCAGGTGCGCGTATTGGAAAGAATATGTCAGCTGGTTTCCCAACCTTGTCTTCAATTACATTTACGTCAGAACTTATCAACAATGAGGTTAAAGTTTTCCAACAACCTTCAAGATCAGAATCCCTTATCTTGACTCTTGATAATATCTGGCAAGATTTGACTGTTGCTCAATTCAGTCAGCAATTTGTTAATCGTTTGGTTTACTCAAAGTGGCCGTTCTTACGTGAATGTAAAGTGGTTAAAGTAGTTGATTTCGAGTCGAAATTCGAATCAGTCAAACAAGGTACTAACCGTAGAGTTGTGTCATCTAGCCTCAATTTTGATGAGGTGAAGGAATTTAAAACCCTCAAAAGGCAACTTGTTGAACAATACAATAAAACCAAGGGTATTAAATTAGGAAATGTGGACGTTTTGGTTTATGTTCAACCAGTCAATGGTTTGATCAGAAATCAAAAAGGAGCATATGTTAAAACTTATTCCAAGAACATCGAAATCTACCCAATTCAATTGATAGTAAAAGAAGTAAATAACAAGGATCAACGCTATGCTGGTCGTCCACCTTTACCAATTCAAGATGAATTCCCACTTGATTCTCAAGTTGTTTTCTTAGGCGATATGGGATACGGATCTTCAGCCAAGATTGTAGGATATGATGATTTGAAAGAAAAATTGAGCATCAAGATTGCGAAAATCCAACAATTGGCAGAACCAACCATTGGTAAGCAAAGATTGCGTGTTGAAAATAAGGAAATCAAGTATTATCCATCCTATGAAGTCAGTAAACAATTGAAGCTTAATCCTTTGTTATTTTCTAGACTTACAACCGCCTTCTTTGTTGAGGGTCCAAATAATCAACGTGTAAATATTGGTTTAGAATTGAAATTTGATGCTAGACGTCAAAAGGTTTTGGGATATACTCGTCGTTTCCCAAACAGTAAGTTCTGGGAATTTTCGCCTTTGGCAGTTAATTTGGTAAATGAGTACATGACTGAATTCCCTAATTTATTTGCAAAATTACGCCGTATCGATCCCAAAGAAACTCCTAAAGCTTTTGAGATCACAAGCGGGCCAGATGAATTGAAGGCAATTAGAAGTTGGTTGAAGGCAAAGCGCGCTGATTTCATTACTGTTTCCTTGGAAAGTGAATCATTGACGAAGTTTTCTTATGAAGCTATTGAGCTGTTCATGGAACATTACATTCAACAACCGATTCCAGTTGAAAACAAAGACATTAAGGGAGTTCCGAAGGACGCAGTTTTAAACCCACAAGAACTGTACCAACTATTGAGCTCCCAAAAATTCGACTTGGGGGATAGAATTGTTTACATTCAAGATTTCGGAAAACTCCCCGTATTATCAAAAGGTACTGTTGTAGGCATCACCGCTATTGGTAACAAAATTTCTTTAAATGTTATTTTTGACAACATTTTACTCAATGGTAATACTATGAACGGTAAATTAAGAACAACTCGTGGATTATCAATTGATTCGTCACTTGTTTTGAATTTATCCAACAAGCAGTTTGTATACCATAGTAAAGCATCTCAAGGAAGAAAGAAGTTAACGGATGAAGAGAGAGAATCTTATACGAAGGCGTTTTCTCAGAAGAAGAAGGAAGAAGCTGAAAAGAAGGCTAAGATAGATCGTGAGGTTAATGTCAAAAAGTCTAATGAATTGCTAAGCTTATTGAAGGGAGAAAAGAAACCTCAAAACGAAAAGAAAGGAGGCCCGGAAGCTGATGTTGATGATATCCCAAGACATGGAGATATTAACAAGATATATGGTCAGATATATGAAAATGTCATGAATCCTCATCATGAGCCTGTCCAAAACGGTCCTGGATTTACTACTGGGTTCCCTGGTCCTGGTCCTTTCCATCCTGGTTTAGGATTCCCTTCACCATTCCCTCCTGGACCACCTGGTTTCCCAGGACAATATGGGATTCCTGTTGTTCCTGGGATTCCATTACCACCTCAATTTTTTCATCAACCAAGCACTACATCTGTCCCTGTTCAACAATTTAAAGAATTACAAGTTAGTTCTGAGAAATCCAATAAAAAAAGTGCTGCTAGAAATGATGTCAGTGCTGCCAATGGTCGCTCCAATAACTCCCGAGGAAGAGGGGATAGCAAAAGAGGTAGAGGCAGAGGAGGGCGTGGTAAGGGTAATGAAGGTAAAGAAAAGACTAGTGAGTAGCTTTTAGTTGTTATCTTTATTTTTAAAATTTATATACAAGTTTTTATTAATTATGTAAAAAGACTCTTGACCGACCTGTCAATCCCAAAGCCTAATATTTCCACAGTCCAGCAAGTTGTGCATTTATATGTTAATTATTATGTACAAGTTTTTCCCTGCAAACCGTCTCTACTTCGATGCTGTGTATTTTTCTGAATCTTTCATTATGATTTCAATATGATCTTCCTGTAGTTTGAATCCTTCGCTGCCATCCCATTGAATTAACATCCCATTGAATTAACTCAATAAAAGTAATGATTCCTGCTCCTGAACTTCACCACTAGTGTTCTACTTCAGCCCAAACGGTTTATTCACCTCTCGTTCTAATAATTTTTCATGATCAATACTTTTATCACCTGGCAAATTAACCAACCCTAAAGATTCCCATTCAGATTTCTGCATTAATTGGTTTTCCATTCTACAACCCAAATAATCTTTAGCTATGAGTCGACAATTTGGAGCATTAATATTATCAGTAAATTTCATACATTGAAGGTATTTCGTCATCAAATGAGTACATTCACTATCATGATCAAGTGGAAAGGATCCACGCTCTGGAGGGGTTGGTGTCCATGTCCTAAAGTTACCACCTGGTGCACCTGTAGCCATTGTATATTTGAAGAAAATTATCACTTGAATTTTTCTTTTAGTGCAGGAAACTGGTGATACATTGCCGTGAAAGCAAAACAATGCAAACGGGTCCACATATGTAGTAATAATAGTCTCGGAAAAAAATCATCTATCGCGATAGATCATATACAGTCTCTCTGTTGGATATGCCGGCCTTTCCACCAAAGATGGTAGGTAAAAATCACAGGAAGAATATTTCAGGACTCTCATTTGAGTCATCTGACTCATGGTAGGCACCGTTCAACCGAGTATCGTGCTCGGTTCTTCCGGGGAGCGGTCAAACGACACTTACAGATGTTAGCAGAGTAATCCCGGATCGTATTCTCACCTTTTTATGAAATAGCGCGGGTAACTCGAAAATGTTCTCACAAACCGAGGTGATGTGGTCGTTCTACGAGTGGTTTGGTGGCTATTTCTTCAAAACTCACAAGATAAATTCAGCAATTCCAGTCTACCTGCTAACGTAACACATTTCAAACAGTAATCGCTGCCTATTGTCCGTATTCACATTTCCCTTCGGCCAGATGGAAGTACACAATCGATTCTACCGAAATCATAAGAGGGGTATGGCGAAATGTGGGGATGTGAAACCCGAACTTCAATAGTTAATAATGTCTTGGTCTATCCCGTAAACGCCCATACTTAATGAAGTCTGGCTCTCTTTTCGGCCTTTTGAACCAATCAGATGAATTTGACTCGAACACGAAACTTTTCAGTATACATAGAGAGACTTTTCAGGTGATATATTTGACGTCTTGAACGCTAAAAGTTTGTTCAACAAAAACACCTAATAGATTTATAAACATAATTCATTATGTCTCTTGCTGCTGGTGAAATCTTTCATCAATTTGCAACTTATAATGAAGAAGCTAAAGAAGAAGTTTTAACACTTTCATCATTCAGTGATATTTTGTCACCATTTAGTTCTGATATTCCAAAGGAAGCTTATGGTTTATTATATCTTATTGCAGATGATCAAAAAAGAGGATTTATTAATCAAGACGATTGGACTAGATTTATCACTACCTTGACGTCTGTTGATGGTGAATTCAAAATTTTATATCAATTTATAAGTGGTTCAGCACTGTTACAAAATAAGCTTACTTATGATAGATGTATAGAGGTTTTGAATAAGTTAAATAAGAGTATTGATGTCAATTATCAGCAAAAATTACTTAAACTAAATTGGGCTTATTTAAATAGGTTTTTCGAACCAAATGGATCAATTCAATACAATGATTTTGTTGTCCTTATTAATTATTTACCAGTAACAAAACTTATTGGCAATTTCGAAGTTTTAGCTGGTAAAAGAGGTACTATTAGTAATGAGGAGTTGCTTCATTTATTGTCAACAAATTTAGACCATAAATTATCCAGTCGTCTTAAAGGAAATCTTGGTAACATCACTGAATTTTTTGCTCCAGGTCAACAAAATGCTTACACTCTATCAAATGTTTTATTTGTGTATAATACTTTAAGTAAGGTTGATTTAATTAATGAAGTTGTTGCAAATAGCCCTCCAACTAAAGGAGATAAAGATGATATATTGGTCAATAAACTTGAGCTTTATACTCACTTAAATGATCATTTATTAAAATCTTCAAATTTCCAACCTGTTTCAATCTCAGAAATCGATTTGTTATTCCATATCATCAATCGTAAATCTGATGATAATATTCCAAGAAAAGAACTTATACTGTTTTTAAATCCAAACTATAACAACAATAAGAAGACTTTGTATCTGATGTTTGATCACCCAAAAACAGCTCACCCATCCGGTTTAAAATTTGGTGATGATACTGATAATTTCTCACTTTACCCTATTTTTGATTCCCTCTATTCCTTCTTTTTGGGATCAATTGCTGGATGTATTGGTGCTACTGTTGTTTATCCAATTGATATGGTAAAAACTAGAATGCAAGCTCAAAGGCACAAGGCTGTCTATGACTCTTCCATTGATTGTTTCAAAAAGATTCTTAAAGCTGAAGGTTTTAAAGGTTTATATTCTGGTCTTGGTGCTCAACTTGTTGGTGTTGCTCCAGAAAAGGCTATCAAATTGACTGTCAATGATTTGGTACGTAAAATTGGTACGGAAAATGGTCTGATTACCATGAGATGGGAAATCATTGCCGGTATGTCTGCTGGTGCTTGTCAAGTAATTTTCACAAATCCTTTAGAAATTGTAAAAATCAGATTGCAAATGCAAGGTGGTAGTAAGATTGTCAATCCTGGTGAAATCCCACTCAAGCGTTTGACTGCTGGACAAATCATTAAACAACTAGGTCTTAAAGGTTTATACAAAGGTGTTTCTGCTTGTCTTTTGAGAGATGTCCCATTCTCTGCTATCTATTTCCCAACCTATGCCAATTTGAAAAAAGTTCTTTTTGGTTTTGATCCAAATGATACGAACAAGTCGCATAGATTATCTTCATGGCAATTATTGGTGTCCGGTGCCTTAGCTGGAGCTCCTGCTGCTTTCTTTACTACTCCTGCCGATGTTATTAAAACTAGATTACAAATAGAATCAAAGACCCATGAAACCAAGTATAACGGGATTTTGCATGCTGGTAGAGTTATTATCAAAGAAGAAGGAATGGGTGCATTATTTAAGGGTTCCATTGCGAGGGTTTTCAGATCATCTCCTCAATTTGGTTTCACTTTGGCTTCTTATGAATTGTTGCAAAATTTATTCCCATTGAATCCTCCTCTTACAAGAGAGTCCAACTTTAAGAATATATCAGGATATCCTGGTGTTTATAATTTGACTAATGATCAAGTTTACAATCTGATGGGTAAAAGTGAAAGAGTTATGTACTTAAACAAAAGTGAGATGCAAGATACTACTTTGAATGACCTGTTAGTAAAATTACCTGCTGAGTACGTTTACAAATCTCAGGACGCTATTAAGTTATTATTGGATATCGATTATAAATTTGGTAACTTCAACAAGGGAGCTTACGAAAAATACATACAAAAATAACCATCCGCTAATGACAAACTAGCGGCATGCTCTTGTTTATAGAATACTTGAGCTTTGATAGAACCACATGAAATTAAATTTAATTTCATGACTAATTCAATCCTCACTACTTACATTGACTTCTTCCATATAGATTTTTTTGTCTTTGTTCAAGCATTAATTATACATAAAAGCCGTTTAATATCTCAACAATACATTATTGAGTCTCAAACACAATTTACATGAATTCTTATGCCTGTACACATTTTAATATCCCTTTCTCTTTCGCCTACCTACCTATTTTCTTGCAATCAAAAGTGACTTCGGGAAACAGTGGCTGCAAATATATGATGTGCCATGAAAATATGAGTTCAGGCAACTTTGCTCTTAGAACTTAATAACAGAAATGAGGGAAAGTGTCATAGAAATTCTATTAAGGGAGAAGATGTGCTAAACATCCCCAACATGGCAGTTTGTCTTACCTAGTAAATTCTATCCAGCCGCTGGATAGAATTTAAGTCATACAGTGAAAATCGTAAATCAGAAGACAAAGACTAGGTGAAACTACTAAAAGACTTGGAGACAGATATACGGAAACATTCAAATAAAGATTCCCGGATATTTCCATTGAACGTGAAAGCCTTTGACCATATGACGAAATTTATGGCCGATTATGAGAGGAGATATTCCAGATTTGGATTTCATAAACATTTCATGAGCCACCCTTGCAATATTAAGCAAAGAGACGATAACCTGTGGTACTTTTGGTACAACACAAAATATGATGAACCAATAGAAACTAAACACAGGATCCTCTGCTCCAGTCTATTTATTTGCAACCGAAATTTATCTGCTTCAGCGTTTGCTACTTCTTCAAAAAATTTATCAAATTATGTATAAACTATTGATATACTCGTGCTGGAAGAGGGAGGGAATCTCAAGGTCATCACAGTTCAAGAGTATTTTGAGGGGAGTGATATGTACGATGCTTTTCCAACAGCCTTATTCCGTGACAACTTCCCGAAAGATGATATATCGAAGTATTTACTAGGAGCAGTACATCACTGCCACCAAAACTTTGTATGCCATAATGACATTAAGCCAGAAAATCTATTGTCAGCCTGATGGCTCGCAAATAAGACTCATAGATATTAGTTGTCATTTTCAACTAACAGTCCATTGAAGAATTTTGAATTTGCAGGGGTATATTTAAGCCGAACAATTGGATATAAACGACAGCCATGTGGTTGTTAAGACGTTGCTGAGTCCATTTAGTAGTTAAGCTCTCCCTGCTGAATCGAAAGACATGTTTTCAAGTGAGGCCTTGTTTTACAATGTGTTGACGGGAGGACAATCGTTATACGAGGATTGCAGTCCCACCAACCCCATGTATTTGGAGCATATTTGCCT
Organism: Kodamaea derodonti; assembly: GCA_030570035.1. Classification (NCBI taxonomy): domain Eukaryota; kingdom Fungi; phylum Ascomycota; class Pichiomycetes; order Serinales; family Debaryomycetaceae; genus Kodamaea; species Kodamaea derodonti. Next base: position 691,089 of record JAJLUU010000008.1, read on the forward strand.
AAGACAAAAGTGTCCTATGGTCGTTTATGGATGGCGCTATAAGGATCCTATTTTAAGTTAATGGGTAGGATAGTCAAGAAGATGACCATGTTGGAAGAGAGCAAGAGTGGAATTTGAGTATTACAGATCTGGTATGGTACAATACAGTTTGAGGTTCCTGGGTATTTTTAGGTCTAAACAGTTTAGACATTTCGGGTAATTTGCACAATTTATAACGAAGGTTTCCGTTTTGCATGCTAAGTCATATATATCAATGTTGACCCTACAGCACCAGCAATCTTTTTAAACTTGCCGCATGTTTGTAATAATATCCTCTTCTTTTCCATTCCAAATCCTCGACCTCTTTTCCTATTCCACAACATCAATGTGCTCGAGTCCTCATTCATTATTAAATTCTCTCCACATTGAAAAACTAGAGGCAAAGAGTTCGTGTTGTTGAGAAACGTACCCAAGTCCTCCCTTGATACACTCTTCCCATTCTCCATCGTTACAACATGTAGTCCCTCTCTCTCCATTATAAATAGCTGGTTATGTCCTATCGGTAGTACATGGAATATTCTCCCCTTGAAGTATTGAGTGTATGATTTGCCACGGCATTCAGTATGTAACTTTAAATTGTCAATAAAGTGGAACTGATCACCATCGATTACTAGTTTAGATGAAGGCTTAGATTGATAAGTTTTGCATGTCAGGAATTTAGGGAATTTTCCCATTGAATAGTTAATTTTCGTGATATAATCATCTGAAGATAAGATAATCTTGTCGGCACATATACTAATATGAAACGAATCCGGAGGTCGTCCAACCCCTCTGGCGTATTTGTAATGACCATAAGAGGTAGATAATTGAAAATTGCCAAATCTCGTTCCACTTTTAAGTTCATTTAAGCAATGAAGCAAATGCCATGTATAGTTAGCGGCATGACAAATTGTACCGAGTGTCAAATGGAATAGTGATGTACATAGGTGGCCCGAAGTATTTCTTAGGCATAAAACGAATATACCCGATACATTTGGTCTTGATGTAGTTTTCAAGTCACCACCTCGCGTACTACCTCTAGTTATTCCCATATCAAATATGCCGCTTTCCAGGCCACATGTTTTCGATGTCTCTATCCAACTAAGACTTCCACTTAGGTCGTCAAAATACTCAACGGACTCTCCAAAACTAATGGGAATCCTTATAGTTGCCACACAATACTCTCGAAGATAGAATTTGAACATTCCGTTCCCTCTATGAATTGAATACAGACCCAACGTTCCTAAAAATTCTTCCTTAATGCTTATTTGATCAAAATGTGGCACTTCCCAATCAAAACCGGAATTGTTGAATGCCAGAGTGCAGTCATAATGTCCCAATTTAATATTTAACAATGCATGCCTTGGGTTGTAAATTCGATACGTTTGCTCTAGTGGCAATTTTTCTGCATCAGTCTTGAGTCTCTTCACCTCCTTCTTGAGAAAATCATCAGCTCGCTTTTTTACTTGAATTGAATTGTTATGGTATTTACCCGTCGACGGGTTTAGGTGACTCCCATTTGTTATTTTAAAGTATCTGCCACGTTCCTCATCGAAGTAATAGGACATGAAGCTTCCAGTACGTATTGGCTGAGGAACTTGGTTTGATGACTAGCAGAAATGTGGAAGTTGAAGTTCACGTGATCAATCATTTACAATTGCGGTAATGTGCTTATTAACTGATGGAGATATGTATTGACAGTGCGAAGAGAGAATTAGCCATTACGACCATCTGAAGGTAAAATGGTTAACCCTTCGGCACTGGGGTCAAGGAAATCGAATCTTGTCCTTCGTATTTAGATGTGCACATTTATTCATCGAGGTCGTCTTCAACCTCATAACCCTCGTTCACTTTACCCTCCAATTTCTCATATTTCACTTCATTTTGCTGGCGTAGTAAAAGTACTTCAAAGCCATTTGAACGATCAATGCCATCCCAAAAGCATCCAGCTTTAATATGGAATCTATTAACTGGATTAAGGCCTTCTGAATATTCATATTTATCCTGGTAGTGCTCTACTGGGTTGAACCCAATCATTGGGTCCTCATAATTACTGCGTCTCTTGCTGGGCTTGATATTTGCCGCTGCAATCTCTTCCTTTGAAAGAGTCACTTCTGTGTACTGCCTTAGTTTTTTTTGATCCTCTGCTTCCTCTTTGAGTTGTTGTCTTTTGATATCAATGTCAATAACACGACCTGAGTCATCTCTATATACTGTCTTTTGTTGCAGAATTTCAGAAAACACTGGAGTATCGTGTTCGGTCCTCTGTGATTCTTGTTTCCTCTCTGAAGCTGTGCCATCTATCCTTTTAAACCCTTTGAATCCTTTTGACCCTTTCAAAGCCACTACAATTGGAGCATGCTCTTCATCTAGATCATCGACTTCCCCATCGGGTATGTTGTTGTTAGGGTTTTCAACCACGATATTCAGTGAAGACAGTTCATTAGACTGTCCCTTAACCCTTCTGGACGACTTTTTTGATGATTTGCCATTGGAAAGGTACTTAGATAAGTAGTCAGATCTCGACATGTTACAATGATTTTATGGAGAGAAAATATTACATGCAGTATCTATAACATTTGCAAGTTCAAATGACAAATAGAGTATATTAATCAATTAGTATTTATTAAATGCCATAAGTAAATCAGCTAACTTGGTGATATCTACTTGTTTCTATTATGAGCTCTATTCTAAGTTACCTTCAGCTTAAACGGACCAGCTTCAAGTACGACCATTGAAGGTTTTATTGGCTACGCTTAATTCTTGAGTAGCTGTGTGTAAAACAGCCATAACATCGCACAATTCCATAAATAATTCATACTGACACCTGATGACCCCAACAATATTAAACAAATTCCCGAACCCTTCATTACACAGCTTTTCAAGCCCATTTAATATTACCTCGAGCTCCGTCACCAATTTTTCATAGTTCCCTAATATCTCGTAATACTTCTTAATCTTCTTGATGAAGAAGTCGTTTAAGTGATACGAGGAAGATAGTCTAGTTCCAGGAGTTGACAATTCAGTTATTAATTGCATTATCTTTGTAATATCTTCTGTTAACTCATTATTCAACAGTTTAAGTTGTGTCAAATGAGTCTGATCAAACTTAAGAGCTTGTTTTGTAGAAAGGAGCTTGTTACGCAAATAATTGATATCCTTGGGTATTGACTCGATTAAATTATCATGCTTAGTATAGTCAGATTGTAAGGTGGTCGCAATGAGGTGTTGAGTATTGATATATTTATCAAATTGCTCTAGTTCATTTCTAATTGGTTGTGGGAGGTTTCCTATCCTAGTCATAGGTGGTGGGTTGCTAAGTGGACTGTCAACATTAGTTTGGTTTTGGTTGCTATTAACAAACGAGTTTTGATTTCCAGAAGAGTTTGTATTAGTCGGTCCAGAACTAAAGAGACTTCCTCCAGTTGTGGTATTAGTATTCGTTGAGCCCCCGAAAAGGCCACCAGTATTGCTTGTACTTGAAGTGTTTGTATTTGTACCAAATAAACCTCCTGTTGTGCCGCCATTATTAGATCCCCCAAACAACCCTCCAGCAGGTCTGTTTAGCCCTGTACCTCCAGATCCAAAGAGCCCACCAGAAGTTCCAGGAGCAGATCCGGTGTTAGGCCCGGGTGAGGAACCAAATAATCCGCTTGCTGGCTTGTTGAATAATCCTCCCGCTGTATTCCCTGCTTGATTTGTGGTACCAAAGGCGCTCGGTTGCGTTGATGAAAATGTTTGGGAAGCAGCTGGTGTGCTTCCAAAAGTATTATTCGCTGTCGTACCACCAAATGCATTATTTGTCGAGCTAGCTCCACCGAATATGCTACTTCTAGTTCCTGATGCACCAATTGTGTTAGCATTCGTAGAATTGCTACCAAATGCATTACCAGTATTGGCAGGGGCCCCAGAATTACTTCCAAAAAGTGGGCCAGTTGTTCCAGGTGTTGCCAGTTTACCAAATGCACCACTGGATGAGGGAGCAGTATTATTAGAATTAGCGCCAAACAATAGTCCAGCTGATGAATTGTTGGTTGCGCCAAAGGCAGAAGTACTTGTCAGGGGTTTTTGTCCGAAAGAAGAGTTCCCAAACATAGTTGATGATCGATGTTGATGTTTTTTTTTTCAGCTTTGTATTGTTATATGTAGGATAGATTGATCAAAACTACTGGTAAAGTGGCCAGGGTCGCGCTTTGAGTGATTAGGGGTTAGTAACGAACCTTAGATACGTAATGTAAGAATCAGTTTAAATCTCTTCAATGTAAACCTCTTCAATGGGTGAATGCCGATTGTGGTTCGTTGAGAAGTTAATGAAAGAACTTACGCCAACTTTAGCAGACCGTAAGCATCCTTGAAGTTATTATGAGGGTGTATTACTCATCTCCTAGATCTTTAAAACAATACCAGCTTACTTCAAAGAGTAAATTGTCAACTGGTTGACTAATACGCTTAAGCTATAATTCTAAATTGAAAAAAAAAGGATGCATTATACCCACATCTATTTTAAATGAGCCCTAGTCAAGCACATCATGTTGTAAACTTTGGGCAGTACCTCGAAATCCAATTAAAAGATTTTCAAATTTGTAAAATCGAAACTCAGTGTATTTGCATTTCTGTTAATTTTTGTCAAACGGTTGCAAAAAAGAATTAAAATTCAATTGACCTGGAGAAGTAAATGTCTGCTTCAATTCTATTTAGTGAGCTTTATATCCCCGTAACCAGAAGACTTTTAAGAGACTAAGCCAAAACTGCAGTTATTCTACTTTTTGGAGGGTCACATGACTTGGCTTGAGTTGATAAGTACGCGTTGACCTAAGAAACAACACTAGACCTCTTCTACATATGGAATGCCTCCACTACGTACAGTCTTTACTCGTCGTATAAATAATCTCCTCGAGCAAGAAATTGGAATCACACAACATGAAAATGAACGTATAATTGAAGAACTTCAAGCTGAAAATGCTCTTCTAAAGGAAGAATTAATGAAGTTGAAATCAAAATTTGATGGTACACCCCATAAAAGACCAAGAGCGGTCGAGTTTAATTTGAATAAAAGTGATGTTTCACCCGTCAAACTATCCAGAATAAATTCTCTGGAGGAATCTCTGCAAAATTTTCCAATTTCAAAGAGTTCTCCAGTCCGAAGTTCTCCCACAATGAGCTCTCCTTTGAAGGACAGTGAGATCTCCAAACCGAAATTGACCAAAATGTCTCCCATTAAGCTCTCTCCGAGGAAGTTGACCAACCTAACTGCGAAATCATTCACAGAAGGTTCAAAACAATTCAAAGAAATTCCTGACCTAAGAAGTAAGTCCTTATACGAGGTAATCCACTCAGACGATGAAGTACCATTCCATATGGCACCTACACAATATTCGGATGAAGAATCCCAAGGTCCTGGAAAATTTACCGTTTCGACCTTGAAAAGTTCTCCAAGGAAATCTCCTGTTAAAGTACTTCAAGAAATTATCGAGAATTCAGAGGATGAAGAAGAATTGAAAATCCTAGATATGCCCAAACCTCATACAACACTTCAAAGAAGGGACTACTTGCAGAAACATTATATAGCCAAATTCAAAAATTCCACTGGTTTTAAGATTAATTTTTCTCGAAATCCAGTCAACGAACTGAATTGGATTATATCTGATTTCAAGCAGAACCCTAAATTCAAGCCGGTGAGGCGTAAAGTGGGGATGACGAAGCAGCAAAAAAGTAACTTAAAAAGATTCAACTTGATACTTGGTGCAGATGTGGAAGATGACGAGGAAAACTTGAGTCAAATGTTTGATAAATTCCCCTCTCCTCCAGGTTTTATGAATAGTGAATTTCCAAATACGCAGGAGCAAGGGAAGAGACGCAATATAATAGAACAGAGACAGAAAAGGAGAATAGAAAGAAGAATACTTTCGTGTTTGAGCATTAGTTCGGGCGAACAAGTGGGCGAATTTGTGTTTGTTTACGAGGTGCTTAATGAATATGCAAAATCTGGGAGGTACTCAGGAGTCGAATAAGGAAAACTGTTATATGAGCTGGTATGACATTTTGTAGTTTATGGGAAACGAATTTGGCACTAAAGAGCGCTCTGTGCTGGGTGAACATTTGAGGGGTGCTGACTATATCATTGCTTGTACTGCGATGTCCTGCTTGGTGGCCGAGCGCATTCATGATGTGTAGAACCCTCTACTTGCTCTCCTCCCCAGCTTAAACTACTTCAAATTGATTTTTCATGTACTATTCATATTCAATCCAAGGTATACATTTTGAATGCTATATAATATTACATGGAATACGTTTTAGAGCGTCGAATAGCTGTCCGATTATCTGATGACAAATAATCCTACCAGGAGCAACGCAACTCCAACAACCCCCACAATATGATTGAATTTGAAGCAACTTGCAAGAGAAAGTTTATCTTCTTGACCAGAGGTAGTACCTGTGGCAGTGAAGTTTACTGGTGGAATATCTTTTGAGTCTAGCAGGCCATCCCAACAGTATTCAGAAAAGCAAGCTTGGCACTGAGCCAGTTGAGCGGCTCCTTGCCTCTCCTGGGTTCTACGTATAATGGCGCAAGCGACACATGCGGGCCAAGAAGTGTCTAAAGTCCCGTTCAACCTAGTGGCTACCTCATAACCATTCTTAATCATACCTCTCTTTTCTTTTTCAGTATACGATAACTTAAAAGTAGATGTGTTTGACCAGTACGAAAATGGTCTGTTGGCCGTGTAGATAACCAAGGGAATATCAAAAACTGAAGTGTCTGTATTGTTGGAAAATACATTTGCAGTTTTAGTCAAAGAAGTTAAATTCTTTGCATCACAACCAAAGAAGGTTGGCTTGGCCGTGAGATTAAGGTTACGGAACGAGTTGATGTCCGGAACATACGGGAAAGCAGTCCCATTTCCTTGCTCCGTGAATTGACGCTCGTAAGTTGCAACTAGCGATGCGCCATTGGGCCAACTTTGATTAGTATCAGCTGAGTTGTCGAACGCAAAAATTACATCAAGTTGACGTTCTGGCTGGGCCAAAGGGAACAAGGGCACATTTTGCAGATCTTCCCCACCATCAACCAAGAACAAGCTATTGTTTTTCTCGATCGTGCTGACAGTTCCTACATTAGTGTCAAAAAATGGATTTGGCTCGTAAACTGCAATGTCATTATCTTCATCCGAAAGTTTTTGAAGGATGCTTGTCACCACATCGGTGATATAAGATGGCAATGAAGTCGTGTTAATACGTAGCAAGAATTGATTGAATAACGACGATGAAGTGCCCATAATAAATCCAGCATTATCCATCCCTCCAATATATGTTCCGTTATTAGGTATCCCATTTGTAACATTGGTACCGATGTATTTAACTTGCGTGAATTGATGTAAACTTGGATCCCAAGATCCGAGCTCAAAAGGATTTACTTCAAATATAGTCGAGTTGCTGTTGACAATGGTAGTCCCAGGTTCCCTACCATCAGTCACCACCACAGGAAATGGCATCTCATGATTTACGAAAGGGGACAGTTCTTGCAATGTAGACCACGTCAATGCGGCACCATAATCTGGAAGTGACGCGAAAAATTGATGGCTTAGCGCTCGTGCCCAAAGGTCAGTGAAACTGACTGGATAACCCGCAGACCTCTTAGCGTCGATATCGTCATTGATTCCCAGGTAGTAATCGAATGTCTTAATTAAGTTAATTCCTCCATAGTTTATGATACTATGAGTCAAATCCCAAATGGTTCCATTATCCAAGATCGCTTGCACAGAAGTAAAATTATTTAACGCAATAGTTCCAACAAGCCAATTGCCACCAGAAAGACCAGCTAGATACGTACTAGATTGGAGAAGACCACTCAATCCGGTATTCTGACCACTGGTATGGTTAGTCCTGGAATCTAGGGCGCTTAATTGGCCAGCCCCCGACAACATTGCTCTATATCCACCACCACTAAATGCAAGGCCAATCTTAATAGACCTATTATTATTTGCAATAAAACTTGATGGATCGAAATCTGACAAATTGGCTTGTTTTAAAAATGAAATCAAATTAGCGTCGGTAACCTTATTACGTTCTTGAACCCAAGCGGCCTCCGAACTAGAAAGACCTTCTGCATTTCTGACAAGGTTTTTTACGGTTGGCTCGTCATTGATTGGTCCCGGAGCGTATGAATCCGTTGGAGACCAACAGTTCGCAAGAGTCCCTAATAGGAGGATGGTATGAAGCTTCATGTTGAGCCCATGTAAGTTTAACGAAACCTTGTTGTATTTATAGAGTTTCAAATCTAAGCAGCGTTACACGTGACAACACGTCACAAAAACAAACAATTCAGCTACGCAGAATATGATGGGAGCAATTGCAATCATCGGAATTGCAACAAAGCATGAAACCAATTACATTACGAATCTGTTGTATTCACTGTCTTGAAGCAAAGCATCAAATAGTCGAACCCAGCTTTCCTAAGACTTCTCGGGCTTAACTTGGCTCAGCTACTTCCGAGGCTTAGCACGGCACTAAGCGCTTAATAATCTATTGACGTACATATGAAAGTTACTCAAATATCGACTGTAACATGCGGTTGGTGTCTGAATTTCCATTCAAGTGAGGCGCTTCGTGAATGTTTATTTTGGTGAATTGCATTACTACATTGTTGTATATGATTTCCGTGACCATGAATATCTAATGATGCAAAACATGCTAAATTTCTTGGGGATTGATGAACAATTTGTAAGGTTGCGGACTAACTTTACCCAGAACTGAACTAACTGTTAGATAGTTATACTTCATAATTTCATTTTCGTTCAGTCTCTTCTACAAGCGCTTGCTCAACACATCTTATTCTATGTACAACAATTAAGCAGCGGTTGATTTAAGTGCAGTTACCTCACGGTAATGTCCAACCGTAGACAAACGTTCATTTAAACCAACTTCAGCGGCCCTGGACAAAATCCCCGTAATTAATCCAGTTGCACGAACAGAATCATCATTCGAAGGGATAGGGTATGTCAATAAAGAGGGTTCCATGTCAGTATCACATAATCCAATTGTAGGAACTCTCAGCATGAGGCACTCATTGATGCAAGTTCTGTTTTCAACAGGGTTTAAAATGACAACCAAGTCCGGTTTAATTAGGACTTGCTCACCTAGTGATCTACCTGTTGGAGCATTCAACATATCAACTTCAATCTTAGCATCTTCTCCTTTAATTTGTTTGGTAACCTCCATATAGTTGGTGATAATACCAGGGATCCATCTCTTTGAAACGTAGTAGCCGCGCGATCTATTGGCAGCTTCCTCCAACGAACGATGTTGTTCCCAGTTCTTCGAGGTTCCTACATATAATATAACTCCACCTTTACGAGAAACCCCTTGAATCACTTGGCAAGCTCTCTTTAATGCTGAAATAGTTTCATTTAGATCTATCAAATGGATCCCATCGTATTCCCCGTATATAAAAGGTTGTGTTGTTGGCCTCCACATCGATTTAGAGTGACCCAAATGACATCCTGCCGCAAGTAAACTTGCGATAGTTGTTTCTTGAATTGAGCTTGGTTTATTCGAAAGATTACTCGCTGAATACACGTTCGTGATTTGGGAGCCGATACTCCCCAGTTGACGAGAATGTGCTAATTGTCTCAAGTACAATTCTTGTTCTGTGTATTGTCTATGTTCTGGAGATGGGACCAAGTTTGGGAACTGATTCAAGAACGACATTTTTGCGGTAGAGCCAAGTTTCACAGTTGTACTTGTAGTATTTACAGTTTTGGATGTGGGTATCCAAGGTCTCTTTGCAGTAACTAAACGAGGTAAGTCCATATTTTGAAACATGAATTCTTCCAACTCTTCATCCAATTGTTTTACCTTGTTTTGAGGTAACGAATCTAAATCCAGCTGTAATTTCACTAATCTCGTATTGATTAATGTTGAAGGGGTTTTGTTCAATGTAGATATTAAAGTACTTGTTGATGCTTTTAATTCACGTAAAGCTTTATTCTTTGCGCTGATTTCTTCATCTCTGGCAACAGCATCAGATATGCTTTTCTCGTGTATATCCTTAGATACATTTTCTACTATGGCCGAATAGAAACGAATTCCTCTCGAACGCAAAGGTAAGCGAAGTGACCCTTTCAACATGGTTCGATGGTTGAAAAGGACAGTGAAAAATTCTGGAAAAAACGTGAGAACAAAAGTAGAAAAATCCGCCCAACATGCAAAAGAAAACATGCAAAAGTGCTGTATGTTGAATATGAAGCGATTCGCCATTAGCCTACTTAAGTTAAGAACGAGACTATTAAGTACTTTATTTCCCTCAGGTGTCTAATGCTGGGGAGAGTGTAATATGAAGTGTTAAATACAGGAGATCTAAACTTAGTATATGCGTCATGGTCTCCTACTCTGGGGAGTTATAATCGGAAATGAAATGAGTATCCTTCTCAACTCGGGGAAGGATCTAATCGAAGACTACTCATTTGCTGTAACTAAACCCCTTCATAAAGTTTCTATCGGTTATTTGAATGTTAGCGAGACGCATGGATGTCGTTTTGATCGGCTACTTGGATGAGTTTACATGGTTGATCCATTCTTCTGCGATTTTTCTAAGTTTATTTTAATTAATAGCAAAAATTCTTTAATGCAGTTTGCGGAGGTCGTAATTTAGATCATCAAAGCCCTTGTAAATCTACATAATTGTGAATTGGTTTCAATTTGTATGGAGTTAATATTTTAAACAATATTACAGTCAAAGTAATCTACAATTAAGTACAGTTGAATGTATATACATTTTCTTCAATTTATTGAGAGAATTTACGGATTCCATTCTATGATTCCAAGAATTGAAGTAAACTTCCACATCAAACTATGGCCCGCTCAAACATAGTATAGCAAGACCATAAGCCCATTGAGCCAAATATGCGATAGGAACTGAATTCATTTTTGTTAGAACAAGAAGATAACAAATTATTTAATCATCTAGAAACTAATTTATTTCTTCAATGTCTTCTTCATCACCTTCATCATCATCCCCACCAGCTCCTGCTTGACCTAATTGACTTGCTAAGGAGCTGATATCAAATTTACCATCTCCACCGGCACCTCCCATTAATGAGGAGAAATCGAATCCACCAGGGCCACCAGGAGGTCCACCAGCATCTCCGGCGCCTCCCATACTGGCCATCATACTTGCCATGTCTGGCATTCCACCAGCACCACCACCAGCACCTCCCATGCCCGCCATTAAACTAGCCATATCTAAACCTCCCATTCCACCTGGACCACCTGGACCACCCGGACCACCTGGACCACCTGGACCACCTGGACCAGGAGCTTCTTCTTCTTCAACTTCATCTTGTTCATCTTCGTCAACCCATTTGTCGAAATCAGTCTTTATGTAGTGGTACTTTAACTTCTCCTTGGTCAATCTTGGCCAGAATTCTTCCTTAGCTTCCTTCTTTCTTAATACAAAGGTAAGATGGGCACCACTGTCAGAGTTTGTTGAACTTTCAGGATCAATTTCTGCAAAGAAATCAATACTAACAGCATATTTTTTACCATTCTTCAGGTCGGCACTGAAATTCAATTGAGTTGCTGTTAAATCAATTTTAGTGTTAATTGTATCAACCGCTTGAATTGTCAAGTAGACAACATTCTTGTAATCTTCATCGGCACTTGAACGCTGGGCCCATAAAACTGTAGGAGTTATAACTGACATAATTTAATGATATGAAAATATAATTTGCTGAATTTCGCCCGCACTTCTGTTTCCATCTCGAGAGAATCACGTGGGAAAAATGGAGAATATAGAATCGAATCGAAGAAATAGAAGGATCTGATTCGTACTCATGTTGTATGAGTTTGTTTGCGGTACAACAAAATATAGAGATTGATATAACGCGTAGTGTGACATATGTGATGTATTTATGTGAAATATTTATGTATTTATGTGAGGGAGCCGAAGGATATACGGTAATTTCATTCCGTCCGTGAATTTGCTGGAAACAGATGCGTTTATTTGCGGAGCACTAGGTTTGAGTAGTCCCAACAGTTATAATATGGAACCAGTATCATTTATACTTGCAGTAAAGATGAGTGGTTTGAAGAGCTTGGGTACTAGATACTTTGATTTCAACACTGTGCCATCTTTGGAATAGTTTCCTACTCATTTCCAAACATCACAACTGACGACTTAAGAGAGTGTTTTGGCTAAATAATTTCTTCATTATACTGACCTTGCTTAACAGGGATACATTTTTACTCAATCAGAAAGTAAATAGTTAGTCTCTAATAATTCTCCGAACATATACATCACCTAGAAGTATTCGATAGTAGCTAATATAATATGAGAATTCATAGTACCATCTTTTGGAGGTGTATGGTGGCCTCATGGGTGGCCCTCAAAATACACTTGTTCCGAAATTGCTAAAACTTTGCAGTCCCTTTCCCTCTAGCTTCAATTTCCCTCTCATATTATGCACTTCGTAAATGACCTTGAGGGTCTGAGTTCTCATCAGCTTAACCTTTTGGTGGCTGCAAACCATAAAAAGCGCTCCTGCACAAAATCTTCAAAACCACAATCAAATTCTTGGTTATTCAACACACTGAACAATGCTAGATAAGCTACCACTTGAAACTCAGTTTCAAATATTTACTCAAGCTCCTAGATCTCAATTGAAGCACGTAAACTCACATTTCTATGCTGTCTATAATGAACTATTTTATCACAAGATAATTTCACAATTTGGCCCCTCAATTGTGGATGTGTTAGTCAAGGTCTTACCCTGGTTAAAAAAGTATATCATGAGCTTGGATGTTTTTAGAAAGGATTTAAGGGAGATATTATCAAGGAGATTGAAGCTAGAGAATTGTACAGGAAATCCTCTTCAGATACAATATGTTGCTGATTCGTGGAGATTTGTACATTCAGTTTTGCAAAATAAAAGACTATTTGCAGAGTATCAAGATTATAAGATAGATGAACCTTTGAATTACGTTTACAATCATTACGTTGAAATAAATAGAACTTATTTATTGTCCTACTCACGAGATATTTGGCTAACCCCTGGATTTTATAACTTAAGTATTGGACTAGTTTTGAAACAAGGGAGTGGCCTAGGCACTACAAAATTTGAAGTTGAATGCGGTGAATCTAATTACACCTTTTATCCTCCTACGAATATCAAAGAAATTTTACCAAAACACCAATTTTGTATGCTTAAGATTGGGGATTTCTATGTCAAGCGTTCAAATATAGAGCACAATAAACTTCAAAAGTGTCGAATAGTAATGGAAGAGATTGGTCTTTATCTCAAGTCAGGATTTCGCATTTACTTTATTGATGTTTCTCAACCTTCAGTATTGTTCAATGATTATGAGTTGTTCTTTTATGCGATTCAGGAATCAAATTATAAATACTTCATAAATTTGCCATTGAAGAACTTATACAAGGCTTTAAACTATGCTCAAGGAATTGGAGAGTATGGAACTGGGGATCCGCTACAACTTGAATATGATTACGAATACCCACAAGAGGTAGTGGAGCGGGAGGACCCTGGTGAACCAAAACGAAGGCGAAGTCTGGTCCGAGAAAGTGAACTTGAGGATCTTCAACTCAAAATCCACCAACTTAAAGAAGAGCAATCGACTCCAGTGAAACCTATAGAGCCACAAGATTTGCATGACACACAATTAATGAAATATTCGGAATTTTTTTATAACAGCAACTACAAGAGAAGGCTCAAGTTCCTTACTGTGTATCAGAAACGACAATTCATCAACAGGTTCGGTAATTTTGAGTCGCACACGGATTTCTCTTGGCTCCCAAGCTGTACATATGATAAGGATGGGCTCATCTGGAAGATGCCTTTACTAGATGATTTATAGATAAGTATTGAATAATGTTGTGAATCACATAAATTGTAGTTCTTTGCGAACATGTAGCATGGTAATAGATCGAAATAACCTTGAATTAGTGCGCTTTTACTTATGTTATCACCATTCGCAACAAATCACAAAATGCGATCTCTAAGAATAATATTTGAAAGAACGATAGTAGATCAAAGGGATGCCACTTCCATTAGATGCTATAGATCCTAGCTTGGACGCTCAGATACTGCTAAATGAGGTAACACAGAATTCAACTGCTCATGTACAACTGTCAAGTGCTCCAATAATCTTGCCTGATCAACTCAAACCCAAGGTTAACGGAGAACCAGTTGTTACAGGGCGAGTGTCTCCATTAAAAACAGAATCAACAGCCGATCCAATTCCTCAAGCATACACTCCAACGAACTCTCAGTCGTTCAATACAATACCCCTGCAAAATACCAATACAGAGAATAATACGCAAGCAAATGCCCGAGGAGCCACTGAATATGAACGACCAAACTCCAACGAAAATGATGAGAGCCAAGAGGAGAACCCAAGCGATGGGGACTCAAATGTGCCTGAATTTAACAACAAACGAATCATATTACAGAGATTTACTGTCTATAACTCTATAACAACAATGTATATTGTTGGGAGTAACTCTAAGGAATCTCTTTTCAGAATATTAGAAATTGACAAAGACCCAAACAACTACAATTCTCTTCAAATTATAGAAGATAAGAACTACTTTTACACGAGGAAGGACATGGTTGAACTTTTGGATGGACTAGACGAAAGTATTGAGGGTGGAATTCATAAAATTGCTCAATGCTATGGGTTACTAGGTTTAATAAAGTTCACAAAAGGTTATTATGTCAGTATAATCACTAAATGTAGTCAAGTTGCAATTTTGGGAGGACATTACATTTATCATATTGATGAGACTAAACTAATACCTTTGGATATGAACTATAAGAGACCAGAGAAATATAGTGATGAAGAAAAATTATTATCAATTTTCAAGTACTTGGATCTCAGTAAAACATTTTATTTCAGTTATACATATGATATAACGAATTCCTTGCAAACTAACTTTGTAAGGAACAAAAAGCTAGCGACTGAATATCACAATAACCCCAAGGCCTTTGAAGCAAAGAACACTCCTACTTTTGAACATAATGAGAGGTTTGTGTGGAACAACCTCTTGTTGAAACCCCTTGTAGATAATCCTGAGATTGCGACATATGAATGGTTCAAACCTATTATACATGGGTTCATCGATCAAGCCAATATATCCATATATGGTAAGAAAATATATATTACAATTATCGCTAGGAGGTCACATCATTTTGCGGGTGCTAGGTTTTTAAAGAGAGGTGTAAATGATAGAGGCAACGTAGCAAATGAAATTGAAACAGAGCAGATTGTCTCCGACATGCTAATCAGCTCCTTCCACCATCCTAAATTTGGATTCTTCAACAATCCAAGATACACAAGTTTTGTGCAGCACAGGGGCTCAATTCCTTTATATTGGACTCAAGATTTGAATAAGCTACCCAAACCTCCCATAGAAATCAATCTATCCGATCCTTTTTACCAAAGTTCTTCAATACACTTCAATAATTTATTCCAAAGGTATGGTCTGCCTATAATAGTTTTGAACTTAATAAAAACAAAAGAAAAACAACCAAGAGAACTGAAATTAAATGCACATTTTATAGATTGCATCAAATACTTAAATCAGTTTTTGCCAGGAAAAGATAAACTAGAGTTTCATAGCTTTGACATGTCAAAGAATTCGAAAAAGAACCTCGATGTGATTCAACCTTTGCAGAACATTGCATCGGAAGCAATTTACAAAATTGGATTTTTCCACAATGGGCATGACCTAGCTTCCACGAAGTTACAAAGGGGTATAATTCGAACAAATTGCATTGACTGTCTAGACAGAACAAATGCTGCTCAGTTCATAATTTGTAAGGAAGCTCTTATGCACCAATTGAAGGGCCTAGGCATAATATCCCCTACGAAATCCTTAGACTATGATTCAGATCTTATAAACATCTTAACAGAAATATTTCATGATCACGGAGACACGATTGCAGTTCAGTACGGCGGTTCTAACTTAGTGAATACCATGGACTCGTATCGTAGAATCAATCAATGGTCTTCGCACACTAGGGACATTCTCAACAGCGTTAAAAGAATATATTCAAATTCATTTATGGATCTGATCAGGCAAGAAGCGATTAATTTGTTTTTAGGTAACTATGTTTACGATCCGAACAAAACAAAATTGTGGGAGTTACAAAACGATTTTTATCTACATAATGGTATGGCGATCACAAACTTCTTGGTGAAAACCAGTTATATGCAATGGTTTAACGAAAATTATCTCGGACATTCGAAATTTGAGTTAACGGATTCAAATGTAGCACGGAATGATGATTACTGGAATGAAAGAGATAAAATAGAACCATATCCTGACTATAATGATAATTGGTTTAATGAATGTTATGTGCCTAGAAAGTACCAACCTTTAAATGAAGTTTTCCAATTCAATATGAATTCAAATGCTCGATACTTTCCAGCAAACATTAACGATGATCCAAATAAAAACTTTGATTACAGTCCATTTGAATCCCGTAAGCCGAAACTTGATGAGCTATTCCTCCCTGTGAAATCTTCACCATTCAAAAGCGATGCTGTTTATCAAGACAGCTTTCGTGATTCAAATTTTGATCAAGAGGGCTACCAAAATAGCGATGCACACCCTAGTAAATTAAAAAGCTTCATTGCTAATAGAATGGGGAAATACAGAGGGAGACTGAAAACTATTAGCTATTTTAGTGACAAGTCGGAGTCTTTGAATCCAGGGAGTGAAGCAACATTTTCTGAAGATGGAGAAACTGAATTCTCAAGTAATTTCAAACCCCGATTGAAAGATACTGATGAGCAAATATATAAAGATCAGTGGGACTTTAAACGGTTGTTTTCAGACGGAGTGGTTAAAAGTGAGTTTAACAAAGATTTCTTCGGAACTTTAACGAACGCAGAAGATATAGAACTTTACAAATACTATACGTCAGTGTTAACAAACTATCCAGATAACGTACACGACATCTCGGACTTCAACCCACTTAATTCACTGGATTTGACCTTCTACTCGAAATATTTAGGTTTTGATGAAGATAAGCTTTTTGATTTTCAAGCTGAAGACGACTATTTTACGTAACGCTGAATCGAGTTTTAACTACCTTCTGTATATTTAGACAATAAACACAACCAGATCGAATGAGTATCAATCGCTATTTGATACCTACCAAAAAGTTAGCAAATAAAATAACAAAAATAATGTGCGCGGGTTCTGCGTCTTCTCTTCCACTACGGAGTATACTTCTACTATGTATCAAAAAATGAATCCTACGCGGTTCGAACGCGTGCTCCTTTCGGAAGTAGAACTTGAGTCTACCGCCTTAACCACTCGGCCAAAGATCCTATCTATGAAAATAAATCTAAATTTCTACTTAAATGGGCATGATTTTAACTTCTCTTTGAACTAGATGCGTCTTTTCCAGTTCATCTCCTTTGGCAGTTAGAAAGCGAGAGATCATTTCTCAGACAAACGGAATATCTAATTCAGCTGCGATAGTTTGTGGTTTGCAACTATCGCCTCTATTATATTGTATTCTTATTTGCAATACTCAGGTCCTTTTTGAAAATTAAAGTAATGGTGGTAGCATCGATATACGAATAGAGCATTTGCCACATTGATTAGAATGAATTAAACAATATTATGTTGTTAATGAATAATGATTTTAGTCTGGGTACATCTTTGCGACGAACGAATTGCACCCAGAGTTGATCAGAAAGTGACTTCCAAAAAGGTGTATGTATTACGAACTAAGCTCATCAAACATACCTGTAGGTGAAACAAACAAGATTGACTTTCTTGAAAGACACCCAATTCAGAATCAGGCTGGTATTCAAGTTTTTGAAGCTTTAATGGCCGCAAGCCCCAACGGACCTGAGCTCAAAGTAGTTACCCAGAACAGAATCAAGTGAGATAATCTAGTGAAAGTTCACAAACTATTCACTTGATTTAAAGAAAGTAAACACATGTATGTACATTTTTTAATGGGCTAATGTATACTTCCTTAATTTAATATATTATATTTAAATACGACACGATTATACAGTCTATCAAAAACTATAAGTCTATATTAGAAACTAAAATTAACATGAATATTTCTGAGCTGTTAGTTGTGAAGGTGGTACCATTTCAGCAATATATTTGCCCATGTACATACTATAAGAATTCATCTAGCAATCTGCTAGTGTCCAATGAGTAGCTGAACGAACTGATTCAAGAACTCCGAGCAGCAAGTAATAATGATCTACCAAGTGGTGGTCCAAATCTAAAAATAATCTAATCATTTATTCTTAATGGAGTACTTTTGACTATTACTGTGATAGATAACGTCATACCTGGGAATGTAATAACATTCGAGCATTGGAACTACAAAAAAACATCTCCATTGCCAATTAATACTACAGCTTTTAAAGACAATCCCATTACTATTATATGAATACTACAATATTTTCTAATAAAAATATTGTTAAAAAGGTAGGAAATACACTATCATAAAATTCAATAGTGGCAATATATATGGGTATTATAATTAAATTAGCAACCTACAAGATATTGATCTTATTCAAATAATGGTGGTTGACTTAATAAGTGTAATATACTAAATCTAAACCAATATATCTTATTGTAATATTTGCCAAAGGGTATTTGAAATTAACTATACCCACCCATACTTTCATTTTACTCCTGGCAACCGAGTACATCATTCATCCTATCGTACACTTTGTATTTGAGGTTGCATTTTGATATGGATAGTCAGTTGAGTCTGTGACCCAACAGTCAGATTTGCATAATTCAAGGCTAACATAAGTAAAGAAAGGAAATCGTTACCACTGCAAGAAAGAATATATGGAATCTTTAAGCCTAATGTACCAATTCTTTAATCAAATTTTTATTATCTCATTTGCTACTCAACCATTTTTATTTTACCAATGATATAATATTGAAGTTTCATGCCAAGCAACTTGTATAACTAGTGCTTAAACTGTTTTATAATGAATATTTTACAGAAGAAATATTGCATTAAATTACAAGGCTTGTAATATATATTGTAAGGAAGTAGTTTATAGGGTTTATCTTTTTATTAATAAACAAAGAAAATAGTTCATCTTAATTCCTTTTAATTAGTTGATAGTAGAAGCGTTATATTAATTTTAACATTATAAGTAATAAAATTAGATATTTGGGTAATTGTTTTCATAGTTAGTGGTATATAAGATTCGCTCAGAGAATTTCAAGTAGTGTTATAAATTAAAACAGCCCATATTACAAATATTATGTTGATTCCTGCTACTGAAGTTAAGTTAATTTTGGGTTTTCGCAAAACTTGTTATATCTGCAAATCATTTTAGAGGTGTAGCTCCTTTTCCTGATTTGTAAGATCTTGTAGATCATAAGATTGCTTGACAATGTCAAACGTTTGATAAGTTTTGTGATTGTCAATTTGACAGAATTGTCATGTTTCTCACGGGGCAGTAAAGTAGTTGAACTTTAGTAATATATTTTTTTTCGGATGGTATGGGACCTACAATTAAAGTATGTATTAAACAGTCTTGAAGATTGTAATATTTTAAATTTGATGTATAGAATATGTAATTGTAAATTTCATCTTCTTCGTAGCAGTTGGTAATTTAATCAGTTACTAGTAGTTTATGGGTGTAAATTTATTTGTTATGTTTAGTTCTGTAGTGGAGGTCATTTAAGACCGACAAAAATGCCGATACATGATGCGTTTTTTTAGGTAATATGAATTAGTATTTGCTACACATATGAAGTTGCTGTAGATACTGGAGTAGATGTTGTTGGCATTGTAATAGATGCGTCTCAGTTCAAAACTAAATTTCAGGTTGGTGATGAAGTTGTACGAGTGATACGATACATCAAATCGAAATGTGTAGAAACCAGATTTCTGATTGAAGATTTATTCAGGTACGATTTAAATACAATGGAAGTGCATTGTACTTTATACGCAAATTGGATATTTACACAGGGTTAATTTATTGTCAGTAAGAGACACATGTTGTACTTACCGAGACATGTATTGTAGAGTGCCACCCACTAAACCATAGACTATGTCAGACTAATTTATGATAACATAGAAAGCGCATCATTCAAAGTGTATGAAGCCCCATATAAATCAAAAAATTATCACTTCAGAAGTTCACCTTAATTCTTCATATTTTTTTGTTTAAGCTACTATTGTTTTACATATGGTTGGCAGCATAAAACGTTGAAGACTAAGCTAGAGTCCCGCTTTAATTAATACAATTAATAATTTCAGTGAAAAAATTTATTTGCCTTGTGTTCGAGAAATTGTCAATGTGGAAGGATTTGGTCTGATATGGCACAATGATTCCAAAAAAAGAATTAATTCCGGTACCGGGAATTGAACCCGGATTTGCTCGGTGAAAGCGAACCGTGCTAGCCATTACACTATACCGGAAGTATCTTACTTGATCTGGTCAACATAAATCCTTTATTCAGACCAATTAATATATAGGTTAAGCAGGTTTGTACTTACCTGTTTCCAGAAAAATTTTATGAATTTGAAAATGTTGGCAAAAAATGGTTAGAAATTCTCTGTTTTTAAGTGATTTTAACGAGAAATGCTATATACCTAAGTAAATAGTTCGATATGTATATTCTGAAATGGAGCTTATGCTGCATATTTATAATTGCACTTGCTCTTATTCTGCTAAAATTTATATTTTCTTTTAAGATTTTTTCAACCACATCGAAATGCTCCATCATGCAATAAGAGCAAGGTTATTTGCCTGTAGACGCTCACTAGTGTATTCATCAAGATCGTTATCTACAATTGCAAAATATGGTTCTGCTTCGGCGCTTACTGTAACTGCTTACCTTGGTTACCATTCTCAATCTGTCTTGTTAGATAATTCAGCCCCTGCCCACGACACTATTACCGTGGATTCTAGTATCGATGCTTTTCCCACTAGCATCGCAAAAAGTGCGGCGAAACTTCACGAAGATGATTATAAGTTAATCGGATTTGGAGTTAGATCGGTAACATTTGTTGGGTTCAAAGTATATGGGATTGGGTTATACTTAGCTAAAACAGATATTTCCAAAGCCAAGAGTGTTATCAAGAACGTGACTACCAAGAAAGGTATTTCGTTGGACGTTTTATTGAAGGATAACGAAGGATCCGTGGAACTTATCAATATTCTACTTCAATCTGGAGTTAGATTTATGGTCCGGATCAATCCAATTCGTAATACTGACTACAACCACATGAGAGATGGCCTTGTCAAATCTGTGCTAGCTCACCCTGAAAGTAAAATACATAGGGATGAAGTTGGGGAAGGTTTAGACCAATTGCGTTCGGTGTTCTCGCAACATAGAGGTTCTGTCCCGAAGAATCACTTATTATTTTTGGAAATTTTGCCCCATGGTAAATTACGTGTAGTTTATGAAAATACTGTCACCAAAACTAGTACACTCATGGGCGAAGTTGAGGAGCCTCTGATCAGTCGAGTATTGTTCTTACTGTACTTATCGGGTAAGAAACCCTTGAGTGAGCCTTTGCGAAGTAGCTGTGTCGAAGGATTTGTCAAATTGTGAATAAAGTTTGTCTCGCAATCGTAAACTATCTCAAAATTAAACAATAACTTTCTGTAGATTGAAATTCGCATAAGAATTAACAGAGCGCTCCTCTCACGGTAAGTTGCTCTTTACATTTTGCGGAAACCCGACTAACGAATTGCTCTTTTCTATCCAAAAAACAACACATTGGCTACAAATTGTAGTGGTGACGTACATTTAGGTTTTTCTACGTTCGCAGCTACCACGAAAAAAAAGCCATAATGCTCCAGGAGGGGATTGAACCCACGACCGTCGCGTTCCTCACACGACCGTGACTTATGGTATAACCAAATTGTCGTAATTCTGCTATAAGCACGAAGCGCTAACCTCTGCGCCACTGGAGCACCTTGACGATTATGTGAGTCTATAGGTATCATATAATAAAACAACTGCACATCACATGACGCTACCGGAAAATTAATGAAAGACTTTAGATGCTCCTCTCCAGCTATGTCAGTTGTGATGTGTTTCACAACTTCTTATAAGTGCAGAGTATTTATTTGAATCTCGTGAGACTTCCTTGTGGTTTTGATTTTCGAATCCCTCCTTTGAAAGTGCGTGGCGGTCAAGCTAAAAATATAGTACAAGTGACCCAAACCACCTTCCAGAGCGAGTGTCTGTATTAATGAATCCAACACATTTCTTCCCAAAGAAATAATTGCAAGCAGATTTTTTCTCTAGTGCGTTTAAAATACGAAGGTATCTTAATATTGTTAGCTTGGATGGCTGAAAACAACTTTTATAGTCAACGATTTCATTAATATCATTGAATGCCTACAGTTCTTATTAATAATTGTAATTAATTTACTCATTAGAGAGGGGTATCGAACGAAAGAATAGATAGAATGTATACAGTGAAAATTCACTTAAGGGAGGTATCGTAGGGTTAAAAAATTGCAAGCAAGAAGACCCCAGTAAAGGTTAACAAGCTAGCAAATGATAATCCGAGGTTGGAAGCAGCTGCACCAACAGATGAGACTTGAGATACAATTGGAACATGTGAGGATGAGACCGGAACGTGCGTAAACGAAGATACAACAAACGGTTCCTCAGTAGCTCTCTTCTTGTATGTTGGAGCTTCTGTTGAGGTGATTACAGTTGCAGTCAAGGGACAGTATGTAGTGAAAGTGGTTGTAATATCTGACACTGTAACAGTCACTACGGTCACACCGGTCTTATGGGTTTTGGTACTGCAGCCATTATTTGCACAGCTTGTAATTGTTACCACTGCAGTACTACTGGCTGTGACAGTTACTGTCACAGGTGTCTTGGTCTTCTTGGTCTTCGTAGACTTGGTCTTAGTAGGTTTGGTTACAGATGACACAGCAGATGAAGTAATTGGTGGACAGTATGTACTTGACGTTACAGGTGTGGCTGGTGTGGAGCTCACTTCCACAGAACTAGAAGTTTCGGGAACGGAAGTTGGTGGACAGTATGTACTTGAAGTTACTGGTGTAGAACTTACAACAACAGAACTTGAAGTTTCTGGTCCTGAGCTTGATGGACCAGTGACTGGGGTGGAGCTGATATCAACAGAACTAGAAGTTTCTGGTGCTGAGCTAGATGGACCAGTGACTGGGGTGG